>OW026305.1:4016831-4713995 GCA_932273695.1 Apotomis betuletana
TAAAGTCTTAATATTAAAATGTACCTATATAAAACGGGTTTATTCACGTCATATAGATCCAATATCGCTTGATCGGTTCGTGTTCGATTGGCCGCCACCGCAACTGATCGGCGCTCCTGATGATGAATCGCGAACCGATTCGAAACATGTTGATCAGTCGCGCGGCGCTACTCGACACGGGCCTAATCGGCGGATATGGCGCGGTTTAATATGTATGTTTTTATTTTAATTTTTTTGTGTCTATCGCTTTTTTATACCAAGCATCACTGTTTTAACAGTGAATATATAACAGTGTTCCTAAAACTGAAGATGAGATGATAGAAACAGGAACAGTAACGTAACTGTGTCTATAATTACTCTTCGAGACAACCAGTAGCGGAGTAGTTCCAATTAGTAGTTTTAATTGTTTACAATAAAATAAGTCAGTTATCAAAACTTGGGTCGTTGGTTCACCTGTAGGTACTCGCGTAATTCCACCTGCTCTCTTGATGTACCTATATGTTTACAGATGGAGCAGGCAAATACATAGGTAACGATAACAATAATGAACATTATTAATATAAATAAGTTTCTGTCAAAAATCTCATTTTTGTGACAAGCTTTTATAGCCGACTGTACTTTTCTTTGGATATCAATCAAATGCTCACCGAGACGATTCTAAAGAGCCCAAGCTCGGTAGGATTGCTTTTTTGGATAAAAAGTAGCTTATTAGTTGTGTCAGCTACCTTCGTACCAAAAGTTATCAAAATTGGTCCAGCCGTTTGAGCGTGAAGAAGTAACAAACATAAACATGCACACACACTCACAAACTTTCGTCTTTATAATATTAGTGTGAAGTTTGATTATATTCCTGAATATTTTCTTCATCAACACATTTACAATCGTACCCGTCAGAAGGCGACATTACACAATCACCAAGAATCACTAAAAATCACTTGTGCAATATGGAATGAGCGCTCAGGTCAGTGCGTCGCCGCTCAGTCTGCGCTGATCGGTAGTTGACCTCATTCCGAGACAACTACTGAACAAAATTTGCTTGACTAATGCCGCGCCATGTTCCTAATCATTTTCTTCTTCAGCACATGTACAATCATTCCCCGTCAAAAGGCGTAATTACACAATCACCAAAAATCACTAAAGATCACTTGTGCAATATAGAATTAGCGCTCACGTCAGCGCGTCGCCGCTCAGTCTGCGCTGATCGGTAGTTGACCTCATTCCGAGACAACTGCTGAACAATAATATTTGCTTTACTAATGCCGTGCCATGTTCCTAATCATTTTCTTCTTCAACACATTTACAATCGTACCCGTCAGAAGGCGACGTTACACAATCACCAAGAATCGAAATGAGCGCTCAGGTCAGCGCGTCGCCGCTCAGTCTGCGCTGATCGGTAGTTGACCACATTCTGAGACAACTGCTGAACAATAATACTTACTTTACTAATGCCGCGCCATATTCCTTAACATTTTCTTCTTCAGCACATTTACAATCGTCCCCGTCAGAAGGCGACATTATACAATCCCTAAAAATCACTAAAGATTACTTGTGCAATATAGAATGAGCGCAGCGCTCAGGTCAGCGCGTCGCCGCCGCTCAGTCTGCGCTGATCGGTAGTTGACCTCATTCTGAGACAACTGCTGAACAATAATATTTACTTTACTAATGCCATTGTTGACAACTTTGTTATGAATCATATTAACTTATGATTGTTGGTGGCTTTAACAAAAACAGTATAGACAAGTGGGCGTTTAAAATAGTACATTAGGTACATATCTAGAGCGGTAAATTAAAAATTTAAGAGAATCGGTTAAGAAATGTGACCTCTAGTCGAGAACATCCGGAAACTGGACAAACTGACATCCAAACATCCGGACATACAAAAAGGATCTTAGGCCAAGCTAAATTGCAGACGCTTAGCTCGCTCCCTCAATAAAACTAGTAGGAACACTTGAACGGTTCACTTTTAATGCGGAACCCTGGCAACCTTCAGCGCATCAGTTATTTATGGTCCCGGCAACGATTCCTCAACATCGTCATATCTCTTCCGCACCATTACTCAGCGCCGGCGCATTTATTATGTATCGCTGCTTCTATGATTTTGTAATGGTGTTATTAAACGGGAGACTTGTGGCCCGAGGGATTTAAAATTTTGAGCTCTAATTTAACTAAAATAAGTAATTTTAAAATCCTATCCATAAATATTTTAAATATAAATAAGGCTTACTAATCCGTTCAAAAATGCTGATTGTTTTTGACATCTTTCTCTTAAATCCAACATGTTTCTTTTCATATTATCTTATCAATGTTACTACTTAGAACAGGGCCATTGCGATTTATTGGTATATATTTGAGTTTGAATTTTTAATTGATAATTTTCGTTTCAAAAACCACTCCAAATTGACAAAATTCACGCAGAAAACTGTTCTTTTTCAACTTATTTTCGACTACACGCAATGAAAGCATGCTAGAACTTAGGGTAGTATTATTCACTTCAAAAAGCCGATTGAAATTATATATATGTATAATAGGTATATAACTATTTGTCATGATAAGAAAAATAATATATTATTATTTCTGAAAAAAGCGAGTAAGTAAATAATATTCATAACCAATCATTCTCGTCACTTCCAAGATCTACATAATGTAATTTGGAATATGAAATCTAATTTTGAATAATGTGGTATCTCCACAAAATTTTTATAAACATTGATTCTGTTCAATAAAGACGACGTGGTTGGCGCAATTTGTAGTGTACCTGCCTACTGAGCCGGCGGTCCTGGGTTCGAATCCCGACTAGGGCAAATATTTGTGTGATGAACTCGAATATTTGTTTCTGGGTCATAGATGTTATTTATATGTATTATGTATTTATATAATATTATGTATATCGTCGTCTAGTACCCACAGCACACGCTTTGCTTAATTTGGGACTAGCTCGATTTGTGTAAGTACGTCCCTTGCTATATTATATTTTATTATAATAAAGAAATCCGATGTAAAATCTCGGGCAACATCTAAAAATAAAACAGCTTTAAGGATAAAACAAGTAAAGAAACACTTTACATCGGCCACAACTATTATAAACTATATTTAAGCCCTGGAGCCTTACCACGATCTTTATAAAAACTATCCAAACGCAGTGCAGTTCAGTTTAGGCACCTAAATTGAATCGCTGAATTTCGTACCATAACAACTTTAAAGCAGCGCTGATTCTCGATCGCATAAAGTGAATGAAAGACCGATATTTGTCTCTGGTCCGCAATTGAAACGCTACGGCGCGAAAGGGATGCCGCTATGTGAGTTTCGTATATGTTTATCTCTTTCTGGCTTCTATCCGTTCGGTAACTAAAATATTACAAATTAATTTCGCAGCACACTTTGTTTAAAACTAATTGGTAATTTTGAAAAGAAAAGACATATATTTCATAGCGGACTTATGTTCTTTTTTTAATTTAAAGACATTATTTGCCATACCAAATGCTTTATTGAATGAAATAAAGTTTAAAATGTCTGTATTTCAAAAGAATTGTAATTAAGACTCGGAACGTGTGCCGCCTTCCGCCTGTGATAATGTCATGTCAATCATTGACATGTAAATTTGTTAAATTTCAAATGAATTTTACGTGGTATGCCAATCTTCGAATTCAGTTTAATCCTCCGCGGATTTAGTGTATTCGTTCAGGGGAAAGAAATTGTGACCAGGAAATGCGGTGAAGTGATTTTATCACCCATATAATATCAAGTGTGTCAATGACAATGTTAAAAGCTCCGTTTTTATCGCCAGCTGTCTCCCGCCGAGATAGAGACCTTTGAAATCGGGCTTATATTTTTGACCCCATGATATCAATATTATCCAGCTGCAGTCCCGGCACTACGTGTACTTCAGCTCATTTGTGGTGTGCGTGCCGCGGCCGCTGCAGGACACCATCGCAAGTGCAGACTTCTGGCGGAAGGGTGTTGTGTTTCGGCAGTTCCGCGGTAATTTGCCGAATTATACACCAGATCAGACGACGCAAAGGACCCACGCGGTTGTGTCGCCTAAATTAACTAGTTTTAAGTCTTGTTTATATGTATTTTTGTAGTTCAGTGCCTTATTGGTTTTATTACTGTAATGCTGTGTAACTTTTTTGAATAATAAATAAATTATCAACTGCTTAAAGATATGTTCAATTATAGTTGCCTATTTTAGGTTCAGTGCAAATGTTTGAACTCCAGTTCTTTGTTTTACAAAATAGTTTACTTGTTTTTATAATTCAATCTATTAAAAATCATATTGTGGTTTAAGAACTTAAATAGTAACCAAATAAAGAAGCATGATGTAAAGCACCCTCGAGCGGCTAATTTAGTTACTACAGTCTGCAATGCTACGGAAAAAAAACGTATCTTACTATGAAATCCATACAAAGCTACGAGCTCTTTACCGTAGTATTGCAGTAGTCATATGGAACCGAAAAACACGAAGTTCTATCTACTTATTACCAGTAATGCACTCTTATCTATGAGCATTGTGCATCTTTTTTTTCCCCGTTGCATTATCCAAGAGATCGTATTATAATAACTCAAAAGAAATTAACTCGTCAGTATTCTGAAAAACCTGTCAAACACTTCGCTACCCTAAATTTTTCGGCGATGGGGTGCGTACGTACGTAGTAGTGCGTGTATATTGTAACAGAAATAGATAATAACGCGAGCGCAGCGAGACCGAAATTTTTCGGCGCGGGGGTGCGTAGTAACACGATCAGATGAAAACGCGAGCGCAGCGAGAGCGAAATTGTTCGGCGCGGGGGTACGTAGTAACAAAATTGACCGATATAGTGTAAAAAGATCCGATCTGGCAACGCTGATATATGTATGACCTATTGCCACCGCCCCTCTTGCCGGCCCGCGACCTCACTCGGCGCCCGCGCCCTATATTTGAAGCATGTTCATGTTCTTACTTACAGACGCGCCCCGAAGATATTGACAAACTTACAAGCATGTTTTCGACCAAAACTATTTGTTCTTGTTATTTTTCATGTTCATTTTAAATTTTGGATTGACAAAAAAGGTGAAAAGTAATAGTTGGTTGAAAGGCGCCAATACCAAAACAAAATGCAAACGGCCAGGGGCGCCTACGCCGCCCCTGTCGGTTTGGCGCCCCGGGCTATAGCCCGGATCGCCCTAGGGTAAATACGTCCCTGAATAAAACGGTAGGAAGTTACACAGACACGTTTCCAGACCTGTGCGAGACAAGTCGCGAACAAAAGCTAGGAACTAATAAATATTCTACACAAAACTATCCAGAACGATACATTCAATGAGGAACTTTTTATGAGTCGCAAAATTTGACACTCGTGCGATTCAGTTTCGTCTCAAGTGACACATCGTGGTACGAAAAGTACTTGAAATGAGAGAATGAAATAGTTGAGACGCTCTTACTGAACTGTCATCTGAACTGAGTCGTAAATACAATGTCATGGTATGAAATAGCGATACAGTTCAGTTTAGGGCCTAAAGTGAGTCGCGTTAAGAGATCGTGGTAAGGCTCCAGTAACCGAGTATTAGTTACCCAAAACACCGCATTAAGCTTTCCTCTCGCTCTACCGAGCCATATCTCACGGAGGCTCCGAGGCTCTAATTGCATTATTCCAAAGTTACAAATTAACGCTCTCCGACCTTCCGTCATGTAATTGAAGACCCTCATATCAGCCGGGATGTTTGTCATACCCGGGGTCAAAGAGGATGGAGCCTACAGAAGCGACATACAATACCTAAAAACAAAACTACTTTAAAAACACTCATAGACATAGACATAGACATCATTTATTGGTAATTGAGTAGGTTAATTACAAGTCACTTATTCGCTATAAATATATTAGATTATCATTTTTTACCTACATATACTTATTATGAAACATTATTTAATTTTGTGTATTTTACATTCCAATATTTATGTTAATTTAATATCTGTGAATTCTGTAATGTGTAAAAACACTGCTCAATGAGCCACATCTTCAATTTATATTTAAAGCTGGATAAGCTGCAGGCTTCAATTATTGGTTTGGGTAACCTATTGTATACTATGGGACCCATCACATGGATTGTTTTTCCAGTTTTGGCCAATTTGTGTGGAATTATCGCGAGCTTGTCCCCATTTCGAGAGCTCCGGGTCACTCTTTACTTTAAAAGTACTCTTTATCGCACACCTCACAAAACATATAGGAAAAAATACAACGCAAGAAATTACGATTAGAGGTAAACGACAGGCTGTCTTATCGCTAAAAAGCAGCAGTAGCAGTCCCTGATGGAGAAGTCCGTACGAGTTCAAAACATGTCGGGCAATTGCTGACAATTTCATGTGAGTGTAAACCGCTTAATACAAATCTAAGATAGCGTTGGCTCATTTTATTCCCTTAGTATCGGACGCTGTACTCTGCAGTATTCGTGGGCGTTATTTTTATATAGGTACTCAAAATCATATTTTTAAAAACGCCTCGCCTCTAGATTTCGACGACTTCTAATCAAAATAAATGTCACACTCGTTCGTTGATCACATTGATACCAAAAGTATCTTAAATGATTTTGTACCTATTGTGCCTAGTTGCGCGTCTGTACCACAAATGTTCTAGGACCATAAATTCTCGACGTTTGATGTATATTAGCGACATGTGACCCTCGCCGAAGATAAATCCTTTTGCCAGATTATACGCTTAGGTATTTAGTTATGTGCTGAAGAAAATTCTACTTATGTGATGTCGCTCCGTTCTGTTAAGCAAATTATTTATTTTTTGTTTTTCAATTCAAGTATATTTTATTTTTTGTATATTTACCATTGTTTTCAGGTAGAGATTCTTTGATAATTGAAGAATTCAGGATGGGATTTCGTGCTGTATTTTCAGTTCTAGTAATTTTGGTTACTACTAAGCACAATTTGGGTATTTCTCAAGTAGTTTAATTAGTTGATCTAATTTGTTTCAGTTTTCCTAGAAAAATGGTGAATATGCTTAGCATTTAAAAAAACAAATAGGGACACAGCTTTGGCGGAATATAATGCTTTATTTCACGCAATGTGCGTAGAGCACTACTCCGGATAAGCAAAGGACGTGGATTCAATCCCAACCTGCGACGGGTAAACTCTTGTATTTACATTTTAACTTCTGTATCAATATTCATAAAAATTAAGCTCAGCTTAAATCACTATAAGATTCATCCTTTCACCCAAAACAGGCTTTATAAATTCCCCGAGTGAAACTTGCAATTTTCTGCGTGTCCCTCCCCTCCCCTTCCTCCCCTTCTCTTTCAGGGATCAAGCTAAAACGTAGTGATTGCATACTCTTTGGATCAAGCGATGCAGCGGGGTGCATAGTGAATGGCGCTACGGGCGACGGTGAAAATGTGAAAAAAAGAGGTTTCTTTTTAATCTTAAGTGGCAAGGAAAGTTTAACTTTACTCACGAGAACGTAAAAATCTTGTCGTCATTTCTTTGAAATTTTGTAACGAGTAAATTTAAATTTAGGTTTTACTGAGGAGTATTTGGATTATTAAAACTTTCGTGAGACATTTTTAATTATAGTATTAAGTGTTCCTGATAATTTCACTTAAATAATAATTGGTATATGTAGCTATTCTATATTTGATTTACTAGCCATACCTGGCCATAAACCGGGTGTGGCCTGCTTCACAAATGTTGTTCAGTTTCAAGGGAAGAATCTATGATTCAATTTATTGTTCCTTTTACAGGCCACACCCCGTGGCCTTCGATGTTCTGGTATACGTTACTATCAAGGCTGAAAATGGCGGATAAAATACAGCATAGACTTTTATGAACTGAAAAAAATATATTTAAGTTTCCTGTTTCAAATATTATACGAAAAATAAACATTAGTTGAACACAATTTAACATGAGTCAACTTATTTATAAAAACAGTTTAAACTCACGTAAAAATTGAAAGGAACGAACTGACATGTTTCGAACTCAACTAGTTATAAAGATGTCTCACGATTGTTTTAATAATATTGAGTCAACTAGCCTATTGTGATTTGTTCAAAATAATCAATAATTTCAGGCGTCATCTTATTTCATCGTAAGCCATTATAACCCTCCAAACGTAACGTAATCGCGTTAAACTATAGGAGGAGGAGGCGTCAATAACTCACGCACTCCCCGGGATTACTCGCCATTGCGGCGCCGCTGCTGAAGGCACATATTGCTGATCGATGTTGTTTAGCGAAGGCGAATTTGTGACATTCGTGACAGGGTAGAAGTTTGTCCACTATGCCACAAAACAGATAGGTACAGAAATCAATCTACATACAAGCGCGCTCGAGCAAACGCACACATAGACATTGCTCACGGACACGTCAAGCGGATGGCACTCGCGCTCGCACTGGTCTGAACTGGTCCGAGATATCGGGTCCGTGAGCAATGTCTATGTGTGCGTTTGCTTGAGCGCGCTTGTATGTATAGACTGATTTCTGTACTTGGGCCATTTTTTCTAAAGTTGTACACCACACTTTTTTTTTTTTTTTCGATATGTTGGGTATTTTCTACTCAGAAATACGAACTCTTTCTATCTAATTAGGAGAAAAAAACTGTCCCAATGTTTTTTCGTTCCATTCCGTTACCATTTCCATATGACCTACTACAGCGGTAACGGAATGGAAAAACAATAAATGTATGAATATTGAGAGGTTGTCAGCGTTTGAGAGAGAGAGGTTGTGACTCCCGGTCTGGCTCGTACCTGGTTCAGCAAATATCGCTGGCAATACAACGGTGCAATGCTACTAGCATTAGTAGCATTCTTGGAACATTTCCGCCAGGTACTTACGTCAGGCCGGAGTTTGATTTTTGATGGGTTATTGACAAAGCGTGTTGCGGATTATTATATTGTATCAATTGGATGAAGCTTGTTGCTGATAAAAAATTATGTGTCATTTTGACCATGAATATTTTAGGGCAGTTTTTTTCTCCTAATTAGATCGAAAGACCTCGTGATTCTGAGTAGAAAATACCCAAAACATCGAAAATTAAAAAAAAAGTGGGGTGTACAACTTTAGAAAAAATGGCCCACCTATCTGTTTTGTGACTATGCTGTAGTTTTGGCACAAATAACCCAAAACTTTTGGATTATTCTCACAGGTAGATAAACGTAACGGTCCTATCGCAAACTCCGAAACATTGCTTTCCTTCTGTAACGTTTTGCTAAATTTTAATTTGTCCAAAACTAATTCTTTCCTGTAGCCCGTAATATTTGCAGGATTAAATAAACATCATTTTAAACCCAGTACCTAGGTTAGGTTCGGTTTGTTTTATAATTATTGTGAAAAATTAACAGTTTTGAAAAATTTATGTTATTAAAACTATCGTGAGACATCTTTACTAATTATAAAAAACGGCTTAAACTCACGTAAGAGGGACGCAAGAAGAGCGATTAAAAGTGCAGTGGGTCGCGAGTCGTAGCACCCCTGATGAAGAGCTCCAAATGAGTTCGAAACATGTCGGGCCGTTCCTGACAATTTATACGTGAGTTCAAACCGTTTTTATAATTAGTTTTGAAAAATGTATAGTAGGTACGCATTGAAGGAATCAATTAGGCAAGTTTTGTATAATGAAAGCCCTTAGGTGGGTCTATATCGGGTGGCATAAAAGGCAGAATGATTCTTATGACAATTAATATTAGGAATATTACACTGTAAGTAATCCGATCTCCGAGTTATCAATATTAGTACAAACATGCTTTAGGATAAAATTGTTAGGATAAACGAATAGTATGCCATTCAAGATTATGCCAAACATTCTCGGCCAAATTATGCCAAACAATCAACAATATGCGATACGACGGGCTACCTAAGGGGGGTAGGTAGTAGGTACTATGGGCTGCACAAATGCATGGCCTATTTTTATATGAATAAATTCATCCTTAAATGGGCCATGCTATTCTGCAGCTATATTGTACGTCTTTGTTTAAAACACTTCTCACTTTAATCGAGTCAAATATTAACGTTTGAACGATTACCTACGCCTTTTCAGCTGCTATAGAAAATGTCTGATTACTTTGTGTAGTCTAGACTGGCCAGTTGTGAACTATGAAAGGCCAGAAACATGTAATTTGTCCCAGCCCGGTCATTATACAATTTGCCCTAATCGTCGTGACCCATTCATAGCGCTTTCTGAAATCCCTTCATAAAGTAGGGTTAAGGATGTGATGTACGGCTGAGATATTCGTACTTGTAATAATTCAAATTTAAAATATTGATGACGCGGTTAGCGCAGTATGTATTTTGTCGTCTAGCATCCAAAATACAAGCATTGTTTAATTTGGGACTAGATCGTTTCGTATATGATTGTCTCTAATATTTACATATTTATTTAAAATTCTTTATATAGTGACTACAGATTACGTAGAATAAGGCGTTTAACAACTTTATAAGTGTCTTTTACGGGTACAACTGACCATCAATAAAGCTTATTATTTAACGCAGGCAAATTATATTGTAACACATTTTAAGACTAGCGGAATGTGCCCGGCTTTATCTCGAATATTAATCCTATATCTCCTCCTCTCATTCGATTTAGTTTAGCACGAGAAATTACACCCAAAATGACACTTAAGTACTTGCCAAATTTGTAAAATCTTCATTTTTTAAACTATGGCCCCGCCCATACTATGCCAAATTTTTGGCAGGATCATCATTCCTTCATTGCAGCAGATCCTCATTCCTAGTGCCAAGATAAAGTTATAAAACAAACTTTCATTTATGTGTCTATTTTTCCGCCAAAATATGCAATTTTTCCTGTGTTATAAATGTAGCTGGTTACTGTCAATGAACCCTATTAAGTAGCACACAGGCTGTATAAGCGCTTATTCAGCCCTTATACAACTTAAATTAGCTGTACAAGGGCTGTATAACCGAACAGGCTGTGTGTGTTGGGAAGAGAAGGCAGACTTTACAATTACAAATACTCGCTTCACGCTCAAGGCTCGCTCGCATCCCTATATCATAAAGCTTTCAGGGGTGACAAAAGCACGGGGTAATTCGCATTCGACGTTTCCTGCGCTCGACTTCCGGTGCATTTACATACGGGCTTCCAGCTAAGGGAGAATGTAACGGATTAAATATACATTCTTAGAAAATTCTAAAATTAAAACAGAGAGTGAGACATCTATACAATTAGGAATTTTTATATTTGTGTTGAGTAGGGGACCGGCGCTTAAATTGGACCACTAGAAGTATTTTTACCAAATAACACAATTTATTTACACTGGCAACAAAAAATGAAGCGATGACAGCGCCATAATCAGTCCACCAATTTGGTGTAGTAAATAAATTGTGTTATTTGGTAGAAATACAGGTGGTCCAATTTAAGCGCCGGTTCAATATAGGTTACTCTCCCCTACCAGTTACCTATCTTTGGAGAGGAATAATGACATTCCAGGAAAAATCTTAACAGCATGATGCAGAATTTTTATGAGCGCGCGCCATATAGGGGCAGTTTCGTGAGAAGGGATGCACTTAATTATGACATAATTAAGAAACATTAATGATGTTCCATTTTGTAACCAACATTTTCATGTTAAGTACTTAGTAATAAAGTGAAGTGTTGTTAGATATTATAAGGCTTAATTTTTGTCAAATAAATCATACTTTATTCTGTGCATTATGTCCATTATGTTACATTTTTTTTCATATTAGTGTCAATTAGTGGAATGTTATTAACATTTCTTAAATGTCTGCCAATTATGACACATTTAAGTGCATCCCTTCTCACGAAAATGCCCATGGCGCCATCTGTTGGTAAAAATGTCTTTATTCGTTCGTGACGCCGAACAAATTGGACCGCCGACACAGTAGCCAGGTGCACTACCGTGCGCCAACCGCGTCAACTTGAAACGAAATCTGCGAGAACGTAGGTACGTATATTATTTTGTGTACATATATCCTAATATGATATGAAATGTTTTGGTTAATGCACTGTAAACTTGCACTTTTTGAATAGCTAAATAAATAATTAATTGAATGAGGCGTTACTTTGCGGAGATCAATATTGTTTTCGTGCCAGTTCATACATGAATGCATACATACTTTTAATGCATGAAAAAATACCCATATAATTATAACGGGTTAGCACAAATTAACTGGCACGATATTATATCGCGGATTAGCAAAGCAATATTATTATTATCTCCTTTATTTACCTTACATCTTAGGCTACGTTTTTAACAATAAATTTATATAAAAAGTAAAATACAATAAAGTAATTACAAAATATAAATACATTATAAAAACCTAACCACCGGGTGCCACCGGCAGCGGGGCAGGGCCCAGGCTACCGGTTGTTAGGCCTGCAGAGAGACGAACCTCCTGACAATGCGCGCCGTGTCCAGGAGTACCGCCTTCTGAATCTGGCCCTTGACCCAGCCATCTAGCGAGAGTCTCTTAAGGTGTTTGTCGACACTCTTCGCTATAAGACCGTTTGCCGAAACGACTATCGGGACAATGATCGTCGAATCAACATCCCACATGGCGGGGTCACCTGGTGAGCCAAGTCAAGGCACTTCTGAGTTTGTCCTTCTCGGCCTTCACAAGGTTCTCGTCATGGGGGATGGTGATGTCAACGAGCACTGCCTGGCGCTTGGATCGATCTAGCAACACGATATCAGGCCTATTGGCTACAATATTATTATTATTCAGCTAAATAAGTATTTTACAGAAAATCGTGGTAAAGACTTTTTCTTTCAGTGTGTAGGGAAAGTTTTCAATAATTGTCAAACCTTTTATGCTAATGTGCCTGGGACCACAGAGCGGCCCGTTTCCACTTCCGTCTCCCATGGGAGGTTCAGGGAAACATTGAAAAGGACGAGAATCGTTCCAGGGTTTATTTGCTGGCAATTTGTGATGAATAATTTCTGATTTTTTACCGACAAGAGCCAATTATCAAATGGTTTGGGTGCGTTGGGAACCAATTTTAAAAGATTGCGCGGAGGTAATCATTTATTTACTTTTGATATACTTTTTGTCATCAAAGGATTCGTTACAAAATGAACACTGAGTATTAGTAAAGTTAAGATTTCTCCCACAATCATTTCCCAACGCCTCATCTATAAATAAAGGATTTTGACCTTACAAACGGTCCGGTAGTTTTGAATTTTTGATATGTTGTCTAGGATGGTTAGGCAGTGTTTAAAATGTAAAATGCACAATTCCCCCCCCTCCGCGCCCGCCGCCATATTGAAAAAACCGGCACTCTCTTCATATTTTTGCTCATATCTTTCTTTAGGAGCATTTTAGCTAGAAGAAAGCTTCGACAATGTTATAGAGAGTTAAATTTACTACATTTTCCATTTTATATTTTGTATCTAGGACAAATAGTTACGGAGATATGCACATTTAAAAAAACTTAAGAAATTGCAATTTCCAACTCAAAAACAAACTTCTGGATTATATCTTCGTTTAGGAGCATTTTAGTTAGAGCCGTGCTCGGGCAATTTTGTAGAGAATTAAATTTACTATAATTTACATTTCAAATTTTGTTTCTAGGACAGATAATTACGGAGATATGTAAAAAATTAAGTCACATTTTCCGAAAATGTATGTAAAAATGGACATGAGTTTTATAAGCAATTATATTTCCTACATGTTTTAATTTGTCCTAGACTAGTCCGTAACTGAATGACAGCGTTCTAAACCAAGAATTTTGAGATTTTTTTGGAAAATTCGACTTTTCCTGTTTTTTAAACGTGCATATCTCCGTAACTAACCGTCCTTGAAACAAAATTTTAAGTGTAAATTATAGTAAATTTAATTCTCTACAACATTGCCCAAGCTTTGTTGTAGCTAAAATGCTCCTAAACGAAGACATAATCCAGAAGTTTGTTTTTCAGTAGGAAATTGTGATTTTTTACGTTTTTTTAAATGTGGATATGTCCGTAACTATCTGTCCTAGAAAAAAAATATAAAATGGAGAATGTAGTAAATGTAACTCTCTATAACATTGTCGAAGCTTTCTTCTAGCTAAAATGCTCCTAAAGGAAGATATGAGCAAAAATATGAAGAAAGTGCCGGTTTTTTCAATATGGCGGCGGGCGCGGAGGGGGGGGAATTGTGCATTTTGCATTTTAAACACTGCCTAACTATCCTAGACAACATATCAAAAATTCAAAACTACCGGACCGTTTGTAAGGTCACACATAGTACTTTAGTCTCTATTCACCGTATTATTATGTATATCGTAAACATTGTGCAAGTTTTGCTGCCGTCCCTTATATTTTTTTCATTACGACACTAACAGTTTTCAATCATATAAATAAATATGCATGTGCAAAATAATAAGTCATGGCCGATATGTACGAATTTTTACTAATACTTACATGCATACTTACTATACATACGAGTGATTGCATTAACATGCTTTTAAAGGTGAATAATCGTTTGAAGATAAATAAAGCCTAAATTAAGACTTATAGTGGCAATATCTAGGATATCTGTCATTAGAAGTGGATTTTCTTGCCAGCAGAGCATCATTTTAATTGGTGTATGTTATCCTATAATCATTCCTAATCAATGCTTAGAAATTAGGCAATGAACACATTCTTATTTTTTTCAAGCACGCATACATAGGTATTAGAGATTTTTGAAAACCCCAAACACCTGCCACCCCCCAACACTATAACCACACAAACCTACCCTAACAGTAACTGCCCTCGGTTCCCAAAAGGTCTCAATGGACGACGAACTCACACAAAATTACCCTTTTCTAACCAAGGTGGAAAAGGGCGATGAAAAATGGCCTCCGTTACGTTTCCGCTGCACACTGCTGCACCCCGATAATGGGTTTACCTTGCAGTGATATGCAGTCGTCATTCACAAAACATCCTAACCGACAGTACGGTATAGGATGATACGACTTTTTGCCTGTACTAAACGATATGCACGCATCACTTACAAAAGAGCTTAACTGATGTTAACGTTTTAGGATGATATGACGTTTTGCATGAACATCAGATGATTTCTCATTGTTTTTGTGCCCTCACTATATTTGGCTTCTGGTCGTTATCTATGAATTTTATGGGGATTCTGGAAATTTGGCGACTATTATCCGGTAATATATTTGTATGGGTTGGTTTTAATGTTCTACGAGCTTTAAATTCCAACATTATGCGTATTTTTGTGTATTTTTTAAATATTTAATAATAAAATGAAGAAAGTTTGCTGGAAAAATATATTTTCGCGCCTTATTTTGCTCGAATAAAATTCGAAAGCGCAACACCTTTGTGTGCGCTGGCGCGTCGGTTTTTATCGCTACACAGGCTTGTCTTGCTAATAAGCCATTGATACTATAATCCACTCAATTACACATTTCATATAAGTAGGTACAAATAAAATATCACCGACTACTATTCTACCTAAGAATAAAGGACAGACAGTCAAAGAACCTATTCTAACCATAAAAACAATGCCTGAACTAATTTCAACGCACATTTTCCCTGGCCCACTTTTATTTTCGTTTCGTGGCAGCGATAGATCACCAAGCTTGTACCAACAAGTTGCGAAAATGGCGTCTAAAAGTCTGGAGAATAGCTAAAGTACTAGCTTTTAGACTTAGAGAGGGTTGGAAGTCGTTTAGGATTAGGGTTCCTAGATAATTTCCCCAAAAGATGTTTTTTTTTGTTTTTTTTTTTATGTCATAGGGGGCAAACGACCAAACTGAGTGAAACTGACTCATAGAGTTGCAATACTCTGGTATTCACAAGTACGTTGCCACCCCTTTAGGTGGGAGTACGCTCTTTTCTTGAAGGTTTGAAGGTCGTATCGGTCCGGAAATACCGCAAGCGACAATTCATTCCACAATGCAGTCTTACGAGGCAGGAAATTTGTAGAAAAACGCACCTGTTCTTTTTTTACCAGGTTCTATTTAGTTTTACCAGCTGCGGCGTCTGTCTGTCTACCTGTAATAAAATCTGTCAAGCAAAATTTGACCCACTTCTCCGTTTTCGATCGATTTCCTTACCTTCACCATTCATACAAGTTGCAATCTTTGTTTATTGTATTAAGCGGTTTACACTGATGTAAAATTGTCCGGAACGGCCCGAGTGACAAGGTTGCCGCGGCGGTGTACGGGCAGCCGTCCCTGATGAAGAGCTCCATACGAGTTCGAAACATGTCGGGCCGTTCCTGACAATTTCACGTGAGTGTAAACCGCTTAATACAATAATTAAATATGTCTCACGAAAGTTTTAATAGCAATCTTTGTTCTTTCTTTTTGTATGACCGAAGACAGAAGAACGATAATGTTCCATACTAATTCCGATTATCGAGTAATTACTTACTCAATTTAGTTATTAGGTTTTTGCGTCTCATTCGAATATACTAGGAACCATTCGTAAAGACCACTTTTTCTATTATTCCAGCCAAATAGCATCCTTACCACTTAGATTTCCTGACGTAAAACGAATAACACGACCATCTGCTTAGGAAATGTGCCAAGAAAGATATTGCCGTGTTTATTAAACGACCTTCACCCGTTCATCCATTCTTCCATTCGTTCAGTGAACCTGGCAGGCTCTGCTGCCGCCGAATTGTCTGATGAATGAATATGATTTGAAAAGATTTGATTTACTGGCCATTGAAGGTACCTCTAACTTGTGGAGTAAAACCGACCAAGTGCGAGTCGGTCTCGCACACCGAGGGTTTCGTATAAACACTTATCCTATCTTAACTGGCCGGGTTAAGTGTTAAGGTGTAAAGTTAACGCAACCGATTACGTTTGTTGTATGGGAGCCCCACTTAAATATTTATTTTATTCTGTTTTTAGTATTTGTTGTTATAGGGTATAAGTTTACACTTTAAAGTATGTATCTTTGTACCTATACAGTAGTCATATATTTTACACACTATAAATAGGTAATGTGGGAGGTGTAGCTCTGGTAGAAGATAATTAAAAGAAGATAGGACTTTGATTGTAATTTATTATAGCGTTCAGCCACGATACAGAGCTAAAACATGAATGCCCGGCACTCTTATAAAATATAATTAAATACAAATATAATTATACGGAAGTCATGGGGGAATACATGGGATAATGAATTAACTATTCGGGTTCTTGTTCCAGCAGATGCTCACGATACTTACATGATAATCATCTATGTAAACCATAAACATTTTTTTTCCTTTTTTTATTTTCATCTAAGTACCTATACACATGCAGGGTTTGGAATTTGTTCCCAATATGTGTCAATATGGAAAACAGGGAATGAAGTCTGTTCGCCATAATTACAGTAATCATGTTCATCTAAATTCTAATACGTTTTGTACTCATCTAATATTCATTAGAGAATTCACGTCAATACTTCGCCGCCTGCCCGGCGCCGGCCTACGGGTAAAAGTTACCCTGACATTTTGTAGACCTTTGTTTCTGCTGGTTACGATTCGTTACATTTAGTACTAGCGACTCGCCCCGGCTTCGCACGGGTGTAATACTGATAAATTATGCATGTATTATACATATAGCCCTTCCTCTTGAATCACTCTATCTATATTCAAAAAACCGGATCATATTCCGTGGCGTAGTTTTAAAAATCTAAGTATATACATAGGGAATAAGGACAGACAGAAGGAAGCGACTTTGTTTTCTATTATGTAGTGAGAATGATGGTGTACATCCACGTATCATAGTGACATATTATTAGATACTCAGTTGATTGTTTGACAAGGGGCTAAAATGGGTCATTATGACCCGAAATGTTTGGAAGAGCGAACGAAATGAGCAAGGATAAATATATCTGAGTATGTAAAACAAATACGAGTTTGAAACATGTTGGCTGCGGTTGGTTCCTGATTTTTTTTTTCGTCTATTTAAACCGTTTATGATAATGATCTAATTATTAAATTATGTACTTAGTACAAAGCGACAATTTGTGTGCAATCTACCGAATCCTTGACAATGTCACTAAGTCTTGAGATTTTTTTTATTTATGAAAAAAAAAAGTGAAAATGTTTGTTATAGTTACCACATCCTGTTTTCGCGCCTCCCCCATTGATTGACACGACAACGATACAAGTCGCCGGTGCCCCGGTTCGCACTGGCCCCTCGTAATGATAGTAGTTCTGAAACTTTTTGGTAGTATTTAACAATTACCAAAATGGTAACTAGTTTGTTTGTTAAGCAGCTTCGTACTCAAGTTGATATACCGGGTGTGCACTGTAACATGAGCAATAAATTAAAAAATATAATCTATCAAAAATTTTAATTAAAAAGATGTTAGGGGCCTTCCACGCTGCGTCTTCCGGTCCGTGGTCGCCACTCAAGAATCTTTCAGCCGCAACGGCCATCACCATCAGTTCTACGAGCAATGTGCTTCGCCCACTGCCATAGTGACAGTTTGGCGACTGTCTGAGCTATATCTACCCTTGATTCTTTCGCGTGGCTCATCATTTCGGATTCGATCCCGCAAGAAAACTCCGAACATAACTCGCTCTATTGCCCTTTGAGTAACTTTGAGCCTTAGTTGTTGTGTTTTTTTGGGTGTATGTTGACTACTAGAATTATTTACCGTCCAATGTTTAATTTCGCTTTTTAGCGGTAAATAATTTCATACAAACCACTGTTTTGTGATTGTTATAAAACAAACCTATCCTAGCCTAACCTGATCAATAGGATATTTGGGTGAATTTCAACAAGCTCGAAATTTACCTAATTTTGGTTGCTTTTTTTATTTTTGATGTTAGAGTCAAAATTATATATCAATAATACGAATAAAGTCATAACCAATATTGTGTAGTAATGGCCCTTTGTTATATATAATAGTTTTAAAGATATTATGATTTTAGTAATTTGCCTGCCACCAAAATTGTACATCTACACCAAAATTATTTACTTGTGCTAAAAATTAATATTTGTCAATGAAATTGCCTGCTGGAAATGAAAAGAAAGTATATGTTTAATTAATCATTTTAATTATACCAAAATAAATTTCTTTGCAAATTTGCAAGAATTATGAAAAATGTATGACTAAAGAGGAATAAAAATTATGCGAAATTATTTTTTGGCGAAAACACACATTCGACGAAATAAGTTCTCTAGGAAACAAAGGGCTCCCGTTGTTTTTTTATATGTCTGTTGTAAATCATTTATTTTATTTTATTTTATTTATTTGGAACATCAACAGCATTACAGAAAATATATAACAACGCTTATAGCTAGAACATAAAGCCAATAACAGATGTCCACAGAGATGCACTTAACGAGGCCGTAAACAGGTAACGATATCAAATAATAATAAATTATCGTATAATAATAAATTGCCACATCCACTTTTCGCAGT
The DNA here is from genome assembly GCA_932273695.1 of Apotomis betuletana. Classification (NCBI taxonomy): domain Eukaryota; kingdom Metazoa; phylum Arthropoda; class Insecta; order Lepidoptera; family Tortricidae; genus Apotomis; species Apotomis betuletana. The sequence goes on from OW026305.1 coordinate 4,036,136, forward strand.
CTTCCTCTGATTGACGTTACATCGATACAAGCGCGCCGCGCGGCGCCGCTCGACTTTGTCGCTTGACACGTCGTCGCCGGTTAACTACGTGTTTATATGTCGGCTATATATAAGTATACAGCAATCAATAATTCTGTGCCATTATGCCAATGTTTTAAGCTTGAATTGAGCGCGTATAGCGCTCTTAATATCTCTTGTCATCAAATTCCACATGAGCGTTTATTTATAATTAGTTTACTTGGCCACATAATATTACACTGCATATGGTTCTCTCTTACGATCTTCGCGAAAACCACTTTCAAACCGTATTTTTTTAGTTGTTTGTGTAAAATGCGACGCAATTGACCGATTGACGGATGCACTCCGCTACGACTTTCCATAAACGCGCGTTAATTTTGCCTGAACACATTTTAAATGCGGAATAGAGCAATATAGTGCGTACTGCTGCGTATTTAAGAGGATATATCACTGCTTCTTTTCCCATATCATCAGTTTACGGTAACTTTGCACCTGCCAACTATGTTGTCGCATACAAATGAGGTCCAAACTTAGAGTAACCGAGTTATGCAAATCGAGGTTTCGTCCTCGCAATTTTGGCCAAAAACTGACGCCTAGTACACAATTTTCGTAATAATAAGCGCAAAAATCGAAATGGTGCGACACAGAACATTTCCTTCTCGTTCAGTTCCTAAAATTTCGTAATTATTGGTTAAGTTTTGGTGGAGGAAACAGATAAGACGAAACCTCGATTTGTATGGACACATAAGCAGTGGTATTCTTCAAATATCAAATCAAATATCAAATATCTTTATTTTGCAAAAAATATGGTACATAATGGTGGTTATATTTAATAAAGTTTCACACATTTCACCAGCAACTGGCATGCAAAAACAAAAGGAAAACAAAGAAAAATAATTGATTATCTGCATAGTGATGTCAAACAAAATCTGTGACTTATTAATACCCAAATTAAAAAATAATAATTATTATATACCGCAGTCAATAAATAATAATTAAATGTCATAATTAACTTATATAATAATCAAAAAATTCATCGACTGAGTAAAAACATTCTTGTATTAACCATTTCTTAAGTCTAGTTTTAAATAAGCTAATTGGCAACTCTTTGATGTCATCATGTAGGCGATTATAAATGCTGATTGACATGCAATAGGCGTTCTTACCGTACAGTTTTGTCCTTTTAGCAGGAGCAACTAGACGATTAGGATACCGCGTATTGAAATTACATATGTCACTAAGTCTATTGAATAATTCTGGATGCAGTTTAACAAATAAACAAATTTCATAAATATATATGCCTGGTACAGTCAAAAGTTTCAAGTCCCTGAATAGAGGTCTGCAGGATGTCATAGTGTCTACATTACAAATCGCTCTGATGCACTGTTTTTGTGCTAATAAAGCCCTTTTAGCATGACTAGAATTTCCCCAAAGAAGAATGCCATATCTTAGCAGGGAGCAAACATATCCATGGTAAGCTTTTATTGCAGTGTCTTTATCGCTGATCTTTGTAAGTCTCCATAAGGCATAGGCAAAAGAGTTTACTTTGTTACATAACTTATTAATATGCTCGCTCCAAGAACACTTATCGTCCAGGAAAATACCTAAAAATTTTACATCACAGGATTCTGTTAAAATATGATCAGCGAAGTTGACAGTTAGAGGGTATTTCTTGCTATTTCTATTGACAAACTGGATGAACGTGGTCTTACTTACATTAATATTGAGATTATTTTTGTGTAGCCAAGACAAAACTTCACTAATTGTCTGATTTATATCACTATTGTATGTCTTCGCATCGTGACAAGGAATAACAATGGACAGGTCATCCGCGAAGAGCGTACAATCAAAGTTTATTGCATTTGGCAGGTCATTAATGTACAATAAAAATAATAGGGGGCCCAATATGCTCCCCTGTGGTACACCGACCTCGTTTACTTTAGTAAGTGACTTATGCGCAGTGACAGTATTGGTAGAATCAACCTGAACTACTTCTACGAACTGGGTTCTTGAATCTAGGTAATCCCTAAGCCATTCTTTGACTACGCCTCTAATCCCATAACGCTCACATTTGGCCAAAAGAGTTTCGTGGCACACAAAATCAAAAGCTCGGCTCATGTCGAAAAAGATTGCAGTTACTGGTAAGCTCTGGTTCATGTAGTGTAAGATTTTGTTAGTTAAGGTAAAAGCAGCTAATGTCGTCGACTTTCCTTTTTGGAATCCAAATTGTTCGGATTTAATTAGTTTAAATTTATTGAGAAATGACATCATACGTTCGTAGAAAACCTTCTCAAATATCTTCGATATAACGGGAATAAGAGATATTGGTCGATAGTTTTCTAAAAAATCTTTGCTACCTTTTTTATAGAGTGGCTTGATTAAAGAGAGTTTTAATGGCTTCGGAAAAACACCGCTAATGAATGATAAATTCACTAAGTAGCTAAGAACTGCAGCGATTTCATGCTTGCAGCATTTTAAGATTCTAGTTTGAATTTCATCATTACCTGAAGCATTGGTAGAATTTAGGGTATTAATAATTTTAACCATCTCACTACCATCGGTGGGGAACAAGAACAAATTAGCTTTACTTTCAGTAACTAGTGAATAATCGGGCTGCTCTGCATTAGGGGTTTTGAGATTTGTCAAATTAATATAATAATTGTTGAAGGAATTTGCAATCTGTGTAGGATTTAATATTACGTTTTCTTTAATAACTAATTTGTCGATGCATGCATCAGAACTATTTTCTTTCGTTGCGTTTTTAATAACATCCCATGTCGCCTTACAAACATTTTTAGAGCGGGCTACGTAATTACCGTTTGCAAGTTTCTGGGCATGGTTTATACATCGTCTAAGGACTCTAGTGTAGTTATTATACTTAGTTTTGCTTTCTGAATGACTAATATGGTATTTAGGTTTTTTGTAATAACTAAACCGTAAACGTCGTTTTGTTGCTATAGATTTTTTAATTCCTTTTGTAAACCAGGCAATGGAATGAGGTTTGACTGTGATTTTAATTCTATACACCGGGAAACAGAGGTTATAAAAAAGTATGAAAGTATCATAGAAGTCATTAAATGCCACTGATGCATCACTCTCCCCATAAACGTTAGACCACGATAAACTTCTGAGACAGTCCTGGAATTTAGCAATGTTCTCTGAACTATAGTCTCGCCTAAAGCGAAACAAATGCAACCGCGGCTTTTCAATATTGCTGACAGCAAAAGTTAAACTCTGCGCAGTTTCATGGTCAGACAAGCCCAGGCGAAGAATTTCACCTTTGGCATCACAAACATTTGATAATATCTGATCCAAACATGATTCCTTACGTGTGGGGCCGAGTATGTGTAATTTTAAATTATTATTAGAGGCAATTCTCTTCAGTTCATTTGAGCTTTTAGAGATCTTAAGTAAATCGATGTTGAAGTCCCCAGCTATAATTACTTTATATTTGACTTTGTGTTTTAGTTTTCTCGCAAGTTGTTCCAATTTCCTTAGAAAGGATGTTGAATCAGCTATTGGTATCCTATATATACAAATTACAATGCATTTTATTGACGGTATTTCTATACCGCAACATTCAAATATATAGTCTTCAGAAAATTCAGTTAGAAACAATAACTCCTGTGTCTGAATATAATTAGCACAGAATATACAAACGCCGCCCCGCTTTTGGTGCAATCTTGAGTAAGATGCTACTAATCGGTAGCCAGACATGCGTAAATTTCCTTCATTACCATTTTTTATGAAAGTTTCTGAAAAGCATAATACCTCAAATCGTTTACCGCTTTCTGCTAATTCGTCTAAAGTTAAGTCTAGTATTTCTTTTTTACTAATGAAACCGGCTATATTTTGATGAAGTATGGCAAAAGAACTACTTTTCGGGACGAAAAAAATTATCATCCTTTTGTTCCGATTTCGGTGAGCTACATTGCTTCGGAAAATATTCTAGGATAGATTTTTGCGTCAAGGATTTTCCTTTGTCCGTACGAATACCACGCAGAGATTTCTTGAAGTAGTAAGGAATAGTTCCACTGCGATAATCTTTATGAGCAATGTTTTGTGGATTACTTGAGCTTTTACTATTATCATTCATTATTGTTCTTAGTTTGTTGTGACTCAAGTATGTATTGGCATAATAACGAGAATCAATGAGAAAATTAATTTTGGAGCATAATTTGTGCATAAAATATTTATGATAATAGTTCAAGCCCCTCAGTTCCAGAAACGCACAGTTGTTAAAATTTTTACACAGTAATTTTACAGCACCATTTAGTTTGTTCTCATTAAGATGAACACTTTTTTTTACCTCAGTTACAATAACAAAAGCCTGCGAGCGCATTTTGATAAAAATGCTGAGCTGTGCTAGCAATTTTATTGGATTGGAATCATTTTCCCCTATATTAATGACAATAACATCGTTGGAACTAGCTGTTAACGTTTCTGATGACTCCAATATTTCCTCACAAGGCGCATCGGGTTTGATAGAAGATGTCACTTTGTACTTTTCATATGGTGTCGTTTGCCTTGATTTCAAAAGTGCCGTTGCCAAACCACTGCTTTGGTTTCCTCCTAAGATGTAAATTTTCTTTTGCAAGTTATTGTGAGTTTCCGTTGTATCTAATTTCAAGTCATTCTGGCTCTGTTCGACGCTAGATTTAGAAGAGCTCATGTTACTTTCTTGATTTTGCAGATTTTCGATGGATGTTGTAATGGTTTGATCCTTATCTTTACTATTTGCGGCTGTTTGTGTTGACTGGTGTGTGAATGCTGGATTTATAATTTTAGAAGTAGACTTACAAATCTCTTTCAGATGCTGAATCTGTCTTGTGCATTCCGTAACTTTTTTTTTAAGGTCGTCGTTCTCTAATAAAAGTTTCGTACTGTATCTGTCAGAAAATTGTAGCTTTTCTTGTAGGTATGTGATTTTAGCCCTTAATCCTTCCACTTCATCCTTATAATTCACTGACAAATCGGGACAACTTCTATTTAGTGTGTCGTTGCGGAGTACAGAAATATCAAATTCTTCATCAGACAGTGAATCGAACGAGTTTCGTACAGGTACATTGTATTTTCTCACAGTGACGTTATCCACTGAACAGTTTAAATGTTGTTGCATCTGAGGATTCTGCAGTACTGATGACTGAGACGTCTCAGCGGGTATTTGATTTTCAGTTATTGTAGCATGTTTTGAGGTTGAGGCAATAGCAACACCCTTTTTATTAGTAGAGTTCGGCGTGCTCGCTTTTCTAGGTAGGGCAAACTTAGAGCGACATTTAACACAAGTCCACGATTCTTTTCGTTCTTTGTCCATTAAATTATATAATTTTTCTGAATGTGTGCAAGTTAGATCATAAAATCGTTTACATGCTGAACAAGTTAAATAATGTTTCTCCAGAATTTTCTTCTTACATTGAGCGCAAGTTGGTTTTGATGCCATTTTAAATTAGTTATTGTAGGAATTCAAAAATATATCCGTGCTTTGGTAAAACACAGCAATGTACCTCGAAGCAGCGATGTAAAGCGTCCAGTTGACCCGCGGCGTTATCTGCGCGCAGCATGACTCATGCGCCGTTGCCGTGCATGTTGTTGTCAGTTCTTCGTCGGTTCGTTTATAATTTTAAAAACTATTCTCACTGTATCTTCCAAACCACTACGAGTTTTGTATTGAAACAAACGCTGCTTAATAAATCACTTCACCAGCTACGAAATGATGTATAATATTTTACGAGATAAGCGTTTTGAACATTTATTTAAGTAAATAATTACGAGAGAGAATTTTAACACTGTTACTCGCGCAGCAGCGACCACTTCTTGAGCTTCTAGCGCAGGTCTCACGTCGTAAGTCCGTCTTGGCCGAACTGAGTCTTAAACTTGTCCGGAGTAAACTTCCCTCTCTTTGGCACTTCGCGAAAATGCGATATCTGATTCTAGACTACACTTTATAATTGGACTAGCTGCGTCGCGCGGTGTTACCCGCTCATCCCACGGGAATACTGCATTTTTTGGGATATAATAGCCTATGTGTTAATCCAGGGTGTCAGCTTCCTTCATACCAACATTTATCAAAATTGGACTAGCCGTTTGAGCATGAAGAAGTAACAAACATACACATAAACACACTCACAAACTTGTACTTGTACTAGACGACGTTATATATAATATATATATAAATGATTACATTTTTTTTTCATATATTTAACTTAATTAAGCACAAATAATTTATAAATTAAAACGCGTTAGAGAAACCTGTTGGAGTTGGAGGTTTAGACGTGACGCGAATGTTTCGCACCGCTCATAACATTGCACAGATAGGTAGTTATAATCATACTAACAAGACCACACCAGCAATCACACATCGCATTCAAAGATAACATCCATGACCCAAGCACAAATATTCGAGTTCATCCCACAAATATTTGCCCTGGCCGGGATTCGAACCCAGGTCCGGCGGCTCAGTAGGCCAGTGCTTACAAACTGAGCCAACCCCGTCGCCTTTATAATATTAGTGATATAATTATATATGATATAATATGATGGATATGGTCCATAGTTTGTACTCCTCCCTGAACGACGCGACATCGCTATACCAGCCGCGTGGCGCCGCCCGTCTTTGTCGCCTGACGTGTTGTCTTTGTGTATAATAATCGATAATTTCGTGCTATGTTGCCAATGTCTGAAGTTTGCTTTGAGACCTCTTGATGTCTCTTGTTGATTGGTTTCAAATTAACGTTGAGTGTTAGGTTATAATTGGTATACTTATACGTGTTTACTGCAACATATATGTATGTCTATTTAAATTAACACCGATGATGATGTTTCTGTTTAGTCCTTTGGTTGACTGGTACTGGACAGATTCCTTAAGGCACTAAGTTCGCCATTTGTCCTTATACTTGTGTATTTTGTGCAATAGTATAAATTAATGAATACATAAAATAACCATTATTTTTTATTGTGAAAGTAGCAGTAAATAGTGTAACAGTCCGCCATTTGAACTAGTTGTATCTGGTGCGCTTAGAGGAGAATTAGCTCTGAGCATGCCTGATGGTGAGTGGGAGATTGTTTCAGAGGCGTATTGCCTATATATGTTATGATTATAATAGAATTGATAGATCACAAGAAAGTTGTTCTTTTATTTTTAAGTGCCGCCCGATTTCCTTTCTTTTTAAGTTTATATATATAAATATATATATATATATATATATATATATATATATATATATATATATATAGTTACCAACTCTGATATAAAGACATAAGTACAACATTACGTAGGCCTTGGTAGGAAATCTCTTAAATAGGAAAACTTGTCTATATTTGATGCGGAAATTTACTCAACTCGCGGTATAACCATTTTTAATATGATACATTTGATTACTTTAAAGTAAAGTATGATTTTTATTGCTTACCTACACAACAACAAATTGAACTTAACTAAAAAGTAAAAGACAAGGAAATATGATAACCAACAAGGAAATAAGAAAAAATATGTTAAATACTCTTGACGTAGGTTCATTGAACGCAGATGAAGATAAGAGATTAAAATATCAACTTGCGCTTGCGCATGAAAATGAAATAAAACGACAATAATAGCAGCTGAGCTATCGGTTATCGGCAATCAGTAGCCTTTTCTCGATTATTGTAACTGGAACACGATGTCGACAAGAAAAAATAAGTTTTCAGACAACAAAAGATAACTCTTTACAACCGACTTTCAAAAATGAGTTTTTCAAGTAGCACTGCATGATGATTTGTCATAATTTACATCTCCGCCGATTATAAGCTGATTTTGTATTTTTTTTCCATTTGGATGTTTATGATTATGACTTTAGAGTAAAACAATGAAACTAAGCAATCTATGAAACGTTTAAATTTAATGAAAGCAATAACGTCTGCTAGCGTTCAATTTTAGGATTACGCTAAGATGTTTATCGATCAATGTCCCTAGCTCGATTGGTTTTTGTGCTATAGGCTTATCAAGTCGTGTCACCTCTTCATTATATCTAAAGACTGGAAAAACTACTAGCAAAATTAAAATGTCGATAGTGATTATAAATTATGACTGACGTACCAAGTACCCAAAGTAAGTGACTGTATCTAAAGTAAGTTACCCATCAGTTGACAACATTTTGATTACTTATACCGACTAGATTTCAAAATGTTATGTAACACAATGTGAAAGCAGCGTCATCAAAGAATGCCCCTTGTGGAAAATTTGACACTCACTACACACAAAAAATTAACAGCATGGTAAAATTTCCATACTAAATCCGCCTCAGTAATAGCCCGACTGTAAGATTTTCTGCGCTGCGACCAGTTACTGGTCGCCTTTTACGCTCTTTTAGAATGAGGAACTTTTCAAATGAATTAAAAACAAAAATTCAATCACAAATTAGGATATTTAAAAATGAAAAAATGTGGTAATATTTGATTTTTTATGTTTTATATATCGATAAAAAGCGTGGTGAAAAAATGAAATGTTGTCATTTAGTTAGCGAGATCAATCATCCAGCGTGTGTCTCGAAACAAACTAAAAAGATTAAAAATGTCACCATATATCTTCCCAAGTCATAATAAATTCTCAGCTTCTATACTATTTACATAATTTTAATATTCAACACATGAGATGTCTAGACACTGATTTTTGGCAAAGTCAAGGCTACTGCAGTTGCCTTCGGTACTATATATTAGTTTTAACGATGCTTGTGTGTCGTTATTTTTGAGTTGAAAGAAATTGGATCGCGTCCATGTTAATAAATAAACAGTCTGTTGGTTATTACATGTACTGAATGGAATCGAGAAAATACTCTTTTTGGCGCGTTTTTTATAATGCCCGATCTCAATCTTAATGGTGCTGCCTCACCGTGAGCATTCGCCTGTAATGTAACAAAAACAAACACACTAGGTATGCCTTTACTATCATCACATTAATATATGTATGTTTGTGGCTTCTTCACGCTCAAACGGCTGGACCGATTCTGATAAATTTTGGTATGAAAGTAGCTGACACCCTGGATTGACAATAGACTATACCTAAATTCCTAAAAAAAATTGTGTTCCCGTGGGATGACCGGGTAACACCGCTCGACGCAGCTAGATTGGAAATATGTGCAGAAAAGCGGAACTCTTTGCCGGCACATGTGTTTCCTTCAACAACTTCAACAACATGGGACACTTCAAAGCTTCAAACGAAACGTGAGGAAGCATCTCTCGGGCAACTGACAAGGCACCCTTGGTTTCTGGTCAGTTGCAATTGCGACTTTGGCTCCTTTTTTGCTTACATCAAAAGAGATTGAGCGCCCTAGCATGTATCTAACAAACATAAATTAACATAGGTCAAAAACATCATAGTTAAACCATAACGCATCTCGTAGCAAAACTATGAATAAACTCATTCACTGATTTAATCAATCGAACGTTCACCCACGCCATACAAAAAGACATATAACCTACTATCCCTCTTCATTCTTACTCCGTTTTACTCTTCCACGATACCCTTGAGTAAAAGTGACCTCCACATTATTGGTACCGTTCCAACAAATATTTCAAGACCATTTGTATGTATGTATGGACTCTCCGCAGATTTGTCACGGCTTTTCATTTCGTTGTTCGAGAGTTGGCAACGCTTCGAGCTCGCGATAGGATGAATATATGATTTTTATTGCGGGATTGCAGATTCAGATAGCCTAGACTCTTAAGAAAATGCTGTTTGTTGGCAGCGTCTCGATGAAAGGGGGTTTATACGCCAATATCGAATGCAACGACGTATAGATAGCATTTTTCTTTGAAACCATACAATATTTTGGGGTACGTATTACAATGCCGAAGTTCAAAATACCGAATTTCATAAGAACTATGGATGGAAGGCCGAAAATTAAAATGTCGAATGTTTATTTGACCGAAAGTTTAAAATCCCGAAAGAACGTTTGACCGAAAGGATGAAATCCCGAAGACTGTAATCCCGAAGACTGTAATCCCGACGGCTAGAATTTCTACAGTTCAAATGCCGAACGATTAAAATAGTACAACAAAAGGAGCGTTTTTTAGGGATATAAAAAAAAAACTAACCTAACCTAACCCGGCGGAGTCGGATCTGCTCTGAAAGGTGATTCACCTCAACCTATTCTCAAACTTTAAATGATTCACCTTTCAGAGCAGATCCGACTCGGCCGGGTTAGGTTAGGTTAGTTTTTTTTTATATCCCTAAAAACGCTCCTTTTGTTGTAGTTATGTTTTGTACTTTCGGTATTTTGATTTTCGGTATTTTGACCATCGGTATTTCAACTGTAGGTATTATGAACTTTCGGGATTGTAATACGTACCTACCCATATTTTGGATAATCATAAAACAATCCTAAGAGGCCTTATTCCTTTTAAATTTTATTTTTTTATACAAATAAGACAAATATATTGATAATTTCAACCAACTCTTTAAAGTGAATAATACTTTTCCATGAGTTATATTCTAGAAAGTAACAGCCATTTCATGCTTTTATTGTGTGCAGTCGAAAATAATTATAAAGAACGAGTTTCTGGCGTGAATTTTGACAATTTCGAGTAGTATATGGGAAAAAAAATGCCGTTGAAATGAATTTCGATGTACTTAATGAAACATTCGATGAAACTTTTGTCTATGAAAGAACGTGATACCATTTTTTACAACCAAGTCAACCAAGAATCTTAATTTTGGCCGCCGTTTTTTATGACACGATTAAATGGTCAGACTCATAACAAGCATACCTCATCTTCGACTCATCAGACCGTCTACAGATTACAGATTAATCGACGGCCGAATTAGTACCGTGCTGGTAAACGGAAGCCGTTGGCTCGGAACAGTCGGAACCCCCGCAGTGGAGGGTTAACGCCTCGATTGCTTTGTATGGGTAATAAATGTTTTATTAGCAAGCTGAAGATAAGGTAGAGGAATCGTGTTTCAGCTAATGACTTACACAAATATTTCGTACAAAATATCGGAAAGACTGAAGCGAAAACAGTGTGCTTTTAATGTTTACCCTTGAATTCAACCATAATTTGATCTAAACCCAAGTTATTTATAACAATATCTATAGGTTTATTTAATTTTATTCTTTATAATTAATAAAAACAACCAAACTCTTTACTGTAGTTGTGGAAAGGAAATTGCTCACGTCAGCTTACACTCAATAGGTATTTAATAGGAAACTTTAAGTATCATTTCTGATTTTAGAACTGTAATTGTTACTTGTCTCATACATAAACATTATACCCTTTCTAAAAATAGGATCGATTATAATCTTGGAAAAAAAATTGGTCCCATCCCAATTCGACACAATATTTCAGAAAAAAAACGTGTTTAGGTATTATGAATTTTGAATTTGGAATTGTTCTCACCTTGTATTACCTACTTAAACCTACATGCATGATTAATACAACTTTTTTTTCTTTACAGGTAAGCAGCATAGTTGGTACAGCGAATAAATAACCTACAAATAATTAGGTAAGAAACTCTCGAATAATTAGTGATCAAAACTACAAATTCGATCAATTCTCCTCCGGTAAACCCAAACACCAAACTTATTGTTTGAAATCTATTTAGGCTTGATTCCCAACAATAATTAAATTTAGTCCACAACTCAAAACTTAAATCTCTTAGTATTTGTCACTCAATTGTCCTGAAACTTGGAACATTGTACGACAATGGATTCTGAAGGCTTAATTCTAAGTGGGTATTAATTCAGCTATATATCAGTGAAGTTTTGGGGTCTTTGGAACCCCTGAACAGGGAAGGGTTACAATGGATTCATATTTGTATAGGCTGATAATCTTATATGATTTATTTATAGGAGATTCATTGTTACGGATATTGAAATATTTCATGACTTTTAATTGTATACCTGTGCATTATTTAAATAAAAGCAATATCAGAAATGATCGCAAATCAATACCATTTTTTCTATTACATACTCGTATTCTTGTGTAATAATAAATAGCAATTTTCTAATCATACTCAGTCAATCACTTTTCATGGATTTGCCAAACGTAACCAGGAAAACGGATTCAAATTGATTGTAGTTGGGGAAACACTATAATCTTCTAAATAATCTTCGTTATGTAAAACATTCGGATGAAAAGTGATTTTTCTTTGATGTTTCCTGTCAGATAGGTAATCGTAGATCGGATCTTACCTATCGATCAAACCTTTTTGCGCAATACTACCTTCGTTTCTTATTATTATACGTTTGAATAAAAAATGTGTTCTGCCGAATGAGTCATCGGGTATTACGTGACAAGTTGCGCATGCGCATACCCAAGTTACATACAGGCTGCGTAAGCGCTTATACAGCCGTTATACAGTTAATTTAATCCCTTGTATGCTTAGTATTTAGTGTATTGGTTCCAGCACTCATGCATGGAAGTGAGAGTCGGGTGTGGCAAAAGAAGCACGAAAGTAAAATAAATGTAGTAGAAATGAGAGCATTGAGAAGCATGATTGGTGTAGAGCTGTGCGACAGGGTAAGAAATAGTGTAATAAGGGGACGCTGTGGTGTGAATGACGATGTAGTCACTAAAATTGAGAAAGAGATGCTTTGAGGTTTGGGCATGTAGAGAGGTTGCATGAAAGAAGATTCACGAAAGAAATCTACAAGGCGAATGTGAATGGAAATGTTGGATAAGGAAGGCCTAGACGAACGTTTCTTGATCAGATTGGAGACGTTCTGAAAAAAGGGCAAGTCAAGAGTAGGTACTTTAACCCGAAGAGCATGCATGAGGAGATTAATGAATGTGGATGAAGCGAAAGATGTATGTCAGGACCGTAGCAGGTGGAAAGATGGTCTCTGCCTACCCCGTCGGGAAAAAGGCGTGATTTTATGTAACTATGTAAGCATATGTATTGTATGTGTATGCTTAGGTACAGATATGTGCGAAACGGCTCAGGCTCGTTCGGTCTGTTTCCTAACATGTCTGCTTCCTAAAGTGGCCTTCTTGCCACTTTGACCGTTTCCAATGATGTCTACTTTTGAAAATGTCTGTTTCCTAAAATGTCTGCTTCTCAAAATAACCACCTTCCCACATTGTCGCGGCTCAGGCTCAATCGGTCTGTTTCCTAACATGTCTGCTTCCTAAAGTGGCCTTCTTCCCACATTGACCGTTTCCTATGATGTCTACTTTTGAAAATGTCTGTTTCCTAAAATGTCTAAAATGTTTAAGGTACCCCAGGCATGCTTATTTTAAGTACTTCCGGAAACTACTTCTTGAATACAGGGACAGAAAAGAAAACATTGTGAAAAGCAGACATTGTAGGAAACGGGCTTTAGAACACAAATAGTGGGCATTATAGGAAGCATACATCGTAGGAATAGGACATCACAAGGAACGGGCCTTATAGGAAGCAGGTCAATTTTCGAAACGGACATAATAGGAAACGATCATTTTAGGACAGTGGCATGATAGGAAACCATTTGCTGACATTATAGGAAAGAGTAATTTCTTGGAAGAAGACCAGTTTGAGAATCAGACATTTTAGGAAACAGACCGAACGAGCCTGAGCCTGCGAAACTTTCGAACCTTTCATTAAGATATCCGTTAATTTCAATTTGATTTGCAAATTTTTGACATTGCATACGAGGGGTTACGTTGTATAAGAACTATATGTGCTACTTGGGATACTTTAACCTGTTTCTGTGATTTTTTCTGATTCCTGGCTCACATATCTTGCTGCGACTTGGCATGTCGCAGACGCAGGCGAGACACTCAGTGTCACCGGTCTTGTTCACACGGTATTTTTAAAAAAAATAAGGCCTCTTAACTTCGTAAAAATTAACAAGAACGACCCGACATGTTTCGAACTCATATGGAGCTCTTCATCAGAGGCAGGGGCAGGGGCCGCCGTTACGCAACTCACGGGCCACGCACTTACTTTTAAGTTTTTTTTTTTTTTTTTTTCATCTTCGTGTATAATCCCCATGTTTCGCTTCAGTTCAAAAACCGTGAATGAAAGTCATTAATTCCTTATACTCAACACAATATGATTAATGATTGATCATGGCTCCCCTAGTAATTAGCGAGTTATTGACTGGGGCTATAATCGTATTAAAAACTGAAATAGTTCTTTAAAGCGGGATTTACAGTTAATGGCGTGGAAATAATTAATGTTGTATTAGTTTTTAAGTGCTCGGGTATAAAATGTAGATGGACTGTATTTTATTATAAACCCAATGACTTATTAAATTCTTGTTGTGGTAACTTTTAGTTTACGTTTTTTGTTCTTTTTATAATTTTGTTTTAGTTAAGTATTTGGTATTCATTTGTTGTACATATGTCTGTTTATTGTCTTTCTCTTAATTTAATAAGCTGTTTATGTTTTTTATATATGTTGATAACTTTCTGAAGTTGTTAATTTTCAACTCAGTAAACTCGGTTTTCTAATTCAAGACCAAAAAAACTACCAGATACGTCACTGTCAAAGTTGTCAAAATTTAAATGACATCTGATCATGTAAATTATTGCACCAAATGTTTTGAATACCTCAAGTGTTACAAGTACAATACCCAGATTTTGTACCAAAAATCTCCGATGTTTAAGTTTTTATTATCTCCTCTCGTATTTATGTAATAATAAATATATCTAATTATTTTGTTAAAACATAGAGTTAAAGTTATCAATTATTAAATTATCTTAGTGTCTAATAAAGAATAAGGATTTTACTAATATTTTATTGTAGTGGTAACATTGTGATAGTTTTTTAGGGTTCGTACCCAAAGGGTAAAAACGGGACCCTATTACTGAGACTTCGCTGTCCGTCCGTCCGTCTGTCACCAGGCTGTATCTCAAGAACGGTGATAGCTAGACAGTTGAAATTTTCACAGATGATGTATTTCTATTGCTGCTATAACAACAAATACTAAAAATAAAATAAAATAAATATTTAAGGGGGGCTCCCATACAACAAACTTGTTTTAGATTATGGTACGGAACCCTTCATGCGCGAGTCGGACTCGCACTTGCCCAATTTTTTGGTCTTGAATTAGAAATCTAAGTATAGTCAGGTTGTGAAAAACTTATTTACTAATCTATGATTAAATAAAGCCCTAACTATTTTGTCAATGTATTTAAGTGGCACAATTTCCATGTCCAAACAAAGACGCAATTGGCTATGACAACAATATTAAAATACATTTGACGCAGACAAAGTCCCTTGAAACTCAAACAAATTAAAATACATTTATGAAACAGATTTACCTACTCATGTCATACAATTTGAATATCGTCGACATGATTTGAATCGGTTCGCGATTCATTATCAGTTTTTTTTTACTTTTACGTTAGTTAATCCTTTTCATTATGTATTTTGATATTAAGATACGACGCGTTTGGCACAGTTTGCAGTCACCTGCCTACTGAGCCGGCGGTCCCGGGTTCGAATCCCGGCCAGAGCAAATATTTGTGTGATGAACTAGAATATTTGTTCTTGGGTCATGGATGTTATCTATATACGTATTAATATATTTTGTATATCGTCGTCTAGTACCCTTAGTACAAGCTTTGCTTAGTTTGGGGCTAGGTAGATTTGGACCATCTTACGATGGTCCCTTAATATTTATTAAATATTTAATATATTTAATAACATCATTGCTGTTTAGCGTTAATGTTCCAATATGTTTACTGATATAGAACACATCCTTGTTCCAACATAATGAAACCAGCTCCACTAATTACCAACTAAACATACCTCATCAGACCCCCCAGTCAGCTAAACTAATGTTTAATGCAAATCGCCGCTACGGGGCGCTAAAGATTTTTCAATTAGTTAGCTTAGCAAAAAGCTAATTTGCGATGTTAGCATAAACATAGCAAAAAGTACCAAAACAAACCCCCAATGCAGTTCATCTGCTTTAGTTACAATCACATTACAAGGCAGCTCACAGTTACGAAGCTGCAAATATATCTTTGCCTTTGGTCATAGCGGAAAGCCAAAGCGAACGCCGATCTACTCGTCCGTAAAGGTTGCCTTAGATTGTTTTCCCGGCACGTTTTACTTTGTCGCCCTAATGCAAGAAACATATGCGTGGACACGCGCACCTCCATCACGCTTATCTGGTCGGCCCGAGGTCGAAACTACGTATCGTTGGACGCAGGCTGAAATGTCGATAACATCACGACGTATGGCGACATGCGTTGAGAATTAAAAGCAGGGTTTTGAAAGAAATTGGGTATCGAATAGGGGATTTAGAGTGCTTATCGAGTGAGATTGTGGTCGAATTGACTTATATAATATTAAGTAGCAGTTATATGAAGCTATTAATACAAAGATCAAAGTACACAGATGAAATTAGAAGCGTAACCTGGCGGAACAGACCGGGAATCGAACCCGGAGACAATGCGTGGGATTCCTATTTGCCTCAATAAAAACACCTTATTTAATTAACTTCTTTTATTATTTAACACCAAAAACTAATTTTACAATATTTTACTGATAACTTCTAAAATGCTTAGACTTTGAGCGGGTTCTATGTCATGACTTGATATAGTAGAGTTGTTAGTCCGCTGTTTTCTAACATAATTGTGCGCATCAGGTTACAAGCATGAAATTTCTACCACGGATAGAGTGTTCCACGGTAATTATTTTCAGATGTGGAGGGAAGTCAGATTCGTCCCCTGTGAGGCGGGAGAGCGGAGTGAATACTGCAAAATATCCCTCTTTTCTTTCTTTATTGCTGGTCAGTTAAGTCTACCAGGACGTGTTTGGTATCGTTTCCGTGTGAAACAAATATCAGAAATTAATTTTTTATGTTATTTTTGTATAGTTATATATAAAAATATGGGTGTATGGTCGAAAAGTTAAAAATCACAACAAGTTTTTTTATTCAGTGAGGTAAATTAGTTCAATTTCGTGAACATTTTCAAATTATTATTATTATTTCAAAAAGCTCATTTAATCTAGTTTCTAAAAATGTATGCATGTTGGGCACTTCTGATACAAACAGTAGCTTAAAATATATGTTTACGTCGGCGTAACCAACGTAAATCTCCGAACGCATCCTATTTCGCTTCATTAAATACATTAAATAATGATTATTAACATGTTTTTACTTATAATATTTACTATATACGTCCTAGAAAAACAAATTAATGTAATTAAAACAAAAATTTTTTTTGCTAATTTATCACGAGCACACGGGCTAATCTCAACATCAACAATTTATTTAAGTTACTGTTTGTATGAAGAGTGCCCAATATGTATATATTTTTAGAAACTAGATTAAATTTGCTATTTTGCAATATTTTTGTTAGTTGTAAATATTCAGGAAATATACCTAATTTATCTCCCTGAATAAAAAAAACTTGTTGTGATTTTTACGATTTCGGAAATACAACCATATTTATATAGTACTATGAATAAATAACATGAAAAATGAATTGCTGATATCTGTTTTACATGAAAACGACACCACACAAGTCCTAGTAGCGTTATCTGATCAGTAATATAAAAAGAAAAAGAGGACTCCTTTGTCCTATTCACCCCGCTTTCCCGCCGCACAGGGGACGAATCTGACTTCCCTCCACATCTGAAAAGAATCACCGCAGAATACTCTATCTGTAGTAGAAATTTCGTGGTTGTATCCCGATGTACACAATTTCGCGACTTAGCAAAATGTACTCTAACACGCAGGCTAAGCTTAACATCAACATTTTTTTCAAGTTACTTTTTGTAGGTATGAGATGTGCCCAATATGTATACATTTTTAAAAACAAGATTAGTAAATTTGCTGTTTAGTAATATTTTTTTAAATTGTAAATATTCAGGATACATAACTAATTTATCGTTCTGAATAAAAAAAACTTGTTGTGATTTTAGTAATAGGGTCCCGTTTTTACCCTTTGGGTAAAAACGGGACCCTATTACTGAGACTTCGCTGTCCGTCCGTCCGTCCGTCCGTCTGTCACCAGGCTGTATCTCAACAACGGTGATAGCTAGACAGTTGAAATTTTCACAGATGATGTATTTCTATTGCCGCTATAACAACAAATACTAAAAATAAAATAAAATAAATATTTAAGGGGGGCTCCCATACAACAAACTTGTTATAGATTATATATAAGTATAGGTACGGAACCCTTCATGCGCGAGTCGGGCTCGCACTTGCCCAATTTTTACCTTTTCGGCAATAAACCCGAATTTTTATATGAAACTATTCTTAAATAACATGAAAAATTCATAGATGATATCTACGAGGGCGAATCAAAAAGTTCTTAGAACAGCATGGTGCATTTATTTTTATTTTATTTAAGCTATCCTTACGACATAATATGACGACAATTTTTTTTTGATTACGTATACCAATAACACATAATTAATTATTTTGTGAAGCAAATCGCTCAAAATCTGTCATAATGGACAAAAATGAGTTACGTGCCGTGATTAAGTATTTGTGTTTGAAAAAAATGTCCACTAAGGAAATTCATTTGGATATTCAGCAGACTATAGGTACTAATGCTGTACGATATTCCACGGTTGCTTGCTGGGTTGCCGAATTTAATAGAGGTAGGCCCAAGTGTGAAGATGACCTTCGCTCCGGCCGGCCTTCCACCTCTGTTACTGATGACAACGTGGCGAGAATCAAAAAATTGGTATTAGAAGATAGAAGAATTAGCATCAAACAGTTAGCAGAGATCCTACACATTTCTTTTGACAGCGTGCAATCAATATTGACGGACGTTTTGGGGTTTAAAAAAGTTTCGCTAAGATGGGTTCCGCGAATGTTAACTGAGGTAAACAAAGAACAGCGTGCGGAGGTTTCGAAGCGGAATCTCGAAATCATCGAACGTGACCCGGATGCGTTTTATCGCCGATTTGTAACCCTGGACGAAACATGGCTCCACCATTTTGATCCCGAAGCAAAAAAACAAAGCATATCCTGGAAACGACCATCTTCTTCAGCTGATAAAAAATTTCGAGATTTTCCGACGGCGGGCAAAATTAGGGAATCTATATTCTAGGATGCGGAAGGAATCCTGTTTATTGACTACCTGCCGAAAGGAAAAACTATTACAGGTCCCTATTATAAAGAATTAATCCCGAAATTGCGGCAAGTGATCATAGAAAATCGCCGGGGAAAATGGTCTACAGGCGCACTGTTTCACCACGACAACGGCCCAGCTCATCGCTCACAATTGGCAATCACTGCGATCCGCCAAGCTGGCTTCAAGCTGTTCGACCAC
Source organism: Apotomis betuletana (assembly GCA_932273695.1). Classification (NCBI taxonomy): domain Eukaryota; kingdom Metazoa; phylum Arthropoda; class Insecta; order Lepidoptera; family Tortricidae; genus Apotomis; species Apotomis betuletana. The sequence continues at coordinate 4,055,354 of OW026305.1, forward strand.
CCGCCATATTCTCCGGACTATGACTAGGAAATCATTTTCACATATTCCCGAAATTAAAAGCACATCCGCGGAATAAAATTCCGAGATGATAATGCCATAGTGGGTGCTGTAGAGGAGTTTTTCGAGTCCCAAGGAAAATCTTATTTTATGAAGGAATAAAAAAAAAATTAAAACAGTACTTAAAGTGTATAGAATAACAAGGAGACAATGTAGAAAAATAAAAGATAGAAAAACAATTTTCTTTTGTTTTTCACCCTTATTCTAAGAACTTTTTGATTTACCCTCGTATTTTACACGAAAACGATGTCGCACAAGCCCTAATAGCCTTAACTGATCAGTAATAAAAAAAAAATAAGAGCAGTACTTGTTCCTCTTCACCCCGCTCTCCCACCACACAGGGGGCGAATCTGACTTCCCTCCACATCTGAAAATAATCACCGTGGCACGTTCTATGTGTGGTCGAAATTTCATGCTTGTAACCCGATGCGCACAATTTCGCGGCTTAGCAACTCTACTAATACTGTCGTTTACGTCAATTGACAATGTGATAACTTGACTCTTCATCTTTAAGAGCCTTATCACACTTGCGATTTGCGAGCGTATTTTGTATGAAGGCGATCGCGCAGCGTGTTCGCCGCGTCGCTTATTTGTATAGAAAATACGCTCGCAAATCGCAAGTGTGATAAGGCCCTTAGGCACAAGCTAAGATAGATTTATCAGATGTCGATAACAATCAGTGAAGCGTGAATTATAATATAAATAAGAAAAATATAAACATGGGTAACTAAATAACTATTGAAGAAAAACCAAATTTTGAAGAAAAATAGAATATTTACTTCGACCCATGAAAAATATATGAAATAAAACCAGAATACCAACATTTATTTATTTCATATAACGTATAGAAACATCAACTACTAGAAACATTCTGAAAGGTTCTCGAAAAATGATACTTAAGGAACCCAAACGAAATCTACCAGCAAATCAAAAGTTATCTTGACAAATAAATATATTACCCGTGATTTGAGGGCGTGCGTGAGTTGACTGATGAAGAATGTTGTACGATAGTAAGTCTAGCTAATAGAAGAAAAAAAAAACTGACATTGCGTTTATAACCACCTCGGGAGTCGCACCTCGCGCTATTAAAACAAACGCAATGACACTCATAGATATTAAAACGGAAGATAGAAATTCTAATGAAGATCTCCCAACACAATCATGCGGAGAAGAAAAGCTATGCAGTATTGAAACAATTAAGAAGAAATTACCAATAACAATATGGCTTCCAGAATATACCGTTGCGAAATTGATGATGGATATGATTGCTGGAATCACTGTTGGATTAACAGCTATACCTCAAGGTTTGGCCTACGCTGATGTGGCTGGATTACCTCCAGAATACGGACTTTACTCAGGATTGATGGGAGGCTGTGCATATCTGTTCCTCGGGAGCTGTAAAGACATTACCGTCGGACCAACTGCCATCTTGTCAGCATTTGTGTCAAGATACGTCGCTGGCTACTCTGCCGACTTTGCGGTGTTAGTAGCCTTTTTGACAGGTATTGTAACATTATCATTAGGTATCCTCAGACTCGGATTTTTTGTTAATTACATTTCAAAACCAGTTATCAGTGGCTTCACAACGGCTGCCGCATTGCAAATTATAACGTCACAGTTGAAATCGCTTCTCGGACTTCAAGGAGCTTCAGGACATACGTTTTTGGATTCTATGTTTAGTTTTGTACGTAATGTAACAACATTTCAGGTCTGGGATGCTACACTTGGTATATCCACAATAGTGATACTTTTGCTTCTAAAATGGGTGGGAAATGGATGCAATCGTACGGATGGTTGCGTAAAGCAACTCAGGTGGTTTATTTCACTCTCACGCAATGCCGTAGTAATTGTTATAGGCATGGTGATAGCTTATTTTTCAGTTGTTATGACTGGCGATGAGCCATTCGTTTTAATAGGTCATATAAATGGAGGTTTACCGAAAGTAGATTTGCCACCTTTTAGTACTGTAGTAGGTAACGAACCTTACACATTTGTTGAAATGTTACAAGCTTTAGGCGCAAAAGCAATAGTCATACCGTTTGTAGCTATTCTAGAATGTATTGCTATTACTAAGGCATTTGCTGGCGAGAATACTGTGAATGCGTCTCAGGAAATGATTGCTCTTGGGGTAGCAAACATATTAGGTTCGTTTTTTAGGAGTATGCCTATAACGGGGTCATTTTCGAGGTCAGCTCTAAATCATGCGTCCGGCGTGCAGACTCCTGGAGCTGGTATATTTACAAGTTTATTGATTTTCCTTGCGTTGAGTTTATTGACATCTGCATTTTATTTTATACCAAAAGCTTTATTGGGCGGTTTGATTATCGCAACCATGTTGACTATGCTTGATTTTACGATGTTCATGATATTATGGCAAGTAAGTAAAAAAGAATTTATTACTTGGAATATTACCTTAGTGATATGCTTGTTTTCGGGACTGGAGTATGGCATTATAGCAGGCATCGCAACGGAAGCATTAATGTTACTATACATTTCGTCTAAACCTTTAGTATTAATTAACACAGTTCAGAGTGAGAAAGCAGAGTTAATTATAGTCCAACTCCCAGAACATATGTCTTATTGTTCGGCTGAACACATTCGCCACGAAGTGAAAAAAGTTTTACACCAATGTTCTTTAAGTTCTGTAGTCATCTTGGATGGCTCAAATATGAGAATCATGGATACAACTGTAGCATCGAATCTTATGTCAGCAGTTAAAGTACTGCACAGCCGATGCCAAAGAATTGTTTTCTTAAACTTTGTAGATAGATTAGAAAAATTGTGTCTCGAGATCAATCCAGAATTCGAAAATAAATTTTTAATTGCTTCAAATATTGACGATTCTTTTGATGTGCTTTTGAAAACGTAAGATTACTTGTACCATCCTTAGGTTTATAATGGACTAATTACAATGGAGTGTAGTCTTGTCAGGACTTAGATGCATCTATGTTGTTTCATTTGAAATACTGAAAACAACTCTTTCCTATGATTGTATTCTACAAGGGTTTCAACTGCATTATTATTTTACAAGCATTGCATGTATGCAAAATTAAATTTAAATTACTAAAGTCCTTTATCATCCCTCTAGTTAAACACTTGTTGAAATATTTAAATATCAATTTAACTGTAATTTTTTGAAGTGAAACTTCTAATGCGACTTCCAACAAGGTTGCGTTAAACGTTTAACGTTTAAAGTTTAACGCTACCGTGGAGGGGGTAGGAAAGCACTGTTGCATTAAACGTTCAACGCAACAATCCCACGGACAGTGCGACGGATTTAAGGTTATGTCAAGGTACGTCTCTTGTGAATATCAATTTATTGTTAGGTTTTCTCTTTTGAAATTACAATTTCTACCCCTTTCTTTTTTCATTTCCACATTACGAAGTTTCACTTCTTCCGCGCGGAGGGCCTCCACGCGCAATTTTTTTTATACTCGACTAGGTAATAAGGATTAAGTATAATTAAGCTTTAAATATTGTGTCTTCATCATAGTAGCCTGCATGTGGGTCTCACTGGTCGTTTTTTATATGCTAATTTGTATGGTAGTAATAATTTATGTCTAGACCTGGTAAAGGTGATGATTATGTCGAGATGATAATGTAAAATTTGCTAAAAAACAATGTAAACATATTTTTAAGATAAAATTAGGCAAAAAAAAATGTATATCGTGATATATTTTTGTTTGTTATACTTACTTGTAATTCATTTGAATTTTATTGTAGGAAGTATTGGAATGGTGTTCCCACACATCAGTTATGAATGTTATGATGTCAGTTATATATTTTTAACTTTACAGTTACTTAGAACCCAACTAGTCTTGTATAATTGTTACTAAATTTGTTAGTATACTTTAGTGATGTGCAACTGAGGCTTTGAATTTGGAAGCACATGAAGATTATAAATATAATAAGTTTTTTTCTAGGAGAACAGACAAGGAATTAATAAATCTCTTAATTCTCAATCAGCACATGTTTTTATTAGTAATAAAGTTTTTCCAATGATTTGTGATATGGTTTTTAAAACCACCGGCAGCCTGATTTTTAGGGTACTTAAGTTAATTAATAGCTTAATTTTATACAAAAAGTATCAAGACTTTATTTTACCGTTCGAAGTAGGCGCCAATCCGCTCTCATATTTCCAATATATTAACATTATCATCTTCAAATGCGTCATTTACGTCAAGTGTATTCATCTCTGTGATATCTATCAAGATCACGATCACCACTCGGACGATAGCGATAGCACACTTTATCGATAAGTTTTTCAATATCTCACTCCTTCAGTAGCTCTCCAGCTCAATCAGGCGCAGCTATGACAGTGTTAAACAATGTCAAAAGTGAAAATGGAAATCAAATCCGTCGAAGAGTAAAAACGTGTTCAAATGAACTGTTTAGTGTAAAGACGGTCAAGAAGAGACTACCGATTACAGAATGGCTACCCAAATACAACCTTACGAAACTAATTCAAGATATAATCGCGGGTATCACTGTTGGATTGACAGCTATCCCTCAAGGTATCGCATATGCTGTTGTGGCTGGTTTGTCTCCTGAATATGGACTATACGCTGGCCTGATGGGAGGATTCGTCTATTTGTTCTTCGGAAGCTGTAAGGACGTCACGGTCGGACCAACTGCCATCATGTCTGCAATGGTATCAAAATACGTGTCGAACTACTCCGCAGATTTTGCTGTTTTGGCTGCTTTTCTATCTGGACTGGTGGAACTTGGTATGGGAATACTACATCTTGGATTTTTAGTAGAGTTTATATCGTTGCCAGTTATTAGTGGATTTACAACAGCCGCTGCCTTACAGATTGCGTCTGCGCAACTTAAATCGCTATTCGGACTCGAAGGAAAATCAGGCAATTATTTCTCGGAATCAATTTTCAATTTTGTGCTCAACTTTAAGACTATGCGATTATGGGATCCTATACTCGGACTTTTAACAATCGGCATACTTTTGTATTTGAAGAAAATTGGCCAAGGTTGCGGTCGTACTGATGGCATAGCAAAGCAATTGCGATGGTTTATTTCACTCGCTAGAAATGCCGTGGTTGTGATCTTGGGTATGATAATAGCTTACATATTAAAAGTGGTAACTGATAGCGAACCTCTTATTCTTATTGGTGATATTGGAAGTGGACTGCCTAAATTTGAAACACCACCTTTCAGTTCAACCGTGGGTAATGAAACCTATTCATTTAGTGATATGATGACAGTCCTGGGTCCTCAATCTATTGTGTTACCTTTAGTCGCTATTTTGGAATCGGTTGCTATTGCCAAAGCTTTTGCTGGTGGGAAACCCGTAGATGCCACACAAGAAATGATGGCATTAGGAATTTGCAACATAGTTGGTTCCTTTGCTAAAAGTATGCCTATAACTGGCTCTTTTACACGAACGGCCTTAAATAATGCTTCAGGGGTGCAAACTCCCGCAGGCGGTATTTTTACGGGTTTTTTGATATTATTAGCCTTAAGTTTATTGACGTCAACATTTTACTATATACCTAAAGCGTCCTTAGCAGGTTTGATTATAACAGCCATGTTTTCTATGATTGACTTTGATATATTTAGAAGATTATACAGGAATAACAAAGTCGAATTATTCTTGTTACTCTTAACTATGGCATTTTCTTTATCGATTGGATTGGAATATGGAATTGTAACTGGTATTATTGTTAACGCAGCATTACTATTGTATACCGTATCACGTCCAAACGTGGAAAACACTACAGTATTATGCGAGAAAGGAGAATACACAACAATACCATTGCCTAATACACTTTCATATTGTTCAGCTGAACATATTCGGCGCAAAGTTTTACAGACGTCTCAAAAATCTAAAAACAGTATAATTATCATCGATGGCACAAACGTTAAGAAAATGGACTCTACGGTGGCGTCAAATCTTATGTCAATGATACAAGATTTAGATAAAGCGAATCGAAAAGTCATGTTCATGAATTTTCCCAATAGTATTGTTAACATGTGCCTTGACATTAACCCTAAGTATACGAATCGGTTTATAATAGCTTCTGATTCTGTAAGCGTTTTTAATGGAACTGTACAAATATAATTGCAAATAAATCAATTGATTGCTCTCTGATTGGGTGTGTAATAAGATATAACAACATTTGATATAATGTTTCATTTGATATTACAGCAATAGGTACAATTTCATTAGGTATAATTTCAATTAGTATAAAAGACATTTGATATAACGTTTATATTCGCAAGATAACCCAACACTCCTCCTCGCTTCGCTCGTCGTCGTACCTAACCATGACTATTACAATTTAACTTTCATATGTGAGCAGTTTGAGTGTGTATTGAGCATTTAAACGTATTATATCAAATGATCATTATACTATATGATATCATGTCATATGAAATTATAACAAATGTTATTCATTTATTATACCACTTGATCGTTATATTGACCAATATTATATCATAAGTTGTTATAGCAATCGTTACACACCCTTCTGATTATGCACCATATTTCAATATTTCTGTTTTATCCAATAGTTTACTGGTGGTAGTACGAATAAACTTGCCTGTAGTTAGTAATTGTATTTTATTGTATATTGATGAATGTGAAGATATCTGTGATAATTTCAAAATAAATTGCTTAACAAAGTAATCAGGATTATACTTTTTACTGAATTATTTCCTTAAAAATTCAGGTATGGTTGTTTTTGGCAAACAAATATTTTATGAAATTTATGTTTTTCAATCATCATTGACATCTAAACAACGTGTTCCCATGTCTTAACTTATCGCAGCCGATGTCATGCACCTGTCAGATTGATTTCGATTCAAATGACGAAAGTCATCTACCAAAAATAGTGACAATCCGCCTTGGCCGTACGCTACGACGAAGAGTGCGGGTAGCAACTTTATAAAACATTGTATGTATATATGTAAAGCCTGACCAGAAATATATGAGGATTGTCAAGAGGGCGTTATTTATAAGATTTGTATGGCAACAATTTTGCACCCAATCGCAATCCGCATTCTAATGACATTAGTTTAAATATCTGTCAGCTCCTATGATCATAAAATCGTTGCCAGTGTAAGAAATTAGTTCCAGCGAAATTCCGCAATATGGCGCATCCTCATATATTTCTGGTCAGGCTTTATAATGTTTGTATATGTATAAAACAGGGCTACAACACACAGTAAATACCTATACATAGTGTTGATATTACGTGCAAGACAAAGTACAATTCACGGCACTCACATATGATATGACAGACGAACAGTAACCTATACCTAAGCTATGTCCCGAATATTGAACTTTTCTGAATCAGGACTGCTAGAAACAAAAAAATATCTTCAGTTAATTTGACCTAATGTTGACCGTCTCACCAGAGATACATAGTTTCGTAAGCAACTGACGTCATTTTATATTTCCCTAATATTTATCTCTAATCTAACAGCGGCTAAAGGACAACTGCGAATTTGAAGTCAGTGCCTGTCACGCCTTTATTTAATGTGTTGCAATCTGATAGACGGTAGAAATCGACAAGATATGTCAATCTCGAGCACCTTTTGTAAATTTATTTTAAACTGCATTCTTATCATTGTGGTTACTGAAGTTTCAATTGCCAATAGTGATAACGCCATTGACATTGATGTTGAGGTATATATTTATATAATACTACTTATAATTATTAAAACCTATGCTTGTGCAGTGAATTCTTAAAAAAATCAAGTGGGATAGGTACTCTTCTTTATAAATTGCCACCATCAGCCGAAAAACATTCAAAAACATTACGCACGAGTTTACAATTTAGCTACACTAGCAAAGAACTATTGAAATTGAGATTTAAATATGATAATTCACTATCCGGTCATACAGCATTGTCCTTTTTTCACCATCATCATACCAGCAGAGAAGCCGTTCACCGCGTGACTACGATATCGATAGTGGAGACATCTTCGACACATGTATTTAGTGAAAGAAGCTGTCTAAAATTTGTCATAATGGTTGTGATTTTTTCCATAATCGATCGTCACCTGTTTCCAAAGGGTCCCTTATCAGCGCGATCCCCTCTGCTGCGTCGATGCGTCAGGAGGGTGTGCAGTTTCCTTAAATTTATTAACGTGATTCAGCAATCTGAAAATGACAGATTTATACTCTTTATCCCATCAACTAAATATGTGCTGAGGTTTCGATTAGGATAATGTGACACGTTGCGCTTTTACTTAAAGCATATTTTATGATTAAGAATAGTTTTATATTACTTCATTCACTTAGGTACAATTCTTTTTAGAAACTTGCGAAACAACACACATGAAAGGGAAATCTCTGTAAGAAATTATATGATCCAATCACAGTTTGCAATTAATAAACCAGGAATACGCTGCTTTATATAATTACATAAATCTTGACGTAAATTTTCAGATACCGCTCACAGTTTCAAGTCAAAAAGGCTGGCAAATTGGTAAGTCTACGTTGGTTCCGGCGTCTAATCTCAACTGCCAATAACACGCGAATATCCATCTCTGATCGAAATGGTAGTCCCGTCCCGAAAGAACCTATCAACGGAAGATTTGAGGAAAATATTTTGTAGCCGATAGGCTATTAATTTTTGTTTGCAAGACAACCTGCTGTGAAGTGACTGGGTACTTTAATTTTTCATAACGTAAGCGTTTCCATCGATCAAACGTTTCAAGCGCGAAGCGATGAAATTTTGTATATTTCAAAGAACTCCACTTTAAATCTCTATCTTTTCATGTAAATACACACATACGATAGTACTATTGATAGACATCGTGCAGCCTAAAGTACTTACTGAAGATAATACATATATATATTTTTTTTTTACAGACGATTTTGTTAGATTTTTTTATATGAAAGAATAGAATTTAGTCGTTATATCTAGTGACGTTTGTTGGTCTACAAAACTGACTGTGGCAAAGAAAATACAACCATAAACAATACGAACCTCGATCATTGACCTCAAAGCCCTGTCAAAATAAAGACATAAACAAGCCCAAAATTTACGACAACCATCGCATTACAAGTAAGCCATTACGATTATTGCGTCGTCACGAACGAACCTCGCTTATATTCGTGCAAGTACTTCCGAGTTCCTTCGCTTAATATTTAACTTTATCTGTCATAGAGAGTCATGGCAATGACACGTGAAATCACGTGGAAACAACGGTTGAGCGGGCACATCGTTCTTTTCCCCATGTGCCAGAATCGATAGACCCTTCCCCCCTCTCGTCGTTCACCTAAATGTTAATCTCTTAGAGGGATTTCAGTACAGATTTCACAGGTCTACACAATTTGGTCAGGGTGGGCACAAGAGACACCATGAACCGTTTTTTGTGTAAAATTTCAAGCTTCTGAATAGAGAATAGTTTCCGGATGATTAGCTTCGGCGTTATATACTGATTTGTTACAAGGAAAATACGCCATCTGTGAAAGATCAGAGCCTTTGTTATATTGAATATGGTGCCGAATTGATAACAGGATAGAATTTACCTTTGAACGTGTTGACTGAATTATTATCACGGGAAAATTCTATTATATAGCAATAAAATAAAACCTCAATAAATTAAGAATGAAAAAAATCAAATCAGACTACGAGTACAGATAAAAAAACCTAGGGGTATTATCACTAAAGAGCGAATAAGATTACGAGTAGAGATAAAAAAATCAGCAGCATTATCACTTAAGAGCGACTTTTTCTAGTCACCTTGGGTAATCAATATTTTACAAATTAAGTGGCATTAGCACCTGAAATTGCTACGAATCTAAACACTAAACAGTTTTGTATGTGTAGTATTTAATTTTTGATCGCATTCCTTCTTCTTAACTATTGTATTTTAATACTTACCTATATTTCAAACACAATAACCGAACTAAACTGAACTATACTATTTCATACAACACGTCAGGTATAAATTTAGTAAATTTTAAGAGTAAACTTCTTCAAAGTCATCAAAAAACATCCAATCAAGCCTTATTCAGATTTCAGATTTTTTATTGGTAAATGTACAATATCAATTACAAGTAATTTTCAATATCTATCGTATTAACAGCTAATTGCATCACTTTTAAATAGTTTTCCCAACAATGTATGCATAAACAATGATTTTGGTTTGAATTCCATAAAACCCTTCCCAATCCATTAATCCCCACTTGCCGTTAAACGCTTGAATAATTGAGGTCACATCTAAACAAACCCGCATATCAATATTAACACTACCTGATACCTTTTAAACATGTAATACATCATCAGCTACATCAATATCAACCTTTTCATTATCAACTTTACGATTCAAAATTGCGTTTGCAGATTTATTAAAATCAGTACTTTCAAAATCATACAGCAAATTTGTTCCTTCAACATTTACATCCCTTACTCTTTAGTCGATAAGGTTGGTTTTGTTTTTGTTAGGTATAAGATTGTTTTTGGTGTGTTTCGGGTCCGGCCCTTGTCAAGCGGGGCCTGCTTCAGACGTAAGTAATGAAATACCTAATAAATGAGCCATACATTGTTGCCAATAGCAACGCCGCTCATCGCTCATTTGTTTAGTTTTAGAGGGCTTTGGTATGCCTTTGATGAACGTGTGTTTGAAAGTGGTATGTGTGTATTGACTGTTTGGATTGATTGACTTAGTTACCTCTACAGTGTAAGTAATTGGATTTAATTCGTGCAGTTAGTCACCGTGATTGATTCTAGAATTATTTCTATTAACAAGTCGATTTAATTAATTTTAAATGTTTGTACAATACTTCTTCTTCTTCTTAGTCGTTTCACTCTTTACAGAGCGGTCGTGATCAACTGCTAGTACTATTAGAGGCAGATATTGTTCGCTGTATGATATTACGCCATTACTTAAATTTAAATACATTACCAAGACTTAGAGTGCGTGATTTATCTCAGAATGCGATTCGCGTTTTATACCGGACTCGCTCGCTCTTAGGCGATCCAGATACGAACCTTTCAGTTTTCACCCAAACCCGAGTCGCAATCTGAAACCTCACGGACTGTATGTTTCTATTTAGGAATGCTTAAAAAACCTTAGGGAAGCGATAGGTAATTTCACTCTTCTTATTTCATTCTTTACGTCATTCTTCTGAAAGAAATTTATATCTACTGTACTAACTTTTGGGTGGAGAACTTCAAAAATGGACTGATTTCGTACTCTTTCAAATGTTAAAAACTCCTTCATTTTGCTACAATAACGGCTACTTCAAACTTTGTAGGAAACGTTTAGTTTAGCTCAAAACTTCAAGTTTTTATTAGTGCAGAAGGGCAGGTGGCGATGTTGAACTATGGCTTCTTTGTTCGAAATGTAAGAACGAGGGCCAGATTCGATTTAACATTGACATATAGTCATTTTATCATCGGCCATATCTCAGGGTATATATTAATTTTGGCTATTTATCTCGTTCAAGGCGATAGAGCTCAATATAACCGGCCTGTCAAAAATACTCAAAAATGTTAAATTAGAATGACAAACGAATGACGTTTGATAACGGTGCAGATAATTTTGAATAAGACACGTCGTTTAAGTAACAGTTAAAACTTAAACTAAACAACCACGCAGAAGAAATACGTATGTATAAAACCTTACTCTCCGTTTAAGTGCTCATATCTCAGAAAAATATTAATTTTTATTTTCGAACTAGCTGTGCCCCGCGGTGTTACCCGCTCATCCCACGGGAACACTAAATTCATTCGGGATGAAAAGTATCCTATGTCCATCCCCGGGACTGACACTATCTACATATCAAATTTCATCTAAATCGGTTCAGCGGTTTAAGCGTGAAGAGGTAACAGACAGACAGACAGACAGACAGACAGACAGACAGACAGACACACTTTCGCATTTATAATATTAGTATGGATTTCGCCCCTGGTAACTTCGCAAGAGATATTTCAGCTATTTAAGCTACAGTCTTTAGACTAGACGGTGGTTAGACAGAAAGTAAATATCAAATTCATAAGTTTAATGAACTTGAATATTCAGCGAGTTAAGGATACTGGGGAGAGATGGGCAAGATTGCTTTATGTATATACTTGTTTTACATGGTACAGTCAAACGTAAGTGATCGTTCAAGTACTTTAATACAATACATAGAATTAGTTATTTATTATACTATCGCTTAAATCTGTCAACGCAGACATCAGTTTTATATAACTAGACTGTTACTGAATATATTTGATTAATGCTTGCCTATACATCGGATAATTGGCCTGGGCACTCCTATTAATTTTACCAGATAATGTAATTTTTCTAAGGATTCATTGGTTGAGGAGGAACAAAATATCGATTAGGTTAAATTTAGAAAAAAAATCATTTACATTTTCATTGCTAAGTTATGTTTATGGAATGAGAGACTTAAGTTTATGTTAATGAAATAATGAACTTTATTCTGCAAGTAGGCCACAAAGACAAGGGCACTGTTACATATGTGAGTCTACCGGCACTTCACAAGAGGAGACCACTGTCGAGAAGAAACGCGGAAAGAAACCCAACAGTCAGTATTTTTTTTTTCAGAAAGGAAGTTCATATAACTATTGTAGTAATATGAACTTCATCTAATTTGTACCTAACTGCGAAGTTATCCACGTTTTTAAATAAAAAAAAAATGCTTGTTTTATGCTAATCTGTGATCTAAAGTACGGGGCAGTCTGGCCAATTAGGCTATAATTTTCGTTAGTGTGGTCATAATAATAACTTAAAGCAAAAGGCTATAATGAAGTTGTCTTTATAAAATAACGAAACAAAATCAGGCCACTAGGGGCTATATAAAATATTCATTGGACATATAAGTGTTCTGTAAACGCTGTTTAATAGCTTTCTGGGACATTAAACACGAGTTTCACTATGAAAGCCTTTACTTTCTGTTTTATTCGGCAAGGAAATTGCTTTTTCATTGGTTCGCAATTTCAGTACAATTTTAAATTATTTTCGAATCGAGTGAAATGAGAAGTCTGATGGTTTCCGTTGAGTATTAATAATAAATATTTTGGAGAAAATATTGAAATGGTGATAGAATAAATATAAATTTTGCATGAATATTATTATCTGTTAACTGACATGGAATCTGCTGCTTTCGTGTTTCGCAATTTGAGCAATAGCATTTAATTTACACGACAGTCTTACTTAATTAAAGTCATAGTTAATACAATTAAGATGTAATTTCTGAATACAAATCAAACTAATATTATAGAGGCGAAAGTTAGTGTGCGTTTGTATGATTGTTATTTCTTTACCCCCAAACGGCTGGATCAATTTTGACCTTACTTTTATCCGTTAAACCACGGGAAACAACGCGGGTGCAGCTAGTATATTAATGGTATAGAAGAGTCGGACCCCAGACACAAGTATCAATATATTCTTAATAGGATATCCCAACCCTGTTGCAACCATTTTCATTTTGAATTAAATCTCCAAATAAGTAAGTACTTATACTCGTAGTTTTAAGTTTTCAATAACCGTTGTCTCTGCAGTTGGAAATATGAAGCATTTTTCAGAACTGTCTCGTGCCAACAAGTTTTTTTTTACTAATTACTTAAATACTGTTAATCGAAATTAACATGTTTATTTATTAAGTCACTTTATCTCAAACGAGACTCCCAGCGCCATCTAGGAAAGCGAAGTGACACCTTGACATAATTGTAGTTGGTGTACTATGCCTAAATCGATCACTCATTGATGTGTGTTCGATACTTTATCCGTTCTATTGCTCAATGGTCAGTCATTCGTTCAATGTTTTTCATTCACTCCTTCAATTTTGACTCCGGAGCAGACGTGTGCTTAGGCATTAAATTGTATATAATTCAATCTATTCAGAATTGTTAGTTTTCAAAGTTATTCCTGGGGAGGTTTCCCGAACATAACATCAACACAACCAGGGTGACTGTCCTGTGGTCGGCGAGCGTCGGCGGCGAAGGCACGTCGGCATTCCAGTTAGTACAGTCGGTGGTGGCCTATAATCAACAGCGCTCCTGCAGGGGCCGGAGCGCCCTTCACCAACCCAGCAGTCAACGAAAATTCAACACACACCTTCACGGAATTGTGTACAAATACCTTCAACGTATCCGCCAAAAGATACACTGATATCCAAAGGCTTTCCTCGGTATTCTTCAGATCCAGAGCGACCGGTCGTACGCCGGCTGCCCAAGATCCTGACCAGCCTAGCATAACTAGGCTTCGCGGATCTTGTCGCGCGTGATAGGATCGCCCGTCACTCTCTCACAGTACTGTGAAGATAGAGACGGGTAATATTTCTCACAGTTGTGCTATAGGTGCAGGTCTCAGCCTTTGGTCTCGTCAAATGCGTCTTCCAGTATGGTGACCATTCAAGAACGTTAATGTCCAAACACCATCGGTTCTACGAGCGACGTGCCTCGCCCACCGCTACATACGTATACGCTACGTTACGTACTGTAAGAGTCTGTATCTTTGAGCAAATACCCTCAGACTTAAATTAAAACAAAACCACCTCTTGAATAAAGCATGATCAGTGTACTTACATCAATTTTATCGTATAGAATATTTATACAGCACCCCGCAAAGGGACCAGCACATCTGTTTTGAACATGATAAAATATTTCTATCGATCGTCATAATAACCCCCCAGATTCGGATCTCGACCGCAAAAGGGTGCTATTCTGAAAAATGCCCGACATAAACAACCGCCATTAATATTATTTGTTTACACTATTTTCTGGTTTCCCATAGTTTATGCGGATATTTTTAACCTTTGACACGCTGTGGGTGTGATGGAAATTTTATGAAGGTCCGTGGTTGCCTTTTGAGGGACTGGGTTGAATGGGGGTGAAATTGTCGGGGTCTGTTTAGTAAGTGTTGCGATATTTCGCGTCAGTACTTATTTTGTATGTACTTATGTATTTATTTATTTTAACTTTTTTGCACAAAACAAAAAGTCAGTACACACAGCGGACTTAACCAGTCACAGTTACAGTTAACCATAAGGCTAAACAGAGACACTAGAATCATTACATATGTTTGAGAAAAGCTATACATACCTAGCCGTGAAAAGGGCTTGCCGCCTTCGTATTCGTCTCCCTACGGTCGGCCGTTTATACCCACTCACCCGCCAAGCCCTTCTATACTGGAGTCTGCAGTCATGTAGATACTTACACACTTACATCCTCTAACATGTATCAATTACCTAGTTACAATATAATTGTAATAGCTTTTGTATAATTTTCGAAAAAATTACTTACTGTTGAGTTTCTTTCAGCTTTCTTCTCAACAGCGGTCTTCTGGTAGATTCAGATTTAGACATGGGAGAGTGCCCTTGTGGCCTACTAACAGAATAAACGTTTTGATTTTGATACTTAAAAAGTACCTGGTTTGGTATTGGTATGTCAGGAAAATATCGTACTACACAGACAGTCCAACTGAACTGACTCCATAGAAAATTGGCCTTTTGCATCAAAAATAAAATACTCTATAGTATTAACCATTACACAAAACTAACTGGACATGGAGTTACGATATGGGTTCCTGTTATTTCGCCATACAATCTAGTCCACGGCCAAATAGCACTTTAAAGTGGCTGTAATACAGCCATTGCTACCAATGGTTTCCTGTAAAATGGGTACTTTTCACTTTACAAATGCACTTTGCTGGATAATGAGCTTTTTCTTTTTACTGTTTTTATAAGTATTACATTTCTTATCAGCTTATCACTCACATTATACTTATAATTGTTTAATAAAATAAATTATAAATGATTACATCGGGTCTATATCTGTTTGTCTAAAAATTTTTGGCCGATATTTTTTTCGGTACATATTTTTTTGGCCTAATAATCTTTGATCGATGGTTTTTTACGTCGAAAATTGTTTGGCCGAAATTGTTTTGCATATATTTTTTTGGCGGAAAATTGTTTAGTCTAACATTTGTATGGAATAACATTGTTTGGTCGAATGTATTTTAGGCATAAAATTGGTATTCCGAATATTGGTGTCAATAATAATCGCATCCAAACTGTCGCATTTATTAAATTAATATTACTTAGATTTTGTTGGGGACGCAGTTCTAACCTAACCTAACCTACTGTTCTGGGAGCGCCTTATTTTTGTCAGGGACGTAACCTAACCAACTGTTGTGGGAGCGCCTTATTTTTGTTAGGGACGCAGTTCTAACCTAACCTAACCTACTGTTCTAGGAGCGACTTATGTTTGTCGGGAACGCAGTTCTAACCTAACCTAACCTACTGTTCTGGGAGCGACTTACTTTTGTCAGGGATGCAGTTCTAACCTAACCTAACCTACTGTTCTGGGAGCGCCTTATTTCTGTCAGGGACGTAGTTCTAACCTAACCTAACCAACTGTTGTGGGAGCGCCTTATTTTTGTTAGGGACGCAGTTTTAACCTAACCTAACCTACTGTTCTGGGAGCGACTTATGTTTTTCGGGAACGCAGTTCTAACCTAACCTAACCTACTGTTCTGGGAGCGCCTTATTTTTGGGGACGCAGTTCTAACCTAACCTAACTTAGTGTTCCGGGAGCGACTTATTTTTGCCAGGGATGCAGTTCTAACCTAACCTAACCTACTGTTCTGGGAGCGCCTTATTTTTGTTAGGGACACAGTTCTAACCTAACCTAACCTACTGTTCTGGGAGCGCCTTATTTTTGTTGGGGACGCAGCTCTAACCTAAACTATTGTTCTGGGAGCGACTTATACTTTCGCTTGCTCGCTTCAGCATATGGGTTTTTAGGAGGTTTTATGTTAGGCTAAAGAATAATTATACCTAACAATATTATACTTTTAGCCTTTTAGTCATAAAAAAAATATACTAAACAATTTTAGATCAAACATGTTTTAGGACAAAAAATATGTATGCAAAAAAATCTTTATGCTAAAGAATAAGTATACCATTAAATATTAGACTAAACATTTTCGGCCAAACAATTTTAGAACATAAAATTTTAGACCAAGCGAAGGGCACCCGATTACGGGTCTATATCTGTTTGTCTAAAATTTTTTGGCCGATATTTTTTTCGGCACATATTTTTTGGCCTAATAATCTTTGGTCGATTGTTTTTTACGTCGAAAATTGTTTGGCCGAAATTGTTTTGCATATATTTTTTTGGCCGAAAATTGTTTAGTCTAACATTTGTATGGAATAACATTGTTTGGTCGAATCTATTTTAGGCATAAAATTGGTATTCCGAATATTGGTGTCAACAATAATCGTATCCAAACTGTCGCATTTGTTAAATTAATATTACTTAGATTTTGTTGGGGACGCAGTTCTAACCTAACCTAACCTACTGTTCTGGGAGCGCCTTATTTTGTCAGGGACGCAGTTCTAACCTAACCTAACCTACTGTTCTGGGAGCGCCTTATTTTTGTCAGGGACGCAGTTCTAACCTAACCTAACCTACTGTTCTGGGAGCGCCTTATTTTTGTTAGGGACGCAGTTCTAACCTAACCTAACCTACTGTTCTGGGAGCGCCTTATTTTTGTTGGGGACGCAGTTCTAACCTAACCTAACCTACTGTTCTGGGAGCGACTTATTTTTATCGGGATCGCAGTTCTAACCTAACCTAACCTACTGTTCTGGGAGCGCCTTATTTTTGTCAGGGATGCAGTTCTAACCTAACCTAACCTACTGTTCTGGGAGCACCTTTTTTGGGGACGCAGTTCTAACCAAACCTTACCTAGTGTTCCGGGAGCGACTTATGTTTGTAAGGAACACAGTTCTAACTTAACCTAACCTACTGTTCTGGGAGCGACTTATGTTTATCGTGATCGCAGTTCTAACCTAACCTAACCTACTGTTCTGGGAGCGCCTTATTTTTGTCAGGGACGCAGTTCTAACCTAACCTAACCTACTGTTCTGGGAGCGCCTTATTTTTGTTAGGGACGCAGTGCTAACCAAACCTAACCTACTGTTCTGGGAGCGCCTTATTTTTGTCAGGGATGCAGTTCTAACCTAACCTAACCTACTGTTCTGGGAGCGCCTTATTTTTGTTAGGGACGCAGTTCTAACCTAACCTACTGTTCTGGGAGCGCCTTATTTTTGTCAGGGACGCAGTTCTAACCTAACCTAACCTACTGTTCTGGGAGCGCCTTATTTTTGTCAGGGACGCAGTTCTAACCTAACCTAACCTAACCTACTGTTCTGGGAGCGCCTTATTTTTGTTAGGGACGCAGTTCTAACCTAACCTAACCTACTGTTCTGGGAGCGCCTTATTTTTGTCAGGGACGCAGTTCTAACCTAACCTAACCTACTGTTCTGGGAGCGCCTTATTTTTGTTGGGGACGCAGTTCTAACCTAACCTAAACTATTGTTCTGGGAGCGACTTATACTTTCGCTTGCTCGCTTCAGCATATGGGTTTTTAGGAGGTTTTGTGTTAGGCTAAAGAATAATTATACCTAACAATATTATACTTTTAGCCTTTTAGTCATAAAAAAATATACAAAACAATTTTAGGACAAACATGTTTTAGGACAAAAAATATGTATGCAAAAAAATCTTTATGCTAAAGAATAAGTATACCATTAAATATTAGACCAAACATTTTCGGCGAAACAATTTTAGAAAATAAAATTTTAGACCAAGCGAAGGGCACCCTTTCACTAGATATATCGATATTTGATATAATTTCTCATTTGATATAACTAGAGAGCGGATTTGAAGTAGCGATCTCAATATTAATATGGATATGACTGTTATAATTTATAATTTTTTCTACACACAAAAATAATGTAACTTATCGGAAAAAAAAAATTAACCTTTTTGGAAGCTTTTGTAAATATTGAGCAAAAACTATGATGATAAAAACATCGTTAATGAGTCATTCAAGTGTGTATTCACGTTTGATTATAAATATTAAAGTGACATTGTTGACATGAACTATTAATGTAGGTACGTAATAAATAGGAACTACTATCTTAGAGTTGTATAAAAACTCCTTTATTTAGAATAAAATACTTTTCTTTGAATGTAGTTTGTTGCAAAAATAACATTCATTTAATCTAATTATTTATTTAGCTAAGTTTGCGGCGTGCGGTGTAATAATAATAGACTGTAAGACCTTATATAAACAACATGACATGTATCTAACAATTTGCACAAAGTAGTCATATCCATATTAATATTGAGACCGCTTCCTCAAAGCTCTAGATATAACAACAATAAACATAATTTCATTAGGTATAATTTAAGTTAGCATTAATAGTACATTACTGTAGACGCCAGGAAAGACGCTTGCCGGGTGAGTAGGTAAAACCGGCAAGCCCTTTTCATGGCTAAGGCATGTATAGTGTGTTTCTCAAACATATGCAATGAAATAATACACTACTCAAAAAAATATAATTTAGCTTAACAGGCTAACTGTTAATGAAAACAGACGCCATGTTTTAAAAAAATACTTCCCGGTCTAGACTTTCAATTTTGTATGAAAATCCTTTACTGTTCCGCCCGAAACGTGATACTTCGAAGCCTGATATAACGCACGTAATGAAGACATTTCATTGCATGTTTGAGAAAAAACATTTGACATAACGTTGGCATGATAACCACGATAAACACTTCTCCTCGCTTCGCTCCTACTTTTCATCGCGAAAAAGCATGGTTCCTCTATGATCCTGTAAATGTTGCAACGCGAGTGAAACCGGACAAAAGCTCCATTAAAAAAACGTATTGTATTGTGTCCCTTTAAAATGAAATAAAACCAAAGTAACGTCTTTATTGTCCTCTAACAAGATCCTAATTACAGCTAAAATAAGAGGCATTTTTCACTCGCCAACCGTCACGTCCGCACTATCTCGTAAGCCTGTAACAGAGTTAGCGGTCGGAAAACGTGCCAGAAACGCGCAAATAGCCGACCATTTTGCCGCTCCCAAAAACGATGTATATTCATACGTGAGCTACGTCGCTTACGTCGTTATGTCACGAATAGCGATTTTCGCTGAACGTATCGAGCTTTTAAAAATGACGTATCTTCGTAGGAAGGTGGCGTCGCTTACATCGTTATGTCATTGGAGTAGTATCGTACCTGGTCGGTAATTGTTTAACGTGTTTGGTTCTGTTTGGTGGCAACGCTGGAATCTAGTTTGGATTTTACGGTTGGTAACCTAGTTTTAGAACGAAATACGGTTTAAGTTTCACGTTGTGCTGCATTCAACGTTTCTCATTGATCGAGCGAGCGGAGCGTCTTCGTTTCAGCTTGGCCCAAAATTCTTTCGTATGTCCGGATGTCCAGATGCATTCCGGTTGTTCTCGCCCAGAGGTCGCATTTCTCAACCGATTCTAATGAAATGTTGTTAGTAGTTTCGACAAGTTATATGGAATATTTTAAACGCTGCAGTTTTTCGGATATTTTCAAAATGGCGGTTTAACACGAAGTCTACAGACTTTGCGCGACCAGCGGCACGGCAAGCGGTAGAGCGAAAGATCCGAGCGCGGCGGCATAACGAGTGAGCGAGACACACGTATACCTAGGTACACCGCTACCGCTGTCGCGCAAAGTCCTGGCATCTCTGTAAATAGTAAAGTGTGAAATAAAATCCTTCCCCAACAAACTATTCTTCCATTTTAGTTCTACAAAATGTCACCTTCACTTATTTAAACGCCTCAATTACGTCTTACATAAATAAGCCAAACATATGGAGCATATCACGACTGAACTCCAAAATTTTCTAAGAAAACCCTAAGTATAGAGCGACAAACTTCCCTGTGCAGGTGGGAAACTGTAGAACTAATATTGCCCCTTACAATTTGTTTGCATCTGTTTGCTCGTGGCGCCTCTTTAAAGTGAATGTGGAAGTTTGTGCTTGTATAAGCTCTGTGGTGCGGATATTTGAAACCAACGGAAGCGGTACTATTTGTTTGTGAGGAGAGTTGCGGTCGAGTATGTATAAAGTTTGAATATCGAATTTCCCTGTTAGGTGTAGTTATTAAAACATTAAAAGTCATTAATGTGTTTTTCATAAAATCATTAGTCACAATTCCGAAACCAGTATTGTTTAAATTTCATTCAGTAGTTCAGATTATGTTGGGTTTATAAAAACCCTGAAATGTTAACTGCTTTTAGGAAAACTTTTAATTTCATAAATTTAAGAGTCAAACTCTTGTCGGTGCAGCTGAGGAGATATGTAGAAAAATCTTAATATTATTTGTATTGAAGCAAATATTTAAAAATGTAATGGTTCGGGTGAGGGTCGTACCCGCGTTTCTAACTTTTTTCCGAGCAAACACGGGAACTTATAACCTACCTATTTTAGCATTTTTTTTGTTTTAATGTAAACATTTGGGTTACGCTAGCAGACTTTATTGCTTTATACATTTTAATAGTAATTGTAAATCTCAAAATGACCAATAATTCATCACAAATCCTTTACGACTGTAAATTTTATGGGCGTCATTAGAGAACCTTTGAAAGTAGAAGGTCACACACTGGTTTACAAGGTCAGAAAAGAACTACTGGTACTTACGTATTTGTGAAGTTAAGTAACCGAGTGAAAAACTATTTTCCGTGTCACGTTAAAAAGAGCTTTTGTATTGTTTTTTCTTTTTATAAATTAATTTCTTGTGTTGAATAAATGTTTTTTTTTTCATATTTACTATTCAGCAGTGGCGTGGCGTCAAAATGTTGTCTTGGTAAAGCCGGAGCAGATTCAGCTGATTTTTTCTGCAGAAGTGTAACAAGATTACCAATTTCCTCCCGATATAGGTACCTACATATTTTTTGACCATCTTTTTGCATTTTTTAGTTAAACAGATTTTTTTACTATTTTTAACGGCACCGAGGTTTGAGCCCTGGTTTTTATTTTATTTTGCGACTGTAAGGGTTAAAAACAGCCAAGTCGTTCGGAATCGAGTTCTATGAACGGCACGCCTCCGCTACTCCTCATGGTATGCAATAAACATGTAACTCACCAGTTTCTCACCTGAATTCCACGGGTTGGTAGTACCTCCGTCTTCAAAGTGACATGAGCATGACATCAAGACGTGACGTCGGTTTAGAACGTCAAGTAAATTTAACCTGCCAGCTATTTACGATTGGATTTATTTTAATTAAGCACTGCAGCAAAAATATTCAAAATGATAAGTAATTTTAAATGTGCGTAAGCTGGAAAAGTGGTTCTCTGACATTTTACATGCTATAACAGAAGGTACTTTAGGAATTTACTTTCATTACAAACCGTTTGGGCATGATAAATTGTATAGTAATTGAAGCTAGTATGGAAGCACTTTTTAACATTTAGGTAGTTAATCAGTATCGTGACTTAACACGGCGACATATTTATTTATTCTATTGCCATTTCTCAATGTCGAACGGTCTAGTTCTGCATACAACAGCTTCCTGCAACCTCCACAAACTCGTCAGTCCACCCTGTAGCTCCCCGCGCTGCATTTTCTAATATGTTCAACATGGAGATTCTCGTAGAAATCGGATAGAATGTGATTATAATCACATCACATCGGTTTCAAACTATCACCCAACTGACTGCAACTCAAATGCAACTTGTAAAAACCTGCGCAGTCGGCGTGCAGGACCTGTACAGTTGGCATGTAGTCCATCTGTTTCGGCCCAAAATCCCCAAGTTTTTCTCTAACAAGGGCAACATTGTTTCCACACACAGCATCCATCAGGCATCGAGATAAAACCCGGTCCGATTACCGGGCTCATTACAGCGGCAGTAAACCGGCCGATCCATCACACGGACCGACTTACCGACTTAGGCCGGATTGAACAACCTACTCAAAGAGGCCTCAGACGATCGGGCGGAATAATTCAGCCGTCGATGCTTCGGTACTTGCTCATTATAGCTACAGTAAACCAGTCGATACACCACACGGACCAGCTTGCCGAGTTAGGTCGGATGGAACAGCCCACTGAGAGAGGCCTCAGAAGATCGGGAGGAAGAACTCAGCCGTCGATCGGATATGCAAGTATCGGAGCATCGACGGCTACAACAGTCATTACAGCTACAATATGAGCAATCATTACAGCTACAGTATACCAGCCGATTGATCACACGAACCCACTTACCAACTAATGTGGCTATTACACTTACCTTAATTTCGTCACTTAGGAGAGAGATGCAGCCACGGAGTATTCTTATGGTCTGTGGATGCAGCAATATGCGAGACACGTATGGAGATAACTCCATCTCCCTCCTTCGTATTGCTGCATCCCTCTCGTCACGTCAGTGACTAATTTAGGAAAGTGTAGCAGCTGCAAGGCTAAACGGTGCATTACGGTCTCAGTCCTGGGGCCGTTCGGTATATATTCAAATTCGAGTACCTACCTGGTTGTTATTATGGTAGAGTACATCCGTTTCATCATCTGCTTAGTGTAAATTGATGCTGCTGATGATGACACTGCCCTCCTTACCAACTTACGCCGGACGAAGCAACCTAAACAGTGACACTTAACGATTCGGCCACGGCATCGGTGGCAAGCGACAACGATGAGCGGTCATAGGTCCAAAAAAACACTTACGGGTATTCTCAATTCTGAGCTCGTGCATCCCATGGTTGATTATTCCACGACATTCACTACAAAATTAGGAACTTTATTTTAAAACTTACTCTGAATAATTAAGTTCTCAGTTAGATTCACGTCACGATGCTCATGGAATTTATTCATAATTCGGCAAACTTAATATCCAAGCTTTGGCCAATTACATACATAACATGATGCATTATAGCGCACCTACATAATAAACTAATTACTGGGAGTGCTCATAAGATAAGTAATATTACAATAAAGTTAGATTATAAAAATGGCATCAAGGCGTGTCATGATATGACTAATATTACAACTCTTTAATATGGGTGATCATTTTACTTATGGACGTTAATGACGTCATCGAGCCAACAAAATACAAAAGCTCTTGAATACAATTTTATATATTTCAGTCGTTTGCTATATCTAGTCTAGAGTGTTGTCTATTCGTGTCGTCTAATAGTAAATTATGGCAAGCAGAACTGACCAATCACTAGGTAACAAGGGCGAGTAAAACGCTCGTTCTATAGTATATTGAATAGGCTGCCGTCTCTAGTATTTGATAGCAAACGGACGCTAGAAGGCGAGGAATTACAGGCCGAATGCCGAAGGCAGTTCCGCTTATAGCTCATATTCGGCCAACGTTTTTCAGCTGAGAGATTGGTTCGGTGTGGTGAGACTTGGGTACATTAGCACGTTGCTAGTTAGTCTTGAGTTGCTCAAAGGGCGAATGATTTAAGAGTTCGAATTTAGAAGCAATGTGTTAATATTACAGTGATTATTTATTAAATGAAGTTCATTACTTGGGATCGAATATTTGGATAGATATTTACTTAATTGTTGTGGGGACTTTGTTGTACAAGTACCAAGGGGTGGTTTCGTTTTAGCTTCCACTCCTCGGCAACCGCACCGCTATATTATTACTATAGCGATGTGCTCTATCTTGTGTCAACTTTTTAATGTCAGTTAATACAGCTGGATTGGTAAAAAACATTATATCCATAGTGGCGTTTTACCCGCGATATACCAAGTACCAGATAGCATATTAATAAATGACTATCATAAATATAATATATCAATTATGCCTTTCTAATTTGAATAAATTATTTGGCATTCTGTTCTATGAAAAATCTAATTGAATTGAGAGATTCTATAGTGTCAAAAAATATAGTAGTTACTATTTAATGATGTTCAAAAACAAATTAAAAAAATTTACACTGAATGGAATCTTTGCATTCATTAGTTATTTTAAGAATTAAGATTTACTTTTTCCGGCTGCTTTTGATTTTGATTTGGCTGAGAAAACGTTAGTCTTAGTTCATAAAATTAATGTCTCAATAAATTAAATTTTGTTTTTTGAAGTGAAACTTCTAATGCGACTTCCAACAAGGTTGCGTTAAACGTTTAACGCTACCGTGGAGGGGGTAGGAAAGCACTGTTGCGTTAAACGTTCAACGCAACAATCCCGCGGACAATGCGACGGATTTAAGGTTATGTCAAGGTACGTCTCTTGTGAATATCAATTGATTGTTAGGTTTTCTCTTTTGAAATTACATTATTATGCATTCACATACATTATTATTGTCTACTATTTTAATTACGTACGCACATTTCAGCAACATAAAATAGAACTCAAACATTTCGTATCTTACTTTAGTTATCATAATACCGTTAACCTTTGAGTAAATGAGTGATATATACATATTTAAAAATATAATTATTTAAAAGATTGTGCACTTGGTGCATACTCGTAGTACTTATTTTAAATTCAACTTACTCTGATATGTCCACGCTCACCAAATATTGTTTATCGAATTAACTCCAAGGCTAAAAGTTCCCCTAAAGGCCCTAAACCAGGGGTTCCCAAAGTGTGCATCGCGGCGCCATGCAACTCTAGCACAGCCTGTCTAGCACAACTATGGTTGAGACGCAGCATATCTCTAAGTACTGCACAGAAAGAGATACATAAATATCTCACGCAAAAAAGAGTCTGGGGTTCCCAAAGTGTGCATCGAGGGCCGCAGTCTGGCGCTTCAATTTTCTTTTCTCCGGAAACTACGATATTTTGAATGGGTGAGGTGCTAATACAAAATATGTGTAGTTCATTTCATATACCATGGCACAATCCTATTTGAGAACGAACGAAAAGTCCAGTTCATAAAGCAATTAAATTTGTCTACAAAGAATAAATGTTATTGTTTTCATAGCGTAGTTTCAAGTAGAATCGGGCATTGACGCACATGAACTATACTAAACTTGAAAGTTACTTGGACCCTGAAAGCTACAGACCGCAAGCGAATCAACGCTTTTGAGACGGTACTGGAGAAGGATGCTCCATATACCCTGGACAGCATTTCGAGCTCACGTCTCCATTTTGCGAGAACTCAAAATATCCTCGCAGTTGTCGTCCGAGTGTCTACGCAAAGTTATGGAGTTCTTTGGGCACATCGCAAGAAAAGATGGTGGCAACCTCGCAAAATAGATGGAAAAAGGCCTCGTGGACGCAGACCAATACGTTGGTCCGACCTGATCCGCACCTCTCTTGACTCTACAGTCACAACGCCCTTCACACCGCCGCCGTAAGACAGAAACAGATGGAGGAAGGTCGTATAAGAGAAAGTGATGCAAAAGGAAGGTTACGACCCTCAACTCCGAGGAATACGACGCAAGGAGGAGGAAACCTGTAAGTGTGCAGTATACTAAAAAAAGTTTGGGAACTTCTGCCCTAAACAACAAAACATCACATCCCTATTACAACTAACTACCGCCCAAAATTAGAACAAAACCACGTATAATAAAATAACTATACATCAACTTTTATAAACATCGTAACTCACACCCGTATCCATTCAAATCCATTCTCTTTTAACAAGTTATAAGAACGTTATTACGGCTGCATTTTTGATGACGTTATGCGTTATAATTGGACAGTTGATATGATATTCCCTTTATTTAAATTGTAGGGGGATGTAACCTTGAGAGGTCTAGACTTGCGCCTAATGCCAGTTGGTTTTAATAATAAGGAAGATTTAGGAGGGAGATTCAGTTTTAATAAATAATATGACATTGGGATCACGGAGGCTTAATTGCATTTGCCGTAATGGAACTGTCTGATATTATTCACACACACACACACACACTCAGCCAGTTTTACTGTTTCAATTTTATGTAAGTAGGTACCTATATTATATTAATGCAAAAAGTCTGCTGATGCAAATCCAACAGCGTACCACTGGCGTGGCGTCAATAGAACCCGATTCTCACCGGCTTGCCTATTGTTAGACTTTTGCACATCATTGCACTTTTTAAGCCGCATGTTCACTGGAGAGGAGCGGAGCGGAGATGTGTTAAATGGACCAATCACACTCCTCTTTTTTTTATAAATATCAGACAACCTTACACAAAATCGATCTAGTCCCAAATTAAGCTCAAGAGGGTCAATTGCAAAAAAATTACACAGTTAAACAAAAGCTTAGCTAACAAAAAATCACGATCGCTTCCTTTGTGTGATGAAAGTTAGTCATACAAAATTGTATGGGTAACTTTCGTCACACAAAGGAATCACATTTAAATAAAACAATTTAAACGGATTATATCGCGTATATTAATTATTTGAGCCTCCCTGACGTTTCAGTACCTTTACAGATACCGTTGTCGTTTTCGTTGTCGTTTAAATTGTTTTATTTAAATGTGTGACAGTCGCGGAAACCGAAGAAAATATTACAAAGGAATCAATTAAGTTTTGTTTTAATTAAAGTCCTTAACTATGTAAAAAAAATTGCAATCGACTTAAGAAGGGTTGTCTTATGGGAAACTAGATGACGATACACATACTTATATAGCTAAATATATACTTAAATACATAAAACAACCATGACCCAAGCACAAAATATTCGAGTTTATCACACAAATATTTGCCCTGTTCGGGATTCGAACCCGTCGGATCGGGACCGTCGGCTCAGTAGGCAGGTCTCTACAAACTGAGCCAACCGCGTCGTCCTCTCATTTAAATGCACGTATTTGGACTTCACAAAAACGCACCCTGATTGGTTAATTTGGTCCGGTCCGCTTCAGTGGACAGGCAGCCTTACTCTAAAAAATATCTGCTCCAGCTTGCCCAGGAATACTTTTGACGCCTCGCCACTAGTACTTATGTACTTTTTCTCAATTGACAACATTTCATATGATTCACATTCACAGGTGAAAATTAATATAGAAATCGAGAGAGCTTTGCGCCATGTACACCCTAGAAAAATATTTTAATTTATTTCTGTATGTAAAAATAATAATAAGAAAATACATATCTACGACAACTATGCCTGAATATGACTTGTAGTCTTTGACCTATCCGCTAAAAAAATAAGCTGTCAATAATGTCAAGTTGAACGTCATTAATTTTTACAAGTTTTTATTTCACTTGCATTGTATGTAAGAATGTTTGTTCGGGTGGAATCTTGCAACTCAATTTTGAGGCAGATATCGTCAACCGATTGAGCTCAAATTATGCATACTTGCATAACTTTGATGACGATACAATAATATGGTACCATGGGGCTGATCTGATGATGGAGCCGGAAGATGGCCATAGGAACTCTATAATAGCAAAAGCAATCCTCTTTTTTTTTATTTGGGCTCTTTAGAATCGTCTCTGTGAGCATTTGATGGATATCCAAAGAAAAGTATACAGTCGGCTAAAGAAGCTTCCCACTAAAATGTCATTTCTGACAGAAACTTATTTAATTAGACACTAGACCAAAGTAACATTTCCATTGTGTCATAGTTTTCGAGTTACGGCATTTTAGAATGAGTCAATTTTAATTAAATAAATATAATCAGTACCTAATCTTAGGATAAATATAAAGACAGTGATTACATCCTCTTTCTAAGCGGAATACAGAAAAGCAAAATAAAATTGTACCTATAGTCTTAAAAATATGTAATCTTGTCAATTCATAAATCCAACACATCCGAGTATTTATTTATTTATTTATTTAAACTTTATTGCACAAAACAAGTCAGTACAAATGGCGGACTTAATGCCAAATGGCATGGTATGTGTATGACCGTGAAGCATCAGAAATCTACTGTTTATATTTTAGACAGATGCCGTTACTAAATGTCAAAAAAACTGTCAAAGCGCACGCGAAGCGCCACGCGGGAGTCGCCTGCGCATGTCTATTTAGGGACGCACGTGGTTACTCCATTTACACACTGCGCCCATTCATTTGCGCTTTGTTTGGTTCCTAATTGAGATTATGTTAACTGAAATATGGCTGCCAAAGTTTATCTGGAAGAAAGGGCTTTTTTGATGAAACCGCTAGTAGAGAACAGACACATTGTAGTATGACACTTTATACTCTCGCGGTTTGTACTCATAATTAACACAAATTATAACAGTACTACAGGGTAGATCTACATTTGGCCGACAGCTCCAGTAACAACTCGCTGTTTCACCAGCACATCTGAGACCACGGCGTGTGCAACCCCGCCGAAACGTTAGATTATGAAGGTAAATAGAAATATCGCGTTAGACCCGTTATAATTTGTGTTCACATTGTAGTACATATTGTTATTTGTAAGTGTATTTAATGGTTATTTTGTCAAGTAAATAATCACCTGCCTACAGTCTGACCAAAAAGAGTAGAAATTAAAAAGTGGCAATACTGTAGTGTCGTCCCTTTCTAATCAATCTAAGAAAACGGGGACGGCACTATCCACTTTTTAATTTGTACTCTTTTTGGTCAGACTGTAACTGGGTGTGGTTTACTACACTAGCTACGCGCCGCGGTGTTACCCGCGCAGCTTTTTTTAAAGTAGCCTATGTGCTAATTCAGGGTGTCAGCTCCCTCCATACCGAATTTAATCATAATTGGTCCAGCCGTTTGAGCATGAAGAAGTAATAAACATACGTACAAACAAACGAACTTTCACCTTTATAATAATGTGATAGTATCTCAATCGATGTAAAAATCAACTGCTCTCAAAGTAAATTAAATATTCATCGCACTACTGAAATCATAATGATCATTGATCAATCAGTAGATAAATAATAATGACAGTTGTTGAATTTGAAGTGTGGTAGCACGGGGATAATAATACAACGAAGCTCGGTGTTAGAATGAATATTTTATTAGGAAAATC
The DNA here is from genome assembly GCA_932273695.1 of Apotomis betuletana. Taxonomy (NCBI): domain Eukaryota; kingdom Metazoa; phylum Arthropoda; class Insecta; order Lepidoptera; family Tortricidae; genus Apotomis; species Apotomis betuletana. The sequence continues at coordinate 4,085,030 of OW026305.1, forward strand.
CATGTGCCCTATATGGGTATGGCTGATATTGTTACACTCATACTTGCAATACATATCATGTTTCTTAGTGGCTACTTGTGATGTGGTAGTGGTTATTATTTTATTTATACATAGAAAGGTTTAGTTCTATTTTTATGCACTATGTGCTCTTTACCTAAAACTTTCTTCTTTCTTTCTTTCTAACAATAACTGATTAAAACTAATCCTGTCAACTATCTTAATCTAAATACGCGTTAACTATACTAATCGTTCCATATCTTGTTTAATAGAATCTTAATTATCCTATCTATTTATCTATGTATAACTTTTAATTCATATCCCGTAAACTATCTTAATCTAAATACGCATTAACTATACTAATCGCTAATAGAATCTTATTACCTAATATTTATTTTGGTAACTTAGCTTAAATTTAATTGTATAACTTCTTATCATTATTTTACGAATATAAAACATTAAGTGTAATTCTAAATATCCTATTTTCTTTATGCTTTTATTTTATAGGACAGATATTTTTGATTTTTGGCATTTAAGTATTGTAATATTTTATTATTTAAAAATGTTATTACTTATTTCTGTCTAGTTCCGTTTTACGTTATCTTATAACTAACTTTTTGAACACTTTAAATTACAATCGGGGTTCCTGTTGCAGTTTTTGCAAATTGTACCGTATTCTCTCGCGAGCAAAGCTCGTTTCGTACGCGATAGAGACACACAGTGTCGCCAATGCGGCAGGTATATGATTTCACTCTTATTTTTATGCGCTTATGATACATATGTATCACTGATTGGGGAAGCTAAGGTTACACAGCGCGTGGTCGGCCGACCGTATTTACATATACACCTATTTATGTGTACAGGAATTCCATACAGGTATACAAGGATTTGAAGTGCGCGCGCGCATATAATATTAATATGTAATATATGCATTACATATGTTCAGGCGGTTCTTTTAACACTCTATGTCTTTCATAGACATTCCAGATGTCCAAGGATCTTCACGATTGATGCTCGATCGAATCATGACCAGATTTCAAGGATTCCGCGCCTACCTTGTATCCTGGTGTACCTTGCAATTACATGCCTACTTGCGATGTTACTCAGTGGTAACGTACTCGCAAGTGACATTATTTCACTTTACTTTGAAATCATATAACTGTGGTGTCATTCTATTTTGTCTTTCAGTATTGACACCCGAAATAAAACGTTTACGCTTTTTTTTTCTCTTTTAATGCCTTAAGTGGCTTTTATGCCGTAGAACTTCATCAAATAAGAATTTCAATAGCTCTTAGGTGATCAGGCTAATCGCTCATCGAAATACTTATCAATTTAATTTGGGTTTTCCCCCGTTACGTAATATAATTGTTATTTATTTAAACACATATTCTTCATTAATTATCAGTTAATGTTATTAAAAGTAATTAATAATATAGTTCTCGAGTAAAATGTTAACACAGTATAAGTTTTTTAAATTTAATAACACACATTTTTAATTTTTGCATTATTTTTGTGAAATGCATCAATTAGGGTTTTTAAATACTTTGCATGTCTTCGTCTTTGAGTTTATTTTTTTATTTTTCTTCTCTATTGCAACATTTATAAGGTACGTAATTAAGTGTGCACTCTGGCTTCACTTTACTGGTTCGGAATACAACACTTTTTAGTGGCTTGCCGACCTTGTACATTTTTGTACATATTACAGTTAAGGGTATACTTTGTATCCTTGCAGGGTATCCCTGCCTGTCTTGTACCTTGTTATGTATGCATGCCTATCAGCTGAGCGGCGCCTCTCGGGTCACCGCTGATGACGAGAGATGTATCGTCATCAGAAAAAATAAACTCATTCTTAAAACCCTTTAAAGTATGTAAGTGTTATAATTTTAATGCAATTAAAAAAAAAACAAGACATTAAAAAAAATTACGTCCATAATATAAAGTTCATTAAGTCTTTGTACTGCGCGAATATTGTGTTTGTGTGTCGAGCAACTTGACACGTTATTACAGCTGAGCCTTCCATTCCTTATCTGGAGGCAGGTTGGTCATTGTGTTTACACATCAACTGACCTACTTATTATATTCTATTTATATCCTACATAATTAATCCTATAAAAATATAATGATAATAACAGTAACGTTATTCTACAGTAAAGTTGTACCTCCAGTCATGTTGTGATGCTGGTGCTGATGCTGCTGGTAACTGCTGTTAGACGCTCTGCTCCGGCCTGCTGCGCATCGTTGCCGCTGCCTCTGGCTAGCCGCTCAAAATGTCCCGCTGACGTCACGTGATCGTGACTCTGCCGTTGAAGCTGACTTGGCGTCGTCGGAGGGCCCGTTTTAATCGGGGATGCCGTCCTCTGCATAGGTCTTCTTTTGCTTCAAAATTTCACTTTTTCGGGTGGCACTTGGTTGTGCTGGTTCCGGCTGGCAGGCTGGCTGGTATGCTGAGACGAGCTGGGTCGGGCTTTCTCTATGCTTTGGCCGCAGCTAGGGCTGCCTCGAGGCGTTTGGTTGCCTCGAGCAGCCCCACTGGCAGGGTCGCCATGAAGTGTGGTAGCACGGGGATAATAATACAACGAAGCTCGGTGTTAGAATGAATATTTTATTAGGAAAATCAGGTTCTTATATACTAATCAACATATGATAATTTCCTTTGTCTACACGTGTTGTAGCAGCAAATGGCCTTGTTGGTCAAGGTTCTATTTGTTCCCTTGAACCGACACGTGTTTATCTATTATGATTCATGTCAGCTGTGGGCTATACTGCAAATTGTTTCGTCATCAGGGCCCATTGAATATTCATTAATGATCGTTTAAGCTAATTGTTCTGTTTGAGAAATGATTCTTACTGTGTAATAAACAGGGATCGTAAAATGCGAGCAAAATTCGTTGAAATGGATCGTCATTGGTTGTCATACGTCATTTCAATCGATTTTACTCGCATTTCGCGATCCCTGAACGTCTAGCATAAGTGTGACACACGCATTGTCGCGCGACAAATACTACCTGTCACTTTCCTTTCAATACTGTGTGAGCAAGACAGGTTACGCTGAGTCGCGCGACAAACGAAGTCGCGGCAAGATATGCTAGCCCTACTGGTAATGAAAAGAACTGAAATTGACATATCACTATAAGTTATGTTGACATTGGGAGTGTGAACTATGTCAAAGTGCTTTATTAAGTTTACATTGAGCGTGAAGAAGTAATAAACATACGTACAAACAAACGAACTTTCGCCTTTATAATAATGTGATAGTATCTCAATCGATGTAAAAATCAACTGCTCTCAAAGTAAATTAAATATTCATCGCACTACTGAAAACATAATGATCATTGATCAATCAGTAGATAAATAATAATGACAGTTGTTGAATTGTTTCGTCATCAGGGCCCATTGAACATTCATTAATGATCGTTTAAGCTAATTGTTCTGTTTGAGAAATGATTCTTACTGTGTAATAAACAGGGATCGTAAAATGCGAGCAAAATTCGTTGAAATGGATCGTCATTGGTTGTCATACGTCATTTCAATCGATTTTACTCGCATTTCGCGATCCCTGAACGTCTATCATAAGTGGTGACACACGCATTGTCGCGCGACAGATACTACCTGTCACTTTCCTTTCAATACTGTGTGAGCAAGACAGGTTACGCTGAGTCGCGCGACAAACGAAGTCGCGGCAAGATATGCTAGCCCTACTGGTAATGAAAAGAACTGAAATTGACATATCACTATAAGTTATGTTGACATTGGGAGTGTGAACTATGTCAAAGTGCTTTATTAAGTTTACATTAGGGAAATACTTAATATCAACATGTCAAGCGAAGCCGGCCGATTTCGCCGGACATATCTGGCGACATCGCGCGACTTAAGTCCGTAGCGACGTCAGGCGAAGTCGTGCGACTTCGCGAAACTTCGCCTGACATATCTGGCGACATCGCGCGACTTAAGTCCGTAGCGACGTCAGGCGAAGTCGTGAGACTTCGCGAAACTTCGCCTGACATATCTGGCGACATCGCGCGACTTAAGTCCGTAGCGACGTCAGGCGAAGTCGTGCGACTTCGCGAAACTTCGCCTGACATATCTGGCGACATCGCGCGACTTATGTCCGTAGCGACGTCAGGCGAAGTCGTGCGACTTCGCGAAACTTCGCCTGACATATCTGGCGACATCACCAAGTTTTGTTTCACAAGGCAGTCGATATCATGACACCCGCCGAGGTAGTGTTGTTGGCTGCGGCGTACATAATTATAAAAAGGCAACGCGACGCAAAATACGCAAGTTGCAAGGCAGCTAATAAAAGGGCTTATCAGCCACGATTTGGGAGGTTTTAGTAAGTATATTATAAAACCACTTACCTAGAGGGTCACACGGGTCACAGCCAAAAACACAATATCTTTTCGGTAATTTACTCATGTTATAACAAAACAAAAGTTAACAATTGAAAAACAAAGTAAAACTAGATAAAAGAAAACGTAACAAAAAACAAAACTCAACACAAACAACAATAACGAACAACAAAAACAAGTAAGAATTTAACCAAAATTTTACAGTAACTTTTGCGATAACAAGAGATAACTTCGAAAAGCGCATCAACATCCGAACGTCAGAGAGCCAGAGTTGACAATGAAGGACCTGTCATTGAACAAGCAAAATGGCCGCCTACTTTTTAGGGTTCCGTAGTCAACTAGGAACCCTTATAGTTTCGCCATGTTCGTCTGTCCGTCCGTCCGTCTGTCCGTCCGTCCGCGGCTTAGCTCCGTGATCATTAGTACTAGAAATGTACTTGGCCGGTTTTTTTTTCACCTCACCAGCTCAAACATGGTGATTTTCCTGTCAGATAATAGTGAACAAAATGCGATTTTGTTTCGAGTGTGAGTAGAAAGTAGCTTTTTAATTTTTTCAATATCTGACCACAAATTGTCATTCTTCAGCCAAAGGTATAAAATTCTAATCATTTGAATCTCGATGCACTCTGTTTCTTTCATATGTATATAAAAGAGAGGGATAGAAACTTATCAATTTGAAATTCGATTTTCGAATCCTACCTCGATTGAGAACAGTTCGGATACGCGTTATACCAAAAAAATAATTAAAAACACCCGATAAAGTTTTAATTGCAACGTATATTTTTTTCTTTATTATATTTTTATTTAACGACCGAATATTAAAATGATTGTGATAAAACAATAGATCATTGCTCAATTAAAATAAGATTTTTCACCTTATTACTTATTGTAAATTATATTTACTTATTGTAAAATATAATTTATAATTTCACCATTAATCATAGATGCATATTCGAAACGTACCTTAAAAAATATCGAGTTCATATTGTAATTGTTATTTTCTTTTGCATTTATTTTGTTTGGTGTTTTAGGAGTAAAAATATTAATCAATGTATAAACAAAATCTCGTAAAATAATTTGTATTTATAAATAAACACGTCATGTATCTGCAAAATCTTCCAATTTGATCAAATAATGACAATAACCATGTTGGTTGGTTGATTATAATTTCAATTAAATATTATTGTTATTCCTTTTTAAGCAGCACTGATTAATAATATTATTGAAATCAGCAAAAAAGACTATAAACATACGTTGGAAGAAAAAGCACGAAATGTCGAATATGTTCTCGCTGATGAGGTGAAAAGTTGTGTGTGCTACACGAGAGCAAAGTTTTTTGCATCTCGTGCTGTTGAGTCCCTCGCTACACTCAGGATTCTAACACAGAATTACTCGCTACGCTCGTGATTCAAACGTAGAATCCTTCGCTTGCTCGGGACTCAAAATCAGCACTCGTTACAAAAAACAACTTTGCTCTCGTTGCCAGACATGTCGCGCGAAGTCCGGCAACGTCGCGCTACCTCACCCGACGTCGCTGGTGACCCGTGTCGCGCGATGTTGCCCGATATGTCGCGCGTAGTCCGGAAACGTCGCGCTACCTCACCCGACGTCGCTGGTGACCCGTGTCGCGCGATGTTGCCAGACATGTCGCGCGTAGTCCGGCAACGTCGCGCTACCTCACCCGACGTCGCTGGTGACCCGTGTCGCGCGATGTTGCCAGACATGTCGCGCGTAGTCCGGCAACGTCGCGCTACCTCACCCGACGTCGCTGGTGACCCGTGTCACGCGATGTTGCCAGACATGTCGCGCGTAGTCCGGCAACGTCGCGCTACCTCACCCGACGTCGCTGGTGACCCGTGTCGCGCGATGTTGCCAGACATGTCGCGCGTAGTCCGGCAACGTCGCGCTACCTCACCCGACGTCGCTGGTGACCCGTGTCGCGCGATGTTGCCAGACATGTCGCGCGTAGTCCGGCAACGTCGCGCTACCTCACCCGACGTCGCTGGTGACCCGTGTCGCGCGATGTTGCCAGACATGTCGCGCGTAGTCCGGCAACGTCGCGCTACCCCACCCGACGTCGCTGGCGACACGTGTCGCAGGACATTTGTCCCCTAGTGTATCCTTGGCTTTAACTTGAAATATTTTTAAATCGAGTAACAAATATTTTTTTTAAGTTTAAAATTTAGTAATGTGCAAGATGCACGTACTTTTTTAGGGTTCCGTACCCGAAGGGTAAAAACGGGACCCTATTACTGAGACTTCGCCGTCCGTCCGTCCGTCCATCCGTCCATCCGTCCGTCCATCCGTCCGTCCGTCCGTCTGTCACCAGGCTGTATCTCAACAACGGTGATAGCTAGACAGTTGAAATTTTCACAGATGATGTATTTCTATTGCCGCTATAACAACAAATACTAAAAATAAAATAAAATAAATATTTAAGGGGGGCTCCCATACAACAAACTTGTTATAGATTATATATATGTATAGGCGTACCTACGGAACCCTTCATGCGCGAGTCGGGCTCGCACTTGCCCAATTTTTTATATATTTATTATGGTCTATGTTTATTTATAATTTTCCTTTACTTTTGCTATTACTGACGTATTGTTATTACAGATTATTTCCAGAAAACCAGTGCATTTTTTTTGAAGTTGTTAATAAGTAAAGATATTTCAATATCACAGTTTTATAGTACCTTAAAAAAATTTAGTTTTACATCAACAGTAAGCTTTATCAATTTTTTTGTTTACAGGTAAGCGAGAGCTGAAAAAGGCCTTACGAAACTTGAAGGTTTTATACCGAAGAAAAATTCAAATACGTAACCTGCTGGACGAGACGGGAATCGAACCCGGTAGCTCTGGATTACCGATCCAGCGTGTTAACCTTTCTTATTTGGGCTTTGATCTTTGTATCAATGATTTAATTTAAAACATGCGGTGTGTACCCACATTACGAATTGTTTCATAAAACATATAATATTTGCCATTTAGGTAAAACCACGTGAAAAGCATACTTCATAAAAACATGAAATGACAAAATCACATAGCCATTACGAACTTGTAAGCCAGGCTCATCTCAATACAACTTAATGCGGGCATTAAAAGCCTACTCTTCTAGTTCATTGACGTTTGTATGAGACCCGCCTGAAGGGAAATATTTAATACAGGACCAGACAGTGTACGCCCGACGCGTGTACTCGGAGCACGCTCTGTTTACACTTGCTTGCAATAAAATTTCTATCTGAACGTAGGAAAAGTTCGCCATCGCCAAAGGGTTGCGTTTGGCGGAATTTCATTTCAATTTTCAACGAAAATTGATAGTTGACCAAACTTGACTTGCTGGTGCCTTTGTTTAAAATATTTTTCATTTGTTAACGTCCGATAAATGTAAATTTGATTGAATAATGTGTTCACTGATCTTTGACAGCTACAGGACCAGAGGTTCTGTGAGTTGTAGGTCCCGCAGACATTTTTTTAAGGGCTGAAATATGACTATTTTGCATTTTCAACCGGATCTCCGCCATTTTGATAAATTTTGAAAAACTTATTTGAAAATTAGCCTATATTATTCCTGCTCACAAACTTTCACGAGAATTGGCTGAGCAATGCAACCTGTGGGCCTGAACAGCCGGAAATCCTGACAAACGGACATACGAAAGAATTTTTGCCGAAGCGGAGACGCTTCGCTCGGTCGGTCAACAATGGGAATACTCTAGTCTTAATTATGTACGTTTTCATGAACCCTTTTGATCTTTTCTATGTTGTATAATATTGAGTTTTACGGGCATATTTACAGTAAGTACGCATATTTTTGTGAATAAAATGTTAGTTGTTACGTTTCCTGTAACTATGCTCATTCTTCTATTCACTAGAATTTTAATGTATTTTTTTTTGTTGAGCGACTACTACTTGAAAGCTTATCTTATAACTCTTATAAGCATTGACGCTCAAATTTCCCTCATACAAGCTTTTAAGCAGTAAGCTAAACTTTTGTGTAAAAGACAAGGTTTAAAAAAACAACTAAATATATGACTTTACCCATACATCATCATTTTCTGAGCGAAATACAGAACAAATATTTTGCACAAATATTTGCCCCGGCTGGGATTCGAACCCGGGACCGCCGACTCAGTAGGCAGGTCCCGGGTTCGAATCCCGGCCGGGGCAAATATTTGTGCAAAATATTTGTTCTTGGGTCATGGATGTTATCTATATATGTATTTATATATTATGTATATCGTCGTCTAGTACCCATAGTACAAGCTTTGCTTAGTTTGGGACTAGGTCGATTTGTGTATGATTGTCCCTTAATATTTATTTATTATTTATTTAAATAATAAATGATGAAACAATTTTAAAAGATTTTTTTTGTAACAAGGGTGGAGAACTACTATACAGTAAGACATGTCACGTAGCCATTTTAACGATGTTTCCTATATTGTTTTATATACCACAATGCATGGGGAGGCTTTGCTGAAATATAGAAAATATAACCGCTAATTTATTGAAACCTTTCCATGAAATACGGGGCAGTTTCCACGAAAATTCAATATTTAGACCGCTAGTAAAAACCGTTATCCTTTCGATTATATTTAGTGCAGCATTCTATTATGTTATCGCAAACCCGTAATAATTTACCCCTGTTAGGGACAACAAAGAGGCCAAATAAGTTGCCCTCCGAAAAGGGAGTGAGTGAGAGGAGAGAGTCGACTCGACTCTCGTCCACTCAGTAAGGGGTCGGCCGCCGCGGAGGTCGGACGTGTGTGGAATGTTCCCGGGGCATTCGCCAATCCAAACAAACAGACAGTGAAACTGAAGTGACCTTGAAAGTGCGGCTTAGACCACGGACGGTGCAACGTTGTATTGACGTTGGTTATTGTGCGTTTTCGGACAGAAAGGAGCGAAAATTATTTTATACCAGTTTTTTAAGGTGATTTTTGTTTTGAATTTTGCCACACCCTCTAGTTTTTTATAGATATCAATTTATGTTATATTAGTGCTTAAAATAAAGGCACTGATTAAGCAAGGCCTATAAGCAAAATAAAAAATAATCGATTTGAATTGTTATTTATGAACCAGTTAAATTATGAATGTTGGTAACATTAACAAACTGTAGGATTAATTAAAATCCCGAGCAATATTTAGTTATTTTACAAACGTCGTCGTTTAACGATGCAGGGTACATTTTATACTTATGTTTATTTTTTCTTGTAGTGATCATAAAACCTATCTGCCGTGCAAAACCTAAAGTAGGTAAGAGAACTTGTACTAAGGATCTGCAAGGCAGTATTAGGCTCTTATTATTATGATGCTATGACAATATTTAGAGTTACTTCATTAGGACGTTTCTTAGTGGTATACAGCTGATAGCTCTACGTAAAAAAATCAAGATAAGTACATAATTAAAGTATAATAATAATAATAAATAAATATATGTTTATTCAGGCATAAACCCATTGATTTTTACATTACATTACACTATACTTAATGATAGATTATTTAAAACACAAAAGCTCATTGAATGAAGCGATTCGGAATGATCCCGTATTCATGAATAATGAATAAGTACGCTTATTGCAAGCTGATTGAAATAAAATTAGCATTCGTTATGAAAATAACAGAAATGTTTGCATTTCGCTGTAAATCATATAACTTTGTGCGTCCATAATTAAGCAAATGCATGCTAATCCATGTTAAAAATGAATAAAATGACAGACTTAAAATAAAAGCTGAGCTGAGTAAAAAATGTTTTAAAAATACAAGAAACTAGCAAAGCGGGTGTCACACAACACATGTGGTTGTAACTGTAAACATAAACTACGTTATGCAATGTAAACATTAGGTACACGATGATGAACAAATAGCTGCATAAAAGGTATTTCTGATGGCAGTTGTCACTTTATATAATTAATTTTGTATGTACTGTTTCACTACGATGCAAAAAAATGCGATGAAAATAAAAATAAAAAATATTCATATCTTTTCACACGTGTTGAAAAAATTGATTCACTTAATTAAATTTTTGTACCTTTAATAAAGTCAAATAATATTGTTTTTGCATTGCTATTATCCTTCACATGTTTTTATTTATCCAAATATGAGTTCAATTATTTATTAAATATCGCATTTTAAAAATACTAATAATAGTTGTAAAAAATATGTAGCACAACAAGATATTAAAAACGCTCAACTTGACATAATTAGGATATACAATTTTTTACCACTTCCGGGAATAAGAACTTTATACCGCAATAAATAATTATGTTGTTTATTAAATTGTGACCATATGAAAAGATACCCCTGTGGAAAGATATTCATATTTAATTTTCGATTTTCACTTGTCCTTGCCGATTTCCAGTACAAGTCAATACTGATGTATAACTTACCTAATTGGCAAACGAATGAAATTATTATCTTAAATTGGTTTCATTTTACAAGCTTTTCTTCAACTTGCATTGTACGCATGTATGTATGTAAGTATGTTTGTTCGGGTGGAATCTTGCAACTCAATTTTGAAGCAGATATCGTCAACCGATTGAGCTGAAATTTTGCATACTTACTTAACTTTGATGACAATACAATAATATGGTACCATGGGGCTGATCTGATGATGGAGCCGGAAGGTGGCCATAGGAACTCTATAATATAAAAAGCAATCCTACCGAGCTTGGGCTCTTTAGAATCGTCTCAGTGAGAATTTGATTGATATCCAAAAAAAGTACAGTCGGCTATAAAAGCTTGTCACTAAAATGAAATTTTTGACATATACTTATTTAGGTATATATCAATTATGCCATTGTTTACGAGGATGAATAGGTTTGTCATCTATTTCTGAAGCATCAAATGTCCGCTGCCAAACTAAAAATCAAACTTATATAGTAAAAAAATCCCGTTAAACTTTATTAAATGAATGGCGGAGTATAACTCTGTTACGAGGGGCACACCGAAATGATCGGGAATAGAGTACTTTAAACTGAGTTACATTAAATCCTTTTTTGTCACATGCATACTGGCGACTTACAATCACGATGCCGTTTTTACAATTTAAAAAAAGAACGATATATTTTTTTAATTCCATTTTTAAATTGACAACTCGATGAACAAAATGGAGCTGACGCGTGAAAATTTTCGTGCAATTATTTACCATAACTTTCGTCGTGGCTTATCTCCAGATGAATGTCGCAATGAGCTTGTTACTATATACGACATTGAAGCACCTAGTCAGACGACAATATATCGGTGGTATGCTGAGTTTCGACGGGGTCGTGCCTCTCTTGGCACCGTACCTTCATCAGGTCGGCCGAAAACGGCGGTTTCGCCTGAAAACATCGCGGCTGTGGAAAAACTACTAAAAGAAGATAGACATGTGACATACGAGCAGATTCGGGCAACCATAGGCATTGGAATGACTGCAATTCACACTATTTTGCATGGTGAATTGGGTGTCAGAAAATTGATTTCCCGATGGGTACCCCATAATTTGTCTGAAGAGCAAAAGGCGGCTCGTGTTGATTGGTGCCGATCTATTCTGAAATGCTACAATGGAGGAAAGTCAAAAGCCGTTTATAATATGGTCTCGGGTGACGAATCCTGGATTTATTCTTATGAGCCTGAAAGAAAGCACCAGTCGGCAGTATGGGTCTTCGATGACGAGGTCAAACCAACGAAAGTTGTGCGTTCTCGAAGCGTGTCGAAGAAGATGGTGGCTTCGTTCGTCTCAAAAAAGGGGCATGTTGCCACAATTCCTCTAGAAGAACAAAGAACCGTTACCGCTGATTGGTATATCACAGTTTGTTTGCCGGAGGTGCTGGCCGAACTTCGCCAAGGGAACCCGAGACGCCGCGTCATCTTACACCACGACAATGCGAGCTCCCACACCGCCCACAAAACAACTAAATTTTTGAACGACGAAAACGTTGAGTTGATGTCCCATCCTCCATACAGCCCTGACCTGAGTCCAAATGATTTTTTTACGTTCCCTAGAATTAAAGATTTATTGCGTGGTCAGCGGTTTGAGAACCCAGAAGCCGCTGTGGAAGCCTATAAATCGGCCATTTTGGCAATGCCTACTTCAAACTGGAATTATTGTTTTAATGACTGGTTTAAAAGAATGCAAAAGTGCATTGAATGTAACGGAGAATACTTCGAAAAACAATAAAATATAATTTATGTATATAGTGCACATAGTTTTTTAAATTCCCGATCATTTCGGTTTGCCCCTTATGAGGGCCGGTTATACGTATATCATTGGTCGAAGGGCGCAACCCCTTGCTTGTGTTTAAAACTAACCGTATTGATCGACGGATGGACAATTTTAAATTAAATACCTACTGGTCATACGTTTGTTAATATTTTGCGAGTGTCGCTTGCAAAGTGGTTGTATAGTTTCTATATAAATTTATATTTTTCTCTTTATGTTTACTCGTATAATATAGAACTCATCAAACATCTCATATAATTTTATTTTTTTTATATAAAATTAAGATGCTCGACCGACCGAGGGCAGCGCCTTCGTTTCAGCTTGGCCAAAAACTGTTTCGAATCTTCGAATTCCAGATGCTCGAATCGAATGCCCGCCTGTCCTGGAGGTTGATAACAATGATAACGTAAAAAATGAAAATTTTAGACATTTCAGATAATAGGGTAAGATATAGTTGCTAATTCATTAATATAGTTAATTACACTTTGGGAAACTTAATGTTATAGCCAGGTATCTGCTAAATATTGAAAGTATTTGCTAGAAAGAAAAAAACAATTACTTATATCTGTTTTAAAATAGCTTAATTTGAATAAATTAGCAGTATCCAAAGAAAACAAAATATTATAGCTAAGTATCTGATAAATATCGAAAGTATTTGCTAGAAAAAAAAAACACTTAGGTACATCTTCTTTAAAATAGTTTTATTTGAATAAATTAGCATTATCCAAAGGATCTCGTTACCGTTCTATCGTTCAGCACAAAACAATGATCACAAATCAAGCCTCACTAAATCACCACCACACTTATACATTGTAGATCGGTTATACCAACACGTTAAAGTCGATTTTCCATTAGCCGATCGGCCTTTTAAATTTGTAGGGTGAAAACCGTGGTATACAACTATAATCGCTAGAAATGAAAAGAGCGTATGTCACGTTGAACATGTATGTAGATATTGCCTTTTTATTCTGCGTCGGTATAGTAAGCACAGTGAGTCATGGGTTACATGCTCCCCATAGATTTAGAGATAGAATACTAATTAGGGGATGGTTGTGATACCCCGCGGTTAGATTTTAAAGATTATTTTAATTAGAAACATGGAATTTGTGATATATTTCTAAAATGAGTATCTTTGCATATTTTAACGTTTTCATGAATTTATCAGACCTCGAAGTAATGCGGCTAAATTCAACTTGCAACATAATTACATTACATAACAAAAATTTAAGTTTAAAATTGCGATCGTAACATATTTATTTGCTTGGAAACAACATTATTCACCATCTAACGGGAACCATGCTTTTTGGGATAAAAAGTAACCCGTGTGTTAAATAAAGTTATAAACTATCTCTATTCCAAATGTCATGGAAATCCATCCAGCCATTTTGGCGTGAAGTAACAAAACACACACAAACTTTCGCTTTTGTAATATGGGATTAACAAAACTTGTTCAAAAGTCAAAGAGATCAAGGCCTCCAATATCTGTATGTACATAAAGTAGAATCGGCGGTTCGATTCCATAAATGTCTAAATAACAACCGATAAAATCGAGGCTTAAGAAGGTAATGTACAAATTGTGTTGCAGGTTACGAAACTCAATGACTATTCCAAAGTAAGAGTTATATAACGATACTGAATGGAGCGAAGGCGTATTCTGCTTATTTAGTTATTCTGCAAATTGAACATATCTATCTTCTTATGTAAAAATAATCTTTCTTTATATTTCCACTGTCGTTGAGAGCTAACTTAGAAGAGCATAAGGAAGAAATATTACAGTGTTTTTTTTTTATTCTTCGAAACGAACTAGAACTTACATTTAAATCCGCTGAGAACATTTTTCAAAATAACTATACGGGAAAACGAGTTTTTCTTTTAATTTTTGTTTATATAATTAGGAATAAAACAAAAGCTAGAAAAAAATCTTATTTTTACCTTATATTGTAAGTGGTATAGCGCGGTTCACAATTTATCTATAGTTTAATAACTTACGCGTTAGATTATAAACTAACGGCATTTACAATCTTAACGGTGACATATTTATACAGCAGATCTATTAAGTGGTAAAATCTGATGACATATCAGCCAGGCAGGTTCACGACCTGTCGACGAGCGCTAATACTATTAGAGGCTCTCGAGTAAAAGTAGATATATAAACATGTGTAAAGCATTCTACTTGGAATGAAGAGAAATAATTTAGCAAAACACGAAATAACCATAAAAATCTGCGGAACTTAAAATGCCACATTCATATAGCAATACACGAATTACACGATTGATTACTTATCCTAAAGCAGCTTTTGTAGCGCAGTTTTTTTTGGAAATACAGGAAAATTGCACTTATACTTCCCTTTCCTACTTTGCTTGGCTAACTAAGCACGTTACAAAAATCCAATAATTCGTTGATCTTGCGATTTTCTTGCATGACACGTGTCATTGACACATGTACGACGTGTAATCAATCATCATCAAGTAACTCTTATGACATGTCTAGAATCAGGTGATGGTACGCGCTAGTATTTTCTAATGGAGGTGTTGCACGTAAGATGAATCTGTCATCTACAAATATTTCGACAACGTTACAGTTTACATCTGAATACGGTTACAAAGTAAACACGTTCGCCCACGTCGGCGTGGGAGGAGGCTTGAATGGCGAGAGATGATCCGCTTCGGCCCGAATACATTTCGTGAACCTGGTAAACAAAGCTTTGTGTCCTGGGATTTTTGTATCGGCTAAAATTGCCGGGAGAAAATAGTAATTAGACGAAACGGCAAATATTTCGTTGATATTTTCTTTAGAGCAAATGGCTAATGCATAGATTTACACACTAATTCTTCATTAGCTTGTTCCTTCAATTATTGTATTAGTATCGTAGGTAACTTGATTATTAGGGTTTCGTATTCGTACTTGTCTGTCTGTCCGTACGTCGCCGTCGATCTGTCACAGGGCTGTATTTTCAGTTACCACCTTTTAAAATCTAATTGTATCGTTGGACTGTTTCTTTTCTCAAACTATTTCCCTACTTTTTAGACATAATATTATGTACTTATTTAAATTTGTGATAACTCGAAAAGATGTTCGAAATTGAGAAAGAAGGCAGTCAAATGGGGTGTATGGCATTTATTTTATTTTAGTGAATAACATGAAAAGTAAATTGAATTTATTTTTTACAGCTTCCACGTGAACCAAAGTGGCTTTAAAAAGACTATAAATTTACAAACTGTGTTCAAACTTTAACCTTGTGATACCAAGTGCAACAACTTTTGTATGACTGTGCCAAATTTACCATCGAACTAATTGTAAGTGTAGACGTTATTTGGACTTAGTGTATGGCTATGCGGTCGGAATTCTGCCATTAATGCCATTAATGGCTCCGGATGGGCACCAACCTATCTAAATTGAACAAGACAAGAGTCTCCGGTGTCAACCATGTTAGTATCACCCCTTATTATTATGATTAAGGTCAGTGCGGGGCAAGTGTGCAAGCAAGACAAGCGTACCATATCGGAAAATTGAAAAGTACAGATGTTAGATGTGCCGTTCTCGAGAATATTTTCCTATATTACAAGCTTTGCTTAGTTTGGGACTAGGTCGATTGGTAGAAGATTGTCTCTTAATATTTATTTATTTAAAAGTAAGATGGCACTAGCAGTAACATTTGTGCTTGCGCACTAATCTCGACTGACCTTGGCTTCTGTTTCGTGATCAGCGCTTTTTGACAGTTTTCTTTTTGATTACATTTTATTTGCGTTTAAATCATTGTTATGTAGATTAGAAAATGAAATTTCAGGTTCATCTCTTCGCCTCTGCCATCGTTAAAAAGACGAATCTATTACATGTAATCATTTTCAGGAAAGAAATCGGAAGCCGATTTTTTTTCATTACGGTAGATATTTAATTAAATTTTATAAATTTAATTTAAAAACAGGACTCAATGCGATTATATATGGTGTGATAAAAAGGGGCTTTAAGTGTTGTACAATAATACAATTTTTGTGTTAAAAATCTTTACTACAACATTACCTATCTTTAACCTGGTTCAGAAGTTTTAAATCTTGAAATTAAAGAGCTATGAAAAGAAACTATCATAAATAATATGTACGTTAAAGTCTATTTCATATAGCTTTGTGTGTCTGACATCTGTACTTCTAGCATAACTTTGACACGCGACTCTTTGACGCGCGACAAATACTACCTGTCACTTTTCTTTCAATACTGTGCAAGCAAGATAGGAGATGCTGACTCGCATGATAAGCGAAGGTGCACTGCTGTACGCAATGCACTGAGATGTCAGATGTCACGCGCAAAAAGCGATGTGAAATAAACTATAATACCATGAATTTCCATGGAAATAAGGTGAGGAAACATTAATTGGGTTACTGTCCCTCGCTGATAACCGAATTCATTACAAGCTGATAAGATAACATCTAACGAAATTTATCCCGCACTAAACAACGGGGACGGTTACTAGCTACAACTGTTCTATTATACCGTTACAGAACTGTTTTAAGCCGGAAATCTTTTTTTTTCTTAGGTTACATGGTATTTACATATACTTAATTTGATATGGAATTGAGTTTAGACTTCACATATTCCTATTGACAAATTTTGTTTTAAATTTATAATTGCCCTCTTCGCGAGGCTCAGGCCAGGTGTCTGTGTTGCTAAACCAAACCGAAGTCAAAATAAAAACCAAGAAGGTACAAAGTACAAACGGCGAACCTATTAAAATTATTATCGCTATGAGCTAAACCTTATATAATCTGTGGCTAAACAAATATTTAATATTTCCTTTAAACTCAGAATGTTACAAATCTACTATCAAAATCTAAACCTTAAACATTCCTAAAAACCGCCCTGCGTTCCTCCCGATACAATACCCATCACGTTCGCCGCGTTGCCACGTTATATCGCGAATATTTAATCGTATTAAATAGAGTATTTATTAGTTTTGTTTTATAAACATTTAAGTATTAAACTGCTATTTATTATTTTTGTTTTATTTCTCACACGTGTGTTGAAAAACGTCGTATGTGACGCTGGTGTAAAGGAAAATATTACAAACTAGACACTCGTTTATAAATTCTATTTTTTACGATGTGTATATGGTATCAACTAAAACGCTCCCCAACGAGGTATTCAACATTTTCCCGTTAGGTGCACACTCGAAAAAACCGACAAATAAGGTTGATTTACAATCTGTTTGTGGCACCGCGTAACTCACTTTAATGGCGTCGTATCGCGCGAGCTGCCATAACGCGGATTTATATCATGGCGATTATTGAGTCTTCAAGTATGAGGAGCAAACTTCATCCGTGTCCTTTTCTTTTCCGTAGTCAGGTAAAACATATCCTATAACCGCCTTTGAATATCAAGCTATCCCTGTACTTAAATTTGTTAAAATTCGTCCAGCCGTAAGGCGTGATAAGATTATAGAGAAATTCTGACCCGGAAAAAGCAAAAGACACACCTGCATTTTTCCATAAACCACGACATCTCCCATGGATTGATTAAACAGATTTTGAATAAAAACCTAGAATTTTATAATAGTACCTATAGATATCGTCTCGTTTTACTTTGCAAACCTAAAGTTTGATTCAATAACCTCCAGCAGCATTCGAAAGACAAAACAACCATAATCATAATGATTCATCAACATACAAACGGTTAAAAAACATAATCCGATCATTGTCAGATGCACTTTGTGAAATGATACGTCATCGGGATCAGATGTGAGCGCCCATCGTAATGATCGTATCATATGATGGATGACGTCACAGCGATGGGAATCTACTTAAAAAACGATTGACGCACGTGTTGGAATTGGAAGTGCAGATGTATTTTGTTTTGAATAATCAGTCATTCACGCATTAAAAGGATTCATTTTTTTTACCAATATTTTTACTCGACTCCATGTGGCTAACATAATTAGCTCACGACTCTAAAATCGCACTCCCTCCTTAGTCAATTATCACTTTAAAAAAACGCGACTATTATAAAAAAAACTGAGAGACTGAGACTATTTGCACGAGCGACTAAATGCCCATATCAAGATAAGTATGCATTTATCAGGTATTTAAAGAGATCTTAATCGATATTGAACAGAATCAAAATGTAGATCCTATATTTTTGTGGTGGTTTGTATTTCTTAATTGTATATAGCAAGTGGGAATCGAACTTCCGATCTCTACTTTACCGAGTACGGCTCTAACCACTGAGCATAGGTCTGTCAGTTGGGCTTCAGTAGATTGCATATACCTAAGTTTAGCTTCTATCCTTTGTATCTACCTAGTTCTGAATCATAAACATCTCCACGATTGAAAAACGGAGGACCCTTGTCTCTGTTAAGATCTTAGTCACTTCTGAACTGGCTGTTTAAAAAAAAAATAAGCCAAGTAAACATCTAAACATCCAATAAGTGACATCAAATAACATACTTTACTTTTTTTTTCATGTCTTTTGCCGCATTCAGCCAATGTTTGCTTTCTACAGTTACTACATCAACAAGCGAAAGACCAGGGTCGCCTGATCTTCCGGCGACTCGGAATTCAATATCCGGCAGTGTATTTGATTACACGATTACTTGGTCGCATTGCCCCGGCCTCCCCGAGTTACTCGATTTAAGATATTCGATTATTTAGTGCTGAGGAGAACGGGGCGGAATGGACAACTAGAAATGTACTTTGGATTATTGCCGCATAGAGATTAAATTGCTGCATTTTTTGTAACTTATTTGTATCAATAGTTTGTGACTTTGTATATTTATTTATAATAAGATGACATCATCGCAACTTTAAAAATATTCTTTTTTCCGTTTTCTTTTTTTGTTAATAAGATAATTTTGCAACTACGTTTGAATACGATAGAAATATGATTGAATATCAACAACAGAAAAATTATTAAACAAACATATCCAACCCTTTTAATACAATACTTAGTGTTATTATTAAAAATGTCCAACACAAATTTTCTGTAAAAAGACAGTAACAGAACAAAAAAGAATAAACAGTTACAACAGGAACTTCTATTGACTATTTACGTACCTGTTTAAAATGGAACTTTAACAAACAAAAATCCACAATATCAGAAATAACATAGATTCAGTAGAAATCCTTTTGTAAAAGCCATAATCGAATATTTTCCGCACATTGTTCGCCGCGCAACTAACTCTAAAACTTATTTCCCACTAACTCGATAAGGCGACCGTCTGGTAAAAGAGACGCATCTGGTTTTCTGTTTTATTTTATTTTGTTTCTTGCTTCCGTGTCTTTTCAGACATATTATCCATTATTTATATTTGTAGCTGTGCACCAGTCTATCTCTCGAAAGTTTTTAATACATATACTCAGATTTCTTTATTTCACAAGTCTGATTATCTGGACTTGTATTTTGATTACAATAACTATTTAAATGTAACACAGATAAAATAATATTTCATTCATATTTTTTTTCTTTTGCAGAAATATATAAATAGCGTAATCCGCGTGTGGTACTTTAAATTTTCTTACAAACGCAATAAAAGCATAAAATCTCCAATGGTGTGGCGTCCATACAACCTGATTCACACTGACTTGCCCACTTCAGGACGATTGAGCACCCCCGCTTGCCTTGAGTTTTTGCTTGAAGCCACGCGATCACTCACTCTATTGATTGACAACCCTATGCTTCAATTGTATCGACGTCGGCTCTAATTGGTAATGCTATACCCGAAACAGCAAGATCAAAGTGTTACGCGTCCAATAAAATGTCGGGGATTCGTAGCAACGTCACACTTGCGTTAGGGCTGCCGACTCGGTATAAGGTTACATTTTTTATGACGAATGCAATTTTAATCAATGTCTGCTTCAATTATCTTCATAGTTGCAAAAAATAACTTAGAAAATTATTCTCGTATATTTTTAGGCCTTCTTGTATTCATGAAATTACGTAACGAGATCGATGGCCATAAACTCGCACCAATGTCAAGAATGAAAAACGAGTTTTTTTTATATGAATTTAAAATAAAGAAATATGTATTTTTGAACTTAAAATAAATAAGGCGTTCGTGTTTTTTCATTTAGGAACATTTATTTTTTGTTAGTAAGGGATTTAGCCGCATATGACAATAACTTTCGTAACTGACGCTGCTTTGCAAAAAAATATCGTATCATGTCGTGTGTCCTGCAGTTTTTTTTTATCATTTTCTCTATGATATTTCACCGACCATCGGTCCGTCTGGCTAATCTACCTCCATTCACAAAACTGAGAACTGGCAAATGTAAAAACCCATGTTTTCCGCTGAAAAGCCCGTCATCTGTATTTATTTACCAACTGTCCATCTCCCCAACCTCCCCAATCCCAGTTACGTAACCTTTAAAAAATGAACTTTATTTTTAAAACAGTAAAGGTTTTTTATAGCTGATACTATTGGTTAATATGGGAGGTTTTGGAAGTAAATGTAGTATTTACAGTTCGGGGCAGTTCATGCATCATGTATCGTAAGTCCAATGAATTGCGCGGGCAAATAGAAGGGGTGCTTTTAGCCGGATATACTACCCAAGTGGTACTCAGAACTAAAATGGCTTAACCGCTTATGAATTCCTTGTAATTTATGCCTGTTTAAATTATTGAGATTGAGTTAGATTGTTGTTCATGATTGATGTTTTAGATTAGCTTGACTTTGGGTTACATTTGATTTGCTTGAAATAGTTGCGTTAAACTAATCTAATTGCCAGTTATCAAAAGATTACTCTGATTATTTTTAGTACACATAAATACTGAAATAGTATTTCCTCTTAATTAATAGTGTGGTGTAACAAACAAGAACCACATCATTACTCGTAATTAATTAATTTAGTATTAACGCACGGTACCTATTGTATTTCATTCGCTCCCTGTTGCTTTAACACTACAGCTGAATTTAATGTAATAAGTAGTTACTTTAGTCAAGTGTTTTATAATTATAACCATCATTTCCCACGCTGCGCCCCAACGAGGTGGACCGACGACCTTGTTAGGATCGCGGGCAGAATTGTGATGCCGGTGGCGCACGACCGACCGTTGTGGAGAACTTCGGGGGAGACCTTTGTCCAGCAATGGACGTCTACCGTCCTTCCGTCTATGGATATGATGATGATGATGGACCATCATTTTAGACGACAAGGACTTACTGTTGAGTTAAGACATCATCAGTTTTTCGCCAAGTTTTTCTTAAGGTGTGAGTACGGAATGAAACTAAATTTCTAGATTATCTACCTATATACAACGTGGAAAATAATTATAGGCCTTGGAGCAAAACTGCCTAAAAACCTTAAATTTACTAATTTTACTTTAAAGCGAAATACACATTTTGTTTTAGTAAAAAAAAAATATGAGAAAGAATTCCTTCATTTTTAAAAAGGTAATTCCAAATTTCGCTTGTCTCACCCGGTAATCGAATATATTGAAATAAATCCATGTTTCTGTGTTCAATTCTACAACATCCATACTATCCATACTTAATATTATAAACGCGAAAGTGTGTTTGTCTGTCTGTTACCTCTTCACGCTTAAACCGCTGAATCGATTTTGATGAAATTTGGCATGGAGATAGTTTAAGATCCGAGGAAGGACAAAGGATAGTTTTCATCCTGGAAATTATCCCTAAAAAGATGGAAAAGTGAGTAAGTAATTCATGATGACATTGATGACCCTGTAGGAAATGTAATGATTAGACCAAAAGCACAATTGCTCTTACATTTGCTTAGGCGCTTTTATTAATTAAGGTGATTAGGTGGATATCTATCGTGTTGTACGAGGTTTCTTCCATACTTCCAAGTTCCACGCGGACGTAGTCGCGGGCAAAAGCTAGTACTTGAATATGATGGATCCATACTAATATTATAAATGCGAAAGTGTGTCTGTCTGTCTGTCTGTCTGTCTGTCTGTCTGTCTGTCTGTCTGTCTGTCTGTCTGTCTGTCTGTCTGTCTGTTACCTCTTCACGCTTAAACCGCTGAACCGATTTAGATGAAATTTGGTATATAGATAGTTTCAGTCCCGGGGAAGGACATAGGATACTTTTCATCCCGAATAAATTTAGTGTTCCCGTGGGATGAGCGGGTAACACCGCAGGGCACAGCTAGTACTTGAATAAGTGTATATTCAATATGACACATGTTTACCATTCCTCCGATTCCTTTCCTTCTCCGATCGATCGACGCGCAAAATGGCAGAGCAGTGTCAATGCACTATTGCAATAGAATTCATAAGCCTTTCTGCTTTTACTCATTTGCTATTTATAAAGAAATAGCGTCCCGATGCTTATTTCGAGATAAACATTAGCCTATGTGTTAATCAGTTCAGGGGTGTCAGCTACCTCCGTACCAAGTTTTATCAAAATTGGTACGGAGGTTGAGCCGTTTGAGCGAAGGAGTAACACACATCACACTCGCATGCTTTTGCCTTTATGATATAGTGTGATAATTTATCAATATTAATGTATTCAAAAGGAAACCAAATATTTGTAAGTTTCGTACTCATTTATTACTAAATGATATCCTAATTATATAGTGTGATAATTTATCAATATTAATGTATTCAGAAGGAAACCAAATATTTGTAAGTTTCTTACTCATTTATTACTAAATGATATCCTAAGTATACCTAAAAGTCAATATTTTTAACCAATATATATTTCTCATATTTCAAAACCCGTATTACTGAAGTTATCGGTTACGATTATAGGATTTAAATGTTTATTACAAACACGAAATATTCAAAATCTTAAAAAATATAGGTATATAATTAGAAACTTACGAATCAACACGACAACGTTGCGATATAAAAAAAATACAATAATAATAACGTTTTATATTTTAGTCAACAGCTATTCAATTAACTATTAGAGTCCTACAGAATCGTAGAGTCCTATAGATACTATCAATATAACTATTATCGATAGTTCCCTCATTCATCGTGTCAAAGTGACAAGCGAAGCTGTCATATTATTTATCCCCTAAACGTCATGCATTCCCCGTCAAATGCCATCTTCGTCTCAATCGAATCAAACGTCGCTATCATTTTTTCCTCTTCCCTAATAACACTATTAGGAGAAACGCTGAGGCTCGGAAAAAAATCCAATAGACTTGACGCCATTTCGGTGTCCAGAAAGGTGTATTTTTTTATTTAATTCTGCAAATCCACCCTTGTTTTTGTGGGGTGATGCCGATGGGTTCCAAGTGGCGAGCTTTGGCGGGTGAGCGTTTTATTTCACACATCGCGTAGGTAATATGAAACAAAATTTCACGCTTTTAGCATTCCAAATGTTTTCATTCCAATACTTCCTTTCGCATTTAGTTGTAAAACATATTTGCCTAGCACTAGCACATTTCCATTATTTTTGTTTAAAGTTATATAGTTCCATTAAAAATAACAGTTGGGTATGGATAATTGACAACATTTCATATTTTTAAGACTATCATTTTATTACTTTTCTGAATTCTGCTTAAAAAGATGAAGTAATCTCTGTTTTTATTTATTTTCTGAGATGATTATTTATTTTATTATTAATTTATAAAAACATACTCATTTTAAAATGTGGCAACACCAAAACCAGAACTTAATGGAACGGTTACTTTAGTCGGTTTTCTTATTAAAAAAAAACTTGGTAAAACTCGGTATGCATCTGTCATCTGTCAACGTCAAATAAAAATATATATATATATATATTCGCTCTTTGGTTTAGACAACAACCCTATTTAGCCCGTATTGTCTTAGATTGCAGTTATTTGATGTATTTTCTTATATTTCTTTAAATACAGAAGAATAAATTCAAAGATTTTTTTTTAAGGTACACGACATAAAGCCCTGTCGATCTCTATATTAATTTCCACCTGTTATAAATATGAAATGTTGTCAATTGTACTATCTATGGTCATTTCTATATGTAAGGAGATTAAAATCGGCATCAATAATTGTACTATTTTGTTTTATGACTGTGGAAAATATACCTATGTTATGTTTATCTCAAATGGCCTCCAATGAAATAAGTTTTTTTTTAATATCAAGTACTTATTGACTTTAAACTGAAGATAATTATTATTCCTTGTAGGTTTGCTTATTACGTTTGAAATAGTCAAAAGTAAATAAGACGTCTAAATTAATTTCTAATCCCACTTTTGCCTGTCACTTGGGCCACACCACCACTAGAGGGTAGTGGAAATCAATACTCGACAACTGTCGGTTTGAAATGTTTACGCGAAAATTATTCAATTAATCCGTCGAAGGGTACTCGCAAGCTTTTTAATAAACAACTTGTTTGTCCGAACCACAGATTGTTTACTAATAAATACCGCAACATTAATCAAACATTCATTACGATGCCAACCCTAGCTTCGAAAACAATTTGAAATTTGAATTCCGAACGTTGACTCTCAATTGTTTCAAATGTCCGAAGTTATGAATCAACGTTGCCAGTATTCAAAATTTATTTCATAATTCATAATGTTGGTAGCATTGCGCGGCGCTGTCATTTTATCTCAAAGTAAATGAATCTCGAAATACAAAACGTGCACAAGTCCAGAGATCGCTGCTTCAATTCTGTCTTCGAGTGTCTTATTGTATTACGTTTTCCTCGAGTCGTTTTCTTTATTGCGTGTAATATAGGCGTAAAAAGTCGGGGCAATGAAACACTTGTTTAGATTATTGCGTTTGTGCCAATATTATGTTTTGACTGAAACTTTGAGGATTTAGATAGATTTATACGATTTGAGAAACTAATAAAAGTGAAAGCGATTTTGATACAAATGAAATGACAAACATTCAATCATTTGTAACCATAGCGGAAGTGTGCTTATTCGTACCTACCTCATACCTTTATCACAAAAGAGAGACATAAAAAAGCTCCTGTAATTCATGCTATCTATGACTTACTGCACTGTAGAAAATAAGTAGTGAGCGCTTTTTTAGATCGCAGTGAAGATATTTTTTCTTTATTTTAGTATGCACCAGACGCTACCATCTACAACCCTATTAATAACTACAAATCCAGCAATTTAATCCTCGCCGCAACCAGCTGAAACCAGACTCCTACGATTTTCCGGAACCTGATAACAATTGGGCACCAGTATAAATCTTTCAACGTTCACAGTCAGAAGGACCACAGTTAACATATCGCAGACAGTACTTTGACTAATTAAAAACGCAGGTAAAACTGCTTACGAATGCACATCCGTGGATGTGCATGTGTAGACTAGATACTAATTAATGCAATTTTTTACGTAGAATTTTGTTTTGAGAGGCTACACAAGTCGCGAAAATATGAGGTCAACCGTGTTATTGGTCGTTGGAGGCGTAGTGACACAAATCTAATGACCAATTTTCGATATCCACTGGTACTATTCAGAATAAATATGAGCCATAATGGCTATATATCTGTATTTTTTTTTGTAACTTACCAAAAGGAAAGATTTATTTTAGCTAGTTCCACTCTATCATTGCGATGTTTTTTATGAGTATTACTTATAAATACAGTCACTGTTAAAATCAGTTCAATAAGTAAATTGCTGTCCCCACTAATAAAATAATAGCGACTGTGAAAGGGTCCACGCGCGTCCACTGGTTCACACATATGAGCTAACCTATAAAACTGTCCCCGCTGTGATCGATGGCCGGATACGCTGCGGAGGGTCAGCGTTGATAAAACTGAGATCATTTAATTATACCTGTATTACTATTGAAAATAATAATTCATCCTTACTAATGCCAGTTCGTACGTAATGTCTGGTCAGTTGCCGTACTGATTACATAAATGCGGCTGTGAAAGGGTCCACACGCGTCCACTGGTCCACATGAGCTAACCTATAAAACTGTCCCCGCTGTGATCTACGAGTACGGCGGGGTTTAGCCGCGGAGGTGAATGTGTTGAGCGTTGATAACGGAGTTAATTAAATGATTTTTAATTATACTTGTGTTACTATTGAAGATGTTCATGCCTTATGGATTCCAAAAATTAAAACTTATATATTCATGATACAAATGTCATGTTTGTTTATTCAGAAGCAGAAGTCACAAGTTAATTGCTCCAAATTATGTACCCATGGACTCTATTATCAAGAAAATAAGGTTTGTACAGATCATTGTGAGCATGTTATTCTGCTTAGCTACTGCTGTGCTGACGCCTAATATTCCAAAAAAACGGACTTATGAGCATTTTTTGCTTAGTTCCACATAACCCCTTGGCTTCCAAATTACCTCACCTAACAGTATTAATCTTAATCTTATTAAAACTTTCATGAGACATATTTAATTATTGAATTAAGCGGTTTACACTCACGTGAAATTGTCAGGAACGGCCTGAGATGTCACTTTGTCAGTGACAAAGTTGCCGCGGCTGTGTACCGGTAGCAGTCCCTGATGAAGAGCTCGAAACATGTCAGGACTTCCAATAATTAAGTACTAACCTTATTGTTTTAAAAGGAAATATTTCGCAAACTCTAACCATCTAATTTCCTACACTGTAATAGCAAAGTAAACATTGGCAAGCATCAATTATTGTCCCGTTGTCTCGGCAGGGTTGTTAAAAACGCGCAGCGGAGCGCACGGCCCTTGGTTAAGCTAGTGTAGGCAAACGGATTACGGAGGGACAGCAAAAACAATTCTACCATAATTTTACATTAAATCCTACTGATATTAAAAACTAGGAGCTGCCGCATCTATTTTTTTATACCGCAGCTTGCAGTCGGGTGGTAACCTATCTGAAACACTATTTTTTTTCTCATCTGTAACGCTTCGTCAAAGTTTCATTTGTCCGAAAAAAACCATATTTTGTCCGAAACTGATAATTTTTCAGAATAGTTATTAAACAAACCTAACCTACCCAAATGGGTTCTAAAACGATGCTCATAATATCTTGAAAATATTACAGGTTTCAGGAAAAAAATACTTTCGAACAAATTAAAACTTGGCGAAACGTATAGATGGGCAAACATTTTGAAGTTGTGATGGTAGACTTAGTCGGATAAAATAGTGCCCTATATTCTTTAGATAAACAGTTATCCTATCCCTGTGTATATTGGGTAAAATCTTTCGAGGCATCTCAGCGTGATGAGCAGAAAACATTCCTACCAACAGACGGCAGTGTACGGTTTGCGCGGCGTTACGAATCCTGCATTGCGCTATGAAGATTATTATAAAACTGGTTTTCAATATATTTTTTTAATTATAGCATTAGTAACTGTGAAAGTTGGTGAAAAACATTATTCCTAATGGGATATAAACTCACGTTAACGAGGCGTAACTACACAATAGATCCAACTTGGGTCGTAGTAAGGACCCGGATACGTAATGTTTTATATAATTTCAGAAAAACTAACATACATACACAGTTTATGGCTCAGTAGTACCTAACTCATTATATCTTTTATTACATTATATTATTTGGAATTTATCTAAAACGACATTATATCATTCGTTACATTGTACAAAGCAATGGTATATCACACCAAAATAGATTAAGTGAAATGATATAAAACGTCGTGCACCATAAGGACCCATTTACTAATATAAGAAGATGCAAAAGGCCGATGCCTATTACATAGGTACCACAATAACCGTTAATAACTACACTACCTACGTTACTTTATAACCTATAAAAGACCCCGCCACCAAGTCAAAGGTGCATCATGACTCATACCATTTGCAAACGCAACACGAAAAGTGCATTATGCATTTACTACGTACGGCCGTCAAAACCATCTCCCCTAGCAAATTTTACTGCATTAATTTGCACACTGTACCTCTGGGATTATGGCCCTCAGGTTTTGGGATAGTTTTCCTCCCTAAAACCTGTGTTTGAATAGGATTTAGTTGTCAATTGAATGTCTTTTGTACTGGTATTTATTCTTGAAGAGAAAACATACTTGAAATGCATAGCCGATTACGCGTACATGAATAAATTCGCATGCTAACTATAAATGATTAAAAGCGGAAATATTTCATTCCATAAGAACGTTTTGTTCAATTAAAACTATCAACAAATGCAAAAAATCTTAAGATAGCATTCGGCTCTTAGCGACAACGATCCGCGACCGCTCGCGCTACGTGAAGGGGACCAGCGACAGCGACCTTTTGAATGAATTACTTTGGAATACCTACTGACGTTGCAAGCGACCGCGTTGCGCGACATTATCCATACAAAACGGTGAGTCGCGGTCGCGGTCGTATGTCGCGGTCGCTAAGTATATACTACTACCTTTAAGCATAAAAAAGTAAAAAAACAGGAATTTAATTTTGCCTTTTTTTTATCGGACAAACACACAAATCGACCTAGTCCTCAATTAAACTTTAGTAGGTTTGTCTTACCAACCTCATCAGTTTGCCACCGTAGTCAAATGGAATTGCTTGAAAGAAGTTACATTTCCCATCATGGTTCACACATGAATTGACCGTCAGGCACTTAACGTTACTCACTAGGAATATGCAGATGCATCTCAGGCATTAAGCCTAGCTGATGGACCTAAGTTGATTATTTGAACGACTAGACAAGGCTTAGGAAATTCAATTGGCCAGTAGTTCGTCGTGACAATTTAGCTGCCATACATTGACTTGCCAGCAATTTAGGTGGATTATAAATTACAATTCCTGTTTATATTGGCCTGAAGTACCTATAAGCGAAATAACTTTAGAGTAAAGCCAGAGGAAAACATAGTTACTAGAAGGGTTCGTAAACTGCGAGCAAAATGCATTGAAGTGCTAAAGCTGTTGTCATACGACATTTCAATCGATTTTGCTCGTGTTTTACGATTCCTGGTTATTATTATATGAAGCAATAACTTAGCTCTAAAATTTTGATGTATAAATTAGTATGTCTTTATTATTTTGGTCTGTAGCAGCCAACTTATTTCACCTTTTCCGTTTAACTTGAACAAGTTGAACACGATAATAATAACTTTAAGTTAACACAATTTGTAAATCTAATTAACGTTTTATTCAATAATCAAGAATATCCTTTTATAATGTCAATTGTCATAATCATAATATTTTTAGATCATGTACCTAACTTAGGTAACCTAAGCATGGATACCTTTTCCTATTTCATTTTAATTACGTATGTAAATATACATGTATGTGGTTATGAATTCTATTTTCTCAATGTTGCAAAACATAACCCAAATCCTCTATTCCCCACTATTTTTCCATTATAAAATGTTTAATAAGTATGTAATTACTACATAACAGTATCACATTTGCATTTCCCGATTACGTGCAGATCCCATCAATTCCGAAACGAAACAGACAGGAGCTGTCGGTGCAAATTTGTAGCCTTTACAAACGGACGCTACGTATTGATGGAAAATCCATGAGCTGGCGTTAATTAAGCTCTCTAGGAACTGGACGGCGGTATGCACTAACAAACCAGTAAAAGTAACAAATCAACTCGCAGTCCAAAAATAAGCGTCAACGCAAAGAGAACGATACCAAAAAGAATCAAAAGAAGCGTTCCCTACTCCATGTCATATTCAAAAACAGGCGAATAACAAGGACCAACGGCATTATCATTTCGTTTTTAATTATTGCACGGCACTTTTGGCGTAATACCGTCCAATCAAACAGGCTGATACCTGTTACGAGATCTGTGAACTGAACAAATTTCTCAGAAATGTAACAGCAAATCCGGTCTGAAAGCGTTTCGTAGAAGTCCTTTTGGAATCATAGGATTTACTTCCAAAGCCCATGAAACATACGACGGTTCGAATGTAAACAGGACACTGTTCAATACTGCGCTAACTATCCGATTATCACACGTTTTGTTATTTTACAAGCTTTTATTTAGCTTGCATGGTATGTTTAAAGTATGTATGTTCGGGTGAAATCTTGCAACTCAATTTTGAAGCAGATATCGTCAACCGATTGAGCTGAAATTTTGCATACTTACTTAACTTTGATGACAATACAATAATATGGTACCATGGGGCTGCTCTGATGATGGAGCCGGACGGTGGCCATAGGAAATCTATAATAGAAAAAGCAATCCTACCGAGCTTGGGCTCTTTAAAATCGTCTCAGTGAGCATTTGATGGATATCTAAAGAAAAGTACAGTCGGCTATAAAAGCTTGCCACTAAAATGTCATTTTTGACAGAAATTTATTGTCAATCATAAACCCAATGCAAATCTCTGGAAACGTGACGCTGATCTAACGCAATTCGTGCAACTGGGACTACTGAAAACCGGGATGGTTAATTTTTATCACCACAAAATTATATAAACAAGATATTTTCCTCGGTTTCCGCGACTGTCACACATTGACAGGGAAAAATTGTGTTTTTCTCAGTCAACCTTTGACAACGGTATCTGTAAAGCTACCGAAACGTCACGGAGGCTCAAATAATTAATATACGCGATATAATCCGATTAAATTGTTTTATTTAAATATATAAACAAAATTTCATGAAAATAGTTATCAAATAATGTATCCGAATCTTTATAACAGCATCGCTCGTAATGATGCAATTATGAATATGATAAAAGCAAAACCTGGTTTGTCATGTTGCAAATACAAAGGTACAACCTTTGACTTTAAGCCTTCTAGGATCAGTGGGGTTGTCGCCCGACACAGGGAAGCCCTATTTAAGTAAACTACGGGGTCACTGTATCATTTGCATGGCACTCGTCTTTAATCTTAACCTAGTAATTGACTAAGGACATTTAGGATACCTACTATGCTACTAGAACTCCAATTCTCTGTGATAAAACATTGAAACTCTTATTTATGTCATCAATTCATCATTATCGTCGTTAAAAACCTAACATAACAACAAATGTCCCTTTCCAGACATTTGTTGCTTCTTCACTGAATGCTTTATTTCATTGATTTTTCATTTCTTAGACAAACTTTTCCTCGGAAATAATTATTTTTTCAGAAATCTTCAAAATAACAACTTCAAAGATTCAGAAAAAAAAATCTATGAAATGAAAATTCGATGAAACGTTTCCATATAAAACACATACCAAACGTGCAGCGACTACCT
Source organism: Apotomis betuletana (assembly GCA_932273695.1). Taxonomy (NCBI): domain Eukaryota; kingdom Metazoa; phylum Arthropoda; class Insecta; order Lepidoptera; family Tortricidae; genus Apotomis; species Apotomis betuletana. Next base: position 4,116,559 of record OW026305.1, read on the forward strand.
ATTAATTTATACTGGTTTATATATTTATTAAATCCTCGGAAAAATAGGAGCGCGTGAGAATATAAACTTAGGAAACGTGACAACTCAGTTACTTTTCGTAGTAGTGGCATCTCTGGTAGTTGTTACTCCATAACTTGAGATAGAGATTATCAGAAGTCCTATTAATGGAAAGTAGGACTTGATTGCCTCGGATTCTGACGATCGCCATCCGCACCACGTTACGTAGCTTGATGTTATTTTGTTTTAACTGGTCAGTTCACCCATTCTGAAAACTACCTCGTGATTTTCTTCCGATTGTGACCAATTTCTCAAGGTTGGTATCTCCGCGTCTCGCAATATGGCCGACGTATGACAAATAACGAATCATACCGTATTATCCTCACCTGCTTAAGTAAATTCCTATCGATTTTCCCTACCAAAACGCCCTAATTAGCCCACTCTCGTTGCGGTACCATTTGCAGTCAAACCGTTTCAAATTGGACCTCGGTTTCGAATTCGGATATTCTAACTTGTGTTGTGGCTTCTTGCATTTAATTTGAATGTCGATGTTGGTGCTCTAAGCGTAACTACGGATATCACCAGGGATTTGTCACCTGCACATTGCACAAGTTAGATTATTGAACATATTGTCGAATTCAACGTCTTGTTTTGGTACAAGATTTTGCACAGCTAGTCTGTTGCAGATTATAATATTTTCAATATGCGGCGATTGCTGACATACGATTACTTAATATCATTCCGCGTACAATATTTGATCCCATAGACCTTCTAAATACCATAATTATCATACAAAAAAAAATGTACTAACACTTGTTGGCATTATGACTTTTTTTTTTCGTTACAAGCTTTTCGTGAGTAATTTCTGTATCATAACAGTATCAGCTTCATACATTTTAAAATATACGCTTTTCCTAATAACAAAGTAGTATTTGTAAGTTGTATAGATAGTTAAAAACACTATGGCTTCGTCCTTTTCGCCACAAAAATCCTGACCAAAGTCGTTCATATTGGATTTAAGTAAGCAGATTACTGAGGGTGACCCCTGCACTGACATACATAATTGCTTATTGAATTATTTATATCAATAATCCTTATAGAATCTGATAGTAAGGGTATCTAATGGGTGACTCACGTTTTTTGGGGTCCAGATTGATTGATTCGGCCTTATTGGTAGCGAAATGCATTGTGTTTAAGCTTGTTATTAAATCGCGTTGTTATTTGGCAGATGTTCTAATTGATAGGCAGACATAATAGGCTAAGAATCAATAGTTTCAATACTCACTCGTTCATCAGATATATGAGCATGGTCCAAATTGAAAATAGTTATATACTTTTCCTCTGCAGTTAAGTATACATTTATCATAATTCTTGCAAATTTTATTCATTAGGTAAGGTTAGGTTTTTTTATAACAATCTCAGATAGTTTATGATTGAAAAAAAAAATGCTTTGTACGAAATTATTTTTCGGTGAAATGAAACATTCGTCGAAAAATAATTCAAGGGGTCAATATAGACCTTAAAATAATTCAAGGGGTCAATATAGACCCTAAAATAATTCAAGGGGTCAATATAGACCCTAAAATAATTAAGGGGTCAATAAAGACCCTAAATGTTACGGACCGTCATTAGATGAAAATAAAACCGTATCTGCATAAATTAGGTCCACTCTTCTATATTACTACGGTTAACTTTTGACCGAAAGACAGTCGTCTCTCCTGTTTGTTTCTTTTGTATGGAAAATAATAACCGTATTTATAAATATTCTCGAGTATTGCTACATTCGTGAACGTATTTGATTCAGAATTCTCAATTCTACATTGCGATAAGTACCAACCTACTCTGTTTGTTTAATCGCTTCTCCAGTAAAATGTGACTTTTTCTCAAATCACGAATTCAAACAGCCCTTTTAACAAGGCAGTGAACCGAAATTATTACAATTAACCCTCTAAATACCTATTCCGAATACCAAAGTGTGCTCATAGCGAAAAGTATGCAAATTTTCTTTTCAACTCCTCCTAATGTTTGACATTGAGCGCAATTTGGGCGGGAAAGGTTCTAATTTGGCGGGAAAACTGACGCGTGCCGGCCACGCGCCGCCATTTTGACCAGTCTTTTGTTTGGTGACGTCATCGCCTGGGAGTGATTTATTGTTTATGGTAGAAATGGGTGATTGTGATTTTGCCGATGACTTCGCTTTTTTGTCGTTGAAAGATTGGTATATCTATCAAAAGGCTAAAATTCGTGGGTGCGTGTGTGTTTGTTTGTTACTTTTTCAGGGTTAAACGGCTGGATCAAATTTGATTAAATTTGGTATCGAGATAGCTAGATTACAATTTGGTACCTATAGAGTTTGCACCATGGATGAACACATATCCTTTTATCCAGAAAAAATATTGTTTTTGTGAAATATAAAGCAGCAGGAACTATCTAAGCAGTTTTATATATATATACAGGTTATTTTGTGTTATTTGTAGTTACATGTAAACAAGTATAAATTTACACGAGAACAGTATGCTAAGCGGGGTGATTTGCCGCGAGGGCAAATATTTGGCAACACTATTTATTTGCAAGTTCACCCCTGCACCCTTTGCTCGGGGCTTATTCTAATACCTAACGCCTAAACAAACCGAGATAAGTATTGTGCACAGATTTGAACAATACTGCAATGTCGTAGATGTTAAAATAAGAAATTGGTCGCAGGAATTCAATCTTATAAAATTTATTCTCAATCTTAGTAAAACTGAACCTTATACTTTTTTTCGAACGGGTTGTGCCAGTAGGTTTATTTACAAAACGGGCCAGCCCCATCCGTTTCATTCATCATTTTTAGGTATCAAAGTGCACGGATAGCGAACAAATTAAGCGAAAATTGGTTTTCAGCAATAAGGTTTAAGTTCTAATATGCTCTTAATTTTGTTTTTAAAAAAACTGGCACGATGACGAACAAATGTCTAAAAATAGCGCTTAACGTAATTAAAATATTCTTAAGTCCAAGTCCAAACCACACAAATATTTTTCAAATTATTATACGTTATCACATTAATGGGATTAAGTAAACATTAATTCGGAATTTTTAAATGACATTTGAAATTTGAACAATAAGAAAAATTAAGTATATATTAGTTTTCAAATACCTATCCTAGTTTCAAGTATCGTATCGAGTTCCGTTTAAAAAAATTGTTTTCATGACTCAGGTACTGTTTTTAATAGATACACTATACCCTGACAGGCCGACCCTGACAGGACAGGGAATGTTAATATCGACGTTTGCTGACGAATTACGGGGATTCAAAAAGTATGGGTGACTTTTTTATCATTTTCTCGAAGGGAGAATCGAAGAATTCCGATGGGGCGTCTGGATTTCTTTATATAGAATTAGTCTTTAGTACGACTATATTGTAAGTTAAATATCTGTATTTTAGGGGATCCTCTTATTTTATAGAAAAATACGTCACTGAATGTTTAATTTCATAGAATTTTCATTTCATAGACAAATTTTTCCTCGTAGGTGTATAGATTAGGTTAAGTTAGAAATAAAAATGCTATCGATGAAATAATTTTTTTATGAAATGAACATTTGAGGAAACCCTTACCTTTGTACCCTCCAAAGGTAAGGGTTTCCTCAAATTAATCTTCTTGTTTTAAGGGTACCTAAACTCCAAAAAATCCTTGTTTTAAGGGTAAACCGTATTTCATGATTTTCAGGCTCTAAGTATATACCTAAGATGGGGAAATATATCCTAGGACCATCTTCGGATGTCCAGCTATCCCTGTACCAAAATTGGTTAAATTGCGTCCAGCCATTTCGGCGTGATGATAGGATAAATAAAGTTTTACCAACAGATGACGCTGTACGAATGGCGCCGGGCGCGCATACAAATCCTGCAAAAAGCTGTTGATTTTTTGTTTTTTTTTTAAGTAATAAATAAATTAAAAAAAAAAAAATTGTTTATTTCAGACCATAGATCCATAATAGTGTTAGTAACAATTGTGACTTACAAAACTATGTTAGAAAAAAGAAACAAAACATGTTAACAAAGAGAAATGACCCCTCTTCATAGCGAACTGGTTTTTAATACAATTTAAGAACTTTATAATACCTAGTATAGATATTTAACCAAGATAAGTAACCAAGTATTTCAATCCCAAATTTTCCAAATGTATTCTTGCGTCCGTGATTGTAATTTAAGGTTAACCTGTTAATATATATTTATAAGGTAAAAATTTGGTGTTGGGTGCATAATTGCAGCGCGATCTCGCCAACTGTCTTTGAAGTTTGGCGAGTTAATTTCAGTTGCATGCAGTTTTTTGAAAAGATAAAAAAACACGTTGCAAGTTTTGCTGGTCGATCTGTGTAAGAATGTCATAGTTTTTTTTTTTTTAATAAATAAATAAATATTAAGGGACAATCTTACACAAATCGACCTATAGTCCCAAACTAAGCAAAGCTTGTACTATGGGTACTAGACGACGATATACATAATATATAAAATACATACATAGATAACATCCATGACCCAAGAACAAATATTTGCACAAATATTTGCCCCGGCCGGGATTCGAACCCGGGACCGCCGACTCAGTAGGCAGGTGTCTACCAACCGAGCCAAACGCGTCGTCTAATATTGATTTATCTTTTCAAATCAAAATCAAATCAAAAATCATTTTATTCAAAATAGATTCATGTAGAATGCTTTTTGAAGGCCATTGCTGTACATATACAATTCAAATCATTTTACAACTAAGTCATAAATATCTTATTACAGAACCCGTATCGTACCCTGATTCTGAATTCAACGTTTAATTTTATTATCGAAATGTTTTATTTGCCATCCATCACAAGGTTTCATTAAACTGCCGGTGACATTCGCGATACTTAAAAACACATTATCATCGTCATTTTTGTTGTCTCGGTAAAAAATGAATAGACTCGGTTTTTGAATTAATTTAGTCGGTTTCACTTCTTGTATTTTTTTCTTTCATTTTCGCTTCCGTAGGTAGGAATAGGTAGGTGCCGTAAGTACATTGTATGACATAATATTATGTAATAAAATCATAAAAATTTAAAAGTGTGTTTGTTGGCTTATTTTTGACATTCGTTTGCTAGTGAGCCGCAGAATTACTTAAACTTCCTCAAAAAAAGTGGTAAAAAAGCAAAGCCGCTGGATTAAACGTAGGTATACACTAATAACCAATATACCCCTAATCTGATCTCAAGCTACCTGCGTGATAGGACTCAACGAGTCAAACTTAACGATGTGCATAGCGATTATTGATATTTTTGATTTTGATTTTGACCCTTCACCAGATTGACAACCATGACATTTGAGGTCTCTCAAATCGGATAGATTACAAAATAGTACATTATGTACATAATACCTAGGGCGGTGAATTTGTGAGTGTCCCAGATCGCAGGTGTTTGTGGCCCGAGCCCAAAGCGAGGGCCATAAATATGCGATCGGCATTCGGCGGCTTGACGAATTACCACCCGTGATTCGTCTAAAGTTTTACGTCTTGCTTTGGCCAGGAAGTGAGATTTTCTCCTCACCGGGCAGAAAATCCCGCTTACTGCCTGCCTCAGTTTTTCGAACTTTTTAATTTTTTGTGTACATACGGAGGTTGAATACGTTAAAAAGTTATATTTCAGCCATTTTGGATAATGATCGCGAGGTGATACCAGCCCCGCAGAGCCACCAGTATACTAAAAGTCGGGTCACCACCAACCGCCCTGGCATGTAAAACATCCGCATACCGCCGCGCCGGTCGGCTGATTGATCGCTCAACAACGCCAAAAATAGATCAGCGACCACAACGACGTAAGCGACGCCGCTGTCGTATGGATATACGTCCTATTGCCCAGAAATGTCCATTTATACACTGGGTCTTAATGACTGCCTTGAACGAGGAAAGTGATATTAATATCTTTTGTTTGTGGAGCTATTTAAAAAAAAAGTTCTGACAATGACAATGTACCTAGTAAAGTCTGACTCCTCATTTGACATGGATTCATTATTGAAGTTTGGTTTCAAGTACAGCTAGTCCGGCATGATAAGTCAAGAATAACATGAAAATAACATTTCATGCAAAGGTATGTCTTTACTTTATAAAGTTCATAATTGACTACATTTCATATTTTTAACAAGTGGAAAGTTGGAAACGAATATAGAGATTGAGAGATCTTTGCGTCGTATACACCCTAAAAATATATTGTTTTTTTTTTCCTTTATGTAAAGAAATAAGAAAATACACTTAAGACACATTGACATTATAAATACATTGTGTCATAGTTTTGGAATAACAACTTTTTAGAATTAGTAGTTTAATAAACTAACAATTTTGACGACGCGTTTGGCTCAGTTTGTAGACACCTGCTTACTGAGCCGGCGGTCCCGGGTTCGAATCCCAGCCAAGGCAAATATTTGTGTGATGAACTCGAATATTTGTGCCTGGGATGACCCAATGATGGGTTTTTCTATGTATTTAAGTATATATTTATCTATATAAGTACGTATATCGTCGTCTAGCACCCATAACACAAGCCTTCTTGAGCTTAATTTGGGACTAGATCGATTTGTGTGAGGTTGTCCTATATTTATGTATTTATTATTTATTTATAATATAATAATTAGTAACCTCAGGAAAAACATAAAAATAGTGATTATGTCTTCTTTTTAAGCGGAATGCAGTAAAGTAACTAATAAAAATGTAGTATTAAAAATATGAAATGTCAAATTGACAATTATATCATCATTAAGACGTGTTCTTTCAAATTAATACAGCTGTTATATTCTAAACATGTAATAACATATTGGTTGATAACATTTCCCATAGTTTCCCCTCCACCCTCTCGAGACGCCATAAACGTCGAACCATTACCAAAAGCTTTACACCTGTCAACGTGTCAACTTGGCGTGACAGCGGGGTGGCCCGCACAAATATTTGTATAAGGACTAAAGTCTCAAGCCGGTGTCAGCTAGTAAAGCTAAGTTGCTTACATTATTGTATTATAAAACTTGAAGAAAATATACTTGACTTTATTTTTGCCTAGCCTATAATTGTGTCTCACTGCTGGGCAAAGGTCTCACCAGCTCTCTTGCGCCGATTGGACACCGGAAGGTTACCGGACCAGAGACAGACCGAAAAGAAAAAAAAGATTATCTACTTATTATAAACAAAAAAAACAAACACCGAGAAATGGTCGCATTTTGACAAGCTTGGCGCTGAAACTAATTGGTAAGGTTACTTTAGTGTAAATGACGGTTTACCCTTTTTTTATAGACAAAGGTGTCATCGAATTTTAATTTTATAGAAATATCATTTCATTGAAAGCATTTTTTTTCCGAAACCATAAAATATTTCGTAATGTTATAACACAAACCTAACCAAATCTGTAGGTTGACATTTTCAAGATTACTGTTTTTTTTTTCTGATAAATGTATAATTACCGGGGAAAAAATTGTCTATGAAATGAAAATTCGATGGAATCAAACATTCGGTGAAGTGTTTGTCTATAAAAGAAAATAATCCCGTAAACGACCAATACCGATCCTTTGTAAGCAAAGATCCGTCATGATAATGCTACCAGTTCATAATACGAAGTCAATAAATACATACCATTGATACAAATGCAATTTATTTATGTTACAAACTCAACAGCACATTTATTACAAATCCATTTCAACTGAAGCTTACAGGAACCAGTAAGCCTCACTAATGTTTATTTAATAGAAAAACACGTCCACTCATAGTTTCATCTAAAATAACACGTCGAGTTGATCCCGCGACGGAAGCGGCCGGGAATAGCACAGCACAGCTAAAGCGGAATGATACCGATTCGCTACCGAAATACCGGTACCGGTTTTTGACCTGGAATGGCCATTGGCGTATCTAAAATTATTTTTCAGGTGGGGCCTGGGTGGGGCTCATGACCTATGAGCTAAAGTCATGAATTTCTATGGGTAACCCAAAATCCTAGGGTGGGCACTAGACCATATTGGGGTGGGCATTGCCCACCACATTATTGCCCACCTGGCCACCCCCCTAAATACGCCTATGGGAATGGCACAGCTAAAACGGAGCGATACCGATTCGCTACCGAAATGCCGGTACCGATTTTTGACCAGGAATAGCACAGCTAAAGCGGAACGATACCGATTCGCTACCGAAATACTGGTACCGATTTTTGACCGAACGAGCGAGGCGTCTCTTTTTCAGCTTCGCCAAATACAATTTTTGAGTAGTTTCAGTAATTATATAGTTTTTTTTTGTCGATTTCATTCTTCGTAATTTTTCACGATGGCGGACAAAATATGGGGGTTGTGAAATTTCGAGAAAAACTTCCAAAGTCTACAGCTCACAGAGCCACTAATACAAATGGGTTAGAAACTTATGGATTTCAGTACCGCTGTGGAAAGTAAGTTTTTTCCGCTCGACATATACATATTATCAGTTTCTCTTCGTATTAAAAGGTGAATAGAAAACTGAACAAAACGTCATACCATATGCATATGGAAAATTGTCGGTTTCTCTTCATCCATATATTATTATGTTTGGTATCATGGTCTCGTGGATTGCTGAAGTACAAGGTTATTTAGTGTTAGTAACCTGATGGTACGAAGAATATAGACAAGCTTTCTATCTCTGAATAAATGGCTGAATATTGTATCTGAACTTAATAAGAAAAATAATAAGTGATAAATGAGATGTTGAAAAAGTTGTCATCTCAACCATAATGTAATTTCTTAATGCAAATCACAGAAGTAGGTAATTACGTGGATGAAATCAGCGAAAAATCTTTCTTTTCAAATTTCATATGCAGCACAGGAATAATGAGACAGATCTATTAATCTACGCCTATATATTAAACATGTGTCTAACGCCCCACGACAAATCACTCCTAGAAAAAACTGATTTATTTACAAACAACACGACTAACAAATGGTAATGAAATGACAAATAATGAAACCCTACACTTAAACTAAGTGCTGCATTCCTTCTTAAGAATAATTCCTACGGAAATAGAATAGAACACCCAAGACGCACAATGACGTAACTGTCAAGGGTTCACTAATAAGCTACGTCATTTTGGATAAGTAAAGCGATGCCTTGTTGAGATACTAAAGGACGTAACTGACAAACCCTCGTCTAATAAGTTGCGCTATTTTGGATACAGGAGGCGTCGTGTTCTTGACGTGGGGATTATTTCTGTCAACATTGAACTGAATACGAAAGGAAGCTTACAGCTAGGATTATTTGTATGAGTAGCATGAAGCAGAAATAACAAAAATATCATGTAACTGTTCTGTTATTTGTAAAGATGTATATGTAGTGTCCAAAACAATTTGGCGAAAAAATCCTGTAAACTATGATGGTATATGATGTCATGGTTTGTCATACTTAAAAGCGTTATAGTACCGTATGGCGTTAAAAGTTCTGTAAAATAAATACTCAGATCTGTTGATAATACAAAAACAACAAAAGTGAAAAGAAGAAAACAACAATGTAGTAAAATATTAGTTTCAAAAATGTGGGGCATTGTAAATTACGAAGTCATTGAATTTTATTATTTTTAATTATTGCCAAGAAATCAAATTACGTGATGGTCGAAGTAAATTATAAAAGCAAAATTTACTGGATATTTGTATGTCGGGGACAGGTCGGATGGCCGGTGCGGTTTGTGGCACATTAGATGAGCTGTTCTTTATAGTTGTGGACGAGGAGGTAGTTGTGAGCAAGATGAAACACTACGGATGCAATTAACTTGATTTATTCCTTATACAATGAAGCACAAAATAACAGTTCCTGGCACAGAGGTCTGTAAGCTAGGTTATCAAAGTCTCACAATAGTCTTTATTAAATTAACACTGTATTGTTGAGTTATAACGTTTCACTGATTCTAACTTGGTATAGCACAACGAAACGGGACAGTAGTGCACTCGACGGCGACCCAGAGTGAAGTGTCGGTGGTCGTTCGCTGAGTGAACCGCCAAGACTCTGTCTAGCGCGCCAAAACAGGTTCAAGGGGGCGCTACTGTCGCCTTCCAATGGCGCGCTTTTTCGTTGAGCTCCCATACTAATGACCGTTTCCGACATGTATATAATGCTATGTACTAACTTGCAAAACTTTTGCTGCGTAAACTCAAAGTGACAGGCTATATTCAATTATGGGTGTTAAAAAGTGCAAACTTTCGGTTTCAAGGAAAAACATTTAGTCCAAAATTGAGTTCATTTACCGGTCTACCGGGCCAAATGAACTGAAGCCGGCAAGATACGGCCAAGACTAATTTTCAATTAAAACTTCATCAAAGTTAAGCTAGGAACAAACTCTTCACGTGAGACTTAAGCTACAAGAGACAGCGAGCAAACATCGATTTTATTAATTCGTATGTAGACCCTTTTTAATAAGCGTAAAATAATGTTGCCATTTTAAGCAGAAAAAACAACAGTTATTGTGAAGTTGGCGAGTTTTTTTCTACTTACGACGGCAGTGTATCGTTTTGTCGTTAACTGGAATTTCTCTTGTTTTTCCTAACTAAACTTCACAGGGAGGTAGAACAAATATTTGCATCTACATAACCATAGTAGTTTTTTCTGTCCGGCCAAACACCAAATAAAATAGTGCAGTTGTTTCTTTTTCTTTTGATTTTCACTAAAATCGCTTGAAAAATCAATCTTTAATGTATTTTTTTAGTTATTAATGTAAAGCACAACCAGGTTGTTATCGCGACCCGCCACGGCCGCCACGGCCACTCTAGATGCAAGATGCAATAAGTTTTCCCTCTATACATACATAGACGTTTGAAAACTGAATCGCTTGTCACCTATGTATCGACCACCGCTGCCCAAGATAAGATCTGCTATAAGCCAACTAAAACTGCAGGTAGAAAACGGCCGCGGTAAATATTTAGTTTCAGTTAGCCCGTTATTAGACCATAATTAGTTATAGTTTCAAACTAAAACAAATTAGCTTTAACGAAATATTTTGGTATGCTGGAAGCAAGATTCACAGTTTAAAGGTTTCTTTTACAAGTCTGCACGTGAAAGTAATTTGCACTTACATAATAATACCTACCAGTAGCGTGGCGTCCATAGAAGCCTATGCACACCAGCTTGTCTATTTATTTTAGAGGATCAGTAAGCCAATTCTGTTCCGGCTTGCCCAGAGACTACTTTGACGCAACGCCACTATACGTATTAGTATCAGGAAAGGTACTACGAGTACCTACAAATCTATTCTATTCTATTCTACCTATTTCTTAACGATTTTGGAGTCTCAGTGTGGTACACATTTACTGAATGCGAATGAATTGATAGCAGATGATATTGTAGCGTACCTAAGTTCAATCTTTTATCAAAATCTTAATGAAGTAAAAACTCTTTTAGGTAATATTTTCAGTTACTTTTAAGGTTCTTCCGAAACTGAAAGAAGCCCTTTCATTCGTTATTTTCCATTATCCGAATTTATTTTAGTACCTATTGGATTTTTGTAAAATAATGTATATATATGAGGTATCTAATTTATAGACAACTTGAACAATTGCTTTTTTAAATCCGTTCAACGCGTTTACCACATTTTGTTTATGTTATTTTTACTCGAGTAAACATAGACTTACAAAATAACCTTTCATGAAGGTTTCAGGCGACATAAACGTAGTGAAATTGGATGATTTTTACCATCTTCGGCGCCATCGGTATTCAATGATTTTTAGTATTTTTACCACCCATAAACTTCTTCCCGAGATATGTTCTTTAAATTAATATTTTATCAAGGGATGCGTGCGACAGGCCCTCACATCTATCTAAAGTAAAAAGATCACAAGTGCCTATAAAACTTGTACATTTCGATGCCTTTTGGTAGGAAGCAGTGGCCGGAGGACATTTAAAGAAAGAAAGCCGTAAGTGCCTAAACACATTGTTCATTTTAGTCCCTTTTTGTAGAAAGCAGTGACTCGAGGACGCGGAATAGGATTCTTATCAGATGAGGCGATAGGGCTGTCAGTTGGAAGTGGAACTGACGGGTATAAGTGGGATTGAGAGAATTATTTAGGCTTGGACGATGAGAGTCGACGATGAAATGTTTCGATGGCTAACTTTAAACGATAAGCATTGCTTTTCACGTGATATAAATAGCTACAGACCTCTTCATCAGCTTTGTGCTTGGTTAGTTGAACCTTCAGCCAGCTTTTTTATGTTGATTTTTGAGTAACTAAATCATCAACTAATAAAAAAACATAATTTAAAATTCAGTCTCAGATTTAAACCAGGTCGGCAACCTCGTCTTATATCAGCTATCGGACTATGAAGAAGTCATTATATACCAACGGTCTTTGTATATCGTGCTTTACCGTTCGCCTTTCAACGGTTTCTTTGATGCTGAAGAGACCGATCACAGGCCTGAAGAGACTTCGCTCGCAGTCGACTATGATTTTTCTTGTCAATATGACTTATGTTTCTTCTGTTTTGTTGCAGCGCGAGGGAGCGGCGCGCAGCGATGCGGAGCGCGAGCGTCGCGCGCGCAGCGACTGGGAGGCGCGTGCGCGCGCAGCCGAGGCTGACGCGGCGCGGCTCGCTGGCAAGCTGCATGCTGCCCAGCGAGAGATCTCCAGGTAGGTTCTGGACTCCTGGTAGAAGAATTGGCCGCTTGTGACCTAGAGACCGAATATGACTGGTTTAAATGAATATTCTAGTTCCACGCCGCCCAGAGCGTGAGATCTCTAGGTATGTTATGAACTCCTGGTATCTCTAAACCTTGTAAACCTCTAGCAAAAGCGTGATACGACTGAAGGTGTGATAGCCAATCTACTCATATAGGAAGAGTTTACGCATGCGCCAAAGCCGACGCGTTTCGGCCCACAATGAAGCCGCAGGCTGCGCAGCGGGACACCTTCAGGCAGCTTATGGACTCTTGGTACATTGCGAGCCAACTCTAGTACAACTACATATCACTGGAACTATCCTATGGGAAGCTCGAGCGTAACAATTGTTGCGATTTCTTCACGCGATTCCAAGGTCGTAAACTCATAACTTCGAGCCCGACCTTCTTTTTGGAAATAGCTGAAAGCAAAGCACACTAATATCATAAAGGCGAAAGTTCGTGTGTGTGTTTATGTGTTTGTGTGTAAGTAACACACATACACACATTCACGCTCAAAAGGCCAGACCACTTATGATACATTTTGGTATGAAGGTAGCTGACACCGGATTAACACATAGGCATATTTTTATCCCGTAAAAAAAATGTGTTGCCGTGGAATGAGTGGGTAACACCGCGCGGCGCAGCCAGTTAAAAATAAACACGAAGAAAACAGAAAGCATAGCAGCTGTTAAAAATCAATGTAAAGCGGGTGCGTCCTTTATATACAATACAATGCATCTACTGACACGTTCATGTCGTTCATGCACTTCTCAAGTTTAAACTGAAGCATTCCATCATGCGTCCACGCTATTATTTCCACTAAACTCAATCCAGTGCATATAAACCTGCAGAGTAGTCGATTCATTCGCGGCCGTCCCTGGGTACAGACGGTAATTATAATGGAACGAAGCTCAAAGCAACGTGCCAGTTTGCTTTAACGATGTAGCGATCTCGGAGGAGGTGATATAAAGTATATCGTGTTTGTTACACTATGTAATAGTGCAATGCTTACTGAAAAGGTAATAAGTATCACCATAAAAACAAGTACGACAAGGAGTAATTTTCTCTACAGGTTTTTCTATGTACGGTCGTATAGCAGTAGACATAGTGGCCGGTACTCGCTAAAATATACGGCATTTGATAATCAGAAGGTCTTCGGATTTTCATTCAAGATGGCTAACTTTCTTGAAGATTCATTCTGTCAAAGAAAGCTCTCCAGTCATCCAATGCCGTATATTCATCTTACCTTTGTATGTTGTGAACACCGTCAAATAATACGGTTCAGAACAAAATAATTTTTTTTTATTACTACTTTCTGTTTTTTTCTAACCAGCCAGCAAATTAAACATCAGACATTCGTGCTCCCCCGACGTTATTTAAATTGGTCTTATTTTTCCGAGTGTTAAAATCGCGTTGTTTAATCGATACACCGTAACAGGATTGCGGCAGCCGACTGTGTTAATAAAACGGGCGTCCAATTAAAATATTGCCTTTTACAAACAATCGGCGGCGTTCGGAAATCGAACTGGCGTACATTAGGTTCGTTAACGCGATCAACCGCGAGGAGAGACGCACTGGGATTTTTGATGTCTGCTGATAATTGGCAGAGTCGTTATATTATAGTTGGGTTGGTCGGATCCTGCTTACAAAATTTTAGTTATATTGTGATTAAGTTTGGGCACAAATACATAAATATTTTGTAAGGAGGCATTTTACATCTAATTCTACCAATGCTTTGGAAATGATACCTAGTCAGAACAAAGCATCAATTTACTCATCTGTTAACTTCTTTAAATAAAATAATGCATTAAAAATCATGAAATGTATGCATCAGACTAATAACTGAGAACAAGGGGTACGTATATTGGTTTGATTACATTACAATTAACTTCACATACACTTTCTGAGACGTCATACATAATGAGATGAGGGTGTATGTGCGTCAGCATTAAAACAGAAGTAAGCTTGCAACTAAGCTTAATACAGATATACCTATGTGACGATTTCAAGCAAATAAGGTACTAAGTACTTTGTCGTTTACCATCGTTAATATGCAACAAGGCGTGCCCTGTGAATTTATTTATTTCACATATAGAATCTGCATCTCCATGGGAGTGAAAGAGATTGATCAAAAACGCTCGATTTCTTTTAAATTTAAAATGAATGTTTAAAATCTCAGTGCGTGGCATAGCTAACTCGTTAGTCGATGTGATCAGTGGCGTTCGACAACTTGCCGCGCAAATTGATGAAGCCATTCCAATTTCCAAATTTACGAATCGTCGTCGGAAACGAACGGTTATGGCCAGCGTTTATATTAACGGCCCGTTAAAATCTAACTATCGAGTTAATGCGCAGTTAGCGATGATAACAAGTTAGATAACTACTACGTGTAATTGGAATTAGTGTCATTATACGCACTACGAAGAAATTAATTCCAAGTTGTTGTCCATAAATACACGGGATTTGAGTTTTGCATCTACACACGCCAACTTCAAAAGTCTTTAGTCTAGAGATTTTTAACGAGATATCACTAGTTTACAGTCTTCGTAGTTAACACAACTATCTACTTCCAATCGGCAAAATAAATAACGCCATAAAAATACTTGAACATTTGAGTTTGGCTTAATCTTACGACTACTTATTGAAATAGTTATTTATTAACAAGCCCACCAAAATAAGCGCTTTTAAGAAATACATCAACATCGCGCTTACTTCCTATTGCTACAAAATATTCGCAGCACTTATTTACTCCGCAGCGCCCCAATAAGGAAGGGCCCCATTATGAAGTCTTAAACGGCTCGAAAAAAATCCAATTTCAATTCATCCCGGACCCGGCAAATTGGGTCAAATCCATAACGGTCTCGATGCCGTAAATCCTGAAGTTCGAATTTCGAACGGAGTTACTGCCGATCGGCCAATCGGACGCTTATCGCGCCATGACACTGGCCCGATTACGCTCTGAGCAGTAAATTCGAAAATCGAACCGAAGTTCGTTAATTACTGAACTGTTACGCTCGATAGGAGTTCCAATTCTAATACGGTTTTTTTGAATTTGGAGTTTTGTTTTTTTAATCGTGTTTTGATTTTGTTTTGAGTTTATGCGATCTGCCCTGCATTAAATATGAAGTTGTTGCTTCATGGAGTATGCATATTGTCTGACGTATTTTAAGGGTTTCAGGGAACTTGCAACACAAATACATTGTACCAATTAAAGGAGTTTTTCATACGAATCATATTATGTACATCAGAAATGGGAATCAAACAGAAACGTTCCTACTAAACGTTAAAAACGCTCGATAAAATAGGTACTGAAGTCACAATTGCATGTATGAGCTATTTTATGATGTAGTTATTGATATATGGCGTCATTTATATTTACGTTTTTCTGTTAAGTGTTTGATAATATCATTAATTTTACTGAAAACTTAAAAAATGTATATACCTAAACCTCGAGGTATTTAAATAAGCACCTTCTAAACACGACTGATTCCCGTTTTGTATAATACTGTGTACAAATAGGTTTAAGTTGTTATAATTATACCTGTAGTAGAAATAATTTTGGGCCAAATTCACTTCGCTTTGTTCTAACAAATAATGGGACCCAACGGGCAATGTGTTCATTATGAACTGCGACTACACGCAGCTACTTTGAAAGGAAAGGTGTTATAAGTGCGGTTTGTGACCGCGGGTCATAATGCACACAATACCCATTGGATCCCTGAGTTAGAGCAAAGTTCGCAAATTCGGCCTTAAAAAAGATTTCTACTATAAAAACAGTAGAAGATACTTTAGGAGTACTAAACATTCATCTAACATTCTAACAAAATAACAGCCAATCTCACAGCTGATTTATTCCAATATCACTCGCCTAAGCCCAAGCCTTCCGCAATTCCGACAATAAGTGTGCCTATCGACCCGTGCTTATAGGCCGGTGTCAGTCAGACAGAACTGCTGGGAATCCGCACATCTGGACTGTCAGCGGTTTTGACATCAGCGGGAGCAGTTGCTTTTATAAACGCGGAACGTCATTTTATTTGTCATCTGAATCGTATACGAGTTCATCAGAGTCGTCGTACTAAAAACACATTTACGATACTAACAACTGTAGATAAATATAAAAGAAAGGATAATTATAAATATATGTACAATTGCGTAAAGCTAACCAGAAAAAAAATAAAAAAAATACAATAAAAAAAATACATTTACTATAAAATAATATTCGATATACATTGTAATAGAGGATTGTTATTTCTGGTTCGCAGAAATTCTTGTAATTTTTTCCATTTTGCCCTTTGTACATTGGTACTGTACATTATGAATGTTACTACAATTTGTTTAGGTGATTATGCCCCGCAGGACCACTACGTCCAGACCTTAATTTCATGAGTAAATGTAGCCATTTCTTCCGTACAGTTAAGTTTAGTTTCGTATAATTCTAACCTAAATCAGGCTCATAAGATATACGAGTACCTATAAGCGTTAGTTGTGCATAATTTTGGAAGCGGTTCATCTATAGTGACATCGTTGATATAAGCTATATTTTTATGAAGTCCTAGCTTTGTAAAATAAATTCGATTCGTCAAATATCCCGCGGCGATGGAGGGATTATCGTACGGGGGAAATATTTGTATTTCACATTTCAACGTGTTTACAAAAATAATAATAAAAGTTTCTCAATTCGTATTGCGTCATTTACATTGCCACATATAAGCCCTAACTGCATTAGGCTTGACTAAGTCCAATTTGTTTTCAGTCACCGTAGGTTTGTGTTATTATAACAATTACCTTACGGCCGCGGCTTCACTCGCGTTAAAATTATAATAATATACACTAGTAAAAAAATATGAGGGAAAATTCCGCTGTTTAGCCTCTTCATGAACACAGACGCTAAGATTAAAAAAAAAAATTCTGACCTTCAATTTTGTATGCAATCCCATTACAGTTCTCTCGAGTTGTTCCGCCCGAAACGTGATACTTCGAGGCCTGTTATACCGCACATTATGGCTACATTTCATTGCATGTTTGAAAAAACATATGGTTGAAATCGCTCCTTTCCCCTATCAGTCAAATTTCGTTTCCTTAAGTTACAGGTGCAATGCACTTAACGCATTCATATATCATATGGAAATAAAAACGTGATGTTATCACTTTGAACTTAATTTCATTCCCAATGCTCTCCAACCATGCTTGATATTCAACAAGATACCATTTCTCCAAGACGAGCTTGTCACTGACCTAACTTGACACTTACACTCGTTGCAATTGTTCATAAACCGAGGTCAAGATTTTGGTTTGTCTGAATGTCTTCCGCGAGACAACCAATATAAATTGACCCTTGATGTCTAACAGCTGCCTATAGCCAAAGTTGCACATTATAATGGTCTAGCAGAGGTAAAAATTGCTGAACTACGTCCTGCTTTGGTATTCACGGCACGCGAGTGCGGTAGGCCCGGGTTCGAATCCGACCCCAGCCCATTTGTATGGGCGCCGCGGCGCGCTCCATAAATAATGAAGGTTGTATGGGGGCGCCGTGAATGATCATTTGACTTGCGTCACTGGGTTCAGATTATCTTGGGATAATCAGCGTATTTTTCAAAAATAATGGGTTAGGTTGGAGTTTCTTTAAAATGACTAAAAAACTACAGAGATCTCACACTACGCGCAACTATCAAAGGCATTAAAAATGTAATTTAGAAATAAGCACATGATAAAATTTGACAAAAAAAAATCTGACCTCGCGCGTAAGGGTCTACTTTTTTTGTCCGCCCGCCTCCTAAGATACCTCAAACTGTAGCCTATAATTCAATCCCGAGATTCATTTTTTTTTCGTTTCTCGAATAGCGAGCTAAAAAAGCAGTTATTGGAAAATCTCTCGTTCTAAGTTATAATTTTTTTAAATGTTGCCAATTTTTTGAAAATCTAAACAAATACCGACCGATTTTGAGAATTCAAATTGCACTTTGCAGCCCTTCAGCAGATGCACATTTTGACATATCATCTACGTACCTCTCATATCTGCGAAACTGTTGGCAAATTTCACAATTTCCTAAATCGGGGCACTATAATATACTCAATTAGGAAAACATAAACATTTTCAATATTAAAGGTTCCGTTGTTCTACACAAATTTACGATACAGTAAAGAACCTTAAGCTATACGTTTTTCGGTGGTTAATTGTCGTCACACAACGACAACTTTGAGTTAAGGTGGTAAACTTCTCGGTTTTCACCTAGTGTGCTTGAGTCGGGTTAGAATCGTCAAGTATGAAGACCAACTGCATCCATACTTTCTAAAACGTTGAATGGAAAGTACTAAATTTCTTCAGCTGTATTTCCTTTGATGTTCGCCGGCCTCGGTGCGATTAGCCTTCATGAATATTGACGGAGGATGTACGCCTGTACGGTCGATATCTCGATGGCATCCACCGCTATTTATACCCCGATAAAGGGATAGTTACGAGTCGATACGAGACAACGGTAGAATCTAATTACATGAATAGATTCTACCAAATACAATTTAGGTACAACGCAATGTACGCAGGTCTAACAGATAGTAGGTTACTGTCAATAGCGACACATATTTTTATGATACATAATTGGTCTGTCACGCAAGGGGCAATGGAAATGACTGTTGAGTTTCTTTTGGAGTTTCCTCTCAACAGTGGTCTCCACTTGTGAAATGCCGGAAAACTCAGACATGTAAAAGTGCTCTTGTGGTAGGTATACTTACTGAATAATGTTCGACAATTCATTGAAAGGACTCGGAGTTTCTCTGCGTGGTACAATCAGAATTGAGTAGGTATATGCCTCATCTGCCAAACTATTAAATTATGGAACTCTTTGCCAGCTCATGTGCTTGCTCCTTCTTATACCATGGGACCCTTCAAACGAAGCGTGAAGGAGCATCTCAGGCCAGCATGGCAGTGTCAACTCACATGGCACCGTTGGTTTCTTGTCAGTTGCCAATGCGACTTGGGCTCCTCTTTTTGCTTACCATCAGGCGAAGAGGAGCTATGTTCTGTCGTTATAAAAAAAAATACGCAATGTAGGGAAATCTAACAGTTATATAGACTACTGTCAATAGCGACAGATTTTTGGTACATCTGTCACGAATTGATTTGTCACGCATTCCATTGCCGAATGAGCTCGGAATTTCTCTGCGTGATACAATCAGAAATGAGTACATCCGAAGAAGAACCAAATTAACCGACATAGCTCACAGGATTGCACGGTTGAAGTGGCAATGGGCGGGCCATAACTATCCTAAAGTATAAAAATTGTAAAGTTTAAATCACTAACTAGTATAAATATTTTCCAATTATACCAAAAACCAGAGTTGTAACGAAACACTAACACAAAGTATGCTATCACCGGAGAATAAACTGGTTGTTCCGCATTGCAGCTTCGATCAAGGTCTTGTGAAATGTTGCCAAATACCTAAACCTGGCTGCGGAACCGAAAAGGAATTTTACTTTCAAGTCTTACATTCTGTCGTAGTCTTTGCCTTCTTAGATTACTTGTATCGTCGTCTTGAAATATTACAAACATTGTTTAATTTGAAATTAAGTCGATTTGTGTTTGTGTAAGATTGTCGCTCGATCATTTACCTACTATAGTGACCCGCCCCGGCTTCGCACGGGTTTATATGCATGTATTATAGATATAAATCTTCCTCTTGAATCACTCTATTTATTAAAAAAACGCATCAAAATCCGTTGCGTAGTTTTAAAGATTCAAGCATACAAATAGGGACAGACAACAGGAAGCGACTTTGTTTTGCTATAGGTACTATGTAGTGTATAATTAGTAAAACTTGAAATTAGAGTGGTAATAAAATATAAACCTGTAATAGGTACTGTTATAAAGGAAAAAATCGAAAGAATAACACGTGTTTTATAGTAGGTTTACCGAAATAGAAAAGAATGCCTTCGGCTATAAACTGCATTTTTATGAGTAAACGTCCAACTTTGATGTCCACCATACGGTGCGATATACTGTTATCGGACAGCTGACATCATTTCAGAGAGAACACAGGAGAGATTACAATTTGTTTGTAAATGTTTTTAAAGCGACCAACTTATCTGTGAAACGGGGACATTAGGAACTAAGACTGTCTATGCGCAAATTTCAAATGATGGTCAGTGTCTGCGTTCGAGTGCTCTGTGCGTAAAGATTGTGGCGAAACCCTTCAGTTCACAGAAAAGTTGGTCGCACTATATGTATAAAATCTAAGCTTGTGATCAAATTTGTGGCATAGATTGAACAACGATTTCAAGATGGCCTCATTCAATTTGAAAATACTGCATTCACTGAGCATTCTTTAAATATATTAATTAAAATAGTACCTATAGTTTATTTTTCAAACAAATAAAGCTGTTTTGTCTTCGTAAAAAATACGCTTTTCATAAAATCTTGTATTTAACCCTTAAATGCATACAATTACACTAATTTAATTTCTGAAATGACGTGATTAGCAATGAAATCCACGTCAATTTGAGGACAATCTTGACAAAGTCTTTATTGACAATATTCAGATTTTGACTTGTGTCATTTCAGTAATGTGTAAATATACATCATCGTGCATTTAAGGGTTAAAGTATACTCGTATTAGCCATTATGATGATGATGAATATACATAATTCAATTGTAGAAAAATGGATATTCAATACGGAACGTTGTAAAAACTATGCAACGTTAGGAAAATGCCATCCGAAGCCCGTTTTTCGTGTAAAAAATAAGCCCGCACCCTCTCACAGGCGTTCTCCGATCACATTCCTCCGCTGCCCTTAACGTTTATTATTTATAAGTTTTACGACGCCGTAAATAGACGGGATCGACAAGTTCAGGGCTAGCTGATGTAGTGAAGTGAAACATGCAAGCATTTATTTATCTAATCGTATGGCAGGTCGAATACAGCTTTTATATTACTAGTGACCTCGCTTCGCACGGGTGTAATGCAATATTACGCATGTATTATACCTACAAACTTTCCTCTTGAATTACTCTATCTTTTAAAAAAATCCGTTGCGTAGTTTTAAAGATCTAAGCATACATAGGGACAGACAGACAGCAGGAAGCGTCTTTGTTTTAAACTATGTAGTGAAAGTTTGAGATTCATTAGCCATTTGATGGCGTCGTCGTTGAGGTCAAAACTTTGAGCATCACATACCTACTTATTACATACAAGAATATGAAATTATATCGAGTTTGTTATCCTGAGGCTAATCGATTGACATTATAGTCTGTGCATATTGATTATCAGGGTCTATATCGAGTCCTAGAATTATTTTTCGTTGAATGTTTCCTTTTATCGAAAAATCATTTCTTAGAAAGCATAATTCTTGCAACTGTACATCAATAGGATGATATTTGCAAGAATTATGAAAAATGTATGACTACGGAGGAATATTGAGATACATATAAAAAGATAACATCCATGACCCAGGAAAAAATATTCGAGTTAATCAGACAAATGTTTGGCCTTGCCAGGACTCGAACCCAGTACTACCGGCTCAGTAGGGCACTATCACTGCGCCAAGCACGTTGTCAAACGTTCCCAAATTTACAATATCAGGACAAATCCATAAAAATGTTTCCCCTATTTGTTTTCAACTAGGAAAAATGAAACCCCGTAACCAAACCATTTCACGTATCTTATGCGTACATCTATATCCACGTATATATATGTATACCCAAAGATAAGAGCCGTTTGTGAGCAGTGGTGTAAAAATAATAAGACATCCGATATTTACCCCCTCCGGTTCACACCCTCGCTGGGGGGAACTTAATACCTCCGTGTAATCACTTTTATGCTTTACGCGTCGATTTTTAGAAGAAAATAACTGAACAAGCTCAAAGATCTGGACAACTCAACCCAGGTAGCAAACAGGCTGTATAGGAGTTTATGCAGCCATTATAACTCAAATTTTACCCCCTAAGACAGCAATTTTTCGTCGGGGATAGTGCAATGCCGCGTAAGTTAGAAGTGTAGATACGAATCAATATTCAGACAAATGCTAAGTACCTACTTTATCGACATTTTGTTATTTACGCGGTATTGCACTATCCCCGACGTTTTGTATTTTTGAAATTGGATTATTCTGTTCTTCAAATCTTAATTTGATTATTTTTTTATCTTCATTGAAAAAGAAAAGGCTTTGATCGCTTTAATTTGTACATTATAATATACGTGGAGAACTTTGGGCGAGGCCTTTGTCCAGCAGTGGACGTCTATAGGCTGATATGATGATGATGATGATGAATATACGTGGGGTCTTACGAGGTTAAGCTGTACAAGAGCTGTATAAGTGCTTAAGCAGCTTTATTTATTATTTATTTATTGACCGGCAGAATTGCATGGTCCATAGTATGTATGAGAAACTTTGAGGTAATTCCTCATGCTTACCTATATACGATGAACTTTTGCTGTATAGAGTTAGATAAAAATACTTAATGAATCATTAGAAATCAAAGCTACATGAAATGTTGTCGATATTTACATTAACACATTGGCGGTGCGTTTAGCTTAAGATTGGGTTTACTGCATAATTTTTTGTCGATAAAATGACAAATATTATTGTGTTGAAAAATGTTATCAAATGTATATCTAACGTTAATTTACAGTATTTTTTTTATATTTCGTATATTATTTTTGTTAAGAGGCACAACATAGAGTTTCGTTTGTTCTATACACCTGAATGTTCTTTGAAGTACAGCGCCCAATTCTATCAAAATAAAACCTCACAATGTGCGCTGAGCCTGATGCCACCAAGTACCTACAACAATGAAAATTCTGCCTACGATGCCACCTAGTACGTTATAAGTTATAACAATGAAAATTCTTACCCAAATTGCCTACTTGTAACCTTATACTTCGTCATAATGACTGCTCCCCTGTAATTGTGTGTCTGTCCGTAAGCCGACACACAGGACTTCAAAGGAGTTTTTTTCTAATTTTGATGACGCTTGTAACTTGAGGAATTACGTCATTTGGAATGAGGTCGTTATTAGGGGGCAGCTCTAATTCTGGAGACAATGGTTAGACATCTAAGGACGAGGATATTTTTAACCGACTTCTAAAGAGGTGTTGAATTCAACAGTATTGTTATGTGAAGGCCTGATTACAATCAACGGTTTCGATCGTTGCAATCAACGGTTTTGGCCCAATCTCCTTTTTTTCAGGTCTCAAATGTTAGCTGTTAGTTATATTAAATAATATTGGTCACGTGAAATTGAATCGTCGCAGTTATTACATTTAAAAGCCTAGTTGAGAGGGGAACGCTTTTTCCCTTAAGGTGTAAATTTTGAAACATAAAATCAAAAGTTATAAAGTAAGCAGAATATCGATGATGGTCATTATGATTTTGCTTATCATTCATTCACATTGGTCAAAATAATCTTAAATTTGCTGCCTAAATACTATACGAAAGATACTGAGCTTAATCATTAACATCAGTTACTTACTTTTGAACCATTTGTCTTTAATACTCTGGTTTTAAATTCCAAGCAATAAACGTCCTCTAATTATCATTATCTTAAATCCCATAATTACCATCCGTAGTTTTTTATCCATTCATTTAAGGATTACCATTCCCACAACACGGTCCTTTGATTATACATACTGGATCCATTTATAAACAGATAATAATTACCATTAAGATAATGTAAATTTATAATAATGCATACTGAATGTTTAAGTACACTCATCTTTAACGAGTTATGGTCACCATGTGGCAAAGAGGTAACGTTAGAAATACAACTTTAAGTAACATGAAATGGAGTTGAAATTTCAGTCTACGTGAATGAGAAAGTTTAGAATAAAACATAAATGTAAGCGCATCTTTCAGCTTTGTATTAACTTTGTGTGAGTGGATAGATTATGTTTATTTGTTCTTAAATGGAGTATAACTTGTCTTGTCTTTTAACGAAATAAAGTGCTTTATACGGTTAAAATGTTGAATACTGGCCTGATTTGAGATTGCTATGTAATTTTGACATTTAAGTGTCTATTTAAATTGAAAGGGTTCTTTATAGTCCCTTTTGATATTATGAGTATTCCTAAACGTAACAAGAATAGCTATAATGATTTATTAGAGACAAATACAATATATTTGTCATCATTACCTACATATTTGACATTATTACATTACGTCATATCTTTACTTACACATTCAATAGGCTTTGTAAACCGACTAGTTTTTTTGTTTATTGCACTTCGAAATCAAACGTCAGCGAACTGTCAAATTGGCAATTAAAAAAAATTAGGAAAACTATGGTATTGTAGATTCTTACAGCAAGGTCGATCGAAAAAAAATTGCTTAATGGTCCTCGAAGAATTGCACCAGCATATTGTAGGAAACAATAGATTTGTAATCCAAAATCCCCTTTATAACTTGTACATGTATGATAAACAAAACAAATGTGAGAAGATAAATACTTTCTAACGTAAAATTTTATAAGATCATGCAAGACTGCACCCTTGTTTTTTGAATTTAAAAATATTGCGACTGTCTTTTCAAGCCAGTGAAAGATTCATCCGACCAAAATGGCGGGGTCGTGTGACGTCACGAGGGTGCTCGAGGGTGCAGGCTGCATTTTTATTAACTTCCACTTGTTTTTGTATTCGATTACGAAAGTGGATTAAATACTTACTTATTCATTTAAGTAGCTGTTTTAAAATATCAAAATTTCGGTTTAAAGTTTATTAAATTATACTCTTAATGATGTTTGCATAGTATGCGTTGATAAAATATAACTAATTGGAAATGGAATGGAATGGAATGGAATTGGTTCTTATAATAATTGACTCATGTATCGGTAGTAAGAACAATGCTTATAAGTTAAAATAATCTCAACTTTGTATATGTAAGTGCTTTTATTGTTTATACTAGTTGTTGGTCATAAAAAATACACAATAGCATAATTTTTAGGGTTCCGTACCCAAAGGGTAAAAATAGATCCCTATTACTAAGCCTCCCAATGTCCGTCTGTCTGTCACCAGGCTGTAACTCATGAACCTTGATAGCTATGCACACTTAACAACAAATGCTAATAACAAAATAAATATTTAAGTGGAACTCCCATACAATAAACGTGGTTTTTTTTTGCCGTTTTTTTTATTTGATGGTACGAATCCCTTCATGCGCGAGTTCGACTCGCGCTTGGCGCGTTTCTTTACGACGTTGTTTTTTTTTTTAAATACTGAATAGGTATATTTATGCAGTTTACATATTATCATTGGCCTTACGTTGGTTACATAATAACTTAATAACTATTTAAAGTAAACCTTAAACCTTCTGATACAAAGATCAAAGCTCAAAGAAAAATTTAAATGCGTACAACATGACGGAAAAGACCGGGAATCGAACCCAGTACCTCTGGATTACCTACCGGTCTAGCGTATTGTGGTGTGTACCCATATTAAAAAATAATGAGACATTACATCACTACATAGTATAAAACAAAGTCGCTTCCTGCTGTCTCTCCCTATGTATGCTTAGATCTTTAAAACTACGCAACGGATTTTAATTCGGTTTTTTTAATAGATAGTGATTCAAGAGGAAGGTTTATAAATGTATAATACATGCATAATTTATCAGTATTGCACCCGACCGAAGCCGGGGCGGGTCACTAGTGTTTCAAAAAACATTTGTTGTGTTGATTATTTTTCATAAATTTATAACTTTTTAAAGGTTATAAAAGGCCAGGCAGCCGAGCAAACAGCTGGCATGTCATAATTCAGCCGTCGTCTGTACACATCCGCCTTGTCAATGAAAATTAAACGGAACACACCCTCTTTGTCACAAGAGTTCTCTCCTTCTAATCACTCGGTCTATATTCATCTCCGCCGTATTCCCAGCGTCATAAGGTTGTTTGTTTAAACGTTTTACTAGGAACAAGTTAGTCCGATCTCCGACCTTAAAGATTGAGTATTATAGTTGTTGTTCTTGAGGTGTTTTGTGAAGAACAGCAAAGTTAAGTTTGACAGCCGTATGGCACTCTCATTTCAGTGTTTGCGACGCGCTTCGCAATTAGTTCTTAGCGATGTTCGTAATGAGAGACGTTTCTTGTTCTGATGATTATATATTATAAGGTTTGTTCTGATTTAATACAACGCTTTGTGATGTATGGGCGTGATGAAATGTGTTCTACGTGATGTTTGCTTGTAAATTATGGGTGTTCATTAATTTTAAACATATCACGCGATACGGGTTGATATTAATCAAGCCGATTTATTTTCTGCTTGTCCATAGACTTTATTAAACGGGTAAAGGATTGTCTATTGTTTACATACATCTGCATTACGTCCAATTAACCATTCAGATCACTTAAGACTATAGAACAATTTGGAAATGCATTATAAGCGACATACTTACCTAAATCTTTATCTCGTTCAATTCGCTCTTAGTCAATCGACTGTGGTTATCATTAACTAGTTAGAATCATTATTGCTCATGAATCTCATCATACAACGTAATTATGATACGTTTTTGTAATGAGTTCCACATCAGCTGGCCGTCTTAAATTCGGTAGACAAACTTGCGTTTATCGGTTTTCTATAGGATATACTTCGGTGAGTGTGTACTAGGAATGCATGAACTGATTCCACCGTCTCCATTCCGTCATCACAATACTCGACGCAAACTTGGATTCCATCACCCTTATGCTGTCGATATACCACTGATTCGTAAGAAACGCTTTGCGTCTACTTTTCTCATCAAGGCAGCAATAGAGTAAAACTTTCATTCTGCGTATATTTTCCCTTAAAAATATAAATTGGATCTCTTCACGAGTGAATAGATATTTTCTAGGCTTAATCTGCTGAATCATAGGCTTTATTGTCACACATTTCCATCGAGGCCAAATGCTTGACTAACGTAAAAAAAAACAGTTGTCTGTTCGTGGTGCGTACCTAATTTTAAAATACTACTCAATAAAACTAGTAACGATCGTCGAACCGTAGTCGATTACTCAAATTTAAAGATCGATCCGTATTTACTGCAGCCGAATAAAGTTGAACCCCATTTTATGGTACCCCGATCTGCAGGCGTGGTTAAATAAATCCATGGGTGCATCTCGGACTACTATCAGAGCGGTACACGATTCTATTTTAATATTTCTTAACTTAGTTTTACGTATATATTGAATTTCATAACTAGTTTTCTCTGCCGTAGTTGGGTAAAACGTATCCTCTAACAAAAAAAAATGGTCAAAATTCATCCAGCCATTTTGGCGTGATGGGCACACAAAGAATTTTCTAAAAACAGATGGCGTTGGACGACTGGCACCCCCGTATAAATTAGACGTCAATCTTCATCGCAGTATTAAGATTTTTAACTGAAACCATGGTCATAGTTCTTCTCATATATGTTTCTCTCTCATTTCATAGATTTTTTTTAAATGGTATAAAAGTTAGATGAGCTCACGTGAGTTGCGTTCGAGTGTCAATCAAGAAATCGAGAGCCAATAGTATCGACCTCATAAACACGGGGTAAACACTATAAACATCCCCAATTTTACAACCTGCAGGGGAGCCCGATTTGCATACAATGCACGTATCCATTTAAATTTAAATGGAATTTAAGTTTAACATAAATAATGGACTCACAGTTAACTGCAAGAGCCTGAAAGTAACATCTCATTTAGAGAGGACTCATTTAAGAAGTTCAAGTACCTACTCGAGAGACATGTTATAATTAGACGCGACATGATTCGCATAATTTGCTGTCATTTTGACATGTTTGCGCTATTTCGAAACTTCATTGCAGCGATTTGATCCAACAAAAGCAGAAATAGAAATGTTATTACATAAGATATTTAGTCGTCTCATGCTCAGTGTAGATCTTAGTTTAAAAAAAGAAGAAAACAAAATATACGCTATTTTTAACAAGACTGAGTTTCTTACATGCAGACATTAACGTATATACCTCTAAATGCTCCTCAACTTAACTTTCAGGAACAGGTTATTCATAAAATATTGTAATAAAAAAAACACAACACATCAACAAGTTTTAGAACCTAATATATTAAGAAAATCGAGGTACCTATACACAGCTATCTCCAAAAGTACTAAATCTGAAGTAACTATTTCTATCATAAATTTCATATCCTTACCTCACGCCCACAACGTTTACACGAAGCAATACCTATCGAATGCACTTTTATTTTCTAGCGCCGATTGAAAGCGAAGCTCAGACTGATATTCGGCCGGCATCGTTATTCCGACCGCGAACATGACCTACGCTTCTATGTTTCTATATCACTGTACACCTTGTCTCACACTCAGTCGCACTGTGTCTAGGTGTTATTCTTTCGAAGTGTGACTTCTTTGGGAAGCTCTCTTCTTTTTTTCAGGAAAGATCCTATGCCTCTGTGATGTTTAGATATCAGTGTATACTTTGTCTCTTAGCTCGGTTTTTTGGTGTTTATCTTTGCGAAGTTTCAATTCCTTGGGTTATTATTTAAGGACATTACCCATTTTATATCATTTTACACCCAGAAATCTGGGTAAGTTATATCTTGTCTCGTTCTATGATTAGGGGTATTCTTGTCTCGTTGTACCCGCCTTCCCAACAGAATACGGAATCTATATAGTTATCAGATTTACGAGTTTTTTTTAGGTGGCAAAGTTCATTTAACTATTTTTATGTTCTAGCGCCGATTGAAAGCGAAGCTCAGACTGATATATGGCCGGCATCGTTATTCCGACCGAGAACACGACCTACGCCTCTATGTTTCTATATCACTGTACACCTTGTCTCGCACTCAGTCGCACTGTGTCTAGGTGTTTATCTTTACGACGTGTGACTTCTTTGAGAAGCTCTGTTCTGTTTTAGGAAAGAACCTATGCCTACGTGACCTACGCTTATATGTTTAGATCCTGTTTGCATCGGTGTCCTCATTACTGTCAGTGTGTGGTTTCTGCCCGTCTAGCACAACTATGCTTCGCGGTCCTTGTCACGCGATATATTTAGTATCACACGTCACTCTCTTACAGGACTGTACAGAGGTAGAGTATATCTCGCGCGAAAAAGAGTTGCGTGTCACAGTAGTGCTAGAGCTGCTTGTGTCATTACGGTCATGATCCCTTGATCATGGAGTAATATTCTGCCACACCGAGAATATTGAGCCACCTGTTCTTATCTTGGGCATCGTGGAGCGCATCGTGTAGCTTGGTGTTCAGCGTAGAGCCGATTTGGTCCGCCCATCTGATTGGACTACAACCTCGCGAACGTTTACCCTTACCCTCAACTTTGTCAGTAACCATTAGCTGTTCGAAATGATGTCCACTTTTTCTGGTTATGTGACCGAAAAACTCCTGATGAAAGCCTGGTTTTGACCTTGAGTTCCCAAAGAATGGACTCATTGGTGCGGAATGCCTTGTCAAAATTCAGAACAAATGGCGAACTTGATGTAAATGGCATTCTCTACCAGTCAACCATAGTGCCAAAGAGACAACAGAGAAGAGACGTGACAAGTCTCTGTGTCAATCCTTATTACCATTATCTCTGCACCTTACACTTCCAACAACTCAATAAGTCGCGCAAACTCCGAACACGTATTATAACGACAGATTTTCCCGCCAAGCGAGCAATAAAGAAAATGGCCGACGCACAGCTGCGCCTTTATGAAGTGACGCGATCGCTCGACAAACTTGCTTGCGATTTATTTGGCCATGTTGTAAGTGCAATGATTGGATAATTATATAAACCAAAATTATTTCCTTTTATTTTAGTTCAGAAGATCATTTTAGGTTCATAATTAAACTTATCTTTAGGAACCGTAATCTTTAAATAATATGTGACTAGTTACATAGTTAACTACACAAGTTTTATCAACATACACTATAATAATAGTTTTTAGTGTTATATAATAGTTTTTAAGAAACAATAAAAAAAAACGCATTAATAGAAAGTATTATATAAAGTATAATGTGATCGTCTCATAATACTAACAGCACTACTTTTAAATATGCGGTTTACACAGGAGAAATTGACAAAAACGGCCCGACATGTTTCGAACTCGTATAGAGTTCTTCATCGGGGACAGATATCCGCACAAGTCGTACAACTTCACGCGAATGTTATATTCCTTTGGTTGGCGTTCTGTACAATCCACTTGAGCAAAACAACGGTCATTAATGAGGTACAAAACCACAATAGTAGTTTATGCAACTGATACATAATGAGGGGCCTTAAAACACGAGTGTGGTTTTATGAAACGAGCGTCAGCGAGTTTCATAATAGGATCACACGAGTGTTTTAAGGCCTAATTATGTACAGTTGTATACACTACTTTATCTACACACATATCATAAGTACTCTAAGATGGGTTCAGAAGCCATAAGGAAATGACCGGCACCACTAGTGCTATCTGTAAAATATCTAAAAACGACATATACTAATGCAGTAAGAAATAAATCTGAACAAATACATAAACAGATTATTTGTTGTAATTTACATTTACATTGAAACAATATTTTCAACTAAAATGTGAATTACAATAAACTTATCACAATTATATTTTCGTAACAGCAAAGAACCAACAAACAAATGACAACAATAATGGCGGCAATTCGAAACTCCGTCAAGACGAATGTTTTTTTTTCTAAATCATATACAAACGAATGTATCCATATTCTCATGTCACTCGAGATCAAATGTCGTGCGGTTTTTATAAAAAAACATACTGAATTGACGTTTCGTATCGATAACAATATTAATATCTATGGATACTAGAATAGAGACCTACTTTAGTTTTGACAGCTGTTCCAAATTTAAACTCATAACCTTACAAAAATTGATACTGTTATAACATTACAGTACAGATTTTACCTACTGCCACAGATAAGAAAGTTCTCATAGTAAAATTGGTTGTAGTAATGCTGGCCATTTCCTACGGTTTCTGAACGCATTTTAGAGCACTAATGATATGTGCGTAGATAAAATAATATTGTTTTGCTTAAGTGGATCGTATACAACGCCAACAGAAGAAACCATGTATTAAAATTATTAGAGATGACTTACGAAAGTTTTGATAAGATTATAGCGGTAGTAGGTACTCCTCAATAATATTTGACTTACTTAGTCAAACCGTATAAATATGTATCTACCTCTATACACAAATGGATGCAGTGAAAAGAGCTCGCTAGGTATACATACATAAGAAGATAGGTGATAAACATTTCAGCGGCTGCCTGTTCGTGCGACCTTTCGTTCTACCGAGGAGTCTGCATTCTACGCTTTAATTTGTCCCTGTCTTGTTTGCAACCATACTGAAATTGATAATGGGGTTTGTATGAAAATGTAAATGTCATCATTGCTCCAAAAATGTTTTACCAAATTAACTTTTTAACATTATAAACATTCAGAATGTAAATGGTTTAAAAAATATCAATGTTAAGGGACAATCTTACCCAAACTGACCTAGTCCCAAACTAAGCAAATCTTGAACTATGGGTACGAAAAAATGATATACATAATATAATACCTATATAAATACGTAATATATAGATAACATCCATGACCATGACCCAGGCACAAATATTCGAGTTCATTACACAAACATTTGCCTTGGCCAGTATTCGAACCCAGGACTGCCGGCTCAGTAGGCAGGTGCATTATAAACTGCGCCAAACACGTCGTCACTACTAGCTAACGTAGGTTAGGTTACTGAGATAAATAATACCAAATAATCATGCTTTCCAAATTTGTTTATACATGCCTCCCACAGAACCTGGGCTACCAAGCTATAATAGTTCAATTCACATGAAATATATACAAAAAAATACATTTAAAAATAAACCCTAAAACATAACGCAATGAAAATAAGTTTTCGTGGCTAAAATATAAAATATTTATATTTGTATAGAATCTTTTTATCGATTCATATTTTTATGTGGTAATACCACATTTTTTATTTTTTATAAATAATGACACAAAGGTAAACCCCGCTTCGATTGTAGTAGATCGCATTCAATTTTTCTTTCTTAATTTACCTTTGTGTCATTATTTATAAAAAATAAAATATTTATGTGCAATATTCTTGTAGTTTTACCCGCAGCACAAATCCCCGCTAGTGAAGGCTCTAGTACGCGAGCAGAAATTAATGATAACAATTCATTCAGGAAGCGCAAGAGATAAGAATTCATTGTAGTTTAGAAACAAGTTAATTTATCAGGAGTTGAGTTTGAACGTCGGCTTGTTATCATTAAAGCTTAAACTACGAGTATAAGTTGTCGTTTATTAAGTGCAATCTTTTGTTTTGAACCAGGAATGTACATAACCTGTAACGTCTTGTTTACACAGGTTAAGAAATGTGCTGTCGTTTCTTAGTGATAGTTGATAGCTTGAAGTTGAACAAAGGGTCTCAAAGTACGTCGGAACATACTTAAATATCCTTCAGGATACTAATGTCTTTAAGGAGAAATGACGAGGTATAAGAATGTCAAGAAACGCTTTCTAAAAATGACGATATGGAAAAATTACAAAGTATTTTAAGGTCGAGGGAAAAAAGGTCGAAATAGAATTTAATCGAGGTAATAAAATGACTCATTTCACTCTGGCTTATAATTGACGAAGACCCGCTTCGCGGTGCTCCTATTTCTGTAAGGTTTGGCCTTCGGGTATCTGAAGATAACTAACGTACCTAACCTACCTAGACCTAGGGCCGTTGTACATCGCCGGTATTAGATGTTTTTCAGAATTACTCATCTCGAAATTTTTATTTTTAGACCATTATCAGTCCTAATGCTTTTGGTAATTTTTATAGACAAATTATGACTATTTGATTAATATGTGTATTTTTTTATAATTTCAATGTTTCATTACAGCATTTAAACGTATGGTCACTTCACCATTTTCTACTACCTAAGTCCTGTCGAAGGACAGGTCGCGCTTTCGATAGAATATACTAGGGTATACATATACATACTAGGGTATATTATATTTATTATGTACACATAAGTTACACAAGGAAAGCCGCCACATTCGCTCATCCCAAAACAAAATTGCTCGCAAGCACAAAACCCAAACCAATAACGTCTAATCTCAGGCCAAAGGTATTACCGAGCTCAGACATATCAGACATAACAAACACAATCTCTTATCACACACAAACGGATCATACAAACTAGAATTTTGGTCTAACGACGTAAGGTAGGAGTTTCTTTATACCGGTTAAGGGAAATAGGATGTGGAAGGTTGATATATATTACGTTGAGTAAGAAAAGGCGAGGATTGACTGGATTTTTCTGGAAACGTCTGCGAATTGACGGTTTATGTCTGCCGTTCACACTTCTGTCTGTAAATAAATAAATGGAATTCAATTTATAGGTTTGTTTTGCGTTCTACTCAGCGTTACCGCGAATCCTTTCTGACGCTTACAATCTTTATTTTTGTGTAGTATGTGGTTTTCGAATCTTTCTTTATTTTACACATCACGATCCTAAACGTAATAACTACTAAATAGCTACATATTATTATCACAACACAAACACACACCGTGCAAAAAAGAATCGACATATACACACTTAGACACCTATTATTCATGATAACGCCCCTTATAATTCACTCCGCATTTAATTAAACTCAAAATGGAGCAAAAATAATTCATCCCCCGCTTCTTATCTACAAATGACTCAATGGTAATGAGAGGCATGAAAGGTAAAATGAAAGGCAAGAGGCAAAAGGCAAGGCATGGAAAGTAAGAATAATATTGTGATGGGCATGTCGTTGACGAGACGTGACATTCCAGGACGGTTTTATGCTGTAGTGCAGAATTTCAGGAAAATATACGCCTTTAGAAATTCTTGGTGCATTTTGCCTTTTCTGTTTTATTAGCTGTTGTTATAACTAATGTGAAGAACAATGAGTGCTCATCAAGGTTTTTATTTTGTTTTTGTTTTTTAATCATTTAATAATGTATTTTGTATGACGGTGTATGTCTCATTTTTGGCATAGTTGCTAATAGCTGACATCAGAAATGATGCAAAAAGTGCGTAAACTTGAAAAAATATACCTTTATTTTATAAGCTCGCTATCATAGATAGTATTATTAACTTTGATATAACTTTGACCTTCCTTCATCCTTCCTTTTCATGTTTACCAAAAAGAGTGATTTATATATAACAGTTCTACCAATAACATCACTTTATTCAATTCCATTGAGCGAAAACGACCGAACGCTTATCAACCAAAAAGAAAAACTTTTTACTCAAGACGGAATACACAACTTAAAAAGGCAGACGTTTGACGTTTCCATTTCGTATAAATAAATAAGTAAACATCTCCAAGACGCCTCGACGTATAAGAATGCACCCCACCCAGAAATCAGGGTGCATACCCCCGCTAGAGATATATGATTTTAATAATCGCCAAGATTACGGTAAGGAGGGATGCGTCGAATTCTTTTCGAGTGTCCCTTGGAGAATCGGACGGGGATTATTCTCGTTCAGTGAGGATCCCTTTTAGCTACTGTTGTTTTGTTTTCTTTACAGAGATAGGTTACTGCTATATATAGATACAAAGATCAAGGCACAAATTATATAAATTGCGCTCATACGTGGTCCACACCGGGACTTTAATTTAATTTTTCTTTGCGGGTTGATCTTTGTATCTACATAGCAATAAAAAAATGTGGTGTTAACTTATCCACATTTATAAAATCATATAAGTAGAGATAGGTTATTTTTGGATGTTTAACACGGCCTTGAACATCTTTAAACATGGCAAGCTTGTAATAAAATAAAATAAAAGACTAATCTCAGAAGATACCCATCGTCTAGTTGTAATCGTTATTTTTTTATTGACTTCACAGAAGATAGATTTTCTCCGATTCTCCGTTAACAGTCAGACGCGGAGAGAACTAAGTAGGTATTTACTGTAAAATTTTAATCATAATAATATAATGGTATCCAAGACTGCTAGAATTTTAATACAAATTTAATTTAAGTTAAGACCTTTTTACAAATTTGGGATGTTCGGTTGAATTTTGTGAGTACCTATATCATAAATGTTACCATTTTTTTCTTCATTGACATTTTTACTATACCTAACCATGATCAGTCATGTATTCCAAGAATCCTAAACATCGCAATTTCATCCTTCGATATTCAAATAGCTCAACATCAAGCTCAATGTAATAAGAATCCTAAATACCTATCGCTAAACAAAAACTTTCTCCTTTGTCCAAACGGTTTTCGCCCAAAGCGGACCGAGACCCGTCCTAAGATTCGTCCCCGAGCTATTTCATTTGTGAGGGCACTTGATATATGCCAGTCCTTGTATTCAAAGAAACCTTTTCAGTTAAGGAATTCCTTTTATTCGGCAGTCTTAAGGATCGCCTAGAGAATTAGGGTAGTCTCAGTCAAATTTCTATTCTGGGATCAAAGTGTTTTTGTCTTAATTATTATTATTTATTGGTTGGGGATTGCCATTTTATGTAAATATGTGAAAGTCTGAAAAACAGGAGTAGTGATGTTTTGTTCAAGGGGTGTAAGCAAAATGTATGACCGCTTATTTGGGAACTGATCAATATTACGGACTTAAAAAAATATGGGGTTGATGATATTTTATTCAAATTTCTGCTGAGAAATTAAACTGCTGAGTCCAATGTCCTAATACACATAGTATTTAAACTTCAATAAATAGTTATATTTTATTTGGGCTTAAATCGAATTAAGAAATCATAAATGCGTACACGGTAGGATGCTAAAGAAAATAAACCGTATTTTAATAAGATTCGTGATAATATAGAAATCTGTTATGTAACACTAAGATAGTTATTTCAAATACTTTTATGGTCTTTTTTGTAAGGTGTAAATGACTGTAACTTACATAATCTTTACACTACTGTAAACGTGTCGTTGGTGTTAAAGTGTTACAAACATATTTAATGAGAAATGAACACCACAACCAGACATCAGTTAGTCTCTAATTAATGTTAAAATACTAAGTGAAATGCAATAAAACTCCTTATCTCATTGCCATCTGTACGCTCAGCTAACTAGAAATGTTTAGCTGGCTGAAATTAATTCTCGTCTACTGCTAGACATTTAATTAGATATCTCGTCTAGAGCGGGAAACGAGTTATTTGTCGCGTTCATTTGTTTTTTGTACCTACAGTGTGATATGAAATTGCCGGTCCTTACTAGATTTTTAGCATGTTATGTGCTATTTTACTGCTCTAGTGCATTTGTTTTTTGTTACATGAAAACTTTGAATCCTTTATTATCTTTTTGATGTTTCTCTTACTTTTGCGACAAAAATATTAACTGCAGAAGCATGCTTTTTGTTGTCCTTTTAGACAACGACGCTATTATATGTAGTATGTTAGAGATGAGATAATTTAAAAACAAACGCGCCTCCAAACTATTTGCGTAATATAACATAATGTGATGTTGCTATGATTCCTAGAGAGTCATCATAAATTGCATCGTATTTTACACAAATTAAACATATGTTCTCCGATGGCTTTTTAGAAAATCAAAAGAGAGAACCTTCTAGAGTGCTTGATTGAGTCTAAACTAACACCAACAAACCGTCAACTTTATGATGACACATGACTCTAAACCAAGAATGAATCCCCGTCTCCTCAAGCTGTCAACGCAAGTTGGTAGCACCAAATTAGACAGAGAGGAATTAGTCCAACGCCTGAACTAATATCACTGTTTATTAGAAAACCGCCGCATCCGGCGTTTTGACGTGGTTTTGAAACATGCTATGGCTGACATGAATCTTGCAAATAAATATATAAAGCAGTGGCGGTTTTCCTTGTTCCAATGAATGCTACACCTTCTGAGAAAGAAGTAAGAAAATAAACTTAAGACCAGCACCTCTAGCTCGCGCGAGATACTTGCCTGTCTCTTTTTGTGCAGTAATGTGAGAGGGTGACGGGTAGCGCTATGTCGCGCGGCAAGAGTCGCGAAGCATAGTAGTGCTAGACGGGTAGCTCGGCCCTAGCTCACCGCGTGCAAGCCTTTTTTAGGGTTCCGTACCCAAAGGGTAAAAACGGGACCCTATTACTGAGACTTCGCTGTCCGTCTGTCGGTCCGTCTGTCACCAGGCTGTATCTCAAGAACAGTGATAGCTAGACAGTTGAAAATTTCACAGATGATGTATGTCTATTGCTGCTATAACAACAAATACTAAAAATTAAATAAATATTTAAGGGGGCTCCCATACAACAAACTTGTTATAGATTATGATACGGAACCCTTCATGCGCGAGTCGGACTCGCACTTGCCCAATTTGTATTACATCTGCCGGGCCTGTGGTCGCGTGTGCCGTTCTCGCAGTGTCTTGCATAGCTATGAAAAGTGCTGTTTTCCTACATGGCACTGTAAAAGACTGATAGCCTTTGATTGCAGGGAAACTTATTGCAGTTTGACGCCACGTCACTGATATATAGTGCGGAAAGTCAAACACGATATAAATGAAGGTACCTTTAATATTGACTCAACAATCCTTGTCTCTATTAGCTGTCAACGCTCGTTGCACCAAATTAGACAGCGAGGAATTAGTCCAACGCCTGAACTAATATCGCTGCTTATTAGAAAACCGCCGCATCCGGCGTTTTGACGTGGTTTTGAAACATGCTATGGCTGAAATAGAGACAGGCACGAATCTTCCTCAGGCTGATATGCAGCCTAAATACAGCTTAAATTTGAGTTATAAAAGTTTTATACAGCTTGTTTGCTACCTGGATTGCAAACAAGTATATAGCAGTGGCAAAGCTTACAAGTAAACGAAAGTTACTCCAAACTTACCAATGCACAATGATTATGTATTACTCCACTCCACTGATAGGTATAAAGTGCAAAAATCGAACGCCACATAAACGATAACTACCTTAAAAATTGTAGATAGCCAATATTATTAAAGCTGTGTATTTTACAGCATTAATAATGTGTTTTAAACCACTTGGTTTAGTGCTTACTTGTCTCGTATAAGTACTTACTTATCTTGTATTTAGAATCAATCCCTTATTAATAATTTTCTTGTAATTAGAGTAAGCCGCTAGTGTCGTAGCAGCAAGGATAGCTGTCCCTGACGAGCTCCATATGAGTTGGAAACAATTTAGGCCGTTCCAATTTTTACGTGAGTTTAAACCGTTTTTATAATTATTAAAGATGTCTCGCGATATTTTTAGTAATTTTATTGAATCAATCCTTTTCGTTGTCAACGCTCAACTCGACGCTCGACGTCAAATTAGACAGAGAGGAATTAGCTCAACGCCTGAACTAATATCGCTGCTTATTAGAAAACCGCCGCATCCGGCGTTCTACCGCAAGATGGCGTGTTTTGAAATATGTACAGTCAGCTGGAGAACTAAGTGAGCGTACTACGTACTGTAAGTTGGAAATAAAAGTATTGGTGACATATTACAGCGCGAATGATAAAGCACCTCTATCTCTTACTTTTTATAAGTATACAAGTATAAGTGCGAATTTGGCGAATGATTTCTATCTATCAGCCACAGACGTGAATTTGATTGCCGAACATAGGCCTCCCCATAGCTCGATGCGAAGTGCGATCCTGTGCAGATAGCATCCATCGACTCCCCACTACCTTCATGTGGCCATCCGTTCTCCTAGTCAGGGGCCGACCCACGCCGCACTTTCCTATACGAGGTCACCACTCCAGGACTTTGCACCAACGGCCATCCGTTCTCCGGGCTACATCGTTTGAGTCGTTTAGTAACTAATGACACAAAAATCACAAAATAAAACTATGAGCGAATGTTGGCATAAATCTAAACTATACTAGTGGCCATGTGAGCTGACTTCACGAGTTTGTTTTGGAATGTTTAATTATTTTTTTTTGTTTTCAGCCCCCATAATATCTAGGTACGCTGTCAAAAAATAGAACAACTGAATCGACAAAAACATCTATATAATTAATGTTAACCACTCACAAAATTCCATGAGAATCGATTAGGATATTCGACATTCTAGGTGAGAACAGCCAACCATCCAAACATC
The DNA here is from genome assembly GCA_932273695.1 of Apotomis betuletana. Lineage (NCBI taxonomy): Eukaryota > Metazoa > Arthropoda > Insecta > Lepidoptera > Tortricidae > Apotomis > Apotomis betuletana. The sequence goes on from OW026305.1 coordinate 4,156,172, forward strand.
CGAAAAAGAATTTTGGGCCAAGCTAAAACAGAGTCGCTACGCTCGCTCGGTCAATAACAAACAGTTGGAACTGTTGTTGCAGAGCACTTAATGTGATTACCAATTCACCACCTGCATTACAACCACAATACGACGTAGTAACAGCCGGACAAACAGACGGAATTAGTCGTCTGCAATGGTAAATTCAATTACACATGTGGGAAGCGTGAAATATAAGTTAAAGCACTAGTCACCGTGACGATGTGCAGAGGGTGGTATGAAATAAATGCTTACGATAGTTTAGACAATAAGCAAGTCTGATCTGAGAGTGACTTGGTTATATCATTAAATCTTCTATAGAATTATAAAATTCTAAATTTGTATTGAGAATCAGTTTTTGAAGGAAAGGGATGATTTGAGGTAAAATCCTTATAGTGCTATGCCGGATCGTCTTTGCTTTTGTATTGGCGCGCGACGCCATGCCAGCCTAGCGCCATCTATTGGTCATAATTTATTTGTCCTCACAACACGCCGTAACTGCTGGACAAATTCAAACCAATTCTGGTACCTACAGGGATAGCTAGAAACATAATAGAAACCAACGTGTGTAGGTAGTTTTGTCACTAATCCAAATAAAGCCAAACCGCATGATACAATAACTCAATACGTCCAGTAAAGAGCACTTTGCGGGCTTTAGTCACACCACAAAAACGGTATCCACAAAGCGAATATTCCGCCCTGGGCGATATTGACGTAAAAAATACGAGGGCTTGTAATTTGTCAAATAGGGGTGGCTACAACGCTTTTGTGTATGTAATTATTATAATTCATTCGGATTTTAAAGTTTTAAGTTCATAATAATTGAGAAGCTCAATGTTTCAAATTCTAACGATAATGTAAATTCAGCCAAAATTTCAACAAAAAGACAAAAGAGGTAAACTAGGGTAATATTGTAGTAGGTATAGTATACGTAATATAAGTTATTATAATATGTGTATAGTAAAGCTTATAATAAATATACTCTTATCATGAGTTTGCAGTGGCTGTACTCGCTAGTGACTGCGTAAACTATTTGTATGGAGCCCTATTCTAAGTTGTAACATTGAGAATATTCTCAGAAACATGTATTATCATAGAGAAAAATGTCTAAAACAATCAGCATTCTTGAACGGATAAGGAGCCTTCACATTTCTATTAAATTCAAATACTCAGTGAGATAGGTACTTACTCTTGAGACAGTGCTTAGTTATGAATGTTCGGAACTTCCTCCGCTAGACTTCACATCGCACTAGACTTGGAGTGCCAACTGCAGTTGAGAAAGTAAGGATTTCTTCTCGTCTGTATATCAATTTACTAACAAGGTGGCGAATAAATACATAATAAATATCGGACCACCTCACACAACGATCTAGTCCCAACTTAAGCACAAGAAGGCTTGTGTTATATAGATAAATACATACTTAAATACATAGAACAACCATAACCCAAACACAAATATTCGAGTTCATCACACAAATATTTGCCCTGGCCGGGATTTGAACCCGGGACCGCCGGCTACTAGGTAGGTGCTCTACTAAATGCGCCAAACATGTCAAAATTTGTAAGTTTGTAAAGGGTATCGTCATTGGCACTAGTTTCGCAATATTGGTCCTCAGCAACACTGCCTATTAGGCTCATACACAGATTTTAGGTTCAAGTCTTTCCTGTGGACATAAGCGAATTTAAGGATTCCAGGGCCTTATTTTCTGATTAAACTCATATGAGAATAAAGAACGTTCCCTCATCTATAATCCGATGTAATAGCAATATAACCTGGATTCATACAAGCTCTTAACTTTTGGCCACAGGATCGACTTTTGTTTTTTGAACTGTGTATGACCCATTATTCTTTCACTGCTTTAATTTTATGCAAAAGCTTACAAAGTGCACAAAATGAAACAAATTGCGCGAAGTGCGCCGATACACCCGGAAGCGGGCTAGGAGCTGCGCGGGTTTGTTTTAATGCAATTGTGATGCAAATCCCTGCAATTAATCGTTCTACTCTGCAGTTTTGCCGCTTTTATTGCTGCAGTTTAGTTTAGAGCCGCGGTTTACTTGATTTCACTACAGATGACGTTGGATATATCACATCATGTGTTTTTGTATTTGCTGCTTTGTCACGCTCAGACGGTTTGACCAATTTTGATAAAATTTGGTATGAAGGTAGCGGAGCTTGCATTTTATTGCCGCTACCTCGTTTGTAGTATTTGTCGTGCGGCAAAAAGTCGGGTCTCACAGTTCTGCTAGACCGTCCTGGTGTGTAAAATACATAAAAATAAAATGCTAGCGAAAGCGTGTGAAATCTTAAGTTTTAGTTTAAAATAACATTATCGTCGAGGCGTTAAACCCGATCCTATTATCCTTGCCTATGTTAAAAAAATAAACTCTTTACTCAAGATGTTTTAAGGAAAAAGTTAAATTTACTCAACCATGCCTACGGCTACGCCGACACCTCGCCCTCTACAGACCTTCCACATAATCTGTTGAATTTTTCATCCCCAAACCACTTTTATCCTTATACTAATTCATATCAGCACCAATAGGGTGACCATGCCAGTCAGGTGTTCCTAACTGCGGCCCGCTCACCGTTCTGCTGTTTATTGGTCCCATATTTCAGCACCCCTGACGGAGCCCCTCTGATTTGCATCTGACGATGACTACCTACGTAATAACGGTACCCTATTTTTTGAATTATTCGTTTGGAGAATTTTGCTGAACGCTGCCGATTCGTCTTTTGTTTCAATTAGTGGATTAGATTGATTTGAAGAAATCGGTCTATTTTGTAATTTTGATTTCAATCGAGACGGAATGTTACTGATTTCAAGCGTTTTCGTAATTTATGACTTACTAGCTGCGTCGCGCGACGTTACCCGTTCATCTTTCAGAAACACTTCATGTTTTCGGGATAAAAAGTAGCATATGTGGTTATCGAACGTGTCAGCTACTTTCATACCAACATTACCAACCTTTATCAAAATTGGCCGTTTAAGCCTGAAGAAGTAACAAACACTCACAAACTTTCAGCTTTATAATATTAGTGTGGTTATGTTATGTTACGATATTACGTCTTTTATTAAAATTCCCTGCTAGGTACCTATCTTAGCAGTTTAACTTTCCACGATATAAATTCTGAATTTCTGTACAGTTGATTTTTCCTTTTTATGTTATATTTTGCAGTGAAGTTAACTGAACGTTTGTTTAAGATTCAGAAGTAATTGTAAGAATATAATTGGTATCAGTATACTTGATACTTTAAAAATATGCCAGAATGACAGTAGCATCTAACAAGGCACCGTTCGTTTCTTGTCAGTTGCCATTTTGCCATGTTGCGACTTGGGCTTTCCTTTTGCTTACCATCAGGCGAAGTGAAGCCACTATGTCGTGCCAATATATAAAAAAGCACATTTCAAGTCAATATTTCAACATTAGGAGATTTCGGCTCAGTTGCTATTTACTACCGAATTTGACGCTAGTTTCAGAAAACAATACTTAAGTAAGACATTTAAAGCACCATCCCTTTCTTACCCAATAAAAGTCAATACTAATCGTCCAATTTGGTTCCCATCATCATCACGGCATCCGGCCAGGGCCGGGCATCGAATTGACGACAATCGTGGCCACCCGCGGCGACCAATTGCCCACTTAATGGCCGCTTTGCCCATTCCCTGATCACTGATCAAGGGACAAGTGGGACTATTCTTCTAACGAGTATCTAAATAGAATGACGACTAGTGGAGTGTGAGATAAAGTCTAAATGTCGGACGAAATAGTTGGAGACAACTCCGCTAAAGAAGAGAAAAGAGCTTATACAGCTATTATTACTCTAATAAACTGTATGAAGGCTGCATAATAAGTGGTTATGCAACCTGTGTGCTACTTGAGAAATTAGCAGTAATTATATAAAAGAGCTTATTTACCTTTCTTATTATTGTATTAAGCAGTTTAGGCTCACGTGAAATTGTCAGGAACGGCCCGACATGTTTCGAACTCGTATATGGAGCTCTTCATCAGGGACTGCTACCCGTACACCGCCGCGGCAACCTCGTCACTCCATACGAGTTCGAAACATGATGGGCTGTTCCTGACAATTTCACGTGAGTGTAAACCGCTTAATACAATAATTAAATATGTCTCACGAAAGTTTTATTCAGATTATACCTTTCTTATATTTATAACTTTGATACTAATATCTTTATAAAAAAATATGACGTTGAGAGTTCATGCAATGATGTCAAGCGGTATTTTCTTGTTAGTTTACAAGTTTTGTTTCGAGACAGAATATTTTGTTAAGCTTTGTGTTATGCATTGGTAAATAAAGTACCTAAGTATATCTATGCAATTGACTATAACTTGTCACTTTATGTACTCATGTTATTTTTTATTATTTTCAGGTAAATGCATCATACAATCATGCAGTTTAGTGTGGTAAGCGTTAGATATTAAGGTACTGAATACAGAAGAATAGTCAAAATTATTTTAAGTCTGATGTAAAAACCAGTCTTGAATGTAACGAGTTGCTTCTACACTACCTTGTTTATTGTAAACGGGTGTACATAATATACCTATGCAAAGAATGTTCATAGTATATACTATAGACATCTATATATATAATAAAGAGTACACGCGATCCCTCGCACCTTATGATATAAAAATGTCTAACTAGTTATGGTTCATAAAGAAGAATAAAATCATCGTAGCGGAATCGCTACTGATGAACTGAAATAAATTATACGTATGAATATACGTAGAATTTATTCTTAAAATAAAATGCTATTCCATAACCTTCTCACGTAAATAAACGATTCTCAATTATTTTCGAATCCGCTCCCTCCTTTGAAAACTTTTAATTATTCTTAAATTTACACAACATAACTTAAAAACAAAAACAAAACAGTCGCCAACAAATAACGAGGGCACTTTGGACTCACAAATGTCTCGTCTAGACTTCAGGTGTTGAATTCTCGGCGGGCCAAGTTTTCGCCATTAAAAGATCCCCCGCCATATTGGCTGAAAGTTACCTCCGTGTACAATAAGTGCGCAAAAAGGGGGACTTAGTGAGTGTGCTAATGGTGGACGGAGTATATTGTAAAAGTTTTTTTGGAAATTGTCATTTGTGTAATTTTTAGCGCTCCCCTTCGGTTGGGTTGGAAAATCTTTTTAACCTTAATAACTAACAACAGCCAACATTTAAACATGCATACTATGCAGAGCTATCCGATTTGTAAATTAAACCTTATTTCACACATATATGTCGATTTCAAAGAAATATACCGGGTGAGGCCTGAAATAGGAGCAATAAATTAAAACATAGATTCTTCCCTTGAAGCTGAACAACATTTGTTGAGCAACTTCTGAAAATAACGTGTATTAAATTATATTTTGTAGAGTAATGTTTAGACAAAGAAGCTATGTATTGCGAAATGTTCGATACCTATTAGTAGAGTGACAGCTATGTCAATGCTCAGGGAAACAATGTGGGACGACGTACATTGAAAATACTATTTAATTTGTTTGAAATAATACAATTCTGAAAACTGATTTTTTTTTAAATGTACCTGAACAAATGTTGTTCAGTTTGAAGAGTAGAATGTATGTTTTAATTTAGTGCTCCTATTACAGGCCACACCGGGTATACTTAGTTAAGGGCTATAATAAAAACAAACCTTAATTGATTCCTTTGTGCCAAGTTTGAAAGAATATATTTTGTATGACTAACTTTTGTTACAGAAAATAAGCGATCGTAGTTTTGTTTTTATTAAGCCTACGTACATGGTTAATTATGTAAGTACATGTTTTTTTGAAATCGTAATATTACGATGCAGGATCGTCTTTTGTTTTGTATGAGCGGCCATGACAGTTGCAATCTGGCGCTATCTCTTGGTCATCATACTTTGTCTTCTCATCACGCCTGGATACATTTTAACCAATTTTAGTACAGGGCTAGCTGGACATTCAAATATGGTTATAGGTACTTAGGATACTTTTTACCCGACTACGGTAAAATAAAGCAGTATGCGGACGAAGTTGAACAAAAATGACGTAACTGTACTTATCTCCAATTTTCCAAAAGCAAATTTTCACGAAACAGACGGTGCAGAATGCAACTTGTTACCATTTGCACCCTTCCCTTTGTTTGCATAAGTCACTAAACGCGCCCCTACTAATGAAAACCTGAGGGAAAATTCGGGAAAACTGAAAATAATAGAGGGTGCGTTGATGGTATCTAAATACAGGGTGATTTTGAGAGTGGACTTTAAAATGCTTTCTCTACAGGTAATCGTTGAAAATGCGATGTGCAAATGTGTGTGTGAATATTATTGTTTTTTGCATATATTTTAAATACGACCTAATTACCTAGCAAAGGCTGGTCGATCACACTTCAATGCAATTATGAAGCATGGACTGGAAACTGACCTAAACAACATTTTATCAATGTGACATAATATTTATCATATAATATATTAGAATCCTAACTTATGTCTAGATTGTGTCTTTATAAAACATGTTTAAAGTAAATAATGATTAATTATGCCATCTATAGGGCAATGGAAAATAGTTTGCGGTAGTGGCACCTCTATCTGTGAAACTTGCCAGAAATAAAATATGTCCTACTCCGATCCTTGCACTTTCTGAAACGCAACACCCTGTATGCCAAAACAGATATGCTATAAATTCAAAAGGGCCGTTGCCTCAAATTGGACGAAATTCAAAGTTGTATGCAGATCCGAGACAGATGTCGCCCCCCGATTATCGTATGCAGATTAAGCCGCCCCTATCACGGTTAGGTACCTGGGTTAGCCCTAAAACGAATCTTCCAAAATCCTGAATAATTTCGCAACAATTTGCATTTTGATGCCTAAGAGATTTAAAAGTTAATTTTAAAGTCTTTTTGAAGACAATTAAAAAATAATTTTATGAGCTACGACAGTTTTATGGATGTTGGTTAAACTTTTTAACTAAATAAATATGTAGTCAACGTAGATGGTCTTAAATGCGAACTCTTGCTCTTGAAATTGCGTATTTCTATTTGAAATTAAAACTGATATTGGCACTGAACGTGTTCCTTCAGTTAATACATAATACAGTATGAGTCAGTCACCGTTAATGCACAAATGGTTACCAAACCTAGGACAGTCATTACACATCATGATCCAGAAACTTGCCTAAATATTTCGATATACGACTACACAGTACCTAGAGTACGAACCGCAAAAATATGAAGCATAAGCGGGATAGTGATGTGCCGTTTAAAGATAAAGATAAAGATAAAGATAATTTATTTGTCAAACATGAGTAAATATATAAACAATGTTGTTATTGCTAGAGATAAAATGTCCTCCATGTTTTGCCTTTCGGCGTACAAATTATAATTCACAAAAATAGAGATTATCAACACAAAAAATAAAACAGCTAAATAAAATAACTAAGTAACTGCGCTGGTTCAGCAACCCAAAATAAGTCTTGGCCTCTGACACAAGAGCTCGCCACATAAAATGTTAAAATTAAAATTAAAATTATAAATATACATTTATAATTAAAAAGTAAAAAAGTAAAAAGTAAAAAAGTTTTATTTCATACAGCGAGCCAAATATTTTACAGAGTATAATATACACTAGAGGCCCGTTGCGGCGTCGAACCGCCGCTAGAATATGGAAATCCGGTAGTGTTACAGAAAATAACTACTTTATCGATAAGAAGTTTTTGGCGAACGAAGAATTAAAATGACGTTTTAAAAACGGTAAAACATGCCAGGCTAGAGCTAGGCCTGGTAGCCAACTGCCAGCTTCATCGTACCAACTTTTTCAACTCTTGTAAAAATAAGTTGTGCATTAATGACGTGATCTGCTGATCTGTTTCACAAATAAAATGAATGTTATTCGATTTATGGAAAAATTTAACCCATAAAAATAATTCCATATCTTAAAAAAATAATTGACATATTTTCATAGGACCGAACATAAGATTGGTAGAATTTAATTTGTTGTTCTTTCTTCAGGACATAAATTTATCGATTTGATCGATTTCTATCAATTTCAAGAAATAGCACATGAATCGAAATGACAGATTTGGGCACTCACTACGCAGGTTTTAAAAAGGAAATCATGTAGTGCGTAACTGTTTATGTATTCATTTATAATCGTAAATACTTAAAAATAGTGATAATAAAAAATGTTAAATAAACTCAATTGTATGAAATAGAGAGTATAAAACGTTTATAGATACACGAAAAACCACTATTATCAATGCTTGTTTTTTTAATGAAATTCAATAGATCGTCCAAATTTTCTTAATATGGGTGCTGCCATGTCATCATCATCAATCATTTATGAATTATGAGTCAAAATCCATGTGTCAAATCTGCTATTCGTCATGGCTCCTATTCGTCAAGCTGTCTTTTGGTCAACTTTGATTTTAAGTCAAATTTTCTTTTCGTCAAGTTCCTCGTTCGTCAAATTACTTATTCGACATCCCCAGGTACAGTTGTTAAAATAAGAAATAAAATCCTTGATCGTATAGTAAAGTCAGACATATTTTTTTCAGTAAATTTAGAGCTGAAGGCCTAATACCCGAATTCCAAATTCAAACTTTCGTCTTTCCTCTCATTGAAATAGTGTCTGACAGAAGAGTGAGGGAGATGCTATCTATACTCTCAAGTCTATGATATAAACCTAATTTTAGGGTTCCTTACCAAAGTCGGTAAAAACGGAAGCCTTACAAAATCAATTTGTTTTGTTGATAGCAGAATTTGTCAAATTTTATTTTGAATGAGAATAAGAATGATCAGCCAGACGTCATTAATTCAAATATGATTTATCCTTGAGGGCGTCAATTTTTTGAAATTTGCATCATATGTAGGTTATTTCTACCATCAAGTTTCGCATGTTAGGGTAATATGTTAATTATTCCACATTGCCAACTGGTCCACAATGTCAGCTCGTCTATATTCCCATCTGGGTCACAATGCCAACTTGTCCACACACCCAACACGTCCACATTGCCAACTCGTTCATACACCCAACTCATCTGCATTGCCAACTCGTCTATATTACCAATTCGTCTCCATTGGCAACTCGTCCATATTCCCAATTTGTCCACAATGCCAAATCGTCCACATTGCCCACTCGTCCATAAACCCAACTCATGTACAATGCCAACTCGTCCATATTACCAACTCGTCTTTATTGCCAACTCGACCATATTGCTAACTCGTCCATATACCAACACCACAATTCCAACGCGTCCATATTTCCAACTCGTCCATATTTCCAACTCGTCCACATTCCCAATTCGTACACAATGCCAAATCGTCCACATTGCCCACTCGTCCATAAACCCAACTCATCTACAATGCCAACTCGTCCATATTACCAACTCGTCTTTATTGCCAACTCATCCATATTGCCAACTCGTCCACAATGCCAACTCATCCATATTGCTAACTCGTCCACATTTCCTACTCGTCCATACACCCAACTCGTCTACAATACCAACTCGTCTTTATTGTCAATCTCGTCCATATTACCAACTCGTCTTCATTGCCAACTCATTTATATTCCCAACTCATCCGCAATGCCAACGCGTCCATATTACTTGCTCGTCCACAATGCCAAGTCGTCAACATTACCAACTCGTCCATACACCCAACTCATCTACATTGCCAACTCGTCTTCATTTCCAACTCATCAACAATGCCAACTCGTCCATATTGCTAACTCGTCCACAAATACAACTCGTCCACATTTCCAACTTGTCCATAGGCCCAACTCGTCCACAATTCCAAGTCGTCCACATTTCCAACTCGTCCATATTCCCTACTCGACGATACACCCAACTTGTCTATACAAACTCGTCCTTATTACCAGCCCGTCTTTATTGCCAACTCATCGATATTCCCAACTTGTTCATTTTGCCAACTCATCCACATTCCCAACTCGTCCATATTCCCAACTCGTCCACATTGACAACTCGTCCATATTACCAACTTGTCCGTATTACCAACTCGTCTTCATTGCCAACTCGTCCATAATGCGAACTCGTCCACATTGTCCCCTTGTACATGTTCCCAACTTGTCAATTTACCAACTCATCCACATTGCCAACTCATCCACATTTCCAACTCGTCCATATTCATAACTCGACGATACACCCAACTCGTCTACAATACCAACTTGTCCTTATTATCAGCTCGTCTTTATTGCCAAATCTTCCATATCACCAACTCGTCCGTATTACAAAGTCATCATCATTGCCAACTTGTCCGTATTACCAACTCGTCTTCATTGCCAACTCGTCCATAATGCGAACTCGTCCACATTTCCCACTTGTCCATGTTCCCAACTTGTCAATTTTACCAACTCATCCACATTGCCAACTCATCCACATTTCCAACTCGTCCATATTCCCAACTCGACGATACACCCAACTCGTCTACAATACCAACTTGTCCTTATTATCAGCTCATCTTTATTGCCAAATCTTCCATATCATCAACTCGCCCGTATTACCAAGTCGTCTTCATTGCCAACTCGTCCATATTCTCAACTCGTCCACATTTCCAACTCGTCCATTTTACCAACTCATCCATATTACCAATGTAGATACATTCCTAACTTAGCTACATTGTCAAGTCGTCCATATTCTCAACTCGAACACATTTCCCATCCCGTCGACATGCAAGCGGAAGGACTAAGTTTTTTCTTGTAAAATACCATTTAATTTACCATAACTCATGCCATTTTCCTTGGTTTTTTTTTTATGAACTTATATAATCATAATAATCATATTTATAATAATCTATCAGAAATTTACTTATTTGAATGACGTTTAAATTAGTTTTACTACATTTTTTCTGCTTTGATTTTTTATTGTAAAACTCGCCTATACCTAAAAATAATCTATTCTTGAATGACGGTTAGTTTTAGTCTTGCGAGCACCAGTCCAACTCGCACTTAACCGGCTTGTTCCTTCACATTTTTAACAGTTATGCGAAAAAAGTTTTCATATCAACATTTTAAAAAGAAAAACAACCTGGCAATTTAGATCATTGACATAATAACCCCCAATAAAAAATACATTAAAAGTAGTCAGAATATGGTTACTGTCATTCATTGTCAACAAACTGTAAAATTATTTTTGCATATTCGTACATGTTTTAAGTGTTGCGGATATTACGTTGCCGACTCAAAAATAATATTTCATCATGCTGAACAACTTACTACAGGTTTGTGAGCAAATCATGCTTGTTATTATCTGGTCATCTTATGTCAAAATAGGGATCACAGGTCACGTGGTCAAAGTCACGTGGTTAGCGCACAGTAGTTTTTTCAAATCCATTTTTCAGTACTTTTTCAGGAAAAAATTAAAAATCCAAGAGTTTTATGCACCTCTCCAGCATGAGACGAATCTAATGACATATCATTTATCAAAATCGGACCATAACTGTAGATCTGATGGGATGTACAAAAATCGGCCTCGCGTAATATATATATAGATTAGTACAATTAATGGACTAATGGAATAATGATGTCTTACAGTCAATAATATTAAATCTTCATTGAATCATGTTACATAGAGTCCCTTAAATTAAAAGCTACTGTCATTTAAAAATTCATTAAGGCTATAGTACCTATCCTTTATCTACTAGACGTTTGCCAGAATTTTCGGAAACTTTTCCTCATTTTGTATGGGAAATGTTCTCGAGAACTTTTACTCTCGTTCTCGAGAACATTCGAACGGCACATATCTACTAAGCACCAAAAGAAAAAGTCACTTTAATTTTATTCTTGCCTGCCTATATCTCAAGTTAAAACAAATTTCATTACCAAACTCTTGTTGCTTTTACGCTTACCGCTGTGTCGGGTAAACGCACCGGTTTTAAATATGGATATCGCGGTAAACACCAATTAGATCAGGTACATCATATCAGCCATGTAAACACTGGCTCCGACTTTATGGACCCCTTCTGACGGCAGGTAGCTCGCGTCATCATTTATTTAAGCGTGCGTAAAACTCCCTCCCCTAATTTGGGTAATTATTTGAGGAGGGAATCCGCTATTCAAATATTGAAGGTATCCTTTGAAGTTATGGTGCAAAGTTTTAGAGTAGCGCCTTAGTAAACATAGGAAATAATGATGCCTCTCGTGGTTATTCGTGATTGGAAGGTATTGGTTCGGTTATTTTGAAATGATAAAGTGACGAGCTTCTTATTTAAGACGACGTTGTACGAGAGCTTAAATTACCGGTCTATTTCTACCAAAAAATATAGCTGAAGCAAGCCCACGCGGCCTCGACTTTCCATCTTCAATTTTCGTCCCATCCCTATATGCCACGCAGATGGAGAAGCACCATAAATGTATCCCACCAGCGTCCAGAGATCCTCATCAAGTTGTCAGTCCACCATATAGTATCTTCTCTCACTGCATCTGCGACGTACTCATAATAATTTGAAACTCACTACGCCCCGCGGTGTTATCCGCTTATCCCATAGGTGCACTAATTTTTTTCGGGATAAATGTGTTAGCTAAAAGCTATCCTACTAAATTTCATCAGATTTGTCCAGCCGTTTGACCGTAAAGAAGTAACAACCATACAAGACACACTCACAAACATTCGCATTTATAATACATACATAAAATTACGCCTTTTTCCCAGCGGGTAGGCAGAGACCACATCTTTCTACCTGCTACGGTCCTGACATACATCTTTCACTTCATTAACATTCATTAATCTCCTCGTTTCTCGTTTCTCGTCGGTTTAAGGTACTCTTGACTTGCCCTTTTTTCAGAACGTCTCCAATCTGATCGAGAAACGTTCATCTAGGCCATGCATCCTCTCTACATGCCCAAACCAACTAAGCATGCCTTTCTCAATTCTAGTGACTACATCGTCATTTATAATATTAGTGTGAAACCATTAAATGCATGATGGCATGAAAAAACCCAAGAATATCACGTCTAGCATAAATGTGACACGCGACAAAGACTAGCTGTCATTTTCCTTTCAATACAGTGCGAGCAAGCCGGGTGACGCTGAGTCGCAACCACAAGCAAAGTCGCGGAAAGATATGCTAGCCCTGCTGGTTAAGACTAACCATAGAGTATTTTGAGTGGAACTAACTATGCTATTATGTCTCGGATTAGCGAAGCAAAATTATAGTTTTAAATTTAGGAATTTCCAAATATATCCCTTTATCTTTCCACAAATTTCACAAGTAGGTATTACTAATTACCGATGTATGATTATATTGACAAGCCACTGCCATTTATGTCACCATTGATGGACAGTTATGGCTGGCATATAATAGTATCCGGCTACCTACCGTTGCGTCTATAACTGACTGTTGTGATTGTGCGGTTGGCATACAGCCATCCGCAATCTCAGAAGACAATGTTATTGTGCCGTCAAGTACAAACTGAACACGCATAGAGGTAAGATATGTTTAGTATATAAATACAGATTCAGAATGTAGGTATAGGTAGGTATAGGTATGTGTTAATTGAATTACCGTAGAAAACTTGGCTGATTTTTTAATCTATTCACAAAGTTTTATTAGGTACTGTAACTCAAAAATTACGTAATTTCTATACAAACTTTCAACCCCGATTTGACACTAGAGACTCTTAGTGCTTTGTTACATGGTATACTTGATCTATTCTAGAAATTTTAAGTTCAGTAGTTTCGGCTCTACGTTGATGAGTGAGTCAGTCAATCAGTCAGGACTTTTCCGTTTATATTGTATAGATAATGACATAAATTGAGTTTTGGTTTAAATTCCAATTACTGTCATTGTCAGATGAATGTTTTAATATGTCTTAAATGTTTGCGATAGTTCACGCTTGACCGTCACTAAGCAACACTTAATTTCTGATTCTAGGACAATATTATTTAGATTTGTATAAAATTGGCATATAATACACTAAATTTTCACCGAAATTGGCCTTATTTCTCTGTTTTTGTAAACTTGTCCAAACATGTGAAAAATGACCCATAACCCAGTTTATGTATTACTTAGGTACCTTAATGTAAAAAAGATATGGTATATTTTTCTAAAAAAATGCCGGATAATGAAGACATATTGGATATTTTACCATATTATTCAACCTACTTCCAAGCATACAGCAAAATAAAGAATAATCTTGCAACCTGCTTGCACAGCGTTATAATCTGTATTTCTTTATTAAATTTTGCACACCAAATTCCACCTTTCCTGGGCGGAAAACCCAAATGAAAAGTCCAAAGCTTTTGAACAAAACCCAAATTTCCATTTGAATGGTATCTCTCGCTTCAAACGCAACTTCGAGTATTAGGCAACAGCATTGGTGTACAAAGAGCATAACTTGATGATGTCACATATGATACATACGCCGTTTTAATTTTATGTGGATGTAGGTGCAAGATGAACACACCCTTAACCCTTTAAATGCTCGGGCAAGGGATTTTACTCTTTGTAGCGCATGTAATTCTGAGTTCAGTCGAAAATAATTGTAAAAATGTTGGTCATAGACAAGGTGACTGGCGATAAGTATTTTATCAGTCTATTTTGTGGTAAATAGGATAGAAACTGCAATACTAAAAGTAGGTAATGACTTATTTTTATTAAAGCAGTAACGTCTGCTAACGTAAACCAAATGTTTACAATGAAACGAAAAATTAAAAAATTAACGGTTGAGGCAGGATTCGAACCTGCGTCTCCAACGGGTTTCCGGGCCAACACGGGCGTCCTACCAACTGGACCACCGAACCTGATGCCAGAGCCATTGTTTTTTTTTTTCGCTTCATTGTAAACATTAGGTACTTAACTGCTAGAATCCGACACTGCGTGAACAATTGAGAATCCAAACTTAAATACTAAAAGCAATTACCCAAATGCCTATTTTGGCTCAATGCGGTTTTGAAGTGAGGAAACAATAATTTGCGAATGAAGTTATTCCTTTAGTGTCGGTATTGTTCGATGAGCCCAAAGGTGTCCATTTACGATTTTATAGACTTTTGTATTATGCCTGAGATTGTTTGTGGTCAATTATGGAATTTGAATCAACGGCTACATGTTTTTAGAATAGGTACGTTGCGAACGTATTGGTGGTATGTACAAACTACCAAGACGACTTCACTACACGCACTAATGCGCAAAATACGCCTTCCTCTTTTGTTCGGCGCGCGTTCATAGTCAGTCGGAGCAGTGCCGACTGCCCACGCGTCGGTCGGTCACGTCACGCCCCACGACGAATCGCATCGTATTTTACACAAACAACCAATAGAATCTTGGGCAGCTTTTGCGAACATAACATCCTGTAATGTTTATGTTAATAGTCCTGTAGGAAACTGCAAAGTAGACGTGGGTCGTTACGTCGTTTTCAAGAAACGTAACGAAACCAGTGACTCGGTCGCCGTCACCTGTTTCATAACTAGTGATTTTTGTAACTGGTTATTTTTATTCTGCTACTGTGATTGTTTGGAAAAATAGCTCTACCAACACTAGCTATACATACCTATACAACAATTACACACGAAACGGAAACAAATAAAATAACTAGGTATTAAAGTGTGGCCGGTGCAGAAGGTGAGCTCTCTCTCGCTCGATTACTCGACTCACAGATAGCAGTAATAATAAAATAACGCATTTACAAAAATCACTACTTGTTATTTGACGCGAAACTAGTGATTCGGTTACATGTCGCGTAACTAGTTACTGTAACTAGTGACGTGAAATAACGCCCACGTCTACTGCAAAGGATTGGAACACGTGGCAAGCTCTCGTTTCTTAGGCTAGACAATCCTTTTTGGGCCACTCAGCCAAACAGACAGATAGCTAGTTTTTAATTTGTTATAAGGCTTCTCTATATTTTATGTATTTCCTTTTCCTCATCAATTTTTGCCACGTTGCGTCACGATGTCGTAGTAAATGCGATGTAATCTTATTAAAACTTTCGTGAGACATATTTAATTATTGTATTAAGCGGTTTACACTCACGTGAAACTGTCAGGAACGGCCCGACATGTTTCGCACTCGTATGGAGCTCTTCATCAGGGACTGCTACCCGTACAACGGCGCGGTAACTTCGGGCCATCATGTCGGGCCGTTCCTAACAATTTCACGTGTATACCGCTTAATACAATCCCATTGGCTAGGTTAAGTTTGTTTTATAATTATTAAAAAATATGAACAGTTTTGAAAAGAAATGGCTTTCGGACAAATGAAAATTTGGCGTATCGTTACAGATAACGAACAAAAATTTGTATCATGTAATTTTAATTATCACAATTTTTCATGTAATTTATCACTTTGTTTAATTTTGACGAAGCATTTTACCACGGAAATAATGCACATGTTTGTAAATGTTTGGACCTAATTGTGTGTTAATGTTATTGCTATTGTATTGATTAATGTATGCTATGTATACAATGACGATGCAAAAATGGTTCATTAAACAATTCTTATCGTTTACTGATCAAATGCGATATAATTACGTTTTTCCCATGTTGTCAGGAATACACTCAGGTTTGCGTTTAATTAAATTTCATTTACATTTCAATCGCTTCCTCTCCCTTACCTCACCCCTTTATATTACTTTAGAACCATCTCTGGAACAATGGCCCGACTGAATACTGTGGAACTTATGGCGAGTCTATTGTCAGACTTTGCAGACGTCTCGAAATGCTATTAACCGCAAGATATTAAAATTCCAAATACAATTGTTTACTCCATTTGTTGTGTAGTCTGTTCGATATTATGGCTTTGCATATGGGTAGAAAAGGACGGGTTAATAATAAAGAAGTATGGATACTTCCTCACTATAGTTGGGATATACCAATTTTCTACGACCTATATTAAAACAGAAATCATTTCTAGGAATAGGGCTATTAGGGCTCTTATATCGCAATTAACAATTCGATTGCAACTATATATAATGACACCTGTGAAAAGTTATACGTATTTAATTTTTTGACTTTCACCTGGCCGTTATGCAGAAAAAGTCTACTAATAACAAAATACTTACTAATTAGAAAAACAAACGTTGTTAACATACAAACGGATGCAATTATTATCAAATTAGCCTATATTTTACGATTTTGATAAGAAGTATTTTTTTTAGGTTTATCCCAATTAAAGAAAACTGATCATAAACCTCTGGTATCAACGCTGACATCAGCAAAAACGACTTTACCCCGCAGTATTTTGTTTATTGCAAATTAAAACCAGTGTCAGGTGTCAGGTTGACGTCTCAGGGGCCCTGTATCATTGGCCCCCGGTAATAAATCTGGCATCAGGTGGCGGTAGCGATGGGCTTTTTTGTATGGAGTCATTTGGTTTAACTATTGCTTTGGGATAAGGGATGTGTTTATGAACACGGGCTACTTTTTAACTTAGAAATCTTAGAATGATATCGGAATAAGTGAATTCAACCGAGGTTAAGTGCGGAATTTCACTTAAGTTGTTAGATCTTCATTCTAGTTTGTCATAGTTTGTCCGCGTAATTGGATTTCTATCTTGGGTATTATAGTATGTTCTATTTTTTTTCGTAAGGTCAGCTTATGAATTGCGTCTATAGAGGCAAGTGCGACTTTTGATGATATCATAGAAGCGCAACATTTTAAGATAGATTTTCTTGCATAAAGTTTGACGCTATTATATAAAAAAGAGCGGTAGTAGTTATAACGTTTTGCATTTGTTTAAGATCATAAAAGACGCCTTTGCCTCTGTAGGCGCAATTACCCAGGTTAGTTTTCAACGGATAAGTAATAAGATTGATCGTTCTTGGAAAACATTTAGACCTGTTCAATAATCGAGTGATATGTTGAGAACATACAAACTAGTAGGTAACGTGTTTTCATGTCGTAAAGCATGCATTTGATTTGCATATTATCGTAGCATCGCTACTTTATTCACTGGATGCCAGACAAATTAATGCCATGAAGTGCTACCCTGCCATACATCGTAACGCAGCGGGGCTACTTGTCTCTACAATTTACTGTAGTTACGTTCATAATTTATGTAATGCGTCAGTATTCTATAAACGCTGTATCTACTCAGTTTACTACAACATACCTAGCACCAAATGAAGTCAACGTATGACCGAGTTTAAATTTGTAGTTTTATACAGTCATGCTGCAGTAACATCGGTTGCAATATATCCATAGTAATATTATAAATGCGAAAGTGTGTCTGTCTGTCTGTCTGTCTGTCTGTCTGTCTGTCTGTCTGTCTGTCTGTCTGCTACCTCTTCACGCTTAAACCGCTGAACCGACTTAATGAAATTTGGTATGGAGATAGTTTGAGACCCGGGAAAGGACATAGGATACTTTTCATCCCGAATAAATTTAGTGTTCCCGTGGGATGAGCGGGTAACACCGCGGGGCACAGCTAGTAATATATATTTTGACATTGTAGGACACTTATAGGTTTTGTTTTTGTCGAGGTTACCCCGTGGGCTACATTATGCGATTCTTAATACGTAGGTCCTTAAAAGGTCGGTAACGCGAGTGATCCTCCTGGCGTCGCAAGCGTCTATAGGCAGCCGTAACTCTGCTTAACATAAGGGGGCTGCATGCTCGTTTGTTACTGTAGTAGTATACAAAAATTAGTTAGTATAGAAAGAGATGACATTATTTTCCTTCGCAAATGAAGTTGGCCTCTTGCTAGTAATACTAATTTTCTCCCACACGAAAAACAACTGCACCTCTACTCTGCACATCTGTGATACGCGACTCTTTCTCGCGCTAGATATTTATCTATCTCTTTCTGTGCAGTACTGTGAGAGAGTGACGGGTGACGATATGCCACGCGACAAGTCGCGAAGTATAGTTGTGCTACACAGGCTGGTAAAACCGAACATCGTATACCGTTCGTAATCTGGATATGTACCTCCATATCATACTCGCAGATTAGTATTTTTGTTTCCGTATCACCGTGCCAGCATGATTTATCACAGCCAGCCCTCTGAGCCCCTTAAAAAGTCAGGAGCGGTCCCTCTGGTCGCATGTTCCCGAATTCGTGTTTACTCTATTCCTGGCCGCGTAAAATCTAACTCGGTCCGTGTTAATGGGCGTGGTGAAGTCTGGAGGGTTCCGCGATTTATGGTCCATGCGAGTGTGTGACAGGCTGGGGCGGGAGCGGGGGCGTTTTGAGCTTAGAACATCAAAGATACTGGGAGGACTAGTAGTAGTAGCCGTTAAATTTGGCCTATTGTCTGATAAATTCCATTTAATCTATTTCTGATGTCAAATGAGTTAACATTCTAAAGTGTGCCGGAGATAAGGGCGGTAGCGGAAGCGTTAGGAGCATAACACTTCTAAAAATATTTGTTTTGGAAGGAATGCTATAGTATTAAGTACTCGGAATGCTAGGTCTGATAATTTAATTTTAGCTTTATCTGGACTCGCATATAGGGACACGTATTAGTATTATTACATTTATTACGAATGCTCTTCGTATCTAAAAGTCTTTTATTGGGAGATCTATGGGATAGTACTTAACTTACTTATACGAAGGCAAAAGTACAAAAAAAACATTTTGAATTATTCTTAATCTTTTTTTTTGTGCAGGTTATGATAATTATAGTAGGGAGATATCTCCCTTGACAAGGCGCAAAGGATGAACCTACGCTTCCTAAGCGAAATTATCGGACAAAACAAAAATAATAATAATAATAAAAACGGCTGTTCTAGAATGAGTATGCGTTGCGTTTATCGCTGCCGCTCTTAACTTGAGCCAAAAGTTCCTATATGTTTAGGGTTCCTTGGCGGCAGTATAAAATGCACCTGCCGGGTTCAGTGGGCGGTGTGATTGTTGCGTATAATTGAATCACACGCGAAAGATATACGGTTTCATTAAGTCGATGGTGGAGAGTGATTTCTGGTTAAGTGTCGCCTTTGATAGTTTTGGTGCAAACTTAATAATCATAAACAAGTTCTCTCATAGGGGAAGGGTCAACTGAATTATGGTTTAGTCCTATAATAATAAAGCAACGTTTATTTATTTATTTTAAAAGTTGTTTATTTATTTATATTTTCCCTTTTAACTTTTAATGTAACTACTTAATATACACATGTTTTTTTATCTCAGTTACATTAGTAACAAAATTATTTTGTCGATTAAATACATAAAACATTAAACCGCACCTATTCGTTCTTCACAAAGTAATTTAACTACAATTAGGTACTGTTTTTGGATGTTGACCTTTTGTTCACCTTTAAAAACAAAATATTTTCTCGAAATTAACAGCGCTGTTAAGAATGAAACTCGTTAAAAAGACCACAAGCCAATTAATGCCAAGTCCCAAAAGGGTTAATTTTAATGAGCTACCTTCCTCTAATACGCAAACACTACCTCAGTTTAAAGAAAGACTTAAGCGACGGACTTTTCCTATGTGTATATGCCGTTTTTAATACAAAGCAAACATTATCTCCGTCCCAAAAAGATGTAAGCGACACATTGTTCATACAATTATAAGTCATTTTGTATTAGAAGGGCCAAACAACGAAACCACTTGATAAAGACCCGTAAAGGATTACTCCTGGAGCACGGAGGCATTCCTGTTAGTGGGTTTGTACAATACCCTAGAATAAATACGCCTAGAACAAGAGTCTTCATACATCAGATTTGCGAAAGATGAAGCCGTTTTTGTTTTTTATGTGTGCGTGTCTACGAACCAATCATAGAGTCGTGTTTCTTGTGAGCTTGACGTTGTGATAGACGCGCACACGAACGAAACTTAGCCCGTGGGCCCCGTAGCTAACCAAATCTGGCTTCACTTTTAAGGGTAGACTAGTTTCTAGGCGTATTTATTCTAAGTCCAATACAAATTCTGACTCCCGGGTAGTGAGGGCTAACCAGCTCTGATACACTAGTACAAGTCATATCAAAAAAAGTCCGTAAGGTAATGACGCGTTTGCTTAGAGAACCGAAATTGATTCTTGAAAGTTGTTATTTTTGCCCGACTACGGCAAAAGCAAAAAGATCTGATAAGAAAATATGGCATCTGGAAAAAAGGAATGCTTAAAAAATCTCTAGACAATTTTTCCCTAGACATATTACAAAATTCATTCTGTTATTAATTCATACATGTTGTATGAAAATGTTGTGAAACTGATAGAGATCCGGTTAAACTGGTTACACCGCTTATTGTAATTCTGCAAACAGCAGGAGTATAGACAGGATAGTCTCAGGCACAATTATAAGGTTTGCTTTGGAAGATTTTGTTTGACTTGAGAAGGTAATGTTTATATTACGTATTAGATCCATATATTACATTGCCTGTATACAAACCCGTATCTTAATATAAATCAGGGTTGTTATTGCATTTTGTCGATAGGAACCAGGGGTAGGGTAATTTCTATTTCCATTCTTATGTACTATGGATCATTATTTCATGGTTTAACAAGCGTGGTATACTACACACCCCGTGTCACAATAACTGCTCATAGCTCCGCCTTCCACTTTTGATTAGGAAATTTGACACGCGTTCGTAGCCATGTACCTACGTTCTTTTAGATAATTTATTCTTGGCCATTTTTTGTAGTACGCTTGTGTGGGCGGGGTATATACCTCTTTCTCAATATTTTTGTTTCTAGAGTAGGTATATGTATTTAGACATGTGGAGACATGGGTTCAAATCCCGCTCTTAACATACAATAAAACAAATTGCTACATTTAATTTAGTTTTGGTTGGCAAAAAGGTAAATTACATTGCACTGTACTGTTTTAAGTATTTGGTTAAACACAAACCGTACATTATCTGATCCACCGAACCGCACAACAAACTTATCCGAACCCACCCGTGCGTCGGCGAAACGCGAATTTAATCCGAAAGTAAAAGTCGGAGTATTTTTCCCTGTTGCCTACTTTGTATTCGCGGCGCGCGTAACAGTGATTTCGGCGAGTAAATAACACTTCGGCAAACAATCACTTAAGGGTCGATTGTAAGTTACGCGGGATATCGGTACCTGTGACACGTTTCCTGATGTTTGTAGAGATTAGGATTCCTTGTGGTACCTATTGGTTTTGTATTGTATCTACGATTTTAGTTTTTTTTTTATGGCTGGCTTTATCTGAGATCGTTTATTTTATGATGTTTATCGATTTTGGTAGCTCATTCTGTACTTTATTAAATTTTAATACTTATACAATTCAATTTGAAACGAATGAGTTTATTATCAGGTTGAAATACTGGAAGTGACTGGTAGGGTTTGGTTTGTCGATAAATTATCTTATTATCGATAATTAATACTACAGGAGGCCTATGAATCATGTGATAAATAAGTGACAAAGCATCTGCACTCACACTCGCATTTTGTCAAAACGTGACGGATGCTTTGTCACTTATTTATCGCGTGATAAAAGCAACCATCATAAGACCCGCTGATCGCTCTGTTTCGTTCGTAAGTTTGTTTTTATTTTGTAACTATGAGTTTGGAGATGATGATGAAGAAGGTTAGGTTAATGAATTGAGAGAAATAATGCGATTCTTGAATTAGTATCGTTGCTGGAAGAGCGGTTATAAGTACCTAACATGCCAGCTATACGACTATGACGTCTACACATAGGCAAGGACAAACAGGACTGTTTACTCGCCCCGTCTGTCCAACTCAAAATAGTTGTATCTTCAAGTCACGTCCTAATCCCTAGCGATTACCTACGCTACTAACACTTAGCTCTGTATTTTGCTCACATACTTATTTATTACCCATTCCAAGCTTGCAGTTATATTTATTAGGGGTAGGGGTTAAACCTAGGTGTTTGAAGCCGACAATCGTTAACTATATGTATGTTAAATAACATAATGTTTTTTTAATCGTTACATTATCGGCGTCATTTTTAAGATACCTAAGCGTGATTGGATAGATTTAAAAACAGAAACATACAAACAAAGTTTTCTAGTAAATTATTTTTATTTGTTCCGTGACAATGATGTACAGTTAGGTACGATATGATCAATAAAAAAAAAACTAACAACTTACAGGGCGCACAAAGCAATAAGCGTTAAAAAATCACTAAAGCATTTTTAATCTGCACTATTCTAAATTCCTGAGCCATGTCTACAAGCTCTTTTCTAGGGTCATCACGAATCGTCTCTCAAGCAGGTTCGATGAATTCCAGCCTCCCGAACAAGCCGGGTTTCGAAAAGGCTTCAGTACCATAGACCACATATACACGCTGCGGCAAGTTATACAGAAAACCGAAGAGTATAATCTGCCACTCTGCTTAGCGTTTGTGGACTATGAGAAGGCCTTTGATTCCGTCGAGACATGGGCAGTACTACAGTCCCTCCAGCGATGCCGAATTGACCATCGGTATGTCGAGGTGCTCAGGAGTGTGTACAACAACGCCACTATGTCAGTCCGAGTACAAGACCAGGAGGCGATTCCATTGCAGAGAGGTGTGAGACAAGGAGATGTAATATCTCCGAAGCTCTTCACCAACACAATGGAAGACGCCTTTAAGCTCTTGGAATGGCAAGGACTTGGCATCAACATAAATGGCGAGTACATCACGCACCTTCGGTTTGCTGACGATATCGTGGTCATGGCGGAGACGCTGGAGGATCTCGGTATAATGCTGGATGATCTCAACCGAGTATCCCAACAGGTAGGCCTTAAGATGAACATGGACAAGACGAAGATCATGTCAAATGTCCATGTAGCACCCACCCCAGTATTGGTTGGGAACTCGGTCCTCGAAGTTGTCGACGAATACGTCTATCTGGGTCAGACGATCCAATTAGGTAGGTCCAACTTCGAGAAAGAGATCAATCGACGGATTCAACTCGGATGGGCAGCGTTCGGGAAACTGCGAAGTGTCTTCTCGTCCAAGATACCTCAGTGCTTGAAGACAAAAGTCTTTAACCAGTGCGTATTACCGGTGATGACCTACGGAGCCGAGACGTGGTCTCTAACTATGGGCCTCTTAAGGAAGCTCAGAGTCACTCAGCGAGCTATGGAAAGGGCTATGCTCGGGATCTCTCTACGTGATCGAATCAGGAATGATGAGATTCGTAGACGAACTAACGTCACCGACATAGCAAACAGGGTTAGCAAACTGAAGTGGCAATGGGCAGGGCACATAGCTCGAAGAACCGATGGCCGTTGGGGCAGAAAGGTTCTCGAGTGGAGACCACGTACCGGCAAGCGCAGCGTAGGACGGCCACCCGCAAGGTGGTCGGATGACCTGGTCAGGGTTGCGGGGACACGCTGGATGCGGGTCGCTTCTATCCGGCCCATGTGGAAGTCAATTGAGGAGGCCTGTGTCCAGCAGTGGACGTCCTATGGCTGAAATGATGATGATGATGATGATTCTAAATGATTCAAAACTGAAACCACGATTGCCGCGTACCATGTAACTTTTGCATACATCCATAAAACTTTTTAATTTATTTTCTCGCTGGTACAAGCGTTTGTTCCAATTTCAAAAATAGAACACACTGCTCTAAGTTTTTTTTTTAAATAAACGGCATTGGCTTGTCATCTACAGCCATAGAGATTCTCGTCACGCGTTGCCAACATAGAGCGGCGCGGGCGGGCGCGCACGACCGACCACAGCTTTAATTTGTAACTGTCGAAAGTTCGCGCGCGGACTTATTAGAGACGTCGTGTGCAGAGCATTAGGTTTTGATTTCAGGGGAATTGTTTTTGAATTTTCACATGCGCCTTATGGGAGCTTTTAATAAATCGTAATACGGGTTTATTTACTGATGGATTAAGTATGCATTCCATTCGAGTTCGGATGTGTTCGAACGTGAAGGAACCACTGTTATTTGTGCATAACAGTACTGTCAGTGATAAAAAAACGTAATAATAAATCGTAATTTTTCGAAAAAGAAGTCAGCATCGGGTTGTAATTCGGGATTGGGTGAAAATTGAGGTTTTTCCCTGGATCGTGTAAGAGCGAGTGAGACAGGTATAAAACGCTAATCGCATTTTGACAGTTCACCCCATTTAAGTAGCTATTATATTCTTAGATACCTACTTCACATATACCCATTATTCTCCTATTATTAGCATCTTTATGACTCTAATATCAAAATAACACTACTTAACATGATTTAACCCCTCGTCCATCAATTTAGACATTTACGAGCTTTTTTAGGGGAAAGCTTTTTCGAAAACCATTAACTGTAGAATCGAAATATTCATCTAAATTAGGTGTCCAGTTTAATTAATGTGGTCGGGACACGCTTTCAACGTGAAATAAATTGAGTTAAAAATTTATTAGGTGCTGAGTTTACCTAACATTAGGACATAATTAGGAAACACACCTAGAAGTTATTAATTTTACGGAGAAGCTAATCCCCCCTTTATTTCTTTGTTATATTGCCAACTATCCCTGTACGTAAAATGGTTAAAATTCGTTTACCCGTTCTCACACTACTGATATTTTACATTTCACCTAAAGAAGGAGAGTAAAAGAGAGAACACTGATACGGTCCGTGAATTTTCAAATCGGGTTTAGGTGTAAACTGAGAGGTTCTTATCTGGATCGCGTAAGAGCGAGCGAGGCAGGTATCACCAAATACGCTTAGGGACCATCCAAATGAAACTCCCATTTCTCATATTTTTGTCAAATGAAAAATATGTACTTACAATTTTCTTAATTTAAATAAAATAATTTAAACGGATTATATCCCGTATATTAATTACTAGCGACCCGCCCCGGCTTCGCACGGGTGCAATGCTGATAAATTATGCATATAAATTATACATATAAACCTCTATCTATTTAAAAAATCGCATCAAAGTCCGTAGCGTAGTTTTAAAGATCTAAGCATACATAGGGACAGACAGACAGACATCAGGAAGCGACTTTGTTTTATACTATGTTAGTGATTTGAGCCTCCCTGTACTCGTTGACGTTTCGTTAGCTTTCTAGTTACCGTTGGCAAAACTTGACTGACTTTTTAACTATGTGACAGTTGCGGAAACCGAAGACATAAGTATTTATTATTTTTTCATTTAATTTTCATCATTATATATGTGCCCTCATTCACTCACTGTTGAGTAAATGCATCTTTTATTTCTCACCACTAGTGTGATCCCCTATTTCCCTTAACTTGTATTTAATAGTACAAAATATAGTGTCGGAATGTTCAAAGCCAAAAAACGCATTTTAATTACCACAGAACCATTATCTTTCCCACCACCATGCCATCACTCTCAATCTTGTGTAAAGCACCCCTCACACTCGCGTGACTGTATTAATAATCGCCGTTCAAACAAACGGGTGTGTTCTAATTGTATAAATCATTGAGACTCCGATTTGACGATTAACGTAGAAAGTGAATAAGGTGAATTGTTTTACAATGCATATTAGAAACGATCAGGCAGTCCACAACTGTGCGTTTTTCTAGAAATTTCCTGCCTCGCACCACTGCATTGTGGAATGAATTGTCGTTTGCGGTATTTCCGGACCGATGCTACCTTCAAACCTTCAAGAAAAGAGCGTACTCCCACCTGAAAGGCCGGCAATGCATTCGTGTCTCCTCTGTTAATCACTTTCCAACTGTCCGTTGTTATAGAAATTTCCTGGCTGGTATGACTGCATTGTGGAATGAATTGTCGTTTACGGTATTTCCGGACCGATACGACATTCCAATCTTCAAGAAAAAAGCGTACTCCCACCTGAAAAGCCGACAGCGCTCTAGTGACTCTTCTGGTGTTGCAGGTATGGGCGACTCGATCCATTTGCTCGTTTGCCCCTATGACAATAAAAAAAATCTTACACAAATTTGGTCCTGCCCCAAACTATGCAATGCTTGTACTATGCGTACCTAATACTAGACGACGACATAATGAGTTGTATATACTTAAATACTTAGAAAACATCCGTGATCCGGGGCCAGGAGCAAATATTCGAGTTCACACAAAAAAATCCCTTGTCGCGTCGTCTAATAATATTTACTTAGTGAAACAAATAACCGTGCAATAAAATGTGTGTATAAAATATAAATTCAACGCATACACGAGAATAATTAAACATTTTTCATCCCGCGCATATTATGTAAATAGAATCACGAATGCAAACTAGTTTTTGTTTGCCTACCCAGAGCCACTACAATGCTACAAATCGTATATCCATAACTTTTAAAACTTACCACAAACAGACGAACCACGTTGAAAAATTCCACAATTTCAAATATAAATCTGACCGCGCATTATCCACATAGCCACATGATACTCCAAGGAATTTAATACCTATTAAGCCGCGCCCACATTACTCGGTCTAGACGGCGATTATTGGACAATTACAGGCCAGTGTGCGCCGGCCCTTACGCTCGACAAAAATGCATCAGTAAATTTCAATTTATCGTGCGATCGCTTGTCGATGGTCTGGCAATAAAATTTCGTGTTAGTGCCGACTCCGTTTTAGTCGGTACCAAAACGGACATAGTGCTGACTTATGTGTGCAGCTGGCGTGTCGTAAAACTTGTCTTAAAATGTAATTTTATGGATCAAATGGTTTAACAAGATATTGTAATGAATTCTTTTGTTCGATTAATACCATTTTAACGATTTGAATTTTCTGTAGATATTTTTTTATGGTTTTGTTTGATGTCAAATTTGGAACACTTATTTTTGCAATTGAAAATTAAAAAAAAAACAAATGGACAATTTGCATGGAAATAAAGTTCCACACAAATTCCAAATCAAAGACACAACTATTAACTGAAAAGTAATTTCGCCTACATTTACATGAAAACTATTATTAGAAACTATTTAGGTATCTTAAAGGGTTTACCTTTAATGTATTTAAACGTTTCATCGAATCTTCATTTCATAAAAATATCATTTCATTGAGATTTTTTTTTCTGATACCATAAAATATTTTGGATGTTATAACACAAACCTAACCTAAGCTAACCTAATCTATAGGTTGACTGTTTCAAGATTTCGGAATAATGTATGTCTTCCGAGGAAAAAATTGTCTAGGAAATTAAAATTCTATGAACTGAAACATTCGGTGAAATGTTTTTCTATAAAAAAAGTGAACACCACAAGAAAACTATTATAAGAATCTCTTTAGGTATCTTTAAGCACCGCAAGACATCGTTATCATGCGCATACAAAGCCTAAAAAAAACACAACATAAAAACGGTTCTAACTAATACAAATTCCCCTTTTCAGCCCAGATTGTTAAAAATAACGGCACAAAAATCTGCTTCAAAGGAGAAAAAAGGAGAAAATGTCTTAAGGATTAAGTTTCCCAAAGCATTCGGTGCAATCTACTCAAATTAGCGCTTTGTAGCCGGCCGGGGATTACAGAAACTATTAAATCTACAGTCTTTAAACAGTCTTTAATTTTAGTGGAGTTGCGACTTAACAGCTTTTAATAAAGGCAGTTTTAAAAAAGAAGGTTTTCATTGTTATACCCATTTTTGAAGGGATATGGTGAATTTTAATGCTGCGTTAGCTGAAAACTCTACCTCCGTTGAATACTTTTAAATAAACCGAATTTGCGAGTGAAATCTAAGGAGTACGTGGTGTAAAAAGCAGTTTAAATTTAACAGTCCATAACCCAACCAAATCAAGAAGTTTCCTGTAAATAATCTTATTAAAACTTTCGTGAGACATATTTAATTATTGTATTAAGCTGTTTTATGTCGATGTCGGGCCGTTCCTGTCAATTTCACGTGAGTGTACACCCCTTAATACAATTGTTGCCTGTAAATTTTGGTTTTTTATGACTAATGACATCAATCACACAATATAATCATGAGCAAGAAAGGTTAGAAAAAAAAGTAATTCTCCGTTTTGTTCGATTAAATTCAGTAAATTATCGACATAGCTACTTGACATGATGTAGCGTCCCACAATAAATGCGCTGTCTTCGTCCAATGATCTCCTGGTATCTCGATTAGATCGTCGATCCACCGCGGCCTTCCCACGTATTCCTGGTAGTCCTGGCAAGTAATTAGTGCTTGGCTAAGTTCCCAGGCCTTCAGACCTTAATATTTACCTCCACCATTGTTTTTAATCGCATCATTTGTCGGTCGTTCATAATATGGCGTGCGGAGTACTGACCTCAAACTAGTAATCCCTTAATATGAAAAAACCTTAACGTATTAGAAAATTCCTGTGACTTACGTCTTTTATATATTAAGGGTATTAAAGCTTTAGGCTCGAGGCTAATTAGGCGTTAAAAGCTCTGACCTTATAACTGCGAATATTTTTGTTAATTACGTGCGATTAGTGAAAATAATTTAGGATTAAATAGGTTGGTTAATGTTAGTTTCCGCTAGTTGAGTGTGTTTTGTGTAGTTTTTAAAATAAGGTAAATTGTTTGCTTTAATTGTGTCACGCGAGAGACTTAACACTTACACTGCGGCGTTGGTTCTTTATGTAAAAATAAAAACATTGTCATTGTGGCATAAAGGAATCTCTGAGAATGCAACATGCAATCCTAATATATTAAGCCAGCTAGGTAGGTAATATTTCGATGGTCCTAAAAAAATCCAAATATTGTACCAAGTCTATTAGAGTCATATTGACATCAATTTGTGCGATGTATAGGTCATATACCGTACATGAGGCTATATTGTCGCTATTAGAGCTAGAAAAAAAAAACCAATAGTATACATCCAACTACGTCGCTTTATTATCCGAGTATAAAGCCCAGTAGCACAAAATTAACTATTAATTTACTGTTAACCGTAGATAACAGGGTTAACCAGCCCCAGCGGGCTGCTACGCTAATCGGACACAGAAGTGACGTGCAAATCCGACGGTTTAGCCTAGTTCCGACTCATTCTATTGCGAATATAGCAATGCCCATGAGAGGTCAGTATTCGTGTATTACTTTAGTTACATCGAGCAAGTCAAGTGAACATTAGAAATCAAAGAAAGAATCTTTTGCATGTTTAAGATGAGTTGATCAACTGCGGAGTGCTCTATCGTATCATAAATATCATATCTGTCAATCTTATTGCACTGTAATCATATAGGTACTGCACGGGAATATGTCTTTTAATACGTGAATTGAGCTATAAGCTTGTAACATAATTATATTTTTTGGTTATCGCCGTTTGACTTTAGTATTGAAAAAAATCTTCTTTATAATAACCTTGCGTTTTGTAAATATATACAAACGTTCGTGAGAACCTGCTCCTTTCGAATAAAACTCATCATTTGTGAAGGGCCTTAGATCTTGCCATTGCCATTTTTTGACAATTTTAAGATTTTTGCACCAAAGGAGAAAAGATTTCGGTTTAATATTTATGTATAAGTTTTTTCTTCTTTTGCAAAAGCCAACACGTTCGCCGAAGAAGAAACATTTTGCGGGCGCGAAACAAATCGATATTGAAACCATCAAGCCATGCAAATATCGCTTTGTATGGACGCTTGACCACGTTTTTTCCAATAAATCTCAATTCCGATCACATTTCTAATGCCATTGTTCTTCATATAAAGCGACTGTAAACCGATTCCTTGATTTACAGCGTCATAAATCTAACTTTGACATTCTGATGTGTTTGCGCAGTTTAGCCTCTATCTAAGAAACGGCGTAAGCACCATTATTTCTAGTCCAAGTTGCGCTCTTTTCGATTTGGCTGCAATTCTAAAGTTTATAGGTAGACTAACACTGTCCTTTTCTTAATAATTTAGAGCGACAAGGACGAATGCTGGCATTTAAAGCTGGTACTAAAAGGTTTGGTTTCAATCATGGCGTATAAATAAGTAGAATAAATTTAAAGTTTCACAATGCTTTGAAACCTTTAAATGTTTTCACGGAACATTTGAAAGTAATAAACATGAAGCAATCGCAATAAACTTTGACACTAGGATAATGTACTCACTAACTGCTAAGGTACTTCGCAACTTTTACTGTCGAGATGGGCTATGCAATATTCAAGTTAGGTAAAGTTCAAATTATAATTATTGACACAAAGGTAAATTATGAAAGAAAAATCCTTCGTTTCGGGCGTACTGCTCTTCCAACTGAGCTATCACATCGCTACGTCAATCACACTTGAATTATGTAATATTCCCGGAATAATTTTTGACTTTAACAGCGTCGTATATAAGTCTAAGAAGGCACAATATAAATAAATAGCTATAGTATTTAATTTTAAATTTACCATCTTTCCATACCTGAATTGTCCAAAATTTCTTTATCAAATTCGCCTTGTTATCCCAATCACGTGTCGTGATGAACGCTCCAACTTTCGAGCTACCAGTTCTATTCAATTACCGTGTGTTCCGTCAAACGTCCACCAAATCCGCCGGTCCTTCAAATCAAACAGGCAAATCAGAAAAGTCAACGGTCGTATAACTAGTGTCCGGCTTGTTTAAACTACGTTTAGCGCTCGGCAATTAGCAGCGTTTAATTAACAGTTAAAAGATTCAGTGACACCGGCTCTGGAAACGGTAATGGTAATAAGATTGGTGATTATTTGATTTGGTAGTTTGTTTGTGAACGTTGGAAGGTTGAAAAAGTGCAGTGTGAGTTGCATTAACTGAAATTGTCGGCTGTCCAGGTTAATTTGATTGACATTCTTTTCTTCAATTTATTAAGAGCTGCGCTCTTGTCAGTGTAGCAATCGCCAGCCTTTTTCTTTCTTGGGCTTTCTCCATCACTTCTTGGTAAGACATGACTTTTTAACCTTTTATTTGCTCAAAGTAATTTCGTCTGTTGTCTTGATTGACATTAACAATAATATGATTTTACGTTTAAAGGTCATATCACTAAAAATTACATAATATTTCAGATATTACATTGTATTGTATTGTATTTGACGAATGTATTTATTATTGTTACAGGTATGTCATCCGAAATTACCCCAACCCCAAGGCGTACAGAAAATGTACATTTGGTAAATATACAATAAGTATTATGTTCTGGAACTTTGCGAGAAGCATGCTACCTAATAGAATTCTACACAAGTACTATTTAAATCCGAACATGACGATTTTTATAAGAATATTGATATAGTCATATTTTGAAAAAAATAGCTAAGCAATTATACTACTGGTTTAAAAGTATTTTTAATGAATCTGTTTAATAAAGACCTATCGCGCATTCTGTACAGTCAGCAGCAAAAGTACCTACCTGATAATTAGTAATTATGCAATTAGACACAAACCAGTAGTATTGTACCAATAGTAATATTCAGAGATGGGCAAAAGTTAATCGATTAACGATTAACGATTAAAATTAACTTTTTTAATCTCGATTAACGATTAAAATTGACGATTAGTTAATCTAATCGTACGAGTCCCGATTAATTTAATCTCGATTAAGTTGATCGTCGATTAATTTTTAGCGATTAAATTTTTAATCGATTAGTTAATTTGATTATTTTTTCTCGATTAGATTAACTAATACCTATAAGATAAAATAAGATATTTTTTGTACTAAATCCCTGCCTAGAACTTCTTAGAGTACTGCACTATAAAAAGCATCTTGTATTACTGTAACAAGAGGGAAGAGGGAAGAGGGAAGAGGGAAGAGGGAAGAGGGAAGAGGGAAGAGGGAAGAGGGAAGAGGGAAGAGGGAAGAGGGAAGAGGGAAGAGGGAAGAGGGAAGAGGGAAGAGGGAAGAGGGAAGAGGGAAGAGGGAAGAGGGAAGAGGGAAGAGGGAAGAGGGAAGAGGGAAGAGGGAAGAGGGAAGAGGGAAGAGGGAAGAGGGAAGAGGGAAGAGGGAAGAGGGAAGAGGGAAGAGGGAAGAGGGAAGAGGGAAGAGGGAAGAGGGAATGGTCGGATGCAAAGGTATCCGAACCAAAAAAGTTTCTAAAGGTACATTTTCTGTCCCTGGACAAGACATACCTATTGTATTATCGTAAAAGCACAAAATGCGCGTGCTCCAACTTTTAATCGCGAAATTAATCGTGAAATTTAATCGATTAAAATGACGATTAGTTCATCGTTAATCGAAGACTCTCTCGATTAAGTTAATCTAGATTAAATTAATCGCGATTAATTTATACGATTAACTTTTTTAATCAGCTGGCAACACTGGCCAACTAAGTACTAAATTCAAACTGCTATTCAATATTTATATTATTTTAATTATTAAATCGTAATCTTAAGTGACATATTATAAATACATTAAAAATAGAAGTGGTTATTCATCGAGTAACATATAAAACTACAGCTAAAAATGGCTCCAGCGAAGGGGAAATCGATAACAAATGCAGTGGCGGCCGTTGACAGGTTGGTGGATTTGACATTAAATTTAAAAGACGAAATTAGTGAGATGAAAGGCGAAATAAGATGTTGTCATGACATCATACGCGAACAACAAAAACTACTTACAAGCCAAACTGATGTGATCCAGATGATCCTCAGAGTCATCACCAACAACGGACATCCATCACTTGTAACACAGCACAATATCTCACTAAATGAGTCAGGTCCTGAAGGTCTTATTCATATAGACACCCCGCCTGTCAGCACGGGTCGCACTGTTCCTCCTTCGGCCGTGCCACCGGCACCAGCGCCACCCGTGCTCGCGCGCACAGAGCGTGAGCCCCGGCCGCAGAGGACCCGTCCGCGTAGAAAACAGGCCAGCGTCGTCACAGGTAGCTCGCAGACTACGGCCCATATTCAAAAACCGACTGCCAGCATTTCAAAGGAAAGTGAAACGCCGTGTCGGACACCATCTCCAGCCCCGGTCGAGGCTGACGCTGCCTCGACACCACCGTCACATCTAGCGGGCCTTCGCGCGGCTGCTCCTCGTGTAGTCAGCCTACATGTTTTTAACCTAAGCGAAGACACCACCGTTGACAACGTAATTCACCACCTCCAGACAGAGATGAACATTTGTGCGCCTGTGTGTGAACAACTTGTTGTCACTCGAGGTCGATATTCTTCTTTTCGCGTTGAAGTGCCTGCCGACAAGCTGAAGATTGCTAGGAATCTTCAAAATTGGCCAGCAGGCGCGGAAGTACGGCTATTCAATGTTGTGCGGCCAAAAAACTCCACGGTACACAGCGGCAGGAAAATACCGAAATAAAAAATACTGAGCTTATAGTTATTCACCAAAATGTCCGGTCCATTTGTGGCAAAACATCGCTTTTAAATGTTTTGTGCGACACTGAGAAGCCACATGTACTTGGAGTGAGCGAGATTTGGTGCAAAAGTAATGAAATCGAACGAGTGAGGTTAAGCGGGTATGCGCTTGCAAATTACTACTGCCGAACACGGATAGCGCATGGAGGTACCGCCATATACATACAGGACGGTATATTGTTTAAACAGCGCAATGACCTGATTAGCCTCGCAGTTCAATATCACTTTGAATTTTCTGCTATTGAGATTATGTGTTATAATTTGATTATTATTGTATTATATAGAACCGGAAATGGTGACTTTGACATTTATTTAAATAATTTGGAACTGTTATTGAATAAGTTAACTGACGAAAATAAAAAGTTTCTCTTAATTGGCGATCAAAATGTGGACTATATATCTGACAATAGTTCTAGGCGGCGGGTTGACGACATCCTTAACAGTTATGGTTGTAGAAATATTGTGACTTTTCCCACTCGAATAACTGCGGAATGTAAGTCTTCCATAGACTGCGGGATAGCGAATTATGTCCGGGACTGTGTTAGTGTGACGTCATTGCCCACTGTTATAAGTGACCACAGTGCACAGCGTTATGTGTTCACTATGGAACACGAAATCGACCAAACGACATTAAATGATATTGTTGAACGTCGATTATTTAATAGTGAATCAATTTATTTATTTTATTTCGACATTTCATATTACAAATTTAATTTTATTTATGATGAGAATATACAAATTGACTATAAGTTTGATAAATTATTTAACGTATTGACCTATTATATTGATTTACATTTTCCATTAAAACAGTTAAGCCATAAAAAGAAGTCGACTGTTCCATGGATGACTGAAGCGCTGCTTGGACACATGCAAAAACACAGTGACCTCCATGAGATAAGGCGCCAATATCCTGACAGTAAAATTATATCTGAGTGCATTGAACACTATGCTCAGTTAATTAAAGCTGAAACGTTACGTGCTCGACAGACCTACATAGAAAGGCAAATAGGTGAAAGTAAAAATCCGTCTAAGGAAATGTGGAGGGTTGTAAATGAAGAGATAGGTGTTAAAACTAAATTTCAAGACATCTGTTTAAAAGATCAAGACTCAGACACGCTTATATCTTATCATGAAATCCCTAACACATTTAATTCACACTTTTTAAATATAGCTTCAAAACATATTATACAAACTGATGAGTCATTGTCCAAGCAGTACATCAGTAAACACCTGGGCAGTTGTGATTTGCCGATATTCACTCTCCCTATTGTAACCAAAGAGCTGTTGGACAAAACCCTAAAATCTATGTTGAAAACTAGAACTACCGTTGATACATATGACATATCTTTGAATATTATTTTAAGTATTTGGCCAATTATTTCTGACATTTTCATATTTTTATTTAATGACATGTTTCGCACAGGTACATACCCCAACGTGCTGAAAAGCACTAGAGTTTGCCCAGTTTTTAAAGGGAAAGGGGACAGAACTGACGTGAACAATTATAGGCCAATTACAATCGTACCTACCGTCTCAAAACTAGTGGAGTCAATTCTTTCAGCCCATCTAATGACCCACTTAGAATCAAATGACTTGTTAAATGACAACCAATATGCTTACAGAAAAAATAAGTCAACTACAGCGGCTGCACATAAAATAACTGATTGCATCGTGACTGGTCTGGATGAGAGGTACAAAATGGCAGGTATTCTATGCGATCTGTCCAAGGCTTTCGATGTCATTGGTCACCAACTATTGTTAAATAAGTTGAGTCTATATGGCATCGAAGGGTCCGCTCTAAAATTGTTCACGTCATTTTTAACAAACCGTAAACAGGTCGTAAAAGTAACTAAAAGTGGTAAAACATTTACCTCCAATGCTGGGTATGTAAATGTAGGTATTCCCCAAGGTTCAGTCCTTGGAAATACATTATTTATATTATTTGTAAACGACCTTTCATCGGCAATCACAACTGGCCTATCGGTGTTATTCGCGGATGACACTACAGTCATAGTCAGTGCTAAGACCTACGAACAACTTGCTGGAAAAATTAACGAGGCGTACGAACAACTCCAAAAATGGTTTTCATCTAATGGCCTGTTACTTAATGTATCTAAATCTAATGTTATTATATTTTCTGGCCGAAAGACCACACTGCCGCCATGCATTGCTAGCGGCCCAATACCGTTAACCAGTGAGTGCAAGTTCCTCGGTTTTGTGCTAGATTCAAACTTAAACTGGAAGTGCCATGTAGACCGGCTCTGTGACAGGTTGGGTAGTGCTGTCTTCGCATTAAAAAAATTAAAACCATTGATATCCAAAAATGCGCTAAAATCCGTCTATTTTTCGCATTTCCATTCATTGATGTCATACGGAATAATCGTTTGGGGTAATTCTACTGATGCCCAACGAGTCCTCATTCTCCAAAAGCGCGCACTCAGAATACTGGCTGGAGTAAAACCCAGACATTCTTGTAGGGATTTATTCGAAACGTACCAGATCATGACGCACTACTCACTTTACATATTTGAAATTTGAATGTTCGTGAGAAAGAGTTTGCCAACTTTTGCACGTGTCGAAGTGTCGGGCAAACAGATTCGTTCGTCCGGTAGACTCAGAACAGTCCCGCGTCGCATGGCACTTGCAGGTAAAAACCCGCGTGTCATCGGCCCGACCTACTACGAACGTCTACCCGCCGAAATACGAACTGAACCATCTGACGAAACATTTCGACGAAAATTGAGAAACTTTTTATTGAAAAATCCATTTTATTCTGTTAGTTAGTACATGGACATGAAATTATAAAATGACATTTGTTTATTTAGTTATTTAATGTTTTTCTGACGATCCCATGGGAGATATGTATATCTATTATAAGTTGTATAACCTAGTTTTTTACTGATAGTGACATATTCTGTTTTATCTGACATTGCATTTTATGATTCTATTATTATTGTTGTAGTTATATTATGGTGTATTTGACTTAATTAAATGATTATTATCTAATTTTATATTGCTATTGACGATCATAATATCAAGATTCATGTAAATTAACTTAGGATAATTTATAATGTAAATTTGTTATTATGAAATAAATAAATCTAAATCTAATCGATTAATTAATCGATTAAAAAATTAATCGATTAATGCCCATCTCTGGTAATATTGTCACCTTTGATGCTGACCGTACCTACATACTTCAAAACCTAATTATCTGATCAGCTTTCAATAAAGCTCTCAAGTATATTATGAATGTGTAGCTATAGTATATATATAAAAATTAAAATTTAAAATCCCCCGACATAAGTACCTAGTTGGTGATCATGAGACCCCTCATCCAATGAGTGATATAGATATAGATAATGCTACTAAAACTAAAGTGAACTGAAAATATAACTACAGAACTTGGAATTCTTAGCTACAATATTGGCTGATTTTTTGTCACTTGCTTAAAGCTGAATATCTTGGAAACTACTAGTCCTATTTCCACCAAATATAGCTAAGAACCATTTCGACGGACAAGTCTTTCGATTAAAAAAACCGCGCTCAAATTGGACCACACGTTTGGGAGCTATGATGCCACAAACAGACACACAGATACACATGTTAAACTTATAACACCCCTCTTTTTCGCCGGGGGTTAAAAATATTATGGTTTCTGCATCTAACTGCGCTGGTTGTCAGATTTCAGCGCGTTCACCAGATTAAGGCGCCATTACGAGTGAAATAAATATTCCATACAAAACGTTTCCGAGGATATCTTTATGCGATGGAGGAAATGTAAATATTCTTTTGAAAGGCGCATTGCAATGAATAATATGACCTAAGTGCTTTGGAAATTCTACAAGTAACTTTATGTCTAAAGCAGAACGGTTTGTTTTGGAAGTATTTGGAAATGTTACTTAGGATTATTAAAGGTGTAGTTGTTTAGTTGTAAGATTTCTATCTGAATGTGAAAAGTCGTTTGTAAAGGATTTTTCTAATTATGTCGTAGGTGCTAACTCAAGTAGCAGACAAGCTGTGTAAGCTCTTATAAAACCCTAATACCGCTATAAGCTGTATAAAGGCTGCATCAGAGCCCAACCTGTGTGCTCCTTGGGAAGTATGTTTGTCAGTTTGCAAAATATTATTTGATTTTCCACGCTACGATAGTTTGGTGCTATATAATATGTATAACAACGAATAGTTACAGTTTTTTTTAATATTTAGCTCAATTTACTTAATTTATTCCAACATTCTATTTTAAACAACGACACTAGAAGTACTCCATAGACAATTATAAATTTAGTAGTGTTTTCCTAGATGAAACTATAGTTTCATTCCCGTGAAATAAGTAATAAAGAAATGTTATTACAATTAATTAAAACTGTATACAGACAGAACTCAGTAAGTTAAACTTTCCTTGTAATTTCCGCTTGGTCTTGTGCTTTTAAAATAAAGCTACAAAGAAACTTAAGTCAAAGTTGTATCAAAGACTTCAAAGGCAATGTTTTAGTAAAAGGTTTTGATTTTTAATTTGCTCTGTCTGTATTTTTTACCTAAGAGAACTGGAGCTAACTAGACAGTAATAATTAACTTTTAACTCATGCAATAATTTTATAAAGGGAATGTGTACTCCAATAAGTCAGTACCCCATCTACAAGTGTCATATTATGATATATCATTAAGTGACAAATATACACGTGAATTTGCCGATTGAAAGCGTAAACTGCTAACATATGACATACGAGTGTTAATACGGTTTACAGGTGATGCACAGAAAAATCGTTTGTCTACTTACATGCTTTTACCCAGGGAGCACACTGGGACACTTATCTTCGACATTTTTAAAAACCTTGTAATGGCGTCGATGTCACATCAACATTTTTGTAATCGTGATAAAACACACTTTTCATCATATAAAAACTTAATTCAAGCAATATTATTATTTATTAGATACTTCTCACATTTCGTGAAGTGTCCCAGGGGTACACACGTGGTACCTACCTCCTCAACTCAATTCTGCTGGCTATCCGATGAGGACAATAAACAAACTGCTGCATTTGACGTATACATTCAAAGTGAACCATTAAGTAAAATAAAAATGTAAACTACACGAAGCGACAATTTAACTCGTAAAATATCACGTTGTATCTGTCTCACTGACACTAATTCCTGTACAAAAGACAAACTATTACCAAACATCTCAGACTACAGACCATTGGCGCGTAGAAAAACATATCCGACACAAGACATAGCATAGCTTACGTCGGGAGCACTTATGTAACTGTCAGAGGCAGTGGTAAACACTACTAAGAGCTGAATAAACGTCTTTACGTCCCCTTATTTATTTTTAATGGCGCAGATTCATAGCGAAACGTCACAGGCAGACGGGGAATTATTTTTCGACTGGTTGTATTTAAATTTCGTAGTTTGCGGAAAACAAGATTGTGCGGTCTTTCAGCGGGAATGTTTCCGCATTTGTTATATTCGTTGGTTCTTGCAAGATTTATGTTAACGTGATTATTTTTCTCTTCAAATATTCTTGTTTTTCACTAAGGTTTTTTATTAAGTATGTCTCGGGCATAGGGACAGAGTTCACCGATGCGCGTGTGCCGCTACGAATGACTGCAAACATTCGGTGATTTTGTCGAAAAGGCGGAAGACGGAGCTAATCTAGGTGTGCTCTGGTTCATAGATTACTAGTGCGGTTTATGACGCGTAGAGAGCCCGAGATGGTCCTGCCAAACAGAGTCTACTTTAGCCAATGGTCATCATCATCATCATCATATCAGCCGATAGAAGTCCACTGCTGGACAAAGCCCTGCCCCAAAGTTCTCCACAAGGATGTCTGCATCAGTTTAACTATTGTCTTATGTCAATAGGATTACGTCGTCAAACATCCAACCCCCCTCCCCTCGCCCCCAAAGCTGTAAACACGCTAACGCAAACATGACGGTTTCGCGTTGCCCGGTCATGCGCGAGACAGCATTTCGGAGTGAACGCATGGCCAGACTATGATTAATGTTTCAGTATTGAATATTAATGTTACAAATAGTTCGCATGACATTATTGATGTTAATAAATATGAATATTATACGTTCTGCGTAACTAGAAGAAGACAGAAAATAAAAGCTCTAAGTAGTCATGTGCAAGTAAAAATGGTAACAGAAGTAAAGGACTAATATTTTTAAAGCTTAATTATTGCGGCTGTTATAGTCTTTAACTCTTTAATGCAAAATAATATTTTCTATTCTTAGGATATGTAAAGTTTTTGGAAGTCAATTGAATTATCCGATAGTCCTTGCATTAAGGATCGCATTGCAGGAAGGACCGCAGCTCTTAAATTTTTGCTCACCATGGTTTAAAAAAAAAAAAAACAAGATTTCGTCATGACTGTTTCCTTTCTTTTTGGCTGAAGGGCACAGTGCCGTTGTTTGCGTTAGCGTGTTTGAAAAAATATAATATAAATTTCTTCCAATCTTGAACCATTGATAACCTATCTTATTAACAATGTTAGTGATCGTCACAATAACTAGCGGTTTTCTTTTTCATCTATCACAAAGCGCTAAACTATTATCGTATACCATCTTGGGAAATGCCTCTAAACGGCATTTTGTCAGCATTTTATAAGGCAAGAATGGGAAAGTTCGCATCGTGTACCGTGGGAACGGAACTATGCCCTCGCAATATCAGCCTACAGGAATTTGCATGGATATGGCGCCCCGGCCTTCATAATCCGAACTCTCCTAAACTGATTTAAATTTTCACCTCCGCCGCGGGTGTATTATGTTTGGTGTCAATTTTGCGTTTTACTTGGGTGGGGAGGAGACCTGACTGATGCAAAATCAGCAATTAGGTTTCCGACAATCCGTATAAGGAAAACGAAAGAGCTTCAGTTTCCTTACAGCAAGGATTATCGGACAAAAAAATTCATGGTATTCCAAAAAATTTACCTAGTAGTCTAGAATTATAGAATACACTCACTTTTTAGGTCATCAAGTTTTACCATCAAGCATATTTTATTATATAAGTTACTGGTGGCTGAAAGGAAAATCTTGCGCAAAATATTCGGCCCAGAGCAAACACCGGATGGGGGATGGAGAGTTCTGAAGAACATCGAACTTGAACACCTTATGGCTGACCCAAATATAATGGGGGAAACTAAAGCGCACCGACTGCGCTGGCTCGGCCACGTGATCCGGATGGGGGATGATCGTGGTGTCAGGAGAGCATACCTGGGTCAACCGACTGGACGACAGCCCGTCGGCCGCCCCAGATATCGCTGGAGAGATGCAGTGGAGGCGGATCTGGCGGAGTTGAATGCCGATAACTGGCTGGAGACGGCACTAAATCGTCAGGAGTGGCGAAATCTCTTATCGGAGGCCAAGACTCACTTTGGGTCACTGAGCCATCGGAGTAAGTAAGTAAGTAAGTATATTTTATTATAGTGAAGAGGTGATCTTATACTCTGACCATTTTTTAGGGTTGCATGGGTTTAGGGCTGTCTATCAGTCCGTCAGTCACAGGACTGTATCTTTCCAACCATAGTAACCGTAGAGACTGGAAAAAAATGTGTCATACCTATGTAAGGTAAATGTGTGTTACCTATGTGATACATAGGTATCACAGGTAAGTGTATACTTTTAATTCTAAATATCGTTAATTCCGATAAAGTTAAAGTAGTATTTTCTCTCCTATTGCTTCTTAAGAACAGAACATTCTTTACAATTTCTGATTATATTTACAGAGCACTTATCTGCCCTTAAAGATTATAAAGCACTAGGGAAAAACGAGAATATCACCAGACAGGGCAGCGGAGCGTGAAAATCAAGAGCTGAGCTCTACTCCACTCAGAAGTGGATGTCGAGTAGATGTTAACATGATTTGCTCTAACTAGGTATCTAACTATCCTACTGACATACATAAATACAGAAGTGGGTATGAAAATGCATGTAACAGTGTTGTATATTTCGACGCTTAAGAATCAGTATTACCTATCTAAGTTACAAAAAAATATTTAGATGATTATGGCATTCTATTCGTTTTTTTTTCTGAACCTAACTGCATGAAAAGGTGAAAAACGTCAGATATTTTAGTTAGATGATATTGATTCATAAGCGTCGATTTACTTACCTATCTGCTGGAGGACGACATAATACTCGCCGATTTCATAAAAAAAACATTTATTTATTTTATAAACAGCTAATTTAAGTTATATAAGAGCTTCACAAGCGCTTATGCAGCCTATGTGCTAGGAACTTGGAAATATTAACAACTAGCTTTTGCCCGTGACTACGTACGCGTGGAACTTGATAAAAGGTATTATTAAAAGCGCCTCAGCAAATGTAAGAGCAATTGTGCTTTTGGTCTAATAATTAAATTTCCTACAGGGTCACCGCACCCCAACAGAAATGTTCACTCACTTTTCAATCTTTTTAGGTATAATTTCCAGGATGAAAACTATCCTATGTCCTTCTTCGGATCTTAAACTATCTCCATGCCAAATTTCATCAAAATCGATTCAGCGGTTTAAGCGTGAAGAGGTAACAGACAGACAGACACACTTTCGCATTTATAATATTAGTATGGATTATACAAATGATGGTATTTGCCACCTAATTACAATCAAGGATATTAATCCTTATATTATTAAAATACGGTGAATGTTACAGTTACTAT
The DNA here is from genome assembly GCA_932273695.1 of Apotomis betuletana. Taxonomy (NCBI): domain Eukaryota; kingdom Metazoa; phylum Arthropoda; class Insecta; order Lepidoptera; family Tortricidae; genus Apotomis; species Apotomis betuletana. Next base: position 4,198,847 of record OW026305.1, read on the forward strand.
TAAATAAATAAATATCAACTGGAACATCTCATCAACTCGAAATTTAGTGATAAGACTGCACTTCTTTTGGGCTTTATAAGGACACAGCCTGATTGGTACATAACCTCCGCTCCGCTCCAGTAGGTAGCCAAACTCCCAAAAGTCATCAAGAGTTTACTTGGCGTTTTGGTAAAGTTGGGTTCGCAAGAAAGCTATTATAAATACCCTCACGCAAAATAGATGCAATGTAAGACATCGATTTGCGAAAATCCAGCCCGCGTAAACCGTATAGATGTCAAATGTTACAGGTTAAATACCTACGTCAAACTTATAATTTTCGGCAAGTTTTGTTACATTCACGTCAGAATCCGGCTCCTGTATCCCGGCCTATATCCGACGGGATAATAACGCTCCCTATTTACATTTTCGCTTCAAACAACTCCGCGGCAAGAGTGATTTGGAAGCGCCAGCTATCGCGATAATGGAAATATTCTCAAGTGTGAAAAATGGGGTTAAATGGGGATTTTCGTATCGTGAGTATCGTAAAAGTGTTTTTACACTTAGTAAATCCTAATAATTTTTAATTACGACTGTTTTTCGGCGTCGTTAGCTCTCGTAGCAAACGCTTAGCGTATGATCTTTAAGAACGTTGGAAAGAGTTTCATTCGAAGTTTCTTCTCAACAGTGGTCCCCTCTTGTGAAATGCCGGTAGACTCAGACATATAAAAGTGCCCTTGTTGCCTACTTGCAGAATAAAGTTCATTATTTCGAAGTTGCCAAGAATATGACAAAAAATGTGGTGATGTTTTCGCGCGTAACAATACCAAATTTTATTTACAGATGTGTAATCATAACAATTATAACAACCGGGTTTAAATATAACTTCACCGTAATTATTCAGCACATAAGCTTCAATTTCCAATTTCTGTGATACCATCCAATACCCTAATCAACAAAGCAAATGCTTTTCAAAATCGACCGCTTTTGGCGAAAACTAAAACATATACCCCTATAAAACCTACACATTGTAAGGTGTACTCGAGTAATTCCGAATGTCGGGTTATTCCGAAAATTACTGATATCTAATAAACGGGGTATTTTTTTTGCGCTAGCAACACTTCCTCAGTAAAGCTTAACTCCTTACTCATTAAAAATATATAGCTATACAGCTGACTCAATGATGAATTCTAACCCTTTGACGCCAGTCAGCTGGCTTAAATCACTTCTAAGCTGCGAGAGTATACATGGAGTGTTGTGCCCCAGTTTTTCGGCAGGTTTAATAAGCGGCGCTATCTTCACCGTCGTTACCGGCGCGGCCACATTATCATGTGTGCATTGAAATCTCAAGTCACAAGCAGGTGACACTTTACCCACTTTATTCTAGTGATATTTGTATCGTAGTAAAAGAATACGCAATCATACGTCAGTCGGCTCTATGCAAATCTACTCTAGACCACTTGCAAACTGTATTAAAAAAAAATTAAAAATATCAGACAACCATTTGTGTGAACAAATCGATCTAGGCCAAATTAAGCTCATGAAGGCTTGTGTTATGGGTGCAAGACGAGGATATGCATACTTATTTAGATAAATATTACTTAAATACATAGAACAACCATGACCCATAAGCACTAATATTTTTTGCCCTGGCCGGGATTCGAACCCGGGACCGCAGGCTCAATAGGCAGGTGCTCTACAAACTGCACCAACTTCGTCGTCAAACGTATTTGGCCTGTTTTGCCCCAGGTTTTCGGCAGGTTTAATGTCCTACACCGCTGACATAGCTCAAGGAGTTGCCAGACATAAGGAAGGGCAGGACAAGGGGACATTGCTTGTAAAACCAATAGCTATTGGGACAGAAGGCTATCCTTGGAAGAGGCTTAAGCCCAAGCAATGGACGTCTTTTGGCTGATATGATGGTGATCATGAATCGGCATCCTGTAAATAAAGATAACGTGACTTATCGTTACTAGATTGTAGTTTGTGAATGATCGAGCATGATAATCATACCCCGGGATTTTTGTTGCTCCAATGATTTAACACTGGGCTGACAAGTCAATCGTGCACCTAAAACCCCGGGGCTTGATGATAATTCAGGCTGTTAACAGTGCCACGGAGATGTCACGACTTTGCGCGAACGGCAGGCGAGCGGTTGAGTTAGAGATCCGAGCGCGGCGGCAATACGAGTGAGCAAGACACACGTACCGCGCACCGCTCCTGCTGTCACGCAAAGTCGTGGCATCTCTGTTAATGCTTCATTAGTGAGTAGTGAGTAGCCGTCGCTACGCTCTCATTGCTTGCGCCACACCCTCGCGGAGGCATGTCGCAATCGTCGTTATCTTTGCCTTCGTTAGCCCGATGCCTCCAGCCATTTACATGCCTCCGCGTGATACTAGCAAGATTCCTGCCTTGTCACGGTGGATTGAATTTGGTAAATTATTTCAGAAAGGGTTAAGTTTACGCCGAGGCGTAATATTTACCTACTAACACTATAGATAAATGTGTTTGATGTTATTTGACGTGATTTTAGAAGTCTGATTTGTCTAAGCAAGCATGTTCCGTGTTAAGCTATTTATTAAATAAATAAATATAAATAAAATGTCGGACAACCTCACACAAATCGATCTAGTCCCAAATTAAGCTCAAGAAGGCTTGTGTTATGGGTACTAGACGACGATTTACGTACCGTACTTATATAGATAAATATATACTTAAATACAGAACAACCATGACCCAAGCACAAAATATTCGAGTTCATCACACAAATATTGGCCCTGGCTGGGATTCGAACCCGGGACCGCCGGCTCAGTAGGCGGGTGTCAAAAAACTGCGTCAAATGCGTCACTAGAGCTTTCAATCCCAGGATTTTTTGTACGGGTGCGTCCTGCATTGAAGCGAGGCGTTGAAACACCTGAGTTGAAATATCTGTATCTCAGCTCCGGTTCACTTTTGTGATTGGTCGATTCCGCAGGTCTCCGCTCCGCTCCGTTCCGCTCCGCTCCGTTCCGCTCTGCTCCGCTTTAGTGGGGACGCACCCAAAAAAGTACAAAACATGTGTCATTTGCAAAATGCTTGATTGTTGGAGACTGCGGGCGGACTGTAAAGACTTAAGAGAATTTGGTTGAGATTAATGTTCAAATTTATTTTCCTTGCTAGCAGCACCTCCGGTTTCAACGTTATACAACCAACTTTACTAGTACGTCGTCAACAAGTTTGCTCGTTAACTTGGATTTTCTTGTGGGAAGCTTGTCTTAATCCCAACCGAATTCTCTTCAGTCTTTACAGGCCGCCCGTAGTCTCCAACAGTCAAGCATTATGTTTATGTTCGTATTTTCATATTATGACAAATCAAAACTATTTATTCTTGTCCCAGCTTGTCTCGTGGCAAACGTGGTGTCCGATATCTACCAAACAACAATCAGAGATGGGCATTAGATAATCGATTAAATTTTTAATTAATCGACTCAACAATGATCGTCGCAACATTAATCGGCAGAGTTTTCGATTAACGATTAATTAATCGTAATTTTAATCGATTAAATTTCACTATTTATATATTTAATCGTATGGCAAAATTTCACGATTAATTCTTGATTTAAAGTTGGAACATGCTCATTTCGAACCCTGCCTGCTATACGGCCACATCTGAAAAAAAATTTTTTTTCGGATTATTGCAGATTCGTAGTCAGAATAGGTTAATTTGCGACCTTATTTCGAGAGCCATAAGAAAAAGTGTCCTTTAGAGCCTTTTTTCCACAAGTGGCCTTATGGATCTGACCAAAAATTGTCAGTTGACTCCCTGCAAGACAGCCACTTTTCAGTTGTGGCTGTATAGCATAAATTTGTAATACTTTTTTTTGAGTTGCGTCTCATAGAAATAACGTATATATTCTAGTATTATTACGATGAATCCCTTTAAATATAAGCGAAATAAACGTCATTGTGCGCTGTTGAGCCAAACTGGCGCGCAATACTCTGTTGTGGAGTAAACTAGGCTAAGACTGGTAGTGCGTAGCACATCAGTTGTTGCTCCCCAAGTAGTTCCCTGTAGTTTCTTCGCATATAGGTAAGACTGCGGTCTAGAGTGACACAAGTACTTTTGTGTAGGATTTAATGTAAGCGCAGTCTCTCTGAAGCGTATATTTGGCTCATAATTTGCTTCTTTGTTGCAAGGATGGAATGCCGCAACTTCTGTTTTACTAGCATTGGGGCAGCCTAATCAGAAATGTCATTCCAGATTGCGAGTAAGAGCTTCCTTCGAGGATTTAAATTTGCCATGCTGGTTTGTGATGGCGATGTCATCACCATACATAAATTTCCGACTCTCTGTTTTCGGAATCGGTCCTGACCCACTCCTGTTCAACCTATACACACACGATATGGGTTAAACAGGAGCAGGGCCAGGACCGATCCTTGAGGTAGTCCATTGTTCAGCTTTCTGACTTTGCTCGGAGTGCTTCCGAGGTAGACGATAAATTCCCTATTGCTGAGCATAGTGTTATTAGTCCCACCATCTGCACCACGGTCAGGAGCTTATAGATAAGCTTGCGAATGCAGCTGAGAGGTCGAAAATACTGCCACGTTTTTCTCTCTCCTTTGAAAATCAGCCTCTATGTGTGTTGTGCGCGACATTTACCTGATCCACGTAGTTCGGACCACTACGGAATCCAGCCTGCTGCACAGGAATTATTTTGTCGACAAAAGGTTCGATTTGATTGTAGATTAGCGTCTCCAAAAATTTGTAGATGGAACTAAGTAGTAGAGGTCGGTAACCCTTTGGTTCGTTGCCTGGCTTACCCGGATTGAGTGTGGCTATTATATTTGAGCAGTTGAACTTAGCTGGAATTATAATATAATTCCACCTAAGTTATTATCCGAGACTATGTCTAAATAGAACTGTGAGAGCCACGTCCTACATCTTGGGCCAAGGTGTTCTAAAAATTCGTTGTAAATACCGACTCACATAAATTGGGACTTTGATTCGAACCAGTCTTCATCCAGTATTGCTAAACCTAAAAGTAGAAAACGAAAAGCTTATCCTGCACTATGAAAAGGTAATATTGTAAAGAAGTTGAAGAATTCTGGAAAACAGTACACTAATATCAACGGGAACCTAGTCCACGCTAAAACCTAAAACTATGGGGCCTCCTTGTACATGGTACATGTTATTATATGGTATTATACCATATATGGTACATGTTAACACGATAATTAAAGATACAAGTGCCTTAAAGGGAAGGTACCAGATAATCATTAAATAATTATATGCAAAATGATGATGATATCTACATCTAGAAAGTTGATGAAAGAAGTGATGTTGTTACTATAACAAAAGTTGATTAATAAAGGTATTTTAATTATTTTAGTGTTTGTATAATAATTTTCATGTTACCATTTTCCAATAATTCTTGTTCGGTTTTGGACGCATCTCAAAATTTCAACAAAATGTTTCTGCAATACGGCCACAACTCTAAGTACCTATCTTAAAGGCCTCGTATCTTAAAAAATATACACGTTTTATATTAAAAGACATATTCATGAGAAGCGTTATATCATGTAGAGTAAAAAAAGATAAATTTAAAATAAATTGACCCAAAACTCAAGGAGTAAGCCCCGTTTTACTACCACGCACTACGCTGCCAAAACATTAACAAGCGATTTCTCGAAAAAATGGTTTTTTGAGATGTGGCCGTATAGCAGGCAGGGGGCGATTTGTGCACGACAAAAAATGCAATTTGTCTTGTCATGTATACAAACACTTGAAAATTCATTCTAGTGTGTTGTGTGAAATTAACTTGGTCCGGTGAATACAAGGTGTAGGTATTTTATAGTGCAGTACTCTAGGGTCTTCTAGGTCCTTACCTACCCTAGTCCCACCCTTGCAACACTTACAAGGATATCTTATTTTTTCATAATATTAATCGAAAGAAAATTAATCAATATAATTAATCGATTACAAATTTAATTCCTGGATATTACGATTAATCTTAATCATTAATCGGATATATTTTGCCCATCTCTGACAACAATTGGTACTGTATAGGTTGTTGTATGTGTTGTTGTACTAAACAACGAGTATTTTTGAGTCCCGTTTTAAACTGAAAAAAGTTAGTATTATTATAATATCTTATTATACATTCTCCCAAATGGTTCTGCTAACACACTCCACATATATTACCGTCAGTGTTACCATATTTCTGTGAAATATACAGGAAAATGAAGGTTGAGAATATTCCGCGAATTTTAAGGAAATGCTGACAGTTTCTATTTTAAATGAAATATTCAGCTTAATACGGGTTGACGCAAGTATGCAAATTATGTTCATGGGTCATTGTCAGATTTAGGTGCGCGTCTTTGCGGTGGACATTTGCGAAATTAAGGATTCCAGGAACTAATTTTCTGATTAAATGCCTGTGAGAATAAAGAACGTTCCCTCTTCTATAATCTGATGTAATAGTAACATAACCTAGATTCATACAAGCTCTTAACTTTTGACCACCGAAGGAACAAATTTTGTTTTTTTGAACTGACAATGACCCTCATATATGTTTTGTCTGCACCTGCGCTCGCCGTTTTCCAGTATTTTAAGGACTTAAGAGCCAATAATAAAGTGAAGGAATGTTTACAATTATAACTCGTCAACATTTTCTTTTTTTATCCAAGGCGAAAGAAAAGGATGCTCGATATCTTTACTAAATCTTTGTATTTCTGTACCTATTAAAAAAAAAAACAATACCATTTTTTTGCTTTTATTTTCTTTTTTTTAAATCTCTTTTCTACATTCAGCCACTAGGGTAACCTAAGATATTATGCTGTGTTTATTTTGTAAACGATATTTCTACCCAATTTACCGTAACCTTATTAAAATCCGTAGTCCTTAGCAAAGACCAAAAATTAAATTTAGCCGTGAACCCACGTAAATTTGGCTGATTATTCTAACCCTTGCGTCCTATTATCACCTGAACAGTGTTGCCACCTCAGCTTTTCTAAATCCCAAACAAACAAAAAGGCTGACGAGTCCTGGCAACATTGCCACAGATCGCCGGTCCCTAGTAAAAAAGTCGGATCTACAAAATTGCCATTTTCGTTTTATTGCGTTAATGCTTATTAAATACATTAATCTTTAATCGTACATTTACAGATTTTTCAAAATTTCATTATTTTCACGAATAATCAATGTCAAAAATGTCGTATCTTATACAGTGTCCATTTAATATTGTCAGATGTGGTACTTCCGACTATGTTAACTGGGTTAGCTGAAAAGTTTTGTGTAGTATGTGGCACTTCCGACATTACTATTCGGAATTTTAAGGGTACCTTATGTCGTATGTACCACTTACGACATTTTATTACGGAATATAAATTGTATCTTGTGTCGTATGTGACACATCCGATGTTTTTTGCCGGAAAATATATTCCAACTTTGGTCGCATGTAACATATCCGACATTTTTTCACGGAAAATAAATTGCAGTGTATGTCGTAACTATCACAATATCTTTGGATGCTTTAAATTTTGTCTTATTGTTTGAATATTGCAATCAACAGTTTGAATGAAATTGGGTATTTAGTAAACTTATTGATAGTTTCGAACGATAAATAATAATTGGGAGATGTTTCTGGTGAATGTGGCAACTTCAACCAAGCTCCTGATAAAAAAATAAATCCGTCTGACTTCTGGTTCTTCTGAAGGAAAATAACCAGAATAAGAACATAATGAGATAACGATTACTCGTGGCAATGCCGAGAACATTTCAGAATGTGTGTAATTAAATGTACAGTTAAATAATAAGTAACGGCTCATGACTTCTTCTTTAGTCGAACACATATTCCTGAGAATCGTGATCACTAGATTTCATATCCCTTATCACTTTTCTCTATTGGTCTCAATTGATGGTCGCCATCACCGCTTGATAGTTCTCTTACTTTTGATCAGTTTATCTAAGTCAGTAGGAATCTAAGCTCTTTACCCCACGGTGAGAGTGGAACTAATCTTTCGAAAGAACTAGAAATATCCTTAATGGTGCTTTCGAACTCATAAATTAAAAGAGGCGATAAGTATGTTTCTGCATTCCCTTGACGATGCCACTTATTACCAAAGGTTCAACAATAGATCTCAGTCTTTAATTTGTGATTTGCACCAGTCCAATTGCAACGTGTTTCTAGGCGAGGTTGAGATGTCTTACAAACAGTTCCAAAGGTCAGGTTAACCCGACACTAATTTGAATAAATCCTAGATAGCAACCTATACAAGGTTGGTATGGCTATCAAATAACTTAAAAATGCAGCGGATGATGCTGGAGCGCATAGGCGTATCTAGGGGGTTGCCGGGTGGGCCGTGCCCACCCCAGTATGGTCTAATGCCCACCCCAGGATTTTGGGTTACCGATAGAAATTCATGGCTTCATCTCTTAGGATATGGCCAGGCCCCTCCCTAGGCCCACCCCAGGCCCCCACTGAAAAATAATCTTAGATAGCGATGTCTAAGATTCTGAAAGCAGCATGGTAAAATGGTAAAGAAAACCCTGTAGAATTTATTAAATCATGTTATAATCGAAGGCAAAACGATAGGAGCATGGCCGAAAAGTGTGGCATGTATACTGCTCATCTTCAGGGAGGTTTATATGACCCTTCTCATAAATTACAGACCCATCTCGCTTATGAATCATGACTATAACCTGTGTAGTCGACACTCTTATCACGAACCGTCTCGCACGCAGGTTTGACGACTTTCATCCCCCCAACGCTGGTAACCGCTAACCCTAGAACCCTAGGTACCGTAAACCACGTCCATATGTATATGTATATGTACTTCCATTTCTTTGTACTATTAGAAGGCTCTCGATTCGACTACGACTTAGTTAGACGGTGCTGCGGTCTCTCAAGTAGTACTAATGTCTCCAAAAAATTCACAGCTGCATAGAAAGATTAATTCAATTTTTTGGTTTTTGACGGACTAGTATCAATATCAAAAGCAAAGACGTCAGCCACCTTCTCTCTTCTGATGATATCGTCGTAGTAAATGACTAGTCATTGCTGAGGCTCTCAAAGATCTTGGAAAAATGCTCAAAGACTTCAGTCGTCTCCCAATAAGTGTATCTTAAAATGAACATTAAAAGACAAAAATTATGTTAATATTTTTTTTGATATCAAACTAACATAATTAAAAAACAATATTTATAAATTTTATTATACTGGGTAAAACCGCGGATTTTTATACCACTAAAATGTCGTATCTCACCACAAAACACTGTGTACAATCCAAATATAATTGTAGTAAGTGACACTTGCGACATAAATAATAATGCAATATCCGATTATAAAAGTCGTTAGTGCCACATCCGACTAATTACTGCGAACCATATGATGCAAAAAAGTCGTATGTGGCAGTTATGACAGGATATCGGATGACAATTTCCAGGTAAAAAGGTAGCATGTCTTATTTCTGGCATTTCTAATAAATAATTTATAGTTTTGTTTACACATACTCTCAAAGTACTTAATAATAATAACTTTGGCCAAATTTCGTAACAATAGGACTTAAATTGACAATTTTATACACAAAAACGTCTTTAAAAAACTTTAACTGCCTCTCCTGGAAAGTAGTCATTTTGCAGATCCGACTTTTTTACTAGGGACCGGCGAGATACACGCAAAAATATTAGAGGGTCGCCGAACGTGACGCTGCATGAATTTGGGAATATTTTGTGCGTATTTTTGGTAACATTGATTGTTTATTCACTTTTGACATTGTAATTAGCGTTTTTTTATCTGTAACACAAGGCGAAATTTTAAACATTACTTCTTTTAAATTTGTACAAGCGCCATAGACAGTAATTAGGTTTGAACGTAACGACGGCATTGTTTGGAATATTTTTTATTGTTAATTTTACGTTTTAATGTAATCGGATTTTAAAAACTCAAACGATTCAGCAAACCTCCCGAAAATTCATTGTTCCAGTTGAAAACAAAAGTCATAACAAACACGGAAACCCAGTTCGGACTTTTTACAATTTCATGGCGCTAATGAGAGCTGTTGACTCAGCGAAAACCTTAAAGAGTAACTCATTTGAATATACAACTCGTGTTATTTCTACAAACTCTAAACTAGACTGTGTTACTCATGTTTTAAGTTGATATTTCAATCAAACAAAACGTGCTATACAACCATTTGTAAGTTCTCGCATGGTTGCGTGTTTACGCATAAATTGTTTACAAAACGTACTGGCTGGTTACTGAAAACGCCTTTATGCCTTTGTTATTTTATCTGTGGAGTGACGGATCTCGTTCGAAATTTGAAAATGTAATTTGAATTTAGAATTTATTCTCACAATTGTTTTTGTAGCTTTTGTATTGACTATTGACGCTAATTATTTTAATTCTACTTAAGTAAATTTACTTAAAGAGGTAGGTACCAAAAATATGTAAATACCTACTTGCAATCTTTAATCTAAGTTATTTAGAAAAATAGTCTGGAAGAGACCAAGTTTTAGCGATAGCCCTAGATAATTAGTTTATATATGATTTCTGGTGTAAATGAGTTTTCGTATGCAATAAAGCGTATTGTGTATTATCTTGTTGTTAATAAAAGTTATTACGCATACAAATAAGGATTCCTAGTTGACTACGGAACCCTAAAATGGTTTTTATATTTAATACATTCGGAAAGGCTAAGGTCACTCAAAGTAAAATCATAATTAGTATTAGATTTTTATGTGACTAGATTAGTCAGTCTTATTTACCAACTATTCACTTATATTTTGGCACTTTATGAAAAATGTAGCAAATTTTACTTATCCATAGAGTTGGCGAAATGCATTTTGAATGATAAGGTGCCGGTTACACAATTTTATGATCATGACTTGCGTAGCCGAAGTGTCAGTAGCGCAACGGCCATAAAAGCTGATTCCCACTGGCTTGCGCATTTTTATACGTTTTAGCAGGTTTCCCTACTGTACTTAGAGAAAAATTGAGCCAACCGAGCTCCGGCTTGACCAGAAGCGCTTTGACGCCAGTCTAATAGTAAGTGAGAAGATTTATTTAGTCGTCTAGCCATAATTACACATTTTATTACGTCTGTAATTGCCAAGGATCCCGAGGAAGAGGCAGCACGCCAAAGGATTCATTGTATAAAAAATTGGCAGTCGCAGAAGCAATAAAAGCGTTGGAATCGACTATTACAAAACATTAGTGCCTTGAGTAACAGACAAGCCTGTTTTCTCCAAAAAACCCAAGGACTGATTGTATACTAGTGTTATGGATAACTAGTGAATAAGCTATTACTAACCCGCGAACTACATCCTCGTCCCCGTAGTCACTTACCATCAGGTGATACTGAGGCCGCCGATCAGTTTGTAAATAAAAAACCGGCCAAGAGCTTGTTGGGCCACGCTCAGTGTAGGGTTCCGTAGTTGCTTATCCTTCACAATAGACATAAGTTACAGGAAAGATTTCAAGCTCTATAAAAAGGTCGTAAACGCCAAAGTAACTGTAATACTTATTACCTTCTGGAAGTCAACTTACGTCCTTTTAAGAAAATTATGAAATTTTGCGATAACTCAAAAATGGCTAGACCGATTTTGTTCAATATAGTTTTCATTGAAAGTACTTATAAAGCCTCATTTTCATGAATTTTTCCATATTTTTTTGACCCGTGGTTTAAAAGTTAGAGGGGGGGGGACGCTATTGTTTTTATTTTCGCAGCGAATATTTTCAAAACTGCCGACTATCAAAAAATAATGTTTGAAGACCCCTATTATTTTTAAAAGACCTATTCAACGACACCCCACACAATAGTGTTGGAACGAAAAAAAAATTCACCCCCACTTTAGGCGTACGAGAGGTACTCGAAAAAAAAATTTTTTTTAGTTTTTATTTTACCGTTTTGTCGGCGTGATACATACACATACTCATACCAAATTTCAGCTTTCTAGTACTAATGATCACGGAGCTAAGCCGTGGACGGACAGACGGACAGACGGACATGGCGAAACTATAAGGGTTCCTAGTTGACTACGGAACCCTAAAAAACCTGGTATCGTAATTTCTCATTTGTTTACTTAAATTCTATAGCGCGAAGATGTATAAAAAGTACGCTTAATGTGTCAAGGCATTTTACCTGTCCACCGAAGGTAGGGCATGCTACCGATTCTGATTTTGTATGGCGAGAACCAAGAATTCCTGTCTCCGGTACTGGATTTTTATAAAAAAAGAGTACCGGGAGCACACTCAACTGTAGGATCAAACAGAAATTTATTCAGGTGCAGTGAAACAGTTTAACAAATGTTCACGAAAACTTCATACTTCTTAGTAATTTTGACGCAAGTGCATCTTATAGACCATGTTTTTGAAAGCAGATACACTTCGGGTTTTCTTTTACATAGTGTTAAATTTTAAATATGCATAATAAAGTCACTATTAGCCTAGAACTATCAATAACTGAGTAGTAATCCCAAGTAACTTGAAACAAAAGTTAGTTCCATGTCCGTCCCTCAAATAGGTACATTTCACATCAACAGATAAAACCCACACAAAAATATCAGCGAAAGCAACTATCAATACCAACTCTCCAGCGGCTGGCTTAGCATAAAAAACGTTCTATCACAACATAAGCAATTTTTCTCCATCCAATAACCATAAACACAATTTCTGCTCACTCTACAACTCACCCTAAGCGAGCACGAGACGGAATGTATACTTCTGAAGCAAGAAAGAGCGGGATAGAAAAGAGAATAATTTTGCTGAAGTCTGCCACTCGAGTTATTCGTTGTGACCTTACACAGCGGTAAAATAGTGCATTATTTACTGCAGTTTTCATGCTTTATACCCCACCGCAAAGTTAAATTTCGTTTCTTGGTAAGTAAATAGCGTTTTGCTGGCTTGCTATTTGTAAGTTTAGCACTAGAGGGAGCTCAGTTTGAACTCTTTTACAGCTTTCTTGAGAACTACTACTTTAACTATTGAGTTAATTTCGTTTTTAAAGATGAGTTGATACTGTACCTAATGTAACTGTATCTACAAATATGGTGCCATCATCGCAAAAAATATATATGTTTCAATTTTCAGAGGTATTTTCACTGTTTATAGTTAAGTATTAGATATGTATTTTGTTATCTACATAATATATTTCAAGTACTTAGAATGAACATCAACAAATTGAATCAATAGTCTTCAACTAATTTAATAAAACGTTAAAACCAACAACAAAGAGTGACTTAACTAAAATTCAACGATTAAACACTTTCAAGAATAACCCAAAATGTAAATATCAGCTTATCTCTAACATTTTGTATTTTCCCACCTTCGCAAAATATTAAAAAGTGTCTCCTAAAACCGGTATTCAATAAAGAAAAAGGAAAAAAAACGGAATGAGGCGAGTGGCGACACTCAAGTCGTTTAACTGTCGTTGAGGAGCGGAATTATGCCGGGTTTCACACTTTGCAGAATTACAGCGTTTTTTAGACTTTTAGTCCGCATTTTTTGCATAATTAATAAACGGTTTTCGTATGGCGTTGCAACTTGCAAGTTAAAATACTTAGTGCGTTTTGTTAATAGTTGTGAAGTTTAAAACGATTAATGTTAAGCATTTTATACTTATTCTACCTTATTTAGACCTACAGCTTGAAAGAAGTTTTGTTAAATACAGAAAATGAACTTAAATGACCCAATGAAAGTTACCTTATAAATAATGAAATGCACAAAATACATAATTAATGAACGTCAATTTTACAGTAATGCTACTGATATAAATAGGCTAATAATCCAAGAAAATTAGATTGCAATATATGGAAAATTTGGCAAAATTAAAGGACAACTTTTATCTATCAGGATATGTAGGTTATAGAGCCAAGTTTAATTTTATCTACTCTCCCCCCTCTCAGGGGTGAGCGTCACCCCCCCTTTCGGAGCAAATTAGCTATGACAGACGGACGGACTGACACAGACACACGAGGGATCCTACTATAATCATAGCGAAGTTTCTCCGAAACTACTGGACCGATTGAGTTAAAATTTGGTACACGCATGTAAATTGATGACCCAAACATGGATGTGTAACGTAACGTAACGCAAATCAATAAATTTTGACATGAGGGCCAGTTATAGGGGGCAAATTAGAAAAAAAATGGAAAGTATATCGTGTGACATATCAAATGAAAGGGTACATTATGAACATCTGAAATATATATATTTCATCATTCTAAATTAAACGGTTTTGAATTTATTTACGAAAATGAGCAATACTTGACGATTTCCCCACACATCCCTTATTTTCTAAAATCTATATATATAGAATCTATATAAAGGTCTAAAAAAAAAAAATCATGATATAGTTCAATATTTGTAGATTACAGAAAAACATATAAGAAGTCTATGGTATTGCAAGTAACACCGTTTAACTAGTACGAATATTTATATTTCGCATAATGGCCAAATGACTTAAATTTTAAAAATAGCATTGCAACGGTAAATTAAAGAGTAACAGAAATAAATTATACATTTTTAGAAAGAACATTTTCAATTATTTACTTTTGTTATACATATTTTGGCCGAGAAGTGTGTAGTTTTTGAGATAACTAACCTTTTAGCAGAAAAAAAAGATCAATAATTAAAAATGTTAGTATTTGGTAACAGATTGCGCTGATTGCATAAGTGCTATCGCTTTTGTATGTATCAAAGGTTTATAGTACATTTATTCAGGATTATTTCGTTCCTATACACTTTGTATGTATCGTACACGGTTTCCTTTTAAAGTGGAAAATACCGCGCTCCGGGACACATTCGAGGTCGCGGGGGGGTGACGCTCACCCCTGAGAGGGGGGGAGAGTAGATAAAATTAAACTTGGCTCTATAACCTACATATCCTGATAGATAAAAGTTGTCCTTTAATTTTGCCAAATTTTCAGCTAATCTTATTGAATTATAAGAAGACAATCAATTCAAAACCTGAAACTTGTTTAGTCTCAAACCATTGATACAAAATTGTTTAGTCTTATTATAATAAGATTATATATAATCCTCCCGATTTTTTAAGTATAATTTGTATTACTAATTATTTTCTCCTAATCTGACCTACTTTTATAAAATGGCAGGCTAAATAACCATTATTAGATAAATAAACAACGATCAAACAAAAGTTTACAACTTTAAATTAATGACCCTTCCCCACACCCATCAACAGCGGTATCGCATAAATATTAATACCTCATTCGAATTCAGTATTTATTGATGAATTATGTCATTACGCAGGCTTTCACCTGACCTGCCATCGCCAGGTCGGGTTGTGGTGCTATAGTGGTCGAATAGGCGTCGAGTGCTGATTGGGCGCTTTTATATGACATTTATATGGCTATTAATGTCGCGAGATAATTTGTGCTCACGTGAAATGATGATTTGACTGATTGTATAAAGTGATAGCGTTTATTGACTGTTTTGCTATTGAATAATTTTATTGTATTTATTTATTTAAACTTTATTGCACAAAACAAAAGTCAGTACAAATGGCGAACTTAATGCCTAATTGTAATGATATTAGATGTCTTATTACTAAAATCGCGACGAAATATTATACATTTTTAAGTATTTCCAAAAGTAGTTTGATGTCATTTAAGAATTTAAATACTAGATTTTCGGCAGTTTCTTACCTGCAGATCGCATTTCTCATACGATTCTTATGAAATGCTGTAGGTAGGTTCAATAATTATATTGTTTTTTTATGTCGATAAAATTATTCGTCATTTTTCAAAATGGCAGAGAGATGAGGGTTTCAAACTCCAACCATTTCTAAACAAACTCGTATTTTTTGATAGAATCTTTTTCTTATGGAATCAAAGATTTGGTGTGACGTAACGATGTGATGGCTCAGTTGGAAGAGCACTAAGCCGGAAACGTAGGGGCGCAGGTTCGAGTCCTGCTCACATTGCAGTGGATCACATTACAATTTTCTTTCATAATATACCTTTGTCTCAATATTTAAAAACAATACGCAAACGAAACGTAAACTTAAATAAATACGCCGAACGCGTTACAATATCCATAAAGCAATTAAATTGCCAATCGCGTTTAATATTCTGTGGCGGGGCTATCATATGCGTTTGTACGGATTAGTGAATCGTGCTCTGCAACTAGATGATTGCAATTGATGGCTCGCCATCCGCCATTTTAATGTGGCGACCGCTAATTTGGTACTATTCATTTCAATGTGCTAATGTTCCAATAATATCATTCAACAATATTTGAGACTAGAATTGGTAGCGAAATTCAATGCAGGCTTCTGTATCTAAAACTTGAGTGCTGCTTTGACTTTTAAGAGTGTGAAAGCTGAAAACGCTGTCTATAATATACGGGGTGTCACCTGTAATAGGAGCAATAAATTAAAACATAGATTCTACCCTTCAAACTGAACTGAATTTGTTTTTTTTATCCGTCTATTTTCTATATTTTCTTAGGTTATACACGTGAAACTTTCTTGTACATACTTAGACATTGCTAGTAAGCAACGAAACACGGAAATATTCAAGCAATGAAATCTAAACAATAAAAAATATATCCGTCTCGCTTTGTTTTCACTTTCACATAAACGTAAGGACATCGAAATGGATTCTAACAATAAAACAGTGTAAACACCGCTATCGCTGTCCTTTCAATTTTCACACGGACCCAATGAATAAATCATTCACATTTCGAGTAACAATGAGAGGCGTCATTTAGAAAAACAATACCTCCTCCCAAGCGTGAACGCTGACATTTCGAACAATACGACCAATGAACCGGCGGCCGAACGCCGAGTCGGACGCCGAACGCCGAATTTACGATTCGGCTTATCGTCCTCGGCCCCCGTAATTCGATGATTCCAATTTTATTGTCGCCGCCTCCGGTGTCGATGAATAAAACGGTAATGGATTTCTTTTTTTTACATGCTCTATGTCTTTTGACCAGACTTTGGGAGTTCGCTTTTGTTTTCAGCCAGCACGGCAAATTACTTAAGTTGGTGGCATTTTTTTTATTTAAACTTTATTGCACAAAATACAAAAGTACAAATGGCGGAGTTGATGCCATAAGGCATTATCTACCAGTCAACCATAGGACTAATCAGAAACATTTAGATGGTGCAGGGTTTTTGACATTAAGTTAATTGCGCTTGTTTTTCATAGAATTCGCAGTATTGATAAAATTACTGAACTTTTTTTCTTGACAATATCCAAACACTGGACTGGTAATCCAGAGGTACCGGGTTCGAATCCCGGTATCTTCCACCAGGTTACGCATGTCAATTTTTCTTAGTCCATTGATCTTTGTATCAATGGTTTAATATTCAAAGTGTTTTCAAAGTATCCGTTTAGAGTTAGACGCTAAGCTAAACTCAAGTCATAAATAATGTTCAAAGCGTATGAAAGTATAATCCTTTATCCAGTTCGCTAAAATCCGGCAAATCCTCAATTTGCTTCTCCGCTCCGTCGAAGACGCCAATCTCAGACGGATCTCATTTTTAAAACATTTCAATGCAAAACCGATTTCAACTAAACATTTTCATTTTATAGCTTTCTAGTTTCCATTGTTGAAATGAGTGACAATATAGGTACCTATGAATTTTAAGTATAATTTTTTTTGGTTTAGAAAATATTATGGTTTTAGTCGAGTCGTAACAAAAAATTCACTCAGACAGAAACACCCCTTTTCTAACAATCGAGAATAATGCCAATTGATCTGAAAAAACCTGACCTTTTCGAAATAGTCAATTTATGGATATAAAATATCACTTATAATGAGTATTATTAAAACTATCGAGAGACATCATTAATGATTAAAAAACTGTTTAAACTCATGTAAAATTTGAAACACGTCGGGCAGTTCTTGACATTTTTTACGTGTGTTTAAAACCGTTTTTATAATTATTTATCATGAGCTTATATTGGACCCATTTAACAAGTGAAGAAAATGCAGACTTCTCTCCCTAGAGCCACCTAGACCTAAAATCGAATATAAAGATAGCCCGGACACACCGCTTTGACTCCATACGTCTCAACATATAAAACGTCTTAACCACCACGATTCCCCTGCCAACATACACTCTTTCGTGTATTCACTGCAACATAAACGTATCTGAAAATCCAGCCGCAAATCCGAACACTGTTTACTCGCATCCTTTGAGCCTGGGCGACTTCACATTCTTCTGGGAGCCTAGACAGAAAGTTCTGGATCGATCGTCAGCTTAGCGGTGCTGTGGATGTAGCTAGTTATCACAAAAGAGCTTATGTGCATAAGATTCAGATTACACTTATGCCTTTTTGAATTAGTGCCAGTTGCGGTGAGAGGTGGCGAGCAAATTGAAACGAAAGACTCTGAACTTGCGATACAATGTAAAAGTCGGTTAGGAAGTTTAACACGCAATTTAGATTTTCAACGTGGTAGTCTAGATTGGTTTTATGAGTATTTATTGTATATACTAAGCAGCTCTTTGGGGGCGATCTTAAAGCTAGCATTATTGTGCAATGAACATGCACCTTTATCTTTTATTTTTTTACTAACCTTAAATATTGTTCACGTTCTTTTTCTGTAGAGTTACCACTGTCTTCCTATTTTGTGTGACAAACGCTGAGCGTAAAAAAATCGGATTTAAGGCGAAGGGATGGGCAAAATAGTGAAATCGAGCCGTTTTCGTACAAGTTTTTTGATGAAAGTACATAACGTATTGCTCTGGAAATTTGTTATTTAGAGCGCAGATACCCTTAAATATGGGCTAATCTTAGTCAGTTACTTCCTTTTGTTATTATTAGGCCTACTGAGCGCCCTAAAAAGGACGGTTTTAAGAAAATGTTATGCAAATTTTAATCCACCTGGGCAGAATTTTACCCAATAAAATTTTGAACGTTTACTTTTAGGAATTTTACCTATCGACTGATCTTAATGATGATCCTCTAAATAGTGTTATACGTATTTGTGGCACAAAACCTTACAAACTAAATTTTCGCCTACAGTATTTCTATGTAATCAACGCCTGATGCATTGCTCGGAAAAAAATTGTAGGCGTGTAAATTGGAAGCGTGATTGACGAATGTTTAAGTAAAAACAAAATAAAATACATAATTTGTTTAAAAAAAATATGAAAATGATATTATATTTTTTTCGTACAGGGATTTGAATTCAAATTTTTACATAAATATCAGACTGGCTAGTTTGCAGCAGGGAAAGCGACGTTGCGTGCTCGCTCGCCGTTGGCGGCACGTCATCGCATGCTCATGCGCTGTTGCCAGTTTGCAATGCATCGCAGTTTGATTTGACAAATTCAACAAATTGTGACATTGACATTGCGTTCTACGACTCCGTACGAATTTGCAGTTCTTGTAGCGTTGTTTATTTGGTGGATTTGTTGTTTTTTTGTTAGTGTTGTTATTTCTGTTATCGTTTTTGTTATTGAACTATCTGGAAGTCACACCGCCACCTAAACGTCGCCGTCACATTTAATTAAATAAAACTTAAATATATCGTCGTCCGTAGGTTCAATTGGGGTAAGGGACAAATACGATTTTTCAGGAGAGGCTGACAAAGTTTTTTTTTTAACTTAATCGTTCATAACTTTTTTTGTAGTCAACCTTTTTTGGGCCTGATTTCATACATAATCTTGTATGATATTTTAGTGTTCTGTCTATCTATGTAGTGTTCGTTTTAATAATTTAGATATTATAGAAAATGACATGTCCCTTACACCAACTTATTTCGCTGCTGATGTCCCTTACAGACAGAGTATTCTGTAGTCTCGTCCCTTACCTTAAATTTACCTATTCATTGTATCCACTATATTGATGAAGAAATGGCGTAAGGGACTAGTTGAGATTATGTGTGAAAGAAAAAATAACGCAAAGGGCTCGTTGTAAAAATAAATAAATACCTTTGACGTAAGGCATATCTTAACACCGGAAACCTTTAAAACATTAATGTAAGAGGTATATAAATGTATTGAAACCGTGTTTTGAGTGTCCCATTTTTTGAGTGTCCGTTACATGCAATATTTGTATCGTTACACGTAACGTTTCTATCGAGTGGAATAACCCTCATTTTAATTTATGTTAATTTTTTTTTATAATCACATTAATTAATTCTCAGCCTCTATGATCGAATACTGAAATAAACAACCAATGTAATTTATACAGTAAAATTATTAAAAGTTTAGGGCTTGTGTTGAACGATAAAAGTTACAAAATTAAATACAATTCAGAAATAATCATTTTACATTTGTACCTTTTTTAGGAGTCCTGTTAGATAACATAGTATATGCTCACAATTCAGTGCCTCCAGTTAATAAGGGATAACTAAAAAAAGGCACCTTTCAGAAGAAACAAAAAACTATTTTTCAATAGTAGATATTTAGAACTTGAACTTTTTAAGATTTTTTATACAAGCTATAGTGTTTGGCTTTCATTTTATAAATGAAGAACTAATGCATTGACCCTATAAATATGTTTTTTTTTTAGTTATAGCTTTTGTTCGCGAGTATTTAAAGATATAGGTACTAACTCAATTTATTTGCACCAATTTTATCGTTATGAACGACGTGCATAAACGAAAGAATACGACTTGTACCTGTGTGAACGACATGCATAAACGAAACGAAACGACTTATTCTATTATTTATTATGGTATTTTATAAATTATACTAGTTGTCAAACTTGAAACTTGTTACCTAAGGTGTCAAATGAGGCTGTATAATAAAATTACCATAAGAAAAGTTCTTGTTTATAGCTATAAAATATAATCAATATCAACATCAATGTCAGTCAATGAATAGCAAGAGCTCTAGTTAGATCCTTTGATTTCTCAACACTTATCGGTAGCGGAATTTCAGATAATGACTATTAAAGTGTGTCATACTTAGGAATGCCTTTTATTTGTCAGTAAAAAAATCCTTTGCAATTCATCAAGTACCGAGACGATTTTAAGAAGCCCAAACTCTCAGTAGGATTACCTTATCGTTATCTATAAAGTTTTACCCATGTCGACTATCCGGCCTCATATACCTAATTTCAACTCAGCTAGTCCTCGGAAAGTCAATCTAATCTTCCTTGAGATATTTTTAATCATACAAGGTGTAAAGTGAATTAAAAACTTTTAATAAAGAACGTGTTAATACCTCCTCCAGTATTCCATTGGTTATTGCTTTTTTCGACAATCTTAGCCCACTATCTGCTGAACAAAACACTTCACGGGTAGAATAACAATCACGAGCTGTCGACAAAGAGTTCAGTAAGTACTTACTGTCGTTCAGAGACGCTGAACTGACGAATTATACCTAATAACATAAATATACAGTTACATTTCTCGGTGGATTAATTACTAAATTTTTAATTTTCTTACCAAATTTATTTGAATACCTTCATTTATCGTGAAAGTTTGCATGTAATTATTACATGCAGCCAAAAATTAACATCCAGTTTACACAGATACCCGTATAAACAAAGGTTATAAAACTGATGAAGGTTTTTATTGCAACATAACACTTTCTTTATTGTCAATAGATTAAAGTAATATAAAGTTAGATGTGTTTGTATATAAAGGTAACAGGGATAAGTAATTCATTGATTCTCACGAGAAAATTAGCGTAACGGACACGGAATCTAAACATTCGGATCAAACCTAAATATCGTCTTAACTAAATTGGTGTAAGGTTCACACTGTTAAAAATATAAGATGGCAAATTGGGGTAAGGAGCATTTTTTTCAAAGCTCGTGCAATCATTTTAAGGTATGGGTGTTATTTATTCATGAGCAAAAAAAAAGCATTAGTGTAAAAGCCAGTTTCATAAGATTGTCTTCAAAAATAAGTCATGTAAAGGTAATTCCTTAATTGGAAAGACCTTTACCTTATTCAAAGTGGATTGGTGGCAGTAGATACCCTATTTGATGTTGCTTTATTAAAATAAAAAACAGATACATGGTTTTTGTGGGTCAGATTTGATTTTGAACCCATAAAAATCAGTAGTGTAAGGAAAACTTTTTTCAAGCTAGATTTTTTTTATATACACCATTCGATAGAGCGGAAAATTCTGAACAAAACTGTATATTCAACTCATTTTGCGTATTTTGTCCCTTACCCCAATTGAACCTACGGCCGACGAATGTTACTTGTATTATTTTATATACGTCGTCGTCGTCGTCATCGTCATCATCATCAACAACATCATCATCTTTTTATCATGTTGCGTTAAAAGTATTTTGTAACTGTATAAAATACATTTTGGAACATCTATATAAAATTACATTTCGTAATTTGTATTTCAAATACATTTTGCCCAACACTGCTGTGTAGTGATACCGAGAATACCGTACCTACCTATACCCATTTTTAGAGGAGTGTTTTTTTAAAGTTTAAATATAGAGCTAAAAACTTATCTAGAGATGAAACCCTCTCCACATTTGGATAACAAATAATAATGAAAACACACTGTAACTGTTGAGTTTCATTATATTATTATCGTAGAATGACGTTATCACCCTTGGATTTAAAGGGCGTAAACGCCAAGTAATTCAATGCGTTTACGACCCTTTCAGTCTAAAGGTATTGATATTAATTGACACAAGAATCACGATGTGGGCGCCGATAACTGTGCGCAATTGTTTGACGATGCGCTATCGTTTGTAATTCTGGACTAAAAACATAGATGGCGCAGAAATCAAACAAAAGAAATCGAGATCGTCAAGGTCACTTGCCCTACCCTACCCCTTAACCAAAAGTTCCAATAAGCTATATGATTACCCTTGAACATCTGGCAATGGAAGACCTTGGAAGCTGAGGTCGAGTAGCACTGGCCTTCGTATAAGGTCAAGGGCTGACCTTCCGATCTTGCCGTATTGACTCGAAGAAGTAAAGGTTGCTTTCAAGGATCCAATATCGCGTGAACTCAACAGAAAACTTTATTTACGGCGGTAACTTTAGATATTACAATATTAAGCCTTTATTAAAAAATAACGTCAAGTATAAAACATTATAAAACACTAGACAATGTCACTCCTTTTTTTATACTCGAAATCGAAAAAGTATCTTATAACCTATTCTCTCGTAAAACTTTGGTTGTTACACTAGAATAGAAAACTTACGGGTAAAGCTAGAATAGTAGAAAATAACCAATATACCTATTATTGTGTCTGTCAAGACTTATGATCAAGAAGATAGAGAACTAATGATCACCAAGACATCATCATGATGATCATCGAGGGTTACAATATGAGTGTCATGTTCTCATGTTAATCTGAAAGAATTAATGCCCATGTTAAATTCGTTAAAACAGTTACTATAATTACTGATATCTAAATTCACATTTGCGCCTCTCATCTTCCTACCCCCTAAATTTCATATTGCACACATGTTTTACACGTCTAGACTGGTCAAACAAAACACTACAATCTGATAACCTAAACGCTCGTAACTAACCAAAGCGCATATGCACCACAATGGTACGTCCGCTTTACAATCAAGGGGTCTTCCTAAATTGGTAAGGTATTGACCAGAATAATTTGAGCTAGGATTCGTATGGCCGGATTGAGTGTAGGGGGTCTAAATGGACTGGTCAAAGTTTAGAACTGTAATTAATGTGTAGTGCTTGTGTTGTCGCATAATATCTTCATCAATGAGTGTGCTCTGTCTGAGCCCTGAGCAAATATTAGATGGATTAACATCTGCAGCTGATTATGGGTACACAGGATTCTGTGTTGGTTTTGATTGGTCCAAAGCGTTGGACTGCATTTGATTGATCGATTTATATAATAAATACTGAGCATCGGCCGTACGTTAGCTATAACTAAATATGATACGGGTTCTTTAATTGTATTTAACAAAACAAAGTTTCTAGTTTCACGTGTATGATTGACTTTGGAACTTTGCATAACCAACTTTCTTAATAGCTGTGAATTTGACATGACACACAGTTAGTTGAGTTGATTCATCCAAAAAATTTTATGGAATTATTTAAAGATTTTATTGTCTTTTGGAAACCTATTCAACTTACCTACCTATACTATACATTGTAGACATTATTACTTCCTATAACTAACGATTATCTTTTTTTGTTTACAGGTATGTCTCAAATGATCCCAACAGTTCGTTCGTAATAAGTAAGTTATTATTATAATTGGAACTTACAATAAATATTCAAAAAACCGCAATGGGGTCTGGATACTGCTAAAATTTATAACATATGTTTTTAATTACCTATTTACAATATACTATATATATATCCTCGTTCCGGGTCGTTCTTGATGCAAAGGTTGTCTATCGCTATTCAACGTGGCAACACGGCGAGCGTGATGGGCACCTTTGCTTCAGGAGGAACGCGGGACGGTTTTTAGCCTAGCTGTATTTTTTGTTATTAAATAGGTTATATGTATTTTTATTTTTTAGGAATGTTAAGTTTTAGTTTTAGTATTTAGAATATTTTTATATAATATATCCTGATCGGGATTCGAACCCGGGATCGCTCGCTCAGTAGGCAGGTGCTATTTACAATATACGTTCCCATACAGAGAAAACGCAGAGAAACTGCGCAGGGTCGGAACAAGTGGCGTACCCTCGGTTCTGAGGCTAAGATTCTGTTTGATAGTCACTGAGCCAAAATAGTTAGTTACGTTTCCATAGATGTTGGGTTAAAAGCCGTGAATAAGTATCGCGTACCTATAACATGTCACTTTATTTAGAAAAAATATTTCGATATAAATGTTCTCTTTTTACGAATAAAGACAACAAAATCAACACCACACGCTGTCTCAACCGCCTTAGAAACCATTAAGTTTCAATTCACCGTAATTGCATCGTAGTCATACTAGTTAGACGCGCCGGCGTCGGCACGACCGACGACCGCCCTCAGTAAACAACTCAGGCTACAGGCAAACGTGCAAATACTACCAGCGTCACAACTTTGTGAGCTTGGACTTTTCCCCGATTATGTCAGAAGGATGATTATTCTGCTTAGTGAATCCTTTATTATAACCTATTCACACACCAACCACTCTCACCGTCGTATCGGCACTTTCACCCCTTATCACTAGTGATCGGCACTGCCCGTGCAGCACCGCGGGTTCAGTATATTTAGAAATTTAAATTGAAAATAATTATAATCCCTCGATCTTGATTGAGAAAAATAATTGTTCTATTGACTGTGATATGCCAAACTCATCGCTGAAATAGACATATAGTGTTGATTTATTCTAACAGATATCATTGGAAACATCCTAACTGCTGAAAGAACCAATAAATTGCACGTTGCACGTTCCCACCGACCACTCGCCGTATCGGCACTTCCACCCTTATCGGCGATACGTGGACGCGCGAAACGGCCGCCGCCGCGATTTACAGCCGGGACAACCTGACCTCGTAAGTTTCGGGATCACTGATAACAACCATTTTTACTGCGAGGACAATGGAAACGGGCGTTTTGTGACTTTGTGCGCGTATTATTAGGTGGATATTTTTAGATTCGACCTAAAAAATAACCGACCTGAACCAACTGAAAAATTCTGTTTAGCATAACGGTTGACTGGTATAGTTGTCTAGAGGGTGTAAAACGCATTGATTGAGGAGAATATTTGTAAAAAGGCGTATATATATTTGAATGACTTCCATAGAAGCAAAGAACCCTTTTCTGAAGACATTCCTCCACTGTACTTGCTTATTACTGGTCATTAAAGTTAAAATAAATCTTCGGTTTCGCTTTCGCGTTTCGTTTCTCATTTAACAACCTTATATTTACGAGTAGTGTTACCAGTTCAGGTGTCTGTCTGTCAAGTTAACTCGGGATTCCCTGAACTGAAAGCTATACATAATATACAAATTGAATTATGGATATAAACTAAATTTAGAAATACATTCCTTGATATCAAATTTTTGGTACGTTGGCCTTTAATTCTATACAAATACCAGCAACGTACCTACCTAATGCCTACATTTCATGCTACGCGTTAACTACTGCTATAGGAAGGTATACCTATAGTCTAAGATCCAGATGGTAACAATTTACAAGCCTTCGGCAACCGCAATGACCGTGTGGTTCGCATTCACACTGCGTCTAGGCTTGCGTGCGCCGCAATGTGTATCACTAGGTGTATATGTAGTATACCTAGTGATACAAATTGTGCAATACCGCGTAAGTAACAAGTGTGGATACGAATATTCAAACAAATAATAACTTAATTCTGTACTTCTTTATTTTAAAACGATAATTTAAAGTTCTGACATCATATATTTTCCGTAGTGAGTATTTCAGAATTATTTTCCCATTTACTAGTAAAATAATAATTACAAAAGAAATACACACTTACAAACGAAACTGGAAGCGATCACTAGTATAGTGGAAAAGCATCAATAAATGAGTTTATCCTTATTGTAACTGCCTACCTGTCGTTCCCAATAGTCCGAAATTTGGGTATATTTATGACAATATTTGTAACTTTTTTATCTTTTGATTAAGGATCTTAGATCATTATGATGAGCATGTCAGCAAATATTAGTAGCTGATCGTTCATACTCTTACTCATTTGACGAATTTATCAAGAAACATCCTCAGATCCTAGTCCCATGAACTCATGATCCTATACCGTTAACAAAACACCGACAAATAAGACGGTATTGTTATTGTAATCGGAAATCATATTTTTAGCCTAATTATAATTTTCAGACTGCTTCAAAAACAGGAGGTTATCAAGTCTGCGTGTATATCTTGGAAATTTAGCATTTATTTTAAAACTGGACTGCCTTGATCTAAATAAAAATTTGAAATGATGATGGGATCCACGAACCTTTAGAACTTCTCTAGTAAATAATATGCAGTAGTATAGAATTTGTAATTTTACACATAAACTGATGCGTTTACTCATAGAATGTGAGGGATTCCAGTCTCAAGATCCCGCCAAGCGATCAGGATAAGCAACGCGATCAGCCGGAACCCTCTGGGGCCCCTAATCGGCCCCCCAGGCCCGCTGCCGGTCTACCGTTAACGGAGCACCGGCAAATTAGGCGGCATTGTAAACGGAAATCATATTTGTTTGTGCAAATTGAATAAAGCTAAAATTTTGGGTAGCGCTTGCATATATTTTTTTTTATTTTTTTTTCTAAGCATTTCTCTAAAATTTTGTACACAATTAAGACGTCAAATAATGTTCAATTACCTATGTTTTTCTTATTTTGATACTTACCAATTTTCTTTGTGATTTCTAATACATTGATGTCAGATAACAGAATCGCATGATAGCCGTAACATTGAAATAAAATTACTAAAATAATTGGTAACGAAATGGGAAAATGATATTGAACTTTAATTGAAGTCTTGTTTTTTTATAAACTTTTTGAGAAATGCTCCTCTATCAATATTTCCGTTGCGTCATTTCCATTGTCTTAACCTGTTTAGGCCTCAAAGCCAAGCAAATTATTTTTCTGATTTCAAATTATTCATTTTGTTAATGTTTTGTATTGTATTGTCGCCGTCGTTGGAACACGTCAATAATCTATTTCACAAAGCGTTTTGCAAGTAACATCTGTCATCACATTTTAATCGAATTTAGGTTATAAAATGTAGTGAGATGACAAATGTCACACGCACAAATCTATCTGAAATAGAGTTAATACGGTGAATAGAGACTAAAGTACTATGTGTGACCTTACAAACAGTCCGGTAGTTTTGAATTTTTGATATGTTGTCTAGGATGGTTAGTCAGTGTTTAAAATGCAAAATGCACAATTCCCCCCCCTCCGCGCCCGCCGCCATATTGAAAAAACCGGCACTTTCTTCATATTTTTGCTCATATCTTCCTTTAGGAGCATTTTAGCTAGAAGAAAGCTTCGACAATGTTATAGAAAGTTAAATTTACTACATTTTCCATTTTATATTGTTTTTCTAGGACAGATAGTTACGGAGATATCTACATTAAAAAAAACGTAAAAAATCCCAATTTCCTACTGAAAAACAAACTTCTGCATTATATCTTCGTTTAGAAGCATTTTAGCTACAACAAAGCTTGGGCAATGTTGTAGAGAATTTAATTTACTATAATTTACACTTCAAATTTTGTTTCAAGGACGGTTAGTTACGGAGATATGCACATTTAAAAAACAGGAAAAGTCGAATTTTCCGAAAATTTCTGAAAATTCTTGATTTAGAACACTGTCATTCAGTTAGGGACTAGTCTAGGACAAATTAAAACATGTAGGAAATATAATTGCTTATAAAACTCATGTCCATTTTTACATACATTTTCGGAAAATGTAACTTTATTTTTTACATATCTCCGTAATTATCTGTCCTAGAAACAAAATTTGAAATGTAAATTATAGTAAATTTAATTTTCTACAAAATTGCCCAAGCATTGTTCTAGCTAAAATGCTCCTAAACGAAGATATAATCCAGAAGTTTGTTTTTGAGTTGAAAATTGCAATTTCTTAAGTTTTTTTAAATGTGCATATCTCCGTAACTATCTGTCCTAGAAACAAAATATAAAATGGAAAATGTATTAAATTTAACTCTCTATAACATTGTCGAAGCTTTCTTCTAGCTAAAATGCTCCTAAAGGAAGATATGAGCAAAAATATGAAGAAAGTGCCGGTTTTTTCAATATGGCGGCGGGCGCGGAGGGGGGGGAATTGTGCATTTTGCATTTTAAACACTGACTAACCATCCTAGACAACATATCAAAAATTCAAAACTACCGGACCGTTTGTAAGGTCAAAATCCTTTATTCACTGAATTAAGTATAGTACGGAATATATGGAACATGTATTTTTATTTTTTATTAGGGTACACCACCATTCTTCATATCGAACCATTGATATAAAGATCA
Source organism: Apotomis betuletana (assembly GCA_932273695.1). NCBI lineage: Eukaryota > Metazoa > Arthropoda > Insecta > Lepidoptera > Tortricidae > Apotomis > Apotomis betuletana. The sequence goes on from OW026305.1 coordinate 4,227,636, forward strand.
AAGCACAATTTTGTAAGGCTTCGATTCCCGGCCTCTCGCCAGGTTACGCATTTCAACTTTTCCTTATACTTTGATTTTTGTATCAATGGTTGAAGACTACTACTGCTAGTGTTCAGTATATACTCTATCTATAGCAAAGAATATAAATACTCAAGAGCTCTATAGTTGATCAACTCACCACAGAGTCAACAGTCCGACTAATCCTTAAATTCTACAAACGCATGCTAGACAAGTTGCGGTTGCGTCAGCCTAGCATGCTCTGTACACATAACACAACTCTCGCGTGTTCACATGGGCAAATAGATTGTGTGTCTAGCGACGGTGCTACATTTAGATGCAGCATTCTAGGTATGTAATCTTCAATACATTAAGAGTTCGGAATATATTAGGTATTCTGAAAGATATATTTCATTTGACATGTGATATAATGTTATATAGTGAGGAGTCAGCTCGATTTTTCGATAATGGTGTCAAATACTTTAAAGAGTAAAGGTCCACAGTCACAATTCAATTGAGCGTTCTAAAGCGCATTATCGCCGGCTGCAGCGGCGGACGACCCGTCATGCCCATTTGCACTTTGACAAATTGCACCCGGCCGCCACTGTCAATACAATGCAGGACGCATTGCACAGCTAAGATACCTACAGCTAGGAAGGTTATAATTCCTACTATAACCTATAATTTTTGGGGATACAGCCGAAGGTTATATAGGTATACAGACCCCTTTATCAAGCGGGCAGTTTGGTGGTTAGTGATGTGCAATGTCAACAAAATACATTTATAACAAGTTTTTTTTAATAAGTATATCCAAGAAAGCTGTTCTGGGTCTGCTCCGAGAGAGTGATCGAAATTATTAAGTAGCACGGTGCACGCTCATTATCCGTGTTAATCCTATCAGTATGAGGAAAAGATGTAAGGAGGGGAATGAGCAATCAAAAGGTTAGATATGGATTCTCTAAACCACTGGTTGTAAAGAGTTTGTTTAGTCTTATTGCAATAAGTGTCATCGAAGTGATTCTATTTGATTTTATACTTTAGTGACAGCGTCAAGAAACGTCAACCTGTGAGAATTCGTTCATTTTCATACTTAAAATGATTTTTTTCAAGTAGAAGACGAAGTCTTACGCCTACGTGTCATGAACAGATTTTGTGTATTTATCAGTTATTTTATTTTATTTTATTTGAGTTATTTTTGATATTGAGTTAATCTGAAATATATATATTTGAAAATTTAATTAAATAATTAAGTTTTTTATTGACATTGTGGCTACATCACTGATGTCACTAGCCACCAAACTGCCCGCTTGATAACGGGGTCTGGTTATATAGTAGGAATCATTTTTGAGGCCGAATTCAGTTTGCTTGGTTCCTAGAATAAATACGCCTCGAAACCTAGATAGCGCGTGAAGGTGAAGCGATTGGTTAGCTACGGGATAAGTTTCGTCCGTTGTCGCATTATCCTGCGTCGTGCGTTTGTCCTGACTGACCTTATCTCACTTTCTATCAATATCAAATCTATATTTTTCCACAATAACATGCCAACTCGGATCAAACACACTCAAAAAGTGCATTTCACCATCCATTTTCAAATGTGTACAAAAAATGACGCTAAACCTGCTCATCCGTGAGCATGTTTCAATTTGAAACAAATTCATCTGACACTTCGAAATGTTTCAAAAACCGCTCTCGACGGGTTAGCGAACAAATCGCTAGCGGCTCACAATGGTGGCGGAATAATGGAAAGTTCACACCTCATTTCGTTGGGGAGTTATGGAAACCAGGACCTTTTGATAACAGTAACGACAGCAATACAGATGGATAAATTAATTTCGTATAATTTTAAACGGTGTTGTTCAAATATAGGTGGTAGGTAATGGTACATTATTTAGTTATCCACACTCACTAACAGTAGCTGAAGGGGTATTTTTCTTAAAAAATCTAAAAATTTCAACGATTTGACATTGACAATTGCCAACCATCAACTATATATTTTTTTAAATTAAATTTTAAAGGCAAGATCCCTTCAGCCACTATTATTGAGAACTGACAAATTGACAATTAAAAAGAGCATTTCGGCAAAACCATGGTGAAGGAAAATTAATGACCTGTAAGTTCGTAGATTCTTACAACAAGGACTATCGGAATAAAATATAATTTCATGGTCTTCCAAAACTTGTACCAAGCCTCTTGTAATGTATAACTGCGTGCTTACTAATGTTCCTTTTTCACAGTTAAGATACTAAAGAGATGTTGATTTTTGGCATGTTGGTGAACCCAAATATACTTAGACAAAAACAACAACAACAAGCTTTGTTGTATGCACAGTTCCGACGGTATATCATAGAAATACCTACACGATTACCAACGGAAAAAAGTTTTTCTCCAACTTGCTTGGAAATGTTCCCATTAATGTAGTAAAACTGGACCGCGAAATCGTTCGTTATTTTTATAAGGCTTTAATACAAATTAAAAAAATATACTATATATTGGCGGGAAATAAGTATTATTTAAATAAGACGATTAAGTAAAAAACACACCTTCCGTTTATGTCGTCTCATACAAATGAGGGTACTCTTAATTTGGCCGGTACTGCATTATTATGTGATGAGGAGAATTTTACTTTCAATTTTTTCAAAGACTTTGATAATTCACCATACAGCCAATTGTCCAATAGCCAAGTATTAAAAACTGAATTAAAAAAATAGAACTAGTATAAATTCTCTGCGTTTAATTCTCGCACTGAACATTTCTCTGCTCTGCTACTGTCAATGTATTTTAAATGTTGACAAATTGCGAATAACGGACAACAATTTAAATAATAATTTTCTATGCGGTTAATTTATTTTCATGATTCTTAGTTATTTATTAGAGATTTCTCACGAAAGTTTAAATTTTACTAAAATCATATTCATCCACGAACTGACTTTTCCCTGCCTCTGCAGTAATGTACTAGTTATTAAACGAGTTATTTAATCCTTCGTCGTACACTGGCAGTGACTCTTTCCTTGACTATCATTCCACGACAGTAAAAAAAAACAAAGAGACGTAAAAATGGCACGTTTTCCTTATTAAATAAATCTTCTAGATTTCGCGCTTAAATAATTCCGCTGGCTGTACAGTCTCGTCTCTCAGACGTCGCAATTTCCTACAGACTGCATTCAGTTATCCGGCGCGCGTTATCTAAAATTGACGTATTATTTAACTTCAATATGTTTATGGGTGTAGGATGGATGGAGGATGTAGGATGAGATAGGATGTAGGTTTAGTTCTCGTGCGTCAAGTGAAATGTGAAGGTAAACGATTAGGTACATACTCTATAGCAAAATTATACAAATCGGATAGAATTGGCTGATCAAATGTATTAAATTCCCTTTGCTTATTCTATTGAAATGTAGTTCTCGTTTTTGTGTACAATAAAGCGTTTATCTATAGGTGTTTATCTACACTTTGATGAGTTGCCAAAACTTCCAAATTAAATAGTGCTACAGATTAATCAACAATTATAAAGGGTCTACTGCAATATTTCTTATTTACCCTCATAATCTAACGTTTTAGCGTAGTCGCTTACGCTGTGGTCTTAGTACCCTTACAAAGGGTCAACGTGTCCATGCTCGCTAGCGACAGCGTAAACGTATGGAGAATAGTATAGCGCCCCTAGCGGTACATTGTCGAACTACAATTCTCCATACAAATCGTTTACGGTCGCTGTAAAGTCATGGTAAGGGTACAAATGTCATAAGAAATACCGGGATAGACCCGTTATATTTTGTGTCAATTATGTGTACAAACCGCGAGAGTATAAAGTGTCATACTTCCGATTAATCCCGAAATGTAAATGGAACTCTGTCCACATTATTAGTAACAAGATAACGGAATAAACACAGCACAAGTTTATAATTGCAGCCGCAGTTTGCGGCAGCTTGTAACTCGCAATGCACGGCGCTGAGCTAGCTACTTGCAAGTGGTAATTGAATTCGGAAACTAATTTTAATTTGAAAGCAGTGACACAACGTTTGTTTTTTAAATAACTAACTGGCTATTCCCCGCGCTGACTAACCATGACGAAATACTGTATAGGGTACGGAAATTATTTTATGAGAATTAATAAACTTCGAATAACATTTATAAATAGGTAACTGTAAAATGACAACAATACCTAAAATTAAAATACCAAATGTATTATAAAATTACAGTTTGTTTGTTTTTGTTGCTATCGCCCCACTATTAAACGTGGTCGGATTTTCTGTCCCAATTTAATTTGCAAGCAGACTGGAAAAACTACATCAATTAAAGTTCACACATGGCACCCCCAATCCAACACTAATTTGGTTGACTAATCCACAGTAATCTAAAAAAATAAATGCTAACGTTCGGTAATTGGGCGATAATGAATGGGTACACAACACACACGGTATACACTATACTATACCTATTTCTATATAAAGCCCCATCACCACATCAAAGCCCAGTTTGCATCACATTCGTTAACTCTGTCACCCGCGAAAGTATTTCTTCCGCAATTAGCAACCACTAATTAGTGTATTTAGTGTTAAGCTGTTAGCACTTGGATGCGATGGGTATTATGCATAATGCATATGCGTGCTCGGTTATGGCTTGCTGCTGTGGGGTAAACAGGCGACATAGGCGATATAAAACTTGTGTATGCTTAAACGTATGGATGCTTATATTTAATTTGATTCTCGAATCTCGGTAATCGATGTGTGTGTGTTTGTTAGAAAATAGTTTATGAAAAAACACACTTAAATCAGAGCGACAAGTTATATTTAATTATCCGTACATAGGTATCATAATAAACGATGAAAGATCGTTTATTCATAGCAGCCGGATTCTCCTTAAAGTATTTATTATCCATTTTTCATCCTCGGGGAACAATGAAACGTGACGAAAAAAGCAGCTGTTCACTGCCAGCCGTCACGTGCGAGAAATAAATGCTGGCGTGAGTGTGACGCGACATACGCAATATAAACGTTTTCCTACTGATAAAAAAAAACCGGCCAAGTGCGAGTCGGACTCGCGCACCGAGGGTTCCGTACAAACACTTTCCATCCCTAAGTGGTTAAGTTAAGTTTGCACCTGGTATGTATAGCGCCCCATATAAATTAGGTGCAAAGTTAGGTATTAAAAAAAAAATTATGGTTTTCGTAATTATTCCTTTATCTATGCTATAAGACGTTGCTTCGTACCAAATTTCAAGATTCTGAGTTCACGGGAAGCACCCTGTAGGTTTTGATTCCCTTGCAAGTGTCGAAAATTTGCGGCATAAACGGCTGTATAGGTATTAAAAAAAAAAATTATGGTTTTCGTAATTATTCCTTTATCTATGCTATAAGACGTTGCTTCGTACCAAATTTCAAGATTCTGAGTTCACGGGAAGCACCCTGTAGGTTTTGATTCCCTTGCAAGTGTCGAAAATTTGCGGCATAAACGGCTGTATCTTTTGATTGCGTTGGCTTAGAAGTTTGATTTTTTCACAGCTTCAAGGGACAGTAGACCTGAGTAATTGATATAAATTTCAGCTTCATACCTCCACGCGTTCCTGAGAAAAAGGGTCTTGACAGACGGACAGACGGACAACAAAGTGATCCTATAAGGGATCCGTTTTTTCCTTTTGAGGTACGGAACCCTAAAAATACTGCTCCTCAAAATATTGAATAATGTTACCCAACAACCGCCGCGCATACTTAACTTAAGCGTGAATCTACCTTTGTTCAATAGCAATATTAAAAAAGTTAATTTGATATGAAAACCGGACACCATGGTTCTCCTCAAAGTATTATCAATTTCCTTTCCTCGACAATGAAACGTGCCCGCAAAGCCCGCTGTTCACTGCCCTCCGTCACGTGCGGGGAAATGAATTAATTCGCGCTTCGAGATTTATCGCGCAAATGTGATGAGACTTACGTGTGTGGGTGGTTTTATTAGTCTTTGTGTCAGGATTTCGTTTGTACCATTTTAAATTTAGAAATTGCTGAATTTAAAAAAGTGAGATTTTTTAGATGTAATCCTAATTATAGTTTACAAACTTTTATTCTACTCGTATATGTAGGAATTTGCAATGTCGCGTTTTAATGTTCTTGTGAGGTTTAATGAGGTCATCGGATAGTTGCTAATTTACCAGCCGTACCGCACCTACTACATACTTGTAATTACAGATATCTCAAATCTAATTAGATTTTTTTTCCTATTTGCTAATTCTAAATACAGCTCTGTTCATAAAGGAACCAGGTTGTATGGAATGCACCTTCTTATCTATATCAGCTGTGTACAGGCCCTTTACTGTTGCCGATTTCATATCAACATTTCCAGCTGGATGAACTTCACTGTTCTGAAGTTACCGTTCAAAAGCGTAAGCGATTCCTTCACAGTAATCGACGACTAAGGATATCGTTATTCAATTGTTTTTCGTGAATAAATTTTCACTTCAATTATTCACTCCTTCGATTACCAGGCACACATAACTCAGCAAAGACAGAAACGGCACAACTTCACTCGCAGGCCGAAGCAATTTTACGAGTTTAAGCAACTTTATAAGGTTAAGCGACTTTATAAGCTGAAATGCCAATAAAAAGTGCGGGGCGTTTACTGTGCAAGTTTTTATTGGTTCACCGATATTCATATCGGATAATAACTCTCCAAACATCATATCTGAAAACGCAAGTGGAAATAACGAACCTTACTCCAAGCGTTCAAAGTTCAATGCCGAACTTACATGAAATCATAATAGGAGTTTTTGGTAGTTGTGTGAGGGTATTATTGCGATTGTAACTGGGTCGCAACGGACTATACCCTGCTTATTTTAAAGAGCCTATGTTACTATGAAATGTGCAGTCAGTTACGTCATTCTGGATGTAGAAGGATGAGTTTTGCAGTAAAAGTTGGGCTGTCTTTTGAGTCGTCTAGGGAATATTCTACGTTCACGCTATAACGCAAGTAAAGTCGTGATTTCCTTTAAAATAAAGCACAGAACTTATTATTTTTGGTTCGTAATATGACACTGCGTCATTATTATGTTTGGCATGTCGAGAAAGTTCCAAATTTGGGCGTCCCTATTTTTGTACCAATATAGTAGCGTGTATTTTTTGATGTTTAAAAGCAAGCAAAGTTAGTTAATTTGCCACGATTTCCCATATTGTCACAACATACAATTAAAACACAGAAATAGCTATTCATTAGATTAATTAACAACGTACACCGGCAATACGATAATTATTTAATAACCCTTTAGTCAAAACGCGTTTCGCGAAACCGCAATCCGGCCAAAATCGGCTCAAACGAGTCCCACCATCATTCAGACGTAATGCTAATGCTGCTTATTTATTGACGGTAATCCATTACACACAACCAAATAATTAGACCCTTGCACCCATATAAACAGACCTAAAACAGAGCTCTTGACTAATTAGACAATAGAGCATCACCAGCCATTATGTCAAGAAATCTGCGAGCTTCGGAACAGAAGACGATCGGGGGTCTTCCTCGAATGGTCGTACTTGAGTCTCAAATAAGGCTTGCTGAAGTGGTCATGTCTTTCACGTCGACCAGTTTATCTTGAGCTTCCTCATCCCTCTTGATGGGTTAATTTAGATAGCGTCCAGGGTGTGTGGTCGTGTTAAGTGGGGTCCATCTTCGCTGGTCGGCAAGAAGGGCTTTCAAGAAAGGATGCGCCTCTACCGCATCTCTCTCGGCGTCTTAAGAGTGTTCACTTCACTTATGTTTGGTAAAGTATACGGTGGAAGGGGCCGTATAAAAGTAATTAGTTTGTAGAACAGGGTGAGCCTTTTTGGGGTTATAATACTAAGGAATGAATTAATAACTCGTTAATATTGTAGCCCACTTATGTAAATAAAATGCTAATGTAGAACAAAGTTCAGAAGATATACTTAGATAACTTTTTATATTTCACTTTTTCATCATCTTTCAACTCAAGGCTTAAGTGATGGTTTTACGCTTAAAACTCGACACACACTTCGTCTTCAAACACTATACGTTACCGAAGAACTGTTTTGGAATATATTTAATTTGTGTACTTACACAAAAAATAAAGCACTATATTTTCAACTCTATATGAGTAGCAAATGAGCAACATGTTACCTAAGAACAGTAGCGAAAATTACACACCCCTAGACTTATACACTCTTAAGAACAAGTGGCAATACGTCGCCAACCCTTGAGGCTTAAGCATAAGCTTCTTAAAAAACAACATAAAAAAGTATGTTGGGCATGTTCCGTATCTTGTTTATGTCATCAGCTTCGCTAAAAACCATAAAATACCTACGGCCATTCTCCACAGCTCATAAACTACACAAAGACTCACCCACACATATAAATTTACAGTCAGTATGCATTATGTACCAAATAAAAAGCATTTTTCCCCTCAACCCCGCCTCTTCCTTGTCCGCAGGCCGTGAATTACTCCCCTTAATACCTCCTCATTAACAAACGTCGTATGTGCCACGTAAGGCCTATAACGTTAAGCCGATTTGGTTGTGGTACGAAGGGATGTCTGTCGGATGATCTGGACGGATCTTAAGACGCACTTACGGCTTAAGTCAGGCACCATTACTTCGCCAAATGTCCGATGGTTGTAGGAAATTGTTTGTTTTGTCAGATGCATGCTCTTAGTAATGTCGGACAGGGATGACATTAAGACGCTCAAGGGGCATTACAAACCAAAGTATTACAGAAAAACTAAGGATAATAGAGTCTTCATTAGTTGTATTTTCAACAAAGATACTAAACACGAAAACACAAATATTGGTAAGGTTTCCGTAGATATGATTTTGAAAGTCTACACAATTTAATTTATGATTCAGTGTAATGTAATACAACCAAATCTTCTTTGTCTTGGTCTTTTTGGGCTGTTACCGCACACTATGTCGTTAAACGCTTGTCTGGACCAGTATTTTTTGAATTTATGTAAATAGTGAAATTTAAGTTCTTTTATAAGCATGTTTGTTATAAATAAATAAAAATAAATAAATAAATAAATATACATAATACAATTAAGGTCACGAATCGAGTAGAAGAAAATAAAAAAAATAGTAGCACTAATGAGCAGAAAATTATCGGAATTGTCATTAGCGATGCTCGCTAGCGTGCAAAAACCTTTTATTTCTTTCTTTATACTATCCACTTAGGTAAAGCCGGAGTATGATATTAATGGAATGAGGTTTTTTCGGAATACTCGAACTGGATATAGACTAGGCCCAGTACGTTACACAAAACAGTCTCCCAACATACGAGGAAACAGTTAAATTACCTTATCCAGATGAAAATTCAATAAAAAAACTACATATGAAATAAAATCCCACAGTTCAATTTATTAAAGCGACAACAAACCAGCACGAATAAATTAACCCTATTCATCGCGACATAAAAGTCCGCCGGATTAACCTTTTTGCAGAAATCTCACATTCGCAGTTGATACACTAAGTACTGACATAGACCCATTCCAAATCCAACCTTATACTGTTTTATTCTGTCACTAAATTAAACTAGGTAATTCTCTCCCTTGGGACTTTTGTTTTCCCCGGGCGAAACCTGATTTTTTCCAATGTTACATCTTCGTATGTGTCCTTTCGAACATGCACCTTAGGTTTTTGTATTAGCAGTGAGATAGCAGGTTTCGGAAGTAAAGTGGACGACGTGTCGTGTAACAATGCTTGCAAATTAAATCTTCTGAGCGAGTTGATGTGATTTAGTTGTCTGCTTGGGGAGCAAAAAAGTCAACGGGAAACTCAAAGGATAATGCTTTAAAAAACGCGCGTTTGACACGGTCTTATGAATATGCATTGAAAAAGAGAAAAGCAAACATTTCGGATGTTTACCCAACATTTGTAGCTTTACAGTCTTTTGAAAATTTTGTTAATTAACTGCATTTGCTGTAAGTATGTAGGTACTCGTACTTATTTACTTTCAGGTTACCGAGTAAAGTTAACGTTCAAAGTATTGTATCAAATAAACAACCCCATTTGCAAACACACTTAGATATGAAGTTCATATATTATGTACATAATATACTTACGTACAGTACAGCTTTTTATCGGACACAGGACTGACCTTTCACTAATCAAATGCTTATCCCGATACTCAATAGACAGAAGATTGAAAAGGATCTCCAATTTTCCCTTAATATAGTCACGGCGTTGCGCACTCAAGGGCAGATAATGTGAATACGATTTGGGATTAAGCAAACGACCTGAAAATAAAATATACTCGTACTTTTTTGATTAGATTAAAATATACGTAGTAACTTGTTGTTGGTATACATATGTTTTTTACGTGATTCTAGTAAGATAAAAATCTCAGGGTACTTTTACTACTATATTTTGGTCTAGTGATCAAGTTTCATGTCACGGTGGAATAGTGTTTAACGGTTACATAGCACTGGTTTAAGCTAGTAATTAAATTAAGATCATTTTAAGAACTTCAGAGGCCTTATCTTTGTTTTAAGAGATAGGCTATTAGTAAAATCAAATTGCTGAGGGTTGCCCCAAGAGATCTCCACCGGTCAGTTGTGTAGGTATATTATGTAAAGCAGTGGCCCTAAAACTGTTCCTTGAGGTACTCCAAATAGCATACCAACAATATGCAATGAATGACGTCACAGGCAACCTCTATTATCATATACAGTTGGAACTAGTTCAGTCCAACACAGATGAATACCGGGTAGCACTAGTTTTTTTACTGGATCGTTAAGTATTTTATTTTAGTTCTACTATTTTTCCGGAAACCCGGAACTCGGGACAAATGAGAAGGCGGAACATTTAATGCCCGGGGCAACATTTCGGAGGCAACCGAGCGATTGTGGAGCCTTTTTGGAGGTTTTTTCGCCCGTCCGGCAGTTCTCTTTATCAAGCTGCGTCGGTATTTTCATGTGTACATTAATGAGATCATGAATTAAAGTATCTACTAGATAAAGAAATAATATTTGTCTTTTGTCTATTGATGGTACTCTCATAATAATATGATGACTTCGATACTTCTCTACAATTAAGAACTCAATAAGCACAGCAAAAGTGCGCCTAAATTGTATTGTATAAAATGTCGATAAATTGATAAAGAACGTAGCAAACTAACATAATATCGCGTACCTACTTAAGTAATTGTCTCCAAAGATTACAAAAAAAGTATTTTTATGGGTTCTGCCACAGTTATGTATTCTTCTTTAGTCTATTGTCTTATTTTTTTATAAGAAAATAAATAAACAATAAACACAATATATCGTAGATAAACGAGGCTTCAATTTGCTACAATTTAAAAAGCGATATTCAAGACAAAAGAGAGCCACCAATCAAAAATAAATGATTTATACGAAAGGTGTTCAGCACTTGGTAAAAATAAGAAAGAAAAGCCCCAGAAGTTCTTCAATTTTAATAATAAAGCGCCCCTTCCATCAAGCAGATATCAGACATTGTTTTCGGAGTTATTTTATTTAAAAGACAATGTCTTGCGGAGTTCTGAAAGAAATTTACTTTTTAAAATAATTCGGGAGACTACCAGTTCTAACTCCGGTATCTTTGAAAAAGCATCTATCACCATTGCAATAAAGTCTATATTAAATATGGAAAGGTGGATAAATATAAAGAATCTTTGGGCTTTGGAATATCATCGACTGCCAACGAAATGATGTTTTAGGGTAAGTTTCTATTACCGACGTGTAAAGGCTGTTTTTGCGCACGAGAAATAAAAACTAAATTCAAATCCTTCGCAAACTTTCAAGTTGCTGTGCGTTTGAACAAGCGCTTTTTACCAATGCATAGACTTCGTTTTCGGTTTTTTAGGTGCAAAATATTACATTACAATATACAATGAAGTTTTTCCTCGTCTGCTCGGCAAATGCAGCGACATGAATATCTTACGCATTTTCTCGCATTATTCGCATTTCTTTGTCATTGAGCCGGATTTGTACATTACTGGAATAATGTGCATTCTTATCATTTCTAGTAGATAAATATTTAACACCATTTGCATTACTATAATACAAAATAAGATTTTTTGTACTATTACGCACCTATTTACAGTTCATATGAACCTACATAGAGGTATAATTTTTTTTTGAATAATGTCATGTACCTACTGCATTGAAACTGAGCGACGCCCAATTCAGTCAGTATAATTTATTATGATTAAATACAATTATTAAGATTCATCATTACTTTTATGATGAAGCTACTCCTATTGTTACTAGCTAATTACTTACTCTCCTCACTTTGCTAAGCAAGATCTCGCCAGTCGTTTATGAATGTTTGTATATCAGAAGTAAACCAAAACGTGTCGCGGATTAGTCGGGATACATTTCTAGAGTGCAAAAAACAGAAATGAAAGACTTGCACTTTTAAAAGGAATTTAATCTAGTTTGATGTTACTTGTACTTAGTGACCTTATTAATCCTATTAAAACACAACAGACGCTAAACAAATAACGCTGCAGGGCACGCGGCGCTAAAGTTTTATATTTTTTTATCATAACTCCCACCGCGCGGCCCGCGGCGCATTCTTTTCAGCCAAACAGCCAAAAATGCTGGCAGCACTCCCATAAACGTCCTATCTGAGAAGTTTGACATGTAACGCATATTATGGGAATTAGATAACTGTAATATTGTAACATTCTTGCCCGAGGGCGAAACGGCCCCGATTTCTTCCTTGCCGAATACTTTTTGGAACGCCGGAGTTGTTTACTTGTTATTTCGCTTTTGTTTACAGTGAAAATGTAATAAAGAGCAGATTGAGGTAAATTGCGCCTTGAACGAACAAAAAATATGACATCATACTTTAGCTATGTCTGTTTCAATTTTTTTTGTGACGTATTGTGTTGCCTTTGCAGGTTCTTGTTAATTATGTCTGGTATTAATTGTCATACTTTTTCTTTTCAGGTAATTAATTACACCCAGCAAGCTATCTCAATCATTGGTAAGACATAAATTCCAAAGTTCGTACCTTAACGTGAATCGTGGAGTCACATGGAACATTTTAGAAAACTGTCTTCGGTAGTGCTTTTGAATATTAAATTCTGAACTAAAATGGCCGCTTACAGCAGCACCTGTTATACGTTATACGCGACTATTTCTCGCGCGGGATAATTACCCGTCTCTTTTTGTGCAGTAGGTAATGTGAGAGTGTGACGGGTAGCGCTTGTGCTAGACGGATAGAAATCCGTTTCTGAGGCCAAATTCACTTCGCTTTATTCTAACAACGGATGGAACCCAATGGGTATTGTGTGCATAATACCATCCGGCCGCAAACTGCACTTTTGATACCTTTCATTTCAAAGTAAGAAAAACGCGAAATGGATTAGGCCTCATAAAATGATTTCTACTATGTATATCTAGCTGCAGTAAACGATTCCTACTATAGTTAGCTTTAGTAAAATATTCCTACTATAACTGGGCATACAACAAACCGCTCCCATTATCAGCATTCCGCTTGGCGGCGCCACTGACGTCTTTATTGGCCATTCTGTTTATGCCGTCTTGACTTATGTAGCGCGTATGATAACAATATTGGCTTCTCCTTTTGGCAGGACGTTTAATGGTTTTGAAGCGCTATGCAAATAAAGCTAGTTAGCGAGGCGAAAAAAATATGTAAGTACTTACCCAAAAAATACCTGCTAAATTTTCAGACTAGAAATAGGTTTTCATTTTTAATTCAAATATTTAAACTTTTTGTTTGTGAAAAAACGTGATTATGTTCTTTTTATTGCACTACGTTAAATATATATAATATTGACTAGATATTTATACATGAAAAGCGAATTTTCGAAAACGTTTAGAATGAAACTATTGCCATTTGTTGAATGAAGAGCTGATTTTTGTACTTAATACTGTTTTCCGTTGCACGTTGGTCAAGTACCCAGATACGTAGTGACAAAATATTCGATAATATTTAAATTACAATTTTAATTAACCTTTTTACTGCAACAAATAAATCCAGTAATGTTCGCAAGACAAATAAAAGACAAAAGTCCAGTGATTAAAACGCACTAAAATTAGAATCGGAATTATTCTGAATGCAAATCGCGTAACCGTTTAACAGCTCCTTTACAGCTTTCATTGCGTCCTTGTCATTCGGCAAAGACGTAAGCGAGAGGAACAATAGCTTTACTAGCGCATCAAACTCGGAATAATTGCTCACAGAACAGAAGTACACAGAAGGTTTGTTTTTTTTGGTGCCTAAGTAAAAAAAAGTGTCGGTATGTTGTGTACATTCCCTGTCAATTTAAAGTCAGAAGAATATGTTAAGTTTATTTTACTTATTGGTTGCTAACTTTTATAACACAGGATTATTACAAAATTTTATCGCAAGAAAGCCATATCAATAAAATTTAAAAAACAACACGAAATAAATTTAAAATAGAGAAACTACTATCAAATTTCTACATACAAATTTACTACTATTTATTAGTACTATTTATTATTAATTAATGATAGTGAAATAATAATGGAACCGTTTACCTCACACGCGTGGCCATTATGTGGCTTTAAAAGCAAGATAAAAGTGTACTTATGTACCTGTAAACTGAAAGAATAGGCACTATTTAGGCATATTATTGTTTCTAAACGATTTAGTAATTAGTTGACCTTCTTGAAACAGTTCTTTGAATGCAATAGACCCACTGGCAGTATCTATGTTGTGTAATTAGGGTTGCAACTTGCGCTATAAAATACTTTCTTCATCAAGTTAATGGGCCGTCTTGATGCGAACGTTACTGGCCGTTTTTCCGCGCAGTCATTCGGCTTTTGTTTTCGGGTGTTGGCTCTCGAACGATGAACGATGAGTTTGAATTTAGAACGTTTTGAGGTTCGTTAAAATTGTTTATGGCGAATAAAGAAAACTATTCACGATCAACTTTGAAATGTAAGGGTTTGAAATTGCTTCTTCCTTGTAGCAATCGTAATTTACATTATGCGTAATTACTGCACGCATTTCCAAAATAAAAATGTATCTAAATAAGTAGGTTGGATTCTACAATATCTTTACTTAAGTATTTCCTATTATTAAATAAATATGTAGTGGTAATATCTCACGAATATGCCAATCGAAACGTCAGATTTAGAGGACCACGCTAGCGTGTTCCAGATGGCCTCTCAAGATGCCATTACCCGCAGGCAATAACCGACAGGCTAGTAAGCACCACGAATTTTCTTGAACATTGACACAGAATGCCACTCATACCATATTCACCAAAAAGATGAATGTTTTTTGTTTGATAGGTTAACAAAATTAGCCATCCAACCGACTAATATACATATTATTCACGACACTGCTCGAAAATGTGTTTACAGATTATTATTTTAATTATAATATTACTACGCTTATGACTGTGACTGGTTTTCGGCATTTTGTTAAGATATTTTTCTAATATTTTATCATAAATTTAAAGAAACGTAAACAAACCACCACGAATGATATTGGCATTGTTGACAAACAATCATAAAATCATTGCCAGTGTAAGAAATTGGTTCCAGTGAAATTCTGCAGCATGGCGCATCCTCATATATTTGTGAGCAGGCTTTACCTATTTGACCACTGGTTAAATGTATTATTAAAAAGCAACTAAATTCCAGCAAACATGACGAAACACGCCTAAAACTAAAACTGAATTAATTTGTAATTGCGGTGGAGTCGAATGTCACTCGCGGGACAACTAATGTTGCCATAATTACTGATGTTACCATTATTATAGCTGCGTCGGCTCGCGGTAATGAATTGGAGTTTAGGAGGAAATGTTTGCCGACACGTGTTTTGGTTGAATTTAATCAGAGCTGTAGAATGTCTATATGGCACAAAACAGATAGGTACAGAAATCAATCTACATACTACAAGCGCGCTCGAGCAAACGCACACATAGACATTGCTCGCGGACACGTCAAGCGGATGGAACTCGCGCTCACACTGCACGGCTAGCATAACTTTGACACGCGACTCTTTCTCGCGCGAGATATACTACCTGTCTCTATCTGTACAGTACTATGAGATAGTGACGGATGATGCTATCTCGCGCGACATGAGTCGCGTGTCAAAGTTATGCTAGACGTGCTGGTCTTAACTGGTCCGAGATATCGTGTCCGTGAGCAATGTCTACGTGTGCGTTTGCTCGAGCGCGCTCGTATGATTTCTGTACCTATATATCTGTTTTGTGATATGGGTATCATCATAAAAAGAGTCAAACTCTAGTCGGTGTAGCTGGTGAAGTATGTAGTTTTCTTCATCTAACTCTATCCATACCCAGTTCCGTGACTTCCTTGACATGACGTATCTTCTCTTTAATTTGTTTAATGTAACTTATTATATGGGTATACTTACCTAAAATTGGCTCACTAATACTTTTCTATGTTTCGGGCAGAGTTACCTAAGTCCGAAATCCGTAAATTTTCGCTAAATTTTAATTTGTACGTAAGCCATTTTTGTCCGAAATCGTTCATATTTCAAAATAATAATAAATCAAACCTAACCTAACCTAATGGGTTCATTAAAACGATGTTTATAAAACCCCGAAAATATTATAAGTTTCAAGAAACAAACACTTTCGTACAAATGAAAATTCGCGAAACGTTACAGATGTGAAACAATGGTTCGTAGTTGTGACAAGATACCTTTAGGCAGAATTTAACGTAACATCGTTATAATGTTTACTCATTTCATAAAGAAATGCTGATTCGCATTTTACCAATTGGTGATTTCCTAGGAAAAATTTGTTAACAAATTTAAGTTATAATATAATCCAATATCATTCTTAATACTTCCAGTCAAGGTGTTCATTCGATCATCAAAATTTTAACGATTACTTAACAAAATAAGGAAAACGTAATTAAACAAACGAAAAGCGCTCCAATGACCAATAAATTAATAATTGTAAGGAAAATTGTAAACGAAATCATAATTGGAACCGTTCTATTCGAAATTCAAATTTTAAACTCTTTGAGTTGACTGACAGTTCTAATCGGCAATTTTTTTATATGTCAGTATATGCCAAATGGCAATGATTAAGGTCCCAATATTTAAAAAAAAAAACCGGCCAAGTGCGAGTCGGACTCGCGCACCGAGGGTTCCGTAAAAAACACTTTCCATCCCTAAGTGGTTAAGTTAAGTTTGCACCTGGTATGTATAGCGCCCCATATAAATTAGGTGCAAAGTTAGGTATTAAAAAAAACTACTTACTAGATCTCGTTCAAAACAATTTTCGTTGGTAGTTTTTATAGTAATGTACATCATATGTTTTTTTTAGATTTTTCATTTTCTTATTTTAGAAGTTAGAGGGGGGGACCAACTTTTTTCCGAAACTGTCACGCAAACTATTCGGTTTAGAAAAAAAATATTTTAGAAACCTCGATATCATTTTTGAAGACCTATCCACACGACGAAAAAAAAATTTTTGAGTTTCAGTTCTAAGTATGGGGAGCCCCCAATATTTATTATTATTTTTTTATTTCTGCATCAAAATCTTAATGCGGTTCACAGAATACATCTACCTACCTACCAAGTTTCAACAGTATATAGCTCTTATAGTTTCGGAAAAAAATGGCTGTGACATACGGACGGACAGACGGACAGACAGACAGACATGACGAATCTATAAGGGTTCCGTTTTTTGCCATTTGGCTACGGAACCCTAAAAACAAAGCGAACACAAGTACACCATTTCAATTCCAAATTCAAAATTGACGTTTGAAATTGGAGATGCTTCGGCGGCGCGACGATTTCGAATAGACCGGAAATCGGTGATCGGACGTAGGCGGGCCGGACATTGTCTTCCGGAAGCGGACGCGCGTGAGGGACGGCGGACCGGAAATAGCGTGTGTTACCAATAAGAGCACAGGGTTTGAATGGTGAATGGTGCGATTAAAAATTTGCAAGGAAAGGGTTGGTGACACGATTAGAACGCTAATTTTTAGCTTTGCGATCTCGGTTTAATCACGGGATTCTATCGGATTTATATCCGATAGTAAAATAATGTCGATCATGATGTAAAACTATGACGATTTTCAATATGTTAACATATATTTTCTATTTTGTAAACTGTGTAAAACTATTGAGAAATGAATAAACCTGAATCTGATAGATTTTCAAGTGAGAGTGGAAGGGGTCAGAGCTAGAGATCGCCGATGAGATGGACCGACCAGATCAAAGCCAGTTAATGAATGCCCACCGTCAATGAGTGCTCACGGAAAGTGGTACTACAAGACGAGTGGCGACGTGTCGGGGTCACTCAGAACTCCACAAATACATAATGGCCACGACCACCCCGTAAAGAGTGTACCGAAGAAGAAGATAGGAGTAATTATCGAATCCGTATCATTTACCAAGCCTAAGCGGCCCAAAGATTATCCAAGACAAAACGCAGAAACCGTCTATTGCAGAAGTTCAGACAAATTTATGTGCATATTGGATCGCTGTTAAGCAACTTGGCAGCGCAGCGCCGCGATTCAATTTCATCCACCGCCATTGTTTCGCGTTTTTCCGAGTTGCTAACTTGATAATCGACGATTCTTATCGATATCGATATTTATTAACTTAAACGGAAGCCGGAAAATAGGAATTTCAAATCGGAAAGAACTTTAAAAATGTACTATTATCTGTTTTCAGATTTATTCCTTTGTATTCACGCAATCACCTAGCATGATGCCAAATTTCAAAATTTGAATTCACTTGGAAGTAGTCAAACATTAAGATGAGTCAGTGAGTCGGTCAGTGGTAAAAATAATATATTTGTCAAACGTCAAAATCTCGTAAACGGTAAGTTTTTTTTTGTTCTGAATTCGGTAATTGGAAGAGAAGTTGAGACAAATTTATGTGCATATTGAATCGCTGAAGGAACTTGGCAGCGCCGCGATTGAGTTTTATCCTCCGCCATTGTTTTGCCTTTTTCCGAGTTGCTAACTTGATAATCGACGATTCTTGGTATCGATATCGGGCATTTATTAACTTAACGGAAGCCGGAAAAGATACCTTTATTTATTAAGTGCAGAAAAATCAGAGCGCTATTTCAACAGAGCTCGTCGATAAATGTGTCCAGATTCCTTATTGTTTTCACAAGTATTATCATTGTAGAAGTGTACAAAATTATACGTACATAATATCATACAAATAGTGCTCGCAGAGTTATAATTAAGCGTAGTTTCAGTTTAACTAAAATACGTAAGACCCTTAGAATAAATACGCCTAGAACAGGAGTCTTCATACAACAGATTTGCTAAAGATGAAGCCGTTTTTGTTTTTTATGTGTGCGTGTCTACGAACCAATCATAGAGACGTGTAGCTTGTGAGCGTGAAGTTGTGACAGATGCGCACACGGACGAAACTTAACCTGTGGCTAACCAAAACTGGCTTCACTTTCAAGCGCTGACTAGGTTTCTTGACGAATAAATTCTAGTTAGACATTTTTCAGAAACAGACCAGAATGTGCCTAGAGTTAGTGAAGTTGAAATGACAATTCGTGGATAAAGTTCAAACAGCGAAAGGCTATTTCCGCGAGGGTTCAGTAAGGCGGCGGGAAAATATGGCAACGCTATTTCAGAGCGTTACGGCTCCTACACACTATCCTGAGGGCTTGGCCAGCCGGACAGGACGCACGTTTTGAACCTACCTAGTATTGAAGATATTTTATATACTTACAACATGAATCGCAATGTATTGAATTGTTTTTGCCGCTCGTTATCGGGCCCTCTAGCACAACTGCGCAACGCGACTCTCTCGCACGACAAAATTAATATTTAAGGTAAATTTTATTAACATATCATGAATACCGTTTAAATACTATACTTTCTTTTATATACTTATGAATACCACCGAACGTATCTCTTTCTATCCAATACTGTGTGAGAGACGGGAAACTCTGTCTCACGTGAAAGGCGTAGTCATAGTCACGGCAAGTTGTAGGTACTAGATATGGGCAGAATGCTGGACCGGCCTCTGCGTCTTATTGAGGGAAATGCCTTGTCTCCCGGCCCGGGCGCCGTATAGTGTGTAGGGGTCTTTACGAACGGGCGAAATTTGCTTTCGACGCTTGCTTTCGGTCAAAAGCTGTGAAGATTTAATGTTAGATTGGCTCAGTGTCTGCTGCTCAGAGTTCTGTGTTCTGCACAAGACTTCAATTATGAAATTTTGTTATTTCGATGCCGGCTTTAGTTTACGTACAATAGGCACTATTTAACCATGTTTAGTATTTACCTATAGCCACTAATAACAATAATGACAGCTATTAAATAGGAAACACCTAGGTAAGAGTTTCAAACATATTTAAATAAATATGCAACGGGTTTACTTATACGTCGTAAAAGTCGAATATCGCTCGATTATGTTTCAAATGAGTTCACTATGCTACAGTGTCAATGATAAGGCAAACCAGAGATACTAAAAAAAATATAAATACTTAACACGTTGAACGCCAGGCCAAAAATGTAGTGTTTCCATTGAAGCCCCGGGGGTCACCGGTGAGCCAAACCATGTTGAACCATTGGAGCCACGGGGGTCACCGGTGAGCCGCGGTGAGCCTTCATTTCAAACCTGTTTTACAGGCCACCGATCACTTATTCCATCCAAAAACGTATGAAGGGTGAGCCGCGTGGCCTCAGAGAAGATACTAGTTGCCTTGGTTCTTTTGTACTGTAAAGGACTTATGATTTTTTCACCATTTTTTATACTTTGTTAGGGTTGCCTTACACATCATAAATAATATGTAGTTGAAAACTGACAAATAAAGCTTTAATTAAACATGGAGTTTGGTAAAAAATGAACGTAAATAAGTTATTAAAGTATTACTTATTTATTTAACCAATAAAAACTAATAATACTATTCTTCGGAGTCGGAGTGCAGAATACGTCGTTTTTTCCGATGCGACGATACTGGCTGCAACTCATCTTCTGAATTTAGTTGAAAACTGCTGTTTAAAAAGTTTATTTTCAACACACTTGCTCGTAAAGTGGTCCATATTAAACTGTTTCTATGGCCATAAAGTATCCTATAAAACACGCGTGCTTTTGACTTTTCTATTACGCACTAGTGTCTTTTACTTTACAGTTTTTTTTTTTATTTCAACAAAGAGTTTTTACTTTTATATAATAAGCAAAATTTTTGTGAATAAAGTAATTGTGATGCGTTAAACGCAATAATTAAACAATTATTTTCATGAAATTATTTAATTTTGTCATGTAATTCACACTAATTTGCATCAGGTATAATTAAATATATATATTATTATATTTTTAATATTTGGCTGTTTGACGGTTTCGTCAATGCTTCCATTTTGCACCTGCGCGCGCATTAACAAATTCAACCAATGCAAGGCGCGTAAAAAATAAATCTCCGCGCCATTTTGCTTTGCATAAAATTTATTTATTCGAGTTTATCGCTGTACTTAGTTTGTGACTGATTAGATTTACAAAAATGTCGAGTTCTAGTAATGAAGAAGATTTTAGATGTGGAATTGATGCCTCCGGAAATACTTAATGATGCAAAAAATGCTACTGACAGCCTCTTGCCATTGAAATCTAATGCAAAGTATCCAATAGCCTATGAAAATTTTATTCATTGGAAATCCAGCAAAAAAGCCCATTTGTTCTAGGAAAACGTATTTTTAGCTTATTATTATGAGCTAGCAAATAAATATAAGCCCACCTCGCTGTGGTCTATCTACTCCATGTTAAAAAGCACTGTTCGGAACAAAAATAGTATTGACATAAAAACAATCTGATTGCGGTCTTGAAGAGGCGCTCAGATGGTTACAGAAGTAAAAAATTTAAAGTATTGTCCTCAAAGGACATCGAAAAGTTTCTGAAAGAAGAACCGGATAGCCAGTACCTAGCAAAAAAGGTCAGTTGAAATTGTTATTTTATTTAAATACCTACGAAATTTCTGTACACTGAAAGATTATGTTTATAAAAAATTAAAACGACTACTCATGAGGCTACTCATCTACTCAACTATTTTATATATGTTATATATCTATGTAGGTAAGTGTGTATGTATTGTTTGGCAAGCCATGTCAAATCTAAACGACTAGACTGATCAAAGAGAATATAATCACTACGTTTTGACTGATTTCAAATATTTTTGTTACAAAAATAACTGGACATCCGCCCAGACATGCTTAGGTAATTTGCAGGCAGTAGTAACTAAATATGTATTTTATTTACTTTCAGGTCTCGTTAATATTCGGTATTACTGGAGCATGTAGACGTCAGGAACTGAGTAATATTGCTACAAAAGACATAGAAAATCACGGCAAAATGCTGTTAGTAAAAATTACTAACACTAAAAACATAATACCACGATCATTCAAAATTGACATTCATAGTTAAAAAAATACGAAAATTTACGTTCAACGAAGGCTAAAACATACTGTACAAATGCGATCGAAATCCACTGTGTATCATTTCAATAACTGTACTTTCACAATTTGTTTTAAAAATTAAATATTTCATTTATAAACGGGTGTTTTTTTCCTCGCAAGTGTGTTGAAAAACGTCGTATGAAACTCGTGTGCATTTGGTCATTACACTCTCGGCTCTATTACGCCCTCGCCTACGGCTCGGGCTGCAAATCCGCCTCGACTGTAATGACCAACTTAGCACACTTGTATCATAATGTACTATTCTACGTTTTCAGTTTCAGCTAAGTCATCTTGAGTTAGAACAAAGTCTTCAAAGCCATCGTCATCCATAATAAACAAACAAGTAATAATACACTTTCTTACAAAATTAAAGACGTAAAATCGTAAGTAAATAATTACGCATGGTACGTGAAGTGCGTTGCTGGATACTAGCGGCACTGTCAGTCAGTTGTGAGACTTGCGAACGCGTAGGCAAGTGCGAGGAGCGCGGGCGGGTGAGCCGCGGCATGACCCCCGCGGCCCCCGCGGAAGAAAGTTCGCAATTCCTTCCGATTAGGCCACGCGGCTCACCGGTGAGCCTTTTAAGGAAATTCGAGTATTTTTGACGTTTAAGCTAGTATCTTTTGATCTATAGTACTAAATATAATGTTTTACATCCAAAATAACCAAAATATTTTTTGAAAAAATTGCATATTATCCGTTTTTACCATGGCCCCAACGCATACATCGTGATGGCCCACCGGTGGGTGGCGTGGCGTCCAACGTGTTAAATAAATAATTATCAAGGGGCACTCTTACTCAAATTGACCTAGCCCCAAACTAGGCAAAGCTTGTACGGTACTAGACAACGATATACATAATATATAAATAACATCTAGTTATGACCCAAGAACAAACATTCGAGTTCATCACACAAATATTTGCCCTGGCTGAGATTCGAACCCATGGCAGGCAGGTGCACCACAAATAGCACCAACCGCTTCTTCAACTAATATAACAATCGTATCTTTCCTAATCTAACACACGAAAAGAAGCAGCAGTTATTGCTAACACAAGTAAAACTTACAAAGTATACTTTTTAAGTAAACACTACAAATGTTTATGAACTAAAATATTCTCTAGTTTAATTGTATTTTCCTTGCAATTTGCTTATCCCGGTAGTTCCTTTAATCTCCTTAAAGTTTCCTTCGCCGTCCCAACTTTACCATCGCGGGCCGGGAGATTACTATGTTTATACACACTGTCTGTTAACTAACGCTTTCGAATTGTAAAAAAGGAGGTTCGCAGTTGCATTGTTTGTGGATATTTTGAAGTGATTGTGTGTTGAATAAAGCTTGAAGTGAAGACTTAATGTTTTTTTTTTTTAATATTTTTTACTTGTGCCGTTTTATCGTTCAGAATATTTCCAGATAATAGCTATCATGTAGAAGAGATGTTAGAAGTTCTATAGTAGCTTAGTTCTGAAGTATATATATTACACAACCATCTAGCAAAAACAAAGCAAACTAAATAATGGTAGATTTTTAGAGACTTTGTATTACCACTCGGTCGTGATGTGCAAGGAAATAATCCACGAATAGTAAGCTCCACCGAGTGACACTAAATAATTCTATTGGTGTGTTACTAAATACTCTAAAAATGCTCTAATCACAGACACAGCAGAAACATATAATTATTTTATTTTAAATATATTGTCGCGTTTGACAAAAGCAACCAACAAAGCCAACTCCGATAATAAGTTACATTCGCTTATACCACCAATTATCCTAACTGCCAATTAGACCAACCAGAGCCAAGAAGGCATTATTCATTTATAAAGAAAAGAACCGACCCAGAAAATGTCACTATCTGACCTACTTCCACCGACCCGAGTGTATACCAGGCATTATTTTAGGCAAGCGACACACTCGCGTCGACAAATGAATTCGAACCTTATAGAATAGTCAGCTGCAGAGAAATGGCACTGCCATGTATACGTAAGGTTACT
Source organism: Apotomis betuletana (assembly GCA_932273695.1). Taxonomy (NCBI): domain Eukaryota; kingdom Metazoa; phylum Arthropoda; class Insecta; order Lepidoptera; family Tortricidae; genus Apotomis; species Apotomis betuletana. Next base: position 4,251,974 of record OW026305.1, read on the forward strand.
TTTCTTCACAGCTTTAAACTAGTAAGGTCTATTCTGATTTGGTGTCCTGTTAATTTAATTTAGGAATTTATCCGTTGGATGATCATGAGTGTAAAGTTTATGGAGTCGCGGCTTTATTGCACTGCGTGCTGTAAAGTAGGTATTAAAGGATACAGCTGTTTGCGCCTATAAAGTGCGTTTTTAATTCAGTTTATGATTTATGGGTAAATTGTAGTGTAGATAAATTTAGATTAGGTTTGAGTTGTTTATCTTTTTTTATAGCAATGTATAAATTTAAACACTATCCTGTATAAGAGAGCTATGTGATGTAATGTATTATTCTTTTTTTTACTTAATTTGCCTACTTATCATCAAACTTTTATTTTGAATGGGCGATTGTGGACAGCATTAGTAATGTGACGTTCAAACTCTCAACTTGGAACGTTTTACTAAAAAAATAATTTAAATACCTATTTCTTTCCGGCTAAATTTGAATTTAGAACGCTATTCGTAAAAAAATACAAAAAGTATAAAATAAATTAATGTATAAAAAAAGGAACTGTTATTGAATGTCAAATAGTAATTTAAAATAAACACATTAAACATCTTTACAATACTTACTAAAAACTATAAATAAATATGTGTACAAAAGAAAGGAAAATTATCTATGTTGTTTCAGAATAATTCTCATCTACCTACCATTCAACATGTCAACAATCATCACCAACTTTTACGGACAAAACAGATTTAATCCAACTGTCACTGACCAATAAAAATGTAACAAACATCCATTCAACTACAATTTATTCACATTCAATGCCCCAGTAAAATTCTTTCGCAACAAACTCATCGGCAGAACTGTCGTAACTACGTACAAAAGAATCGTAAATAAGAGTGAATTGGGGCAAAAAGGACTAAGTGAATGCATCCAGTAATGAGAGGCGGAATTAGCCTTCGGGTGCCTTCGCGCGACTTCGGGTCTCCTCGTAAATTGTCGCCTTAGTTTCGAATGGAAATGGAATTGTTGGGAGTTCGCTGCGAGTTTCGTGGTTCTGTAGTTTTAACTTTCCCAGTGATATAATTAAATGAGAATACGTACGTAGTTTTGTTGTGCATAGAGGTTACGCGATTGTAAGTAATATATATGTACCTAACATATGATCAAGTCAAGATCACGACGGATTAGGTATTCATTTTTTATATTTACAAGTCCCTGAAGAGAGTTCGAAACATGTCGGGCCATTCCTGGCAACATTTACGTGAGTTTTAAACCGTTTGTAACAATTATTTTAAAAGGTTTAAGATGTTATAAAAAAAAACTTATATATTAGCCTTCTATCAACCTCAATTTTGGCATTTAAATGTGGCTAATAGCTCGATATACCTTAATTTAGTGATGTACATTACATTTAATCATTTGTAGTATATACACAGATACACCCCCATATAACATTCAAATGTATCAAGATAAAAAGAAAGAGCACTCCAAACTTTTTCCGAACACGGAACCCCAACCCAAAAAAAGAGACAAAAAGGACCAGAGGGCCATCGTCTCAGCTCAGCTCATTCCTTTGATTGCCTCGAGGATTTGATCGCGATTGATTTGTGCCGTGAATGGCGGTTTAATGATACGGTCGGAGTTCGAGATGTTAGGCCCTTGTTCTTTTGTGGATGTTTTGAGGCTTAATATTGTTTGGTATAGCCTAACAAGGTGTCGGTCTTGCCCCAAGATAGTGGCGCTATAAACAGCTTGCATATGGCAATAATATGCAATATAAGTATGCATACGTCATATACTTGCACTGCCATTTTGTCATGAGCCAAATTCAAAACATTGTTTACCGGAACGCTTTGCTTAGTTCTTCGTTCTTCTTGCGAAATAAATACTGAATTCTATAAAAAAAACTGGTTTTATTTTGCAAAATCCACAGCTAAAAAACACCCTGTTAGGCTATGAAAGGGTATCTTTGATCATGATCACACTATTAAAATAATATTATAAAGGCGATAGTTTGTGAGTGCGTTTGTATTGTTACTTCTTCACATTCAGACGGCCTGACCAATTTGTTAAAATTTGGTATGTTGAATTAACGCATAGGCTACTTTATCGGAGCGCGGGTAACACAGCAGCGCGCAGGTAGTAAATATATAGAAATACTTTCTTCCACAGTCCAGTAAAAACTTAAAAGGTCAGGTAATGACATAATTATTGATAGTGTAGTATCTGCAATGAATTTTTTTTATATGTTAAACGGAGACAATATTAATAAAGTCGTTATCACTGATGTCTAATTAATAATTTCGGAAACTGCAATATATTGATGAAAATGGTAATTTATTTGAAGCCAACAACAGTATATTTCTCTCATGAAAGCAAGAGCTTAATGTTAGTTAGTATATAAACCTGTTCCTACTTACCCGGCCTGACCTCAAATATAACTTTTCCTTAAAAATTATTCCACTGGTAATGGACACTGGCATAACAACACCTTACATAACATTTAGAAATGAAAGGAAACCATTCCTTAATATTCCACAATTATTGGACTTTCCAGGGCCGCGCAAATTTGCCGTGTTACGGTAAAAGGTCGTATCTTTATGCGGATGTCATAGTAAGATAAGTCCTTTTACCGTAGCATGGCAGAAATTACTTAAACCACCATTTTCCTTCCGTTATTATTCCACAAAAACAATGCCCCCGTAAACAATAACTCGGCAACATTAAGATTTCGCGTGTTTTCGCAAACGAAAAACAATATTCAAAACAATTCGATGAATATTCATTCGGCGAAAGGGTAAAGTGATACAATGAGCACGTTATTAATTATGTTTCATGATTGTTCCATTAATTGTTAATTTTGGACGCATATTGTTGATATTTAAATGGAATTTTGTTGTGGTTGCGATTTAAAATTTGTTGGCTAGAAATTACAGTAGTATTCGTATTCTGTATATAAATACTACCTATTCGTATTCTTTATATAGTACTAGAAGGTGCCCTCAACTTCGTACGCGTATTTTTTTTTATACCGTAGTCGGGTAAAAAGTATCCTATGGTGGTAACCATTGAATGTTTTTCAAAATGGCGGTTAATTATGGGTTGAAAACGTAAAATGAAAAATTTCAGCAATTTCGAAACAAACTTACAGAGCCATTTAGGCTATATTTTAGTATTTTAATATATTAATTTTATATAATTATAAAGCGGTAGTATGAAAAATTGGGCAAGTGCGAGCCCGACTCGCGCATGTAGGGTTCCGTACCTATACATATATATATAATCTATAACAAGTTTGTTGTATGGGAGCCCCCCTTAAATATTTATCTTATTTTATTTTTAGTATTTGTTGTTATAGCGGCAATAGAAATACATCATCTGTGAAAATTTCAACTGTCTAGCTATCACCGTTGTTGAGATACAGCCTGGTGACCGACGGACGGACGGACGGACGGACGGACGGACGGACAGCGAAGTCTCACTAATAGGGTCCCGTTTTTACCCTTTGGGTACGGAACCCTAAAAACACGTAGGTACGGGGTATCTCGTATCGTATTATGTAGTTTCCAGGTACACTTTTTCAAAATGTGTAGAAACCATAACTCGTAGTAGGTAGGTACGTATTAGGAAGATAGTTCTAAATCTAGTTTAAACCAGTCTGAATTGAACAATTGAACCTACTTAACATATGGACATAACTTTGTATGAAGACAGCATGAAGAGATAACCGAATGATCAAGTCATTGCCCCCGCATCCAGCGAATCGCTCGGCATCCTTCCATCTCTTATATTTAAATCAGGCTGTTCCGCCAAATCCTGGCCTGACCCATTTCCGCTGGGGCCCGTAATGCCGACGCACTTCCGGGTGAGGCTGAGCCGCTTTACCAACGAAATGATGTGTAGATTTTGGTAGGCTGTATTGTGAAATAATTTCATTCAAATAAACTTTAAAAAAAATTGGTTGTCTGTAAAGTCGGTTTACGGACAATAATTTTACGTGATAACGTATGCCGGCCTATGGAGCGGAAGACAGATAGACGCGTCACAGACACAAGCCGAACGCTTAGGACGATCGTGCCTCTCTATCGCTTGTTTCGTGTCTCGCTTGCACGCTCAGCTCAGGCGGAACGTGACAATGAGTCATGCTTTTTCGTGCGTGCAGCCGGCGTTCATCGATTTATAAGTTATCACTTCAAAATACAAACATTTGCTTTTATTTTGGACTCACGATTGAGTCACACTTAAATGAATAGATAGACGACTTAGCGTCTGATTAGGCTTCGGCCCATTGCTCGGCCACAGAGTTCTTCAGTAATGTAGGGCCAAAATCAACGTTTCGATGGTGCGAGAAATCATTTCAGCCAGCCCTCTTGCTCGCACACGTTGCAGCTTCTTTAGAGCGAATGAGACGATGCGCAAGGTTAATCGGCACATTCATTTTGGCCCGACAATAGTATAGGGGATACGCGATTTTGAATAAGCGTTAGTGGCGTGACGTCAAAGAACTCTGGGCAAGCCGGAGCGGAAAAATACACAAAAATGCTAAAACGCTCTGAAATGGGCAAGCCGGTGGGTATCAGATTTTATGGACGTTACGCCACTGATGCATTATACAGTCATGTTCCATCGGCCTATAGCAAGCGGCGCCACCATAATGAAATCTCTACCCCAAATGACTTGTACCCCATGTGTTGTTGCCTTTAATAACTCGCTTTATGCACTAGTGCCATTGACTTTCTCTAGCTGGTGATAAAACAGTTGGACTTACTAACATCTCGCCGTTCACAATAGTTCGGTGGAACGTTCCTTCGCAATACATTGGTTTCTATTATCGTGCTCGATCACTGTTGAGATCGCTTGCCATCGAAACTTAGGCAAAGGGATGGTGACAAATATTGGCGAAACTACCTATAGTAAGATCTGCAAATAAATTGATAAAACATACTGAAAATCACCTACAACTGATAAGCAGTGGAAGAGTGTTGGGCCCATAACGTGTATTAATTACGCCAGTTTAGTAAAAAATATTATTAAAACATTTAGAACTATTTATGACACATTTCAGCGTTGACAAGATTCTTACTTTAAACACTGACAAGACATTCATAGACAAACAAATAAGGTTGGAGTTTGTATTTCAACAATTATCACAAAACTATTTAGATTGTGTTTACATTTTACAATCGTATATTTACGCATTCACATTTAAATCGCCCGCACTCGATCCCTTCGCACAACAAAACCCTCCGCGCATCCGCTGCGTCTTCAAGTCAAAAAAATAATAATAACACTTTGCATAACCATTCCTCGCCGGATTCAAAACGCGCATTTTTCACTGAAACGGGCGACTAACATTCTGTAAGTAGGTTAAGTGAAATCCGGCGCAGTATTTTGAGTGGTACTTCAAATCTAAGCTTCCATTTTCTTTGCGGTAACGGTCGGATACTGACCTAGATTTGTCTAAATCGAGTGATTCCAATTTCAGTGCTTTGATATTGGAACTGAGTTTCTCGGGCTTTTTGCTACTGTCAGCTGCAGCCGTTTCTAAAGTGACTGAAAAGAAATCTGAACCAGATACCTAGTAGAACGCGTAAAGCGCGCTTTCTGTTTTCTTTATTGTACATTTTAGCTTGTCACAGTGATTTTACTTTGAAGTTTCAAGATTGTTTCTTAATTATATAATAATAGAAGGTGCTACTTTCCACCAAAATTCAACATTCGACGAAATAAGTTTCTAGTACTGAAAGGGCTCCCATTTCAAATAAAAGACTGCTGGCATGGCGCACCATTTAGAGTGCACTCTTACAAAACTTAGTAATTCCATTCACTGGCTAAAACAAACCCCAGACCCACACCCAGACCCTTCGTTAGATGAGCTATTTCATGAATAAACATAATAAGATGGCGGAAACAGCTGATTTACTGCAGCGGGTTGGCACTGGAGGCATTATCTTTGAGAAAATAACTTGTTCGTGTATTCCTTTGCCTCAAAAATGTTTGTTTGGACTTAAGGTTTTAGATGTGAAACATAAATGCAGAAATTAGATTTTAGCTCAATAATTAAGTAGAAGAAGGTGTTGAAATTAAAGCCAACACAGATATGTAGACAGGCCAAAGATAACTAATATTTAATAAGAAAAAGAAAACGTTTGAGTCCTGACAGAGACAGTATATTAACGAGGACTTTAAATTCAATATAAACATGTAATATTTCTCAAAGGAGACACAAACTAGATGGATAAAAAACTTAAATTTGAATTTTATGAAGAGAATGTTGATAACTTTGCGTAAAGTATGTAGGTATAGACACACATTATAATAACGACTCAGATATATTTGCACAAATAAAAGGTTTGACTGTTGACGTCACAGCAAGCGGGCTAACCTCTACTACTTCACCCCTTGATTTGTATCACGGTGTTAACTCTAATGATGATGATTATGGCAAGCATCTGATCCTCAATGACAATAACGATACAACTGATATCTTTTTTCACATCAGAGACCTGACTGTTGCCACCAGCAAACGGACTTACCTCTATTACTCCACCCTCGATTTGCATTACCGCGTTAACTCCCGCCGGGCCACATCTCTAATTGAATCAACGCTTATCAAATATTCATGTATATGATAATCCGATGGTTGAAGCCGTTGACGGATTCATAGTCGGCTGTGGAGATTTGAGACTATTATTTACCTAGTAAATTGATATTTAAGTTCTTGTTGCAATTTTAATATTACATTTTTTTTTTTTACTTGTCTGGTGTAACTGTAGCTGGTGACATTTTGAGATACAATAGAAAACTAAATAATCGAAAGGAAACAGAAACATAACCATTAGAAGAACATTTTGAAAACATACTTTTATTAGAAGTCATCTTTGCCTAGATGACGATGGTGTTTTGCATACGTAATATGAGTTGAACAAAAAAAACAACAGAATTTTATTAAGACAATAGATTATAATTGCGTACCATTGTTTGAAATATGTTGATTCTTGCCAAAATCAAATTCTTGAACGCCAAGTTTACAAACTAAATAAAATATGCCTACCTTTACCGGTATACCTTTTACCGTCATTTAATAACGCGGCAACATTTTTACGAGTAACTTGTAAGGCCACAAAAATACAAGATATTACACCTGGCGTTCATAAAACACACAACGTAATACGTCAAATATGCTACAGCGGATAACGCAGCCCCTCATCAAAAATCCTAATTTTAATATCTTACTCAAAACAAATATGGGTCCAAGTAGCTTACCCTGGGAGACCGAAACAATTCCCCCGAAAAAAGTGAATTTCATCAAAGCGACGACACCATACACTTCTAAATTCGTTATCCACCAATTTCTTCGTCATAAAACGTAATCTTGTTAAAGAAACTTATTTCATAAAGTCGAGGGAAACTGGGGTAGAAATTAAAAGAATTTCGGGGGAAAGAAATTCTTATTAATGTTCGTTGTAGGCGCTCATTGTAACTGCTCTGTAGGTTTAACCATTACTTTTGTCTGTGGACTTTCGCGTCATTAAAAAGTTTCGGCGGATAAAGTTAATCTTGTTAGGATCGAATCTACCTACGGTAACGATTCACGTCATTGTTCCGTGTCCGTGTACTATGTCGAGGTGTTTTCTTTCCTTATTGATAAATAACAGTCAAATTTTGTTCAAATCTTTATTAAATATTAGAAAGTCATCGCCATCATTCGTAATTTTTCTTATTTATTTGGTCATAATAGTTTTCATTGAAAATCAGTATAGGTACCTATGGTTATTGGAAACGTGACTGGTCGAGTTATCTGCACCTCATTTCTATGCGGCGCCGTACATACCAGGTGCAGACTTAACTGGACCCGGCCAGTTAAGATGGGAAGTGTTTGTACGGAACCCTCTGTGCGCGAGTCCGACTCGCACTTGGCCGGTTTTTCTGAGCATCATTTCCTGATTATTATAGATAATAGTGAAGTCCAAAAGATACTCAGAAACGTTTCGTCTATATTATTACAAATATAAAGTTCATCTGATTTCAGATTTGAATTTATTTATTCCTTTTTAAATTAATATTTTTACATAAACTCTTAATATAAACCACCATTTTCCGTATCCTGCTTTTAAACAGTTACACACTAACCCCAATGTCGTATTTAACAGTCATAATCCATTTCCACGAAAGAATTCGGAACCCCAGCCTACAAATTAAATTATTTGAAGACGGCAGTATAATCTAATAGCCATGCCTCGTGAAGTTGTTTAGGAAAATTAAAAAAAATATGGCGTTCGTCTGCCGTCAACGCAATTCCCGTCATAATTTGTTACGAACGAATCAAGTTGGTTAAAGTATTTTTTTATTACTCAAAAACTCCATCTAAGATCCGAGGTTTCTATTTACGCGGTTGTAAAATATTATGTTTTTTTTTTTTTTCGTTAAAACGGCCTTGTTTTATTTAGACTTAAAGTGAGCTTTTCTATTGGCCTATATTTTAATATGACACCTGGTACGCAGCATGTTACAATGAAAGTTTTTAATTATCTTAAGGGCTATAATGACATGTGACGTATTGAAGGAAAATGTACTACTTTGTCGCTTAATATAAAAGTGCAAACATCACCTATTGTGATTACTCGTAACGTTAAGTAAATTTCAATTGATCATTGGTTTCATCATCACCAAAGCGACGAGTGAAGTTAAATCCTACTCAACATTTGAAGATTCCAGTGATAACTTCATCCCTTTTGAAGTTGCACAAAATCGTTTACTTGTAAATAAAAAAGGTAATGAAATGGTAATAACAAACACCAATACGCTTTAATTTGGTTTCATTAACGCTTGAGAAATCATACCTAAACATACAGATGTAGTATTGCAATTAAAACAAGCTCATAAGCCTCAGTCCGTCCGCCCAACAGATCAAAGCGAGACATCTCAAAGAGTCGACCAACACATACAGGTTTCATTACCACATATAGATTCGACTACCGACGAGGCGATTCACGCAATTTCGATTGGTTCACACAAATCTGAGCTGTGAAGTGTGTCTATTGCCATGACCTCTGGCTATTTGGTAAGGTAAACTTATGATTGGAATTTGAAGTCGATTTTTGGAAAACCTTTGCCTCATCTACAGCTATTAATGTCAATTCTGTAATAATACAGAAGGTTATCTTTTTGATCTACACACACTACGGCACGATGACACCTGTTTACGAGTATGACGCGTATCTCAGTCATCGCCTCCCTCAACCATATAGGTACATATTGTTCGTTTTATATGTAATGTATAAGTAAGTTGGTCAAGTTTTGTAGTACATGGCGGTGTTAATTTGAGGTAAATACTGCATCACGGTATCGTTTATCGCCCGAAGAATATAATTATAATTGGTTTCAGAGAAAGAATGCATTTCGTTCGCAACCCAATAGAATGCTTTACTCGCACCTATTGTAGAGGATGTCCCATTAGATAAGTACGAGATTGTTCAAATATATTAGGAAAATTGCAGCCCGATCGACGACGGACGTAACATAAACGGCAGAATTCCATACGAGTGCAACCCGTTCTGCAAGTAGCACTGTAGATTCTCCTAATCCTCACGAAGGCAGTGTTTTCGTGCGAACGCTTCTGTTTGCTCAGGCCGGGATATTGCCGCCCTCGGGCGCTAACCGATACGTAATTAACCGTGAAATGGATTTGTTCTAATGTCTATAGATATTGGTGACGTGTCTGAGACTGGTACGGCTCTCGTGATGAAATAGCACCATTAGAGTCACACAGAAGTAGTAAATCTATCAAAAGGTCGCTTCTGTATGTAATCTTTTATTTTGTGGTTTGAAGATGTTGTTTGCATCTATGTTCACGAGAGCTCTGCTTTCTCTGCGGGCGGTGGTGGATAGTAATCACATCTTGATATAACTAAAGTACTACATCACCATGTTCTATCACCAACAATTACCAGGCTCACTATAACAGAGTTTCATAAGAGTGAACTTAATACCATTAGTGAGTCCAGTTTTATCGAACCCTGTTATAGTAACATTAAATTCAAGATACTCAACCTTTACACTAAACTTTATCAAACCTTTTACCACGAACATATTAGCATAAAATAGACATGAAGAAGAAAATCCTAAATTCACAAAAGAGTTTGACCGTCTTTTGTTATATTTAACAAAAGCATTATATCAATGACCAGAACCCTTCCAAAGAATCCGACCCGTCCATACTTTAATAATCCGATCTTCATACAAATTGAATTTATAGAAACCATGATCCCGTGATACAAGGGTCTCGCAAATATCCTGAAGGATAATAACCCAGGAGCGGACAAACAAACATACGAACCCAATTAAATGGCCGGTGTGTGCATAGGACCCTTTGGATACGACGTTTCTATTTGCTGAGATGTAATTTTATTGAAGTAGGTATTTTATGGGTATGTAAATTTCATTACGCCCATAGCTGGTTTGAGATACATGAAAGCTTTGAATGTTGAGTTTACGTTTCTGAGAGGTCGGGGAGGTCTGCTCATCAATCAAGTGTATCTGTATCGGGATGTGTACCATAAACGGCGCCAATATACGCAGCTCCTGAAAGAGGGTCTTCTTGAGGAGTTGAATTACTTAAATACTTATTTGATCTAAATTCTACGTTTATAATGACACCTGGCCGAAATATCTCCACTTCATTACCGGTCACTATTACACTCGATATCCTTTAATAATAAATCTGTAAAATTTTTGCCATCGATATAAATAATAATATGAGTATTGCCTTAAGTGAAAGTCTACTCTGGAATCTACTCTCTACTTATAATATCAACTAAAACATACCAGTGTAGTAATAATCATTTCAAAGTAAAAAAAAAACTTCTGCATGGTTTTTTCTTACTTTTCTATCCTACCTATCTAAACAAACAAACAAACAAACAAAAAATCAAGTTTCGTAGATTCGTAAGGGATACTTAAGGGCCGCCTCCGCCAATCAATCTCCTTAAAAACGCATACTTCCTTTTTATTCGGTACCCACTCAAACATATCAAACACAGCAAATATTCTACTTAGCAAAAAGCCCAAAATCTCCCTACACGACGCTTGCAGGTACGAATATTAAATTTAAACTGAAAAAGCGGAAGTTCAAATTGCGAATGCCATACACTAATCTGCAAAGTGTCTCCCCCAAGGGAGAATGCTGGGCCCTAATTTACTTCATATTTGTACGTACTTTAGATATTTTCCTTTTGAGGGTCGTTTCTATGGCTAATTAGATTTCTCAATGCATGCATTCAATTGGCTTATTAAATTCGGTATATGAAGCTTTATATTAGCGATTTTATTTTTTGTGATGAGGCCTTAAATCGGAAAGATTGTAATTACACATGAAAAATTTCATGTTTAAATATTATTTAGAATCTTTATAATTTTCATTAGTTAATTTAATTTATCTTAGATAAAGTTAACTTTTTAGGATTGCTATAAAACTTAACCTATGCTACTGATTATTAGTTTCTACTAGATTAACTTTTAAAAATTCTATGGCAAACATTACATTATGAATAACAAGGGGTCACGTAGCCTCTTACTTTGGGCCTTATAAGGAAGCTCAAAGTTGCACAGCGCGCTATGGAGAGGGCTATGCTCGGTGTTTCTTTGCGAGATTTGCAAATCAGAAATGAAGAGATCCGTGAATGAACAAAAGTCGCTGATATAGCCCGACGGATTAGCAAGCTGAAGTGGCAGTGGGGGGGGCACATAGCACGTAGAACTGACGGCCGATGGGGCAGTAAGGTTCTCGAATGGAGGCCACGCACCGGCAAGCACAGCGTGGGACGTCCACCCACAAGGTGGACAAACGACCTGGTAAAGGTGGATGCAGGTCGCTTCCAACTGGCCGATCTGGAAGTCACTGGGGGAGGCCTATGTTCAGCAGTGGACGTCCTGCGGCTGAAATGATGATGATGATGATGAACAAGGGGTCGATAAATTTAATTATTTTGGAAGTATTTACAGACCAGACAGATAACGTAGCTTTTTAATAAAGGTTGTTAAACAATGTAAAAAGGCTAAAGCGGTTATTTGCTCATAGGTCGGGAGGCGATCGGCTCTCCAAGCAAACATGCGCTGTAGTCGTTCGCTACACGTATTTGCGCATAAATATTTGGCGCTTACTACTATACTATTCTTCACGGCCGCTTTCGGCCACGACGACTGCTGTTAACTCCGATTTTGTCGCTGGTGCGAACGCATGTGGCTCACGTAGCCTACCTTATTGATGAAGCTACGCGAACACTGCGGACATGTGAGCACACCATTGACATAATTATATAATTCTGCCACAGGTGGTCGGGTTTTTACGTGGTCACGTTTAATGTCCAGTTCAATGCGCCGTTGGTTCTCAAAGTCATAGACTTTAGAGTTTACGACAGCTCTCCATTCTGGCCGCATGGCCGCCTGCTGCTCCCACCGCGACGGATGTATGCCGCACTTCTTTAAGTGCCTCTTTAGCACATCTTTGTACCTGAGGAGCTGCCCGCCTTGTTTCCGCTTACCATCCTCAAGTTCGGAATAAAAAATGCGCTTGGCCACTCTCTGCTCCTCCATCCGTGAAACGTGGCCGCACCAACGGAGCTGTCGTCGCATAAGGTACGCCTCGATGCCACACACGTTTGCTCTACGCAGAACTTCTGTGTTCCGTATGCGATCATACCACCGGATCTTCAGTATCTTGCGTAGGCATCTGAGGTGAAATCGGTCCAGCATTCGGATATGACGGCGGTAAATGGTCCAGGTTTCAGCAGAGTACAGGATATTGGGAAGCACGACTGCCATGTACACATCTATCTTGGTGCTCAGTTTTATATCGTGTGAACTAAACACTTTGGGATCGAGTTTGCCAAATGCCGCAGCCGCAGCACCGATCCTGCTGTTGATTTCTGCATCAAGATCGCACTTAGCTGTAATCGTGCTCCCCAGGTACCGGAACTTGTTGCTTCAACCGATCATCACCGAGTTTAATGACCAGTGTCTCATCTTGACCGTGAATGTCCGATGACATCACCTCCGTCTTCTTGACACTGATCTTTAAGCCAAATCTTCGGCATGCTTCATCAAAGGCAATCATGAGCCGTTGCAGGCCATCTGGGGATTCAGACACAAAGCACAGGTCATCTGCATACATGATCTCTGTGATGACTGCGTATGAGACTTTAGTGCGGGCTTTGAATCTGGCTAGGTTGAAAATGCTACCATCAGTGCGGAAACGGATGCGAATACCCTCAGAGAGGGTTTGTAAGACTTCCTGGACTACGACAGCGAAATATAATGCAAACAGTGTGGGTGCTAGAACGCACCCTTGCTTTACCCCACAGGTAACGGGGAAAAAACTTGACTGTTCGTCATCAGCGGCGACGCAGCATTCCATGTCATCATGAAGTAGCCTCACAAGTCTTACAAACTTTTCAGTGCATCCAATTTTGCCCAGCACCACCCAGAGGGCTTCACGAGGTACACTGTCAAATGCTTTCTCAAGGTCAACAAAGCAGAGATACACTTGTCGACCCTGTTCTCTGCTTTTTTCCTGCAGTTGACGTACTGAGAAGATAGCCTCACACGTACCCCGATCAGGTCGGAAGCCGAATTGGGTTTCCGGTAGCAGTTTCTCAGATAGTTTCATGAGGCGGTTCAGTAAAACTCTGGCAAAGACTTTTCCAGGGACTGATAGTAGTGAAATGCCACGGTAAGAATTGCAATCGGAACGGTCGCCTTTGCCCTTAAATAGTGCCCTAATGCGCGATACTTTAAAATCATGCGGGACAAGTTCCTTCTCCCACATAAGAGCAAAAACCTTCCATATAGCCGTATGCAATTCCTCGCCGCCGCATTTGATCAACTCACCCGGTATTAAATCAATGCCTACCGCACGCTTATTTTGCTGTTGCTTAATAGCACAAACAACCTCACCTCTTGACAGTGACTCATCCAGCTCGACATCAATTGGGAGTTGAGGAATAGAATGAATGTAGTCCATGTCAGCCAACCGGTCTACATTCAGCAGAGTGTTGAAATGCTCCGCCCAACGCGTCAGTATTTCCTCTTTGCTCTTAAGAAGGCCCTCCCCATCACAGGGCTTGAGAGGCACTTTCGCGAGGGGTTTGGTACCAATCAGACTTCTAACCTCCTTATAAAACTCCCCGAGCTGATTTGTGTCAGCGAGTATTTGCATAAAGCGAGCTTTGTCCTGCCACCACTTGTCCTTCGTTTCCCGGGATAGTTTGCGTAGGCGTATGTCACTTTTCCTGATCTCCGCAATGCTTTCACCTTGACCGTTGCGCCGCCGAAGTAAACGTCGGTGTCTGTCTATAGCTTCCGTCAGGACTCCATCATTCTCATCAAACCAGTCCTCATGCCTGCGGACATTCAGACCCAAGGTGGAATTAGCCGAGTTTAAGATATGAGAAGAGAGAGTCCCCCAGGTAGCAACAACGTCATTCGTGTCTAAGTTTAGAGGCCGCAACGCTTCAGTCAAGACTTCAGCATATTTATCCTTCGTCTCGAGATTTTTAAGCCTATCCACGTTAAGACACACAGGCTTTGTTCTTCCAATTCTTCGAGGACGTCGGAGGCGAAGACGCAGTTTCGTGACTACAAGCCTGTGGTCAGTCCAGCAGTGCGCTCCCCGCATTACACGGGTAATTCGGACTTGGGAAACATCTTTTTGTCGCACGATAGCATAATCTATCAAGTGCCAGTGCTTGGACCTTGGGTGCATCCACGTGTTTTTGTGCTTGGCTGGAAGTCTAAACATGGTGTTTGTTATTGCCAGATGGTGTTGTGCACAAAAGCTTAGCAGTAGCTGACCGTTGCTGTTCACGTTTCCAACCCCGTGTCTGCCCAGGACATCAGGCCAGGCTTCATAATCCCGTCCTACTCTGGCATTGAAATCACCCAGTAAAAGTACCTGTTCCCTGGGTTGTATGCTATCGAGACAGTGTGTCAATTCTTCGTAAAATTTTTCTTTAATGTCATCAGTTTTGTCTAGCGTGGGAGCATAGACACTGATGACGTTAAGAAAGTTGTTGCTATCCAAATGTAGGCGCAGCGTGGTAATGCGGTCCGAAACATGTACTGGACACTCCTGTAATTGTTTCACCAGCTGATTCTTGATTGCAAATCCTACGCCCGATCTTCGCGGTTCTGAGGAGGCAAGCCCTTTCCAATAGAAAGTATATCCACCCCCGTGCTCCACGAGCTCTCCTTCGTCGGCGAGGTGCGTTTCGCTAAGAGCGGCCACAGTGACATTGTAGCGAAGAAGCTCTCGTGCCACAATGGCAGTTTTCCTCTCTGGGCAAGTGTTAGCACCGCGATCAAGGAGTGTACGCACATTCCACGCGCCAAAAGTCAGGTTCATAGGTGTTGCTTTATTGTATTTTCTGTTTTTTCGACCGCGCATTAAAAGATGCGGAGGCAGCCACGGCTACTGCCATCCTAAAGGGATAGGGTGAGCATTTTTTAGGGCACCTTTTCTAGCCCCCTCCCCGGCTGAGCGAGGAAAGCAGTGCCTCCCTAAAAAGGGCTGCTTTGTCACTCCGGGTGCTGCCGAAACCACTCTGTCCCCCCATTGCAGAGCGAGAACGACCACGGCGTAATACAACACCCCCAGAGCCGCCTGTGTGTAGGCCTCGGACAAAGCCCAATCTGCATCGGATCAGGCCTCTCTACCTCAGCCCATCGCCACAGGTCTTTCTGCCAATCGGAGTCCATAATCAAGAGCAGTCAGGTGCGCAGGAGATATTAAGGTGCACAAACGTACGCGCAAACGCAGGTGCACACGCTCGTCTTCACACGTCTTGACCCAGTGGAACGGAGGACCGATACGACTGGAGACGGGATCAGATGTAGTGTCTGGCCGATGATAACTATATCCCCTCTACCATCGCCCTTGGCCATCCACCTTGCCTTGCTATCTCGCCGGATCCACCAAACTCGTTGCATATCTGCTTTGAGATGCCTTCTCCACCGCGATAGACTCATGCATATAGAAGCGGGAGGTATCCACTATTAAACCTACCTAGGTAGGCTCCCCTCACCAGGTTTAGCCCGCGAACCGACGCGGTGTACCGGGGTGTGGCCGCTGCATGCACTACAGCTTCTTGGAGCCACTGGTGAGAGTTTAAGAACGCCTGCAGCCAGAAGAGCATCAATATCCAGCATGGATCGGTTGACGATGCCCCAAAAGTTTCACTGCTAGTCGCCCCATTACACCCCCTACAAGCTTTTACAAGCTTTTATTTATCTTGCAATGTGTGTGTAATACATAAAATATAAATAGATGTACTTATGTAAATATAACTATGTTAGTTCGGGTGGAATCTTGCAACTAAATTTTGAAGCAGATATCTTCAACCGATTGAGCTGAAATTTTGCATAATTACTTAACTTTGATGACAATAAAATAATATAGTACCATTGGGCTGGTATGATGATGGAATGGAAAGGTGGCCCTAGAAACTCTGTAATAGATAAAGCTATACCGAGTTTGGGGTCTTTAAAATCGTCTCAGTGAGCACTGTTCAAAGAAAAGTACATTCTGATTTAAAAGCTTGTCATAATAATGAAATTTTTGACAGAAACTAATCTATACAATACAATACAATACAAGTACGCTTTATTGCACACCAAAAAACATTTACACAAGAAATTACAAATAAACAAATTAAAAACGGTAGACAACAGGCGGTCTTATCGCTAAAGAGCGATCTCTTCCAGACAACCTTTGGGTAGTGGAGTAATCTATGTATATTTATGATGCATGGAGTCGAGTAGTATTGACAAGTTGACTTTTGAATCATTTAGAGGAGATACCTATATTAAAAATAGAAATATTACTCGCTCCTGTCAATGAACGACACGCCATTTTCAATTTTACGTCTATTTAAAGAGATTCTCTCATATCTATGATAAATTGAATTCCATTAAAATTAAGTTTGTAGAAAGCATATAAAGTAGAAAAATACTAGTGAGTGATCTCGCATAGCTGTCCAACTGTATTTCAATTTTGATTATCTTGATCTAAACACAGCTGCAAAGCGTTTTGAAACGAATTAAACTTATCCTGCCGTCATAATGCCGCTTGTAAGTTTAAATACCCCCGAGTATTACGATGCACTACAACACTGATGAGAGTTGAATCGGTTACTGCGCCGCAGATGCGAGAGAGCCGCAGATGAATCGATGCAATGAAGGCGATTCTACGATCAATTGGGATAACGACTGATGTTAAATTCTACAGCATTCTGTAGTTACACGAAAAAAAAAATAGCTCAATATTAAATTAGCGACGCTATACCTATACGCTGATGCGCAGAATGAGAGCCAGCACCAACAACATACATCTGAACCGACTAGTGATTGCTCTTAAGTTCAATTGTTACATACGTGTATGTGTAGTTATGTGTAATGTGATATGATAACAATAGAAAGGTAAGTTATTGTAGTACTTACAAACACTTATGGATCCAGGTTATCTGAATAAATAATTTAATTATTAACATCGGTGTGGAAGGCTAAGGGCGAAGAGGTGTAATTAGGGTTGCCACCTGTACTATATTATATAGTATCGTACTATATTGCGGTCAATTGTACTATATATTATAGAAATATAATATAGTACGAAAAATACTATATTTTCATATCGACTAAATTGGAACGTACCCGTAGTGACGCGTTGTGAATTTTAGAACATGTACTATTTTTTTTCCAAAATTTCCCAAAAGTACTATATTTTGGCAAGGTTCTGAGAAAAATACTATATTTCTTCAAAAAAAAGGTGGCAACCCTAGGTGTAATACTGGGCTTTAACACCTTTATTATTATTAATATGTCATGAAACAAAGAAAAAAAATTTTTTTTTGTTTAAACGTGACTTCAAATATACAAAGAGAATAATAAAAACCGCAAAAACACGATAAGCAATTTTTTTTAGTACTTATCTTCAATTTTACTCTACTTTAATTGAAAGCCATTTCAATCAGTACAATTCTAGTATCTCGAAACAATCATCTCAATGTGGTTACTTTCTTTTATAAACCAAATCACGTTGGTAATGAATTAGCGGCGTCATACGTAGGGCTGTAATTGTGACAGACAGACAGACGGAAAGGGTTCGCTAATCGCGTTCTAAACGTCATTCATTGTAATTAAATTAATGCTCGTGGGTTTTTCCATCGTTTGTACAATGTTTATCTTTACTTGCGGAATGAATTTGTCTCGTTATGCGTACAATATGTAGAAATTGAGATATACACAATTTAGCTTACTTATTCTCATGTAAAAAAGCGGCGTCAAACTCATTGCGGAGTAGTCACTTAGAATGTTTTTGTGGGGGTAGGTATTAAAAACACATTAGACACTAAAACAAAAAGATTAAAAAGATCTTAGTGTCACTGCATTTTAGTAGACTGGACATTTCACTACTAAGTAAAATATAAATAAATAAATAATCCTGCACCGACTCGACTGCATATTTCTGTTTAACCCAGTGGTTGACTGGTAGGGAATGCATAAAGGCTTTAAGTCTGCCATTTGTTTCTTTTTATATTGTGCAATAAAGTTTAAATAAATGCATGCCTTGATCTAAAAATTCCAAGATGATAATTTTATCCTACTGTGGTGAGAATAAAAATATGACTATTTTATGCCCTTTTCCACGAGCAAAGTAGCACATTTACAAATTTAGTAAAAAAATTGAATACATTTTAATATGAACGGGTTTACTGACATGTCGAATATCGTTCGACATATTTCAGTCGGTTCGCGATTCATCATCAGGAGAG
Source organism: Apotomis betuletana (assembly GCA_932273695.1). Classification (NCBI taxonomy): domain Eukaryota; kingdom Metazoa; phylum Arthropoda; class Insecta; order Lepidoptera; family Tortricidae; genus Apotomis; species Apotomis betuletana. The sequence continues at coordinate 4,270,775 of OW026305.1, forward strand.
CCGATCAGTCGCGGCGGCGGCCAAACGAGCACTGATATTCGACTTCTACGACGTGAATAAACCCGTTCCGTATGTATCTTAATATGTCTGAGACCCACGGTAGTTTTCTATGTAAAACATGTATATGTTGCAGTCAAAAGTGTGAACTGGTCAAAAGGACTTTTAACCGACAAAAACAGGCAAAACTACTTTTGACCAACACGCTTAGTCAAAGCCGGTTAGGGATATAAAAAAAACTAACCTAACCCGGCCGAGTCGGATCTGCTCTGAAAGGTTTTTTTTTTTCTATCATTCAAATTCACTATTGACTGATAGTAACAGTCAAAAGTACTATTAATCAATGATTTTCAGGCAAAACTACTTTTGACCAACACGCTCAGTCAAAAGCAGTTCTGCCTGTTTTTGTCGGTTAAAAGTCCTTTTGACCAGTTCACACTTTTGACTGCGACATATACACTGCGATGCGAAACTTTTTTTTTTTTTTTATAACGGCACAACATAGTGGCTCCCCTTCGCCTGATGGTAAGCAAAAAGGGGAGCCCAAGTCGCAATGGCAACTGACGAGAAACCAACGGTGCCAAGTCAGTTGACACTGCCATGCTGGCCCGAGAGATGCTTCTTCACGCTTCGTTTGAAGGGTCCCAAGTTATAAGAAGGAGGAAACACATGAGCCGGCAAGGAGTTCCATACTTTAATAGTTCGGCAGATGAAGGAATTGCCAAACTTCTTGGTACGGGTGGGAATATTCTCCACGGTGAGGCGATGACATCGCAAGCTGGCACGTGTGGTTCTATGACGGAAAGGGGAGGGTGGGATAAGAGAAAATAACTCTTCAGAACACTCGCCATGGTATAGGCGATAGAAAACGCTCAGCGACCCAATGTCCCTACGTAATTGAAGGGGTTCGAGGAATCTGGTACTTTTCTCGTCACCTATGATGCGGACCGCCCGACGCTGCAATCTGTCAAGAGCATCGAGTAGATATTGGGCAGAGCCATCCCAAAGATGCGAGCAGTACTCAACGCACGACCGAACTTGAGTCTTATAAAGAAGACAAAGCTGGTCCGGCGTGAAGAACCGTCGCACCTTGTTCAGGATCCCCAGTTTTTTGGAAGCTGTGGTAATCAGTGACTCGATGTATTTGTTTTGGTTAAGATTGCAGCGGATGTCCATGCCTAGCATATTCAGGCTATCACGCAAACCAAGAGGAGTGCTCTGGAGACTAGGAGTAGGGAGAAACGAAGACGTCTTGGTAGTGAACGCACACACCTGGGTTTTCTTGGCGTTGAACTCAACCAGGTTAACAGATCCCCATTTGCTAATGAGGTCCAGAACCTGGTCCAGTTCAACGACAAGATTCTCACGTTTCGCGCCGATTTCTGCCCTACAAGCTCCCGGCCGGCCAATATATCGACCATGGACCGTACTATCATCTGCATAGCAATGTATGTTCCCTAATGGTAGCATATCATTGATATGCAGAAGAAAGAGGAACTTACATCAATCTCATCGGTACACTTCAATTAACTTATAAAAACTTTTTACACTTTATAATCCACGCGCATACTTCGGAAACAATCTAAATAAATCCATCGCGAGCGGAAACTTGCCTCCGCTAGCCTAAACCCCCTTCCCCCTCCATAAAGTATGAATATTGAAGGAATATCTGCTTATCTCCTGGGGAAATTAGCCTACGGCACAAATATCTTTTTTCTATCTATCTTTTTTTATATCCCTACAGAAACGTTGTAAATATCGCTTCTGAGATATTATTATAAGATATTATTAGATATTAATATAATTTGTAGTTTTAGTTTTCGTTAAAAGTGATCATAATATCCCCAATGTATTAAGTTATCTAAGGATCTAGTTAACTTTATTCGACAATTAATAAAAGTTTGATCCATAATAGCCTAAAGCATTTAATAGCATGAAATTCACATCATTCATATTATTATATTATTATTAAAACTCTATGAATATAGTACAGGAATGACAATGTTCATCACTTTTTGATTTGTCGTATGTGTGAAGGTCCAAAGTGACGAACTCCTTTATTCCAGCTCTGTATATTATTAGTGAAACAGTACCATTCTATTCGTTATTGTAATCGGTTGTTAACAATGAAACAACAAATAAACCACTACAGTATTATATTTTAACTACACTAATACTTAACAAGTTACCGACTATAATATTGCGCAAGAATTTCACCACAACTGAACTCGTCTGCTTCGTATACCCGCGTTTTATTATCATCTACCTGCAATATAATACTGACTTCAAACGTTCAGGACTATCTTACCCTATCAAAAATAATAGTGCGTGTATACACTTACAGAATAAATGTTACATTAGTTCTCAAATTTAATAAAGTACTTGTACGAAGTGTGGTGTATAGACACCTTTATGAAATAAAGTGTTGCCACCACCTGCCCGCTGCCGCCATTACTAAGACAGACGTCAACGGGAGCGGGCAGATCGTGTCGACGGTAAACCCGTTTACGTGTTTCATTGAATCTATTCCCGCCCTGAAACCCTGGACGTCACAATGGCGACGAGGATTAAAACGAAACAAGGAAGTGTACAAATAACCGATAATAATAATCAGTGGAATCCTTTTAATTAATTTCTGTAAAAGGAAAAGAAAAGAAAGTGGGTATAGTGGTTTAGAATATTAAAGTACCTACAACAAAAGTCGCATAACATTCTGACCAGTACTTTGTGCACTTATGTCAAAAAATAAGCAGAGGAATTAGCCGTAGTAAGAGTAGGTATCTACTTATTGGAAATGGATGTTGATATCAGCAACAAAGGTGTCAAAACATAAGTGATAACTATTATTTATCAAGCTAGACAATCTAGCCCCGGTATAATCGGTTTTATTTACCTATAAATTGTGACACGGTCAAAACATGTAATTGTAAGAACAACAGATTTTAATATATTTGACGGTCACTTGGCCTACTAACACAGGTGAGACAATGTAACTTAACCGACTATATCGGGTATATCGTCTATGTTTTTCATTAATACATTTTCGTTATCAAATATAGCCATCTAAATAATAACAATAATAATTTATTGCGACCAAGTACTTAAAGCTAGGTACAAGGCCCTGTCAGGGCGTAGCAAACATTTATGTAATATTTTTGGATTGGCTTAGTTACTAGAAAAATCTTACAAACTAGGTCATAATTACTCAGTATACTTATGTGATTAACTGCACAATTAAATTTCTTAAATCCGCACATTCAATGTAGTGGGTGTACAGCGTAATTGTCGTTACTCATATCACGCTGTCATTTAACACTCACTTGTCAATTTATTCACTGTACATTACTGGCAATTAAAATTTTGTTAGAAAGTTAATAAAGCCTGGATTTAAGTTAATTAATTAAATTAAGGTCATGGATACGTTAAAGATCTATGTTACTTTACTCTGGGCGGTAACACATTTTATATGCTATATGGTAATTGGCGTCGTAATCACTTTATAACACAGAAGATGTATGTACTTACCTAGTCGTACAGCTCGTACAACCGTACCGAAGACGTAATCAATATTTATGTATGAGTATAATACATATACCTGAAATGCCGGTAGACTCGGGCATGTAAAGGTGCCCTTTGCCTATCTACTTGCAGAATAAGGTGCATTATTTCATTATTACCTAAGTGTGACTAAAGTGTATGCAATAACTACTAAGTATTGCGAATATAACATAACAAACACAAAAGAGCGTAAGCTCACCGAGTTTCTCACTTCTTGTGTTTGGAAATAATAATATGCAATTATTTGTATTTTGTGTTATGTAGCAATCAAGGAAACTCTTCGGGTTTCTTTGTAAATGAATAATCCGGGTAACAAAAAATGCAAATCAAGGCCTAATCCTGGTACTGTTCGTTTTGCCCCCATACAAGTACTCGTACGTTTCCTTTGGCCAAGCCAACCGAAGTATCGACCGATGTTTGGTAGTAAAGTAACAAATTGAATGAACAAAATTAACGTAACTAATTGCCTATATATTTATGAAGTAGTGACATCGAGAGTAATGTGCATTAATCGGTTCCTCGTACTAACATACCGTTTTGACATTTCATTAAGAATAGCTGATTTGAGCTGTCATCAAATACCGTATTGGCACCTAAATAGAATTATATTTTAACTAGCCCGTCAACTGTTTACTCCTTGAGTACAGGGTGTCTGTCACTTTCATTTCAATGCCGTGCGAGCTAGACGGGTGGTGTTGAGTCGCGCCACGGGTGGGGTCGCGGCAAAATATTGTGCTAGCCATGTAGATGCTGCAAAGCATCGGAAATTCAAATATTTGTAATGGAATTAGTTTAAATAAACTACCCTAACATTTGGATACCTAGTAGCAAATAAAGGAACTGGGAAAGTGGGAACGTAATTAAAATATAGGGATATGGGAGGCAAAACCAACAGGATTTGAGGAAAACAAAACCCTATTAGGGTATCAAAATAGAATCGGTTCAGCTGTATCAGCGGTGAACAACTACAAAACAAGCTGTCATTGGTTGGCAATGACAGGCGGAAAGATCTCGTATCAGCCCTTAGAGTAGCCCGTAAAGGTACGGAAATTAACTACCAAACAAGCTGTCGTGCGTTGGCAATGACAGGCCGAGAAAATAGTTTTCTAAATTTTAAATTGTATGACTGATAAATGGCCGTAAAGGGGGTGCGAGTAATAAAATATGCCCTCAAACTATGACAAGCGCATTAGACCCTATTTACTGGAGGTCTCATTCGAGAGGCTGGACTGTCAAGTGAGTGTTGCGCAGATGACATCTCTTCAACCTTTACTGCACATGAAGTCATTTATGGCCGTTATAATTGTATGACTTTAAGTGACACCGTGTCAAATTCGGAAGTCGAATGATATTACAGTAATTCATGTCGTAGAGGGATTATCGCGAAATTGATTGGATATGTAACAAATAAAACATGGTATTGATTTATCTGCATTGGAACTAAATCGACAATAAGTTTTATATATGTTATACTCTATTAAATAAATCGTTGTCTAGAAGTTGAAACGATTTGACTGATTTGAGTTCACTATAGAATAAAGTATATAACAAAAGAATATATTTATATACTAGAAATAACGACTTATTTGTCATTTAAAGTATTCGTGCATTATAAATATAAACGATTACGAGTAAAACATGGGTATCATGGTAATGACATTTTAAAACGAATTGTCCAGTTTGTGGCGTTTAAAGCAAATCTTCGCTTAGAAATTGAGTCGATTTGACCTGATTGTCATAGTTCTCTGGAATAGGTAAATTATACTAGTAATTGTGAATAATTCGACATTTATTACGCATTGTGAATTAACTAGTATGAGTATAGGTAATTCTATTCTATGAGCAATTGATAAAAGCATTGTTGGCGACTGGCTGAGATGCCACCTCTTTTTATACATATTTTATCTTTGACAGTTTTTAAATTATTTGACATCAATTTGGTTTGTATTCAGTGTGTCAGTGTCGTTTGCCTAATAATCGTTGTTTTCCTATCTTTTAATTTATTAAACTAATATCTAAACTAAAGTACAGTGTTTCCATCATATTCTTCCATCTTAACATTATACAGTCCATTGCTCATTAACATTTTTGGTCCATTCTCGCCTGTTACCATTTTCAAAATTTTCATTTTGACGTAAGTTTTTCATTTCACTTAGTGATTCATTTCGTCATTTTGTCATCATGGTGGAAACACGTAGTAAACAACGCAAGGCAAACACGGACGCAACGGTCACGGAAGTCGAGCGGACGCAGCTCGAACGTCGCGAACGTTCACCGGGCGGCGTCCGACCGGCTTCGGCCACGGCAACGGAGGGTGTTTCGGCATTGCCAATTAGCTCGACCGCACAGCCAATGGGCACCGACTCTTGCGACATGGCTCAACCTAGTCACGCAAACCGCCCAAGCGGTCGATCTAGTTCAGAATTAGGTGCAAATGCCAAAGCACCTTCACGCAGCGCACATAGTGTTCACAGTAAACAGTCGTGCAGTGAACGCACCCACTCCTCGCGGTCTTTGGCGACTGTGCGCGCTCAGAAGTTGGCCATTGAAGCTAACGCAATGCGGCGCCGAGTGGAACGCGAACGTGAGCTTGCGCGACAACAAGCAGAGCGCGAGCGCGAACGCGAACGACAACAAGCAGAGCGCGAGCGCGAACGCGAACGCCAGCAGGCGGAGCGCGAGCGCGAGCTTTCCCGTCTCGAGGCTGAGGCGGAAGAGACGGAACTCCAGGCCAGACTAGCCGCTTTGGAAGCAACAGATAAGTCATCCAAATCCCGTAGTTCACGTTTATCTAATTGCGACTCTGCAAAACGCACCGCGACGTGGGTTTTTGGGCAGAACATGACCACGGTAACTACCGCGAACATGCCTGGTGAAGCACCGACTGTCACCTTGGGCGACCCCCAAGGACAACATTCACAGCCGGCCGCTCCTACCAACACGGTATCGTTCTACGTACCGAATGTCAACCATGCAGCCCCGTCGAAAGGTACACGTGTCACCGGAAACAATTGCTATGACACTGCAGCCCAACAATCTAAAATGTCTGAACGCCCTATGTCAGACCCTGTAACGCAGCTCACCCAAGCCATCAATGCTCTGTCTAACCGACCAAAGAGACCCGATCTCGTCACGTTCTCGGGTGAAGTTGGTCAATGGATGGCATTCAAAAGTAGTTACGAAAGAACTAAATCTAACTTTTCTCCGTCAGATAATTTAGATCGCTTAAACAACGCGGTGCGCGGTCCGGCCTACCAATCCGTGGCGTCTCTCCTGTGGACTTCTGGCGAGCCTGACGACATCGTGAAGGCCTTGGAGCAGACCTACGCGCGCCCAGAACTTCTCGTCGCCCGCGAGGTCGCCGAACTGCGCAACAGCCCTAAGCTAAGTTCTCCCGAAGAATTAAATTGTTTAGCGAATAAATTACGCAACTTCGTGACAACACTGAAGCTACTAAACCAGAACGAGTATTTATCGTCACCAGAGCTGTTTCGGTGCATTTTGATTAAGTTGAGCGAGCACACGCGGGCTCGCTTCACAGACTTTGCTTCTGTTTATGCACCCGATCAACCACATTTCACAAAATTGGAAATCTTGTCACGCTTTCTTCTAGTAGAGGCTGATAAACAATTAAAGTATAACTTTGTCGTTGACAGTACGTTTAAAGCACAGAACACAACGCATCCTAATAGATTTCAATTGAAAAAGGAAACAATTCACGCCACCGTATCTAATGACAAAGTGTCCGAGCGTTGTACCTATTGTAAACAAGGGCCACATAACATAAAAAGCTGTAAAGTTTTTTTAGGTCTCTCAATAGACGACAGATGGCATTGGGTCCGACAGTCAAAAGTATGCTACCGGTGTTTGAAGTCCAATCCACACACGTGGAATAATTGTCGCGCCAAACGTTGCGGAGTAGATGGATGTCCGAGACGTCACAACGCGCTCCTCCACGGCACAGCGACAGCGAACGGCAAACCCAGTGTAGCACCCAGCAGCCAATGCAACAATACTCAAACGTTGTTTGCTAGACCGGCTACTCCTGTCAACGTGGACAATATAGCCAACGAATCATCTGTCAAAGTTGGAAATACGTCTGATACTTTTATTGCTGTCACAGGAACTTTGCGGCCAACTGACCGTCCTCGCGGCCTGCTGAAGGTAGTCCCGATCGTGCTCGAGGGTCCTGACGGCGAGTTCCACACGACTGCGTTACTCGATGAGGGCAGTACTGCGACGCTCATTGACGGCGAGGTTGCTGCGCGCATCGGTGCGAAACCCACCTGTCAGGAGCGGCTGCGCATCGAAGGCGTCAGTGGTATGACAAAAGAAGTTGACGTAAGTTACGTAGACTTTTACATTCGCGGACGAAATCTATCTGATCGTTATTTAGTACAGAACGCGCGTGCAATTAAACCTCTGGGGTTGCGCGCGCAACACCCAGGAAAAATTAATTTCTCAGATTATGATCACTTGATAGACTTATCCAACGAACTTTCGTACACTGACGTCCCCCCTACTGTCCTCATCGGTGCGCCTGATTGGCACCTGTCTTTAAGTCGTGAAGTGCGGTGTGGAAAGAAGAGCGATCCTGTTGCTTCGCGGACTTTGTTAGGTTGGGTAATCCATGGCGCGCTTTCTGTTTCGTCTAAGCCACTCGAATTCGTGAATCACGTATCGGATGATTTAGATATTCTCATTAAAAGTCAATATGACATCGATGCCTTAGGCATAACGAAAAGCGCCCCTCGCCCAAACGACGACGATAAGCGAGCCGTAGACATCATCGAATCATCAGCTCGTCAACTCGACGATGGACATTTTGAAGTTGGCCTACCCTGGAAGAAAGAGCTGCCAAAAATTATTCCTGACAGTTACCCGCAGGCGCTATCGCGGTTCAACGCCCTTGAACGTCAGATGTCAAAAGATGAAGCGTTTGCCACAGCCTTTCACAAATTTATAGACGATGTCATCAGTAAAGGCTACGCTGAAGAGTGCGAGCCGATAACTTATCACCAACGAAAACCGCCAAATGAGTCCTGCGTCAATGCAGACGGACGCATTCGTTGGTATCTGCCTATTTTCGGTGTTTTTCATCCACAGAAAAAGAAGCTTAGAGCAGTCCACGATGCTGCCGCAGCAACAAAGGGTGTAAGTTTGAACAGCCTACTCCTACAAGGTCCGGACCTACTTTGTTCTCTGTTGGACATTTTGTTCCGCTTTAGAGAAGGCCCTGTAGCCCTAAACGCTGACATCAAAGAGATGTTTCCACAAATTAAAATTACCCCAAGAGACAGAGACGCCCAGCGCTTCCTCTGGCGTAACAAAGACGGCAAGCTAAAAGAGTATCGCATGTCCTCTATGATTTTCGGCGCGGTGTCAAGTCCGTTCATGGCACTCTACATTAAAAATAAAAACGCAAGGGCTTTTCAATCTGACTACCCCGCCGCCTGTAACGCAATAATCGACGACCACTATATGGACGACTACTTAGGCAGCCACTCCAGCGTTGCCGACGCAGCGCAACTAGCCGCCGACGTAGTCACCGTTCACAAAGCTTGTGGCTTCGAGATGCGCGCATGGACGTCAAACGACCCGGAGGCGCTTTCTCTTATCCCAAAAGAACTTCGAAGCGACGCGACCTCCGATGTCTATTTACCACCTAGTAGCGAGGTTGGCGTATTGGGTGTTAAGTGGAACCCACACCAGGATTCATTGGGTTTTCGCGCATTCTCCCAATTACCGGCCGACACCTTGACCAAGCGGAGTCTCTTATCAAACGTCATGAAGGTCTATGATCCGCTCGGCTTATTAATGCCTGTCATTATTTGGGGTCGCATTTTGATACAGAGACTTTGGCGGGCAGGGGTCGGCTGGGACTCACCGCTCCCCGATACGTACGTGGGTGAATGCGAAGACTGGTTTTCGCAATTACAAGTCGCGTCTAACATAAAGATACCTCGTTGGTATATGAGTAGGGCAGATATGGTTGATGTTCAATTGCATGTTGTAGCCGACGGCGGTGAACAAGCATACGCTTGTGTCGCCTACTGGCGCTTTAATTACGGTGACGGTTGCGTGTCTACGGCTCTTATTGGTAGCAAGGCACGCGTCTCGCCCTTAAGACCAGTTTCGATCCCACGCATTGAATTACAAGCTGCACTTATAGCCACTCGTTTTGCACATACTATCTTGCAAGCTCATCGTATCAAGCCCTCCGAGATCACTTTTTGGACAGACTCAACCACTGTCCTTAAGTGGATTCGGAGTGATGCTCGGGCGTTTAAACCATTCGTGGCGCACAGATTGGGAGAGATACTGGAAACCACCAACCCGTCCAACTGGAGGTGGATCCCTACCTCTCTCAACGTCGCCGACGACGCCACAAAGCCTAAAAAATTAAATCTTACACAATCTCATCGATGGTTTACCGGTCCACCATTTCTTTTACTGCCGACATACGCTTGGCCGACCGAGCGAGTTGCTGACGTCGAGGAGACTTTACCAGACCTCGAGTTGAAATCGGAGCTTGTGGGGTTGCTCCTCGACGTCCCGTCCTCGAGTCTAGTACCTAACGCGACGCGTTTTAGTTCATGGTTGCGCCTTTTACGCGCCACCGCCCGTGTTCTCCAGGGCGCGCGATTGTTCCGGCTTAAACTGTCTCGGCCAATAACTATAAATTCGAAATTGTATATCGACGGCACCACATCCCTCTCACAACTTCACGCGCTGGACATCATAGCAGCCGAGAAGATGATACTCCAACAAGCTCAGAGAGACAGCTTCCCCGACGAGCTGAAAGCAGTCGAATCTTCACAGCCCGTGTCCAAGAATAGCCGAATTGCAAAACTCGCACCGACCCTCAGCCAGGATGGCTTGTTGCGACTGAACTCACGGATAAAGTATGCGCCAGGAGTAAGCGAGGTAGTCAAATCGCCTATAATTCTTGACGGTCGCCATCATGTTACGCGACTCTTGATACTTCACGAGCATATGCACGCCACACATTGTCTCAACGAACTGGTCCTTAATGAGCTCAGGCAAAAGTTTTGGATAATTAAAGCAAGAGACAGCATTCGCAGTGTAGCCAACGCCTGTTTGCAATGTAAAAGGTGGAAAGGCCAACCTGTTCATCCTCAAATTGGCGACCTACCGGAAGAGCGACTCGACCATCACAAAAGGCCATTCACGCACGTGGGTCTAGATTATTTCGGTCCAATTACCATTACAATATTTCGACGCCATGAGAAGCGCTACGTTGCACTGTACACCTGCCTAGTAACGAGAGCCATTCACTTGGAATTAGTGACCTCACTTTCATCTGATGCCGCGATTATGAGTCTGAGACGTTTTATTGCTCGCCGAGGATCACCGTCAACAATATATTCAGACAATGGCACCAATTTTGTTGGAGCTTCTCGTGAATTGCGTTCATTACATAACGATTCAGTCCAGGAATACGCTACTAACCACAAAATCAAGTGGAACTTTATTCCACCAGCATCCCCATTCATGGGTGGAGCATGGGAGAGATTGGTGAGAACTGTGAAAACCGCCTTGAGAGCCTGCCTCACCGACAGAATAATAAAAGAAGATGTGCTGACCACACTACTCCTTGAGGCAGAGGCCATAATCAACTCCAGACCTCTCACTTACGTACCATCTTCCCCGGACTCACTAGAAGCATTAACACCTTTCCATTTCATCCTGGGTTCCTCTTCTGTTGTACCATGGACCAGCTCGCTAACAGACGCAGATTTGTCCAGAAGATGTGACTGGCGACGAAGTTTACGGCTTGCAGACCAGTTCTGGGCACGGTGGCTGCGTGAGTACCTGCCTACGCTTAGACCAAGGGGACCCTCCACTAATGCTCATAATTTCAGTGAGGGAGATGTGGTGGTGATTGCTGATCCTACTCTTCCTCGTGGCTTATGGCCGCTAGGAAGGGTAGTCTCAGTCTACCCAGGGCCCGACGGAGCGGTTCGCGTGGTAGACGTCCGAACTAGAGGCGGCATACTACGCCGACCGGCCCGCAAGCTCGTTTTATTGGAAGCCGCATCTCAGCCAGTGACCACCAGTTGTTAGTGTTCCACTGGGGGTCCGGTATGTTGGCGACTGGCTGAGATGCCACCTCTTTTTATACATATTTTATCTTTGACAGTTTTTAAATTATTTGACATCAATTTGGTTTGTATTCAGTGTGTCAGTGTCGTTTGCCTAATAATCGTTGTTTTCCTATCTTTTAATTTATTAAACTAATATCTAAACTAAAGTACAGTGTTTCCATCATATTCTTCCATCTTAACATTATACAGTCCATTGCTCATTAACAAGCATTTTGCCAGTTGATAGAATAGATTGAATATTCTTTATTGCACACATAAACAAGGATAACAAGTAAAATTAGAATTACAATGGAAGTAAACAACATGCAGTCTAATAGCTAAAGAGCGATATCTTTCAGACAACCTTTAAGTAGCGTGTTGTTCTTGTCTTTTAGGCATTTAATGCTATAACTGAATATTAAATATAATGACAACCCTCTTAATTTCTCATATTCTGAAAGTTGGTCAATTGTTTATCTTAATTGCGGGTTGAAAGTGAATTTCCATTTTGGTTTGATTTTGCAGGGTTAGAAGCAATGTAAAAACAAAAGTAACATTTAACCTTGCATAGAGAACCAAATGCGCTACAGGGCAACTTGTACAGCCACGGAAAACGCACGGTATTGTCTGGACTGGATGATATAAAGTATTACGCGTTGAAACGAGAAAATAGTAGACTTCAGTAAACGTTTCCTGTGTAATAAAATAATACTGATATGTTCCTAAATTATAAGAAAATAGTTTAATAAATACTAAAAGAAAATATATTTATAATACATAAGTACGACGTAAATTCCATGTTAAATTTAAATCATCAACCTGGTGGCTGAAATCCCAAATTACGATAATTTATAGTTAAATCGAACATATTGCATATTGAGAAGATCATTATTCGGTAAAAGATAAGTGAGAACTAAAAAGGAAAACCAATATTAAAAAAAAAAAAGCGCAATATGAATGATTTTTCGGATGTCACGGGAACACATTGCGTGAGATACAAACGCTGAGTGGGCATTAGAGCAATGTTCCGGTTAAACAGAGGTCGTGTGTTCGAGTCACACTTGGACTTCACATGCGCGAAATTGTATGTATCCTTTGTATGTTAAAAAAAAGGGTTTTTAACTACACCAATTTCAAACAGGTTTTACAAACTAAAATCTACTCGCATTATAAATGGCATGCATTTCTATGGGATTGTATCTATATTAATATAACGTCGTATTAGTATATGCATATATGCCATGCATTTGTTCTAGATACTCGTAGTGTTCGCTGGGTAGTGTAGTAGACAAGTCAACACTACGTTAAACAATACCTAGGTGTAGGTACTGATAATCACATCTATTTCTTAATGGACCGAGTAGTACCTAAGTCGAAATTGACTGGTACTAACAACAAGTAAATAAAAGATCTACTCTAATGGGCTAAGTAGTAAGTCTCTGAAGACTGGTACTAACAACGAGAAAAGTAGTAAGTCTGTGAAGACTGGTACTAACAAGTAGTAAGTCTGTGAAGACTGGTACTAACAATTAGAAAGTCTGTGAAGACTGGTACTAACAATTAGTAAGTCTGTGAAGACGTACTAACAACGACAAAAGTAGTAAGTCGGGAAAGACTGGTACTAACAACGACAAAAGTAGTAAGTCTGGAAAGACTGGTACTAACGTCGAGCAAAACAATAGACTATTCTATTGAAATTTTGTAGTAAGTCTGTGATGACAGGCACAAAAAAAAACCAGAAGTAAACTGCGTAGCATATATATATATATATATATACACATATATGTTTCAGTAGTACTTGGAATGTGCACATTCAGATGATACTTAAAAAATAATTATATTAAAATACAGTTACAAACAAGGAATTGGTACTCAACTGATATACAATAAAAAGTTAACGAATATCGCAATAAACTGATTTTTTACGTTAATTGGCACCACTAACAGTAAGACGTCGCGCCGAATGTGAGTAGTACCTCTATTTATGATAAACGCGTCTTCATAATCATTAATCATACATGCATTAAAACGGTGTTGTCCCTGAATCAAATGGTAAAGTGAAATAAACTTCGGGCTAGACGAGGGTTTTCCAAATTGAAGACTTTGTTTTACATTAAGATATGCAGCGTTTATAATATGCATGAGCCCTCATAAGAGACGTAGGCAGTGTATATACCTACCTATCTATTCTCCTTGAGGTATACTCATTTGTAACTTTCAATGTAAATTTCAATAATGCAGCAGGAATTCGTGATTTCTTGTAAATTTACTACGGTATTTGAAATTATGGTCGATATACCAATCAATCAAATTTATAAAGAAAAAAAAAAAACACATTTTTCATTTCAAACGCTGACTAATCAACGCCGGTTTAGTATTCTGAAATAATTACATTTCATGAGAAGATTTTTAAATTCATACCAAAAATTGGAAAATGTATATTTCATTGAAAAGGCAAACTGTGAGTTTTCTTGCGGCGCTTCTTTCTCACGGAGGCCTTAGTTGGAAGCGCTGGTAGATTCCTAAATTTTTGAAAATAATTGCTCTACAGTAGATTAATTCACGAGTAAATAAATATAACTTAATGTTATGGTTGCCAAGGGAATTAAAATAATAATAACTGTGACACAATACCAAATACAAAATATTTAATAATCGCATTAATCCATTGCGTCCTCCGATTAATAACAAGTAATTGACAATATTTTCTTAGTGCATCATGATTATAAAAAAAAAAAAAAAATGAAAAGAGAAGAAAACGGAAACGTGAGAGTTGTTTAGTGATGTAAAAGTGAAGACAACTTATTGAACTTGAAACTACTAAAAAAACAAGTATAAGTCCTCACTAAAATTAACTTTTTATATGCATAGATTTATGATTAAAAGCCTTGTCTCAAACGGAGAATAAAGTGAATAGTAACAAAACAAAAACATAATTCTTTATGACACATTTATTACAAACTTACAAAACAGTTGTTGATAAGATTAAACTATTGTTATATTTCAATGTACATTCAAATTCATGATTGAGAATTAAATTAGAAAATATTACATTTTTAACTACAGTCTAGTGACCGGGGTATTGCTATTGTTGCACATACCCGTTACTTTGAAATATTGTTGGCTGGTTTGCTCACTGCGCCGACGCGAAATCAATCCATAATAATGGTGGAATTATCATCTTCGCTGTCTCAGCGAAGGTGCTGGATGTACGCGATGCGCCACAATAACCGTGCTCAGCTGAACCCTGAGTCTGAGCAAATGCTTCGCGCCTTGGTGTTTGGCGTGGTTGGCTGGTGTGGGGCGTCTGGATGTAGGCCCCGAATTTAGTTCAATTCACTCGGACGGAGCAGTGAGCGAATCCGCTAAGGGTTGTAATTACTGATAATATAAATCAGTCTAGATTCCGGGAATAAATAAAATGTACATGTAATGCAATCTCGATATGAAATATTAATAACTAGCAATAAGTAAATAAGTAAGCTATCAATAAAACTATTTCAAATTTATCAAAAGAGGATGGTGTGGTGTATAGACACCTTTATGAAATAAAGTGTTGCCACCACCTGCCCGCTGCCGCCATTACTAAGACAGACGTCAACGGGAGAGGGCAGATCGTGTCGACGGTAAACCCGTTTACGTGTTTCATTTAATCTATTCCCGCCCTGAAACCCTGGACGTCACACGAAGTATGGAGACGGCCGGTATCCTAGGAAACCAGAGCATAAGGGGTAAATTACTTATTCCTAAATACAGAACATTAATTGTACTACAACTCTTAAAGCCAATGATGACAGACCACAGATAGATACTAATTATTCCAAACGTACACCGCTGTCATCATTCAATCATCATTAAAACAACCGCTTCTCGCTCGTCGCGCGCACCACTACATAAATCAAACTTAAATAAGCCGACAGACTAAATATTTACATCAAATTTAAAATTTATACCTCGTCAAATGCTTTAATGGGAGTATAAACTGAATTTTAAGATGTTCAAACTCGACTTGAAACATTTCCTCCCCATGAGACATCCTTAAGTAAAAGCCCGCCATTTGCTCCGCCTACCCTCATCTGCTCGCATTTTTTTATAATTTAATCAAGTTGCTTTTCGATACTTCGTATAAATGGATGTAATGGTTCGTTAAAACATACTTTAGGGAAAAGCTTTTGGACAAGAATACGCGTTTTTGGGGGACGAATAAATGTGCATGTTATTGACTTTGTTTGAAAAATAATAAAAGAATGCTTCTATCCATCCCTTCAACCATATGTAGCAATACCTACATAATGGTATTGCTACATAATGGTTGAATATTATGGTATCGTAATATGCCATATCAAAGAATCGATTATTACTTGGTAGCATCATGGCCATTCTATTTTTAAAACACCAGGGATCTAATTTCATCAAAAGATCGCAGTTCTGACAATCGGGACCAACAATTTTCAAAATCAGTTCAACAACAGAGGTAACAACATAAAAGAAATGCGCACTTGTGAATCTCTTTTTGAATCCAGTTGAAAATAAACCAAAAGGACACATTAATAGCCGTCCGATCTCAATGCCTTCGATTATGTACCAAGCCTCCCAGGATTTCCATTCAGGACAGGAAATTAAATTTTCCATAATCTCTTTCGAAAGCTAGCTGGCTAACTTTGGAACGAAAATCTATTGTGAACCTCCTGAAACTAAATAATCATTCGTCATTTTTTTGTTCCAGGTATGTGCTTGGAAATTGCGAAATTCCAAATGAAATACAGGTGGTCTACACATTTGGTAGGTGAGTGAAATTTTGGATAAACAGTGAACATAGGTATTTCTCCTAATGATATTTGCCAGAATTGCGTTTTGCCAAATTTCAATATATTTTATTATTTTACACCAAGACTATTTATTTACGACAACAAAATAAGCACCGTTTTCCATCCGTATTATTTTATTAATAGAACGTTTTCTCGTATGCTTTTTACAAAATTTAATACACATAAATAACTATAGCTGATCTTTCTTAATAGTAAACGTTCAGATCCTCAGCCAGAGAGGATAATTTAATCCCAAGCATTGTCCTCGAAATACTTAATATTCTTCGTCATTGCTGTGAATTAAATCTTATCAACTAAGTGAATACTTCCATCAAACATCCAAGGGGCGGCAGCGAAGGCTGTAAGAAATTATCTACCCTTCCTCTACATTTATCCTAGAAGTCATGCAATTAAACTTTAGGAGACGTTCCCAAGAATTCTAGAGACCCCGTTGTTTTGGACAAAGATCTTTGTGTAACACTGAAAGAAGAATGCTTTAAGTGTATATGAGTTACCATCATTTGTCTACTTTTCTTATTTGAGCAGTTGAGCTGGAAAGTTGGAATCTAATTCAAAGTGTTAACATTTTTTGAAATAACTTGTTTACTTTGAAGAGTATTGGAGTGCATCGACTTTTTTTGAAGTTGTTAACGAGTTTTCTTTTAAGTGTTGCGAAAAGTGAGCATTAAGAGATTTAGTCTTCACGGGGCTTGCAGTTGAGGCGTTTGGACGTCTTTGTGTAGAGTTTTTTATTTAAGTTTACAATGTTGACAC
Organism: Apotomis betuletana; assembly: GCA_932273695.1. Classification (NCBI taxonomy): domain Eukaryota; kingdom Metazoa; phylum Arthropoda; class Insecta; order Lepidoptera; family Tortricidae; genus Apotomis; species Apotomis betuletana. The sequence continues at coordinate 4,288,020 of OW026305.1, forward strand.
AAATGGCTTAAATGTTTTTTACAAAACTTACCTATATTCAGAAAAACGCAAATAAAATTGGGATACTAGCTTTCTTAGTTATCAATTTAAAGATATAAACAAATACTCCAAATCAATCAAAGCAAGCAAAAACCTAAGATACATCATTTAATTTTAACAGCACAGTATTCAACTCCGTTTTACTTTCCTTTTATAAGAAACAGTAATTGCTAATATTTTTATTAGAGGAGTAGAGTATGTGTTACAGTGGATTATAAATAAAGTACATCCAATCTCGACTCAACGTGCTTTTAAAATTATTGAAAAAAAAAAAAATGAAAAATAGACTTCCCAGCTTTTTCAAAACATCCAAAAAAATGTCCTTCTTAACAAAAGCCTTTAGGATTTTAATTCGAAACGTCATTGGCAATCCTGGGCGTGGAATTAAAAATATCCCTCCCCTCACCTTAAAGCCTTTCGTGTCCTTTGCGTAGTTAATCAGCTGAGATATTTCATTACCGGGACTAACACTGCGGCTGCCGCACTCAACCCTTCCGCGGCCCAAGTGAGAGGGTTAAGTTTAGGCAAGATTTGAAATGCTATGTAAGGAGTTAGGGCAAGTTCATATGAAATTGCGACAACGTGCGGTGGGCTCCGCTACGGGGTGCAAGATTCTAGCAAAATATTGTCATTGTATTGTATTCATGAATTTGGTGTATTTGCAATAGGCTAGTAGACTCAGTTTTGAAATATATTTCAAATGGTTAATAATGAACTTACTAGCTCTAAAAAAAATGTCTTGTATTTTTGTGGAAGCTAGAAAGCTAAATTTATTCAATTGAAAATTAGAAATTTCATGAACAGTCAAAAACGCCGTCCGCCATTTTTTCATTTTGCTAATCTGTGGCTTGACGTAGAATTACCTGTAAATATTCGAAATTCGACCGTCGTATAGTGCCATTCCGCTCACTCCAATATACTTAAGAAAGGAGATCGAGAGGGACGGCACTATCCGAAGTCGTCAAAGTAGACTTTCAGTTTTGTTTACATGACCGATGACGTCACTATCATAAGCGAAAATGGCGGACAGCGTTTTAAGCATTTCAAAATACAGATTAAAAACCATATTTTCAAATTCAATTTTTTCAGCCATCTTTCACTTTTATGAATTGAAAAATATATATTTAGGTTTCCTTTGCTAAATACTATACGGAATAAACATTAGTTTATTACAATTTGATATGAGTCAACTAGCCTATACAGGCTGATGCGGGTATTTCATTTACTTTCTATTTATCTATCGTTCCTTTGTAACATTGTAACGTACGACAACCAAAATAGAAACACATCAGATTTCAGGACAGAAACATTACGAAAGTACTTCAGAACTGTATTTAGTTATTGTTATGAAAGACTAGACATTTATAAAACAAAATAAGAGATTTGACAGGTACAATACCGCTTAGGAATAGAAGTCGCTGCCATCGTGTGTATTTCCAAAAAAATAAAATCTTAAATAGTAGCTTCAAGGTAAGAGTGAATAGACTATTATTGAACCGGCGAGCTACATCCTCGACCCCGTAGTCGCTTTCCATCAGGTGATACTCAGGTCAATCGCCGGTCAGTTTGTGAATTAAAAAAAAAAACAAAAAACAATAACTAAAGGTAATTAAATAGATAATACACACGTCCTCTGTATTTTATTCGCTCATATTTATTTAAGACTAACACTTCTGCCAACCGCTCCCGCTCTTCCATTAAACTCTCAATAATAATTCATAGCAGGCTCAATATTTCACCCAAGGCGGACTCCTTGTTTATTAAGCCCACCAATCTGCCTTTTTTTACCCCTTTAAGGCCCCCTCGGTGACTATTTAGGCGAAGATATTAAATTAATCCCGATTTTTAAATTGAATTTGGATTTTTTGAGGAGGGTTTGATAATTGAAATTGTGTTATGAACTTATGAATATGTTTGAGTAGTTATCTATTAGTGAACAAGATGATTGAAATCATTATAAATTTTGCACTTGTTTTGAGTTTTAACTTTAATATTTTATTTCCGTATGGGCCAGATGTCATCGTAGAAAGGCGATATAGGTAAAAAACCTCCTGGCATCCCTGCCTAAAGAATGCACCATTAGTACCTTTTAATAAGCATATACAGATACGTCGACAGATACGTCGATAGAATTCTCTTTATTGCACACCTTGACAAGAAAGAAATACAAACACAGAAAAAAATAAAATTACAATAGAAATAGACAACGGGGAAACAACAAAGAGAAGAGGTGATAGTTTTATTGCAAAAGTATGTATTGATTCAGGTTTGCTATTCTTTCTTATCCACCTACGTCTGATCCACCATTTACCTCCTCCTCCTCCTACTTTCCAAATATCAACTGACCAGCGAACTGCTGGCACGTCAATCGATTGAAGCCCCAAGATCATTACTTAATTAGAATATTTATCAATTCATACACTAAGTAGTTACTAACAAGTTCATAGGAAAGTAGATAAGCTGCGAAAAATGTCCTCACAGATTAATTAATGCAATAAGTCACGGGTTGGAACCTCGGCGCTGCCTAACTTCGTTGCGCGAGAGATTAGTCTAAGGGCATTTACATTGTCTAGGTACGAAGTAGAGACTAATCTGTTTTATAAAGCTTTGTCAAGTGTCTCAGCAATATAGACACCTGCCCGTAGGGTGCAAAGATCATCGGCAAACATGTGTGCTGAACAGTTCCGTAGTACAACACATGGACTAAGATAGCATGTGGGGCCAAACGCAGAGCCTTGAGGGACTCCACATCCACATTGAATCCTTGTCTCGTTGCTCTATCTGTTACCTATCTGAATGCAATATGAACGTGATGTCAAACAGTTACGGGACCAACAGTTTAGTGCGTAGCCAACACGACAGTCGTCCATTCCCTCTAAAATTTTATTGTTTTCCGAAGTGTCGAATGCCCTTTGAAATTTCAAAATAGCTGTAAAAACGAATAATCTGCTAAAAATGTCCTCGCATCACAGATTAATGAATGCAATAAGTCACGGGCTGGAACCCCGGAGCTGTCTAACTACGTTGCGCAGGAGATTAGTCTGCGGGCGTTTACTTTGTCTAGGCACGATGCAAGCTAATCTGTTTAATAAAGCTATGTCAAATGCCATGTCTTAATAATATAGCTACCGGCATGTAGTTACGTTGGCTGATAAGTTGGGTAGACAGCCTAGCGAAGCTCGGTTTGCACAGGATATGGTCCTATCGATCTACTTCACGTACAAAACGTTTCGATGTTCAAAAGAACCAAGGAAAAAACATAGAAGTCTCCTAAACAATACCGGCCCGTAATCACGTCCCAACCCTAGCATGCCGTGATCGAACCCATAAATATTCCCCATTCGTCAAACTTCAAAGCTAGTGATTAACTCATAAAACCTCCTTGCGATACCGCCTCTACTGCGGATTCCATTTAGGAGGTTAGGGCTGGCGGTCACGACATCCGAGATCCACTGTCTATAGATATATGTAGTTATTATGTAAGCCACTTGACTAGATATTTGGCAATCACCTAGTTCTTAGTACACTTACTCGCGTCTCTTGTTTTTTTAATGTTAAACGAAAAAGATTGGTAAGTATATACATATGGTGTGGTTGGATAGCCAAATCAACTTTTGCTCTTTCGACTTTGTATAACTCATATTATTTGCAACACGTATGACTTTTATATAGTATATATACAGGACAATTATATACCAAGAAAGTATGAAAAGACGTCTGGCACTTTTTACGAAAAAATAATTATCATTATTGAGTAACCCACTACTGTAGATAATCTGATTGTGTATAATATGATATTGATATTATTCTATTATATTAAATATAGATCATCCTATTGGTCCGCTTTTAGGCTTTGATATTACCTTATTACTAAAAGATAATTACTTCATACACATGATATGACATCAAAGATATTGCTCACAATAAGACTTAAACTATAGTGTAGTCAGACAAGCGGTATCATAATTCAGGTGGGCTATGGCCGTCGTCTGAGTGCGGTGCCTTTTATACTTTATGCGGGTATAAATCTGCGTCGTTTTCGTGCGCCCGATATTGAGTTTGGTCCCAGTAGCAGCGGAAAGTTTAAGGCTCCGTAGAATCTTTGAATTTTTCGGTCATATAGCCAGTAAGAATAATGACAACCTGGAAAAGCTCTTAGTGACAGGAACGATTCAAGGGAGAAACCAAGAGTATGGAGTCCCATGCACTGGACTAATCAGATTCGGGATACAATGGTCACTAAGTCCCTCAGCAATGAGGAACACGACACAAGAAGAAGAAAAATGTTATTGGCATAAACTTAAATGATTTACGGTAATCAGATGGTGGTTGAAACTTTAAAAAAAAATACCAACGCAACTCAATTAAGCAATTAAGCATGTAATATTCATACACGATAAGTGCATTTTTACTGTAGTAATATTACTCACCAAAAAGGTGTCTCCATAGCACTGCATAATATTGTCTGAAACAGACGAAGTAGCCTCTGATGATGATAGTGATTACTCTAAACAAAGGTCTTGTGTATTTGCGACCTTAACGAAAACCTTATGTCAAAAATCGACAGGCTTTTTTTATAAAAAGTTTCTAGCTGAAACCAATTCTAGGAAAAAGCGGAAAGCGCACATAAATGTCACATACATACATTTGCTATTTTTTCACTACAGCAAAAAATAATAAGAGTTTTTTACAGAGCAGTGTCTTTTAGTCCCGAAAAGCCATGTAACCTAAAAGTGAGTTTACTTCTTTAGTAATAATTAAAAAAATGTGTTTCAGAACTTTGATTCTCGCTCCGCTTATGAAATCGCTCGCACTCGCGCCCCCAAAAGCATTATACTGAACACTTTACGAGTCAATCCGTGCGTTCCTTTTGATGTTATTATGCGTTTCATTTTATGTCGCCTTCATACCCGGCACGGAATCGACGTGGCATTGAATTTTACGATAAATAACTTATTACATACGGCTCTATTTCTTTCACGAAAGGTCGTATATGCCCGTATATTTATTACTATGATCCGACTTTTTGTAGTTATAGTATTCGGGATGGCGGGCGTTATACTGGTGAATCGTTATGTTTTAAGGGAAGTCTGGTTCAATATGTTCTGTAGGTACCAGGTTGCGTGGTAAGGTATAATGCTATAAGACAGGTTTTATCTTTTCCATTTAAGCACTTTGAGGTGGGAATAAATTTTGAATAATATGTTTGTAATGCGCAATCTATAATGGATTATTATATTTTGTGTTCGTGTGAGCATGTAATATTGGGAATCAATTGATTTGCGTTAACAGTTTAAGTTACGACAAAAACTGAAATAAATATAATGTCTTAAAATCACTGAGTTGATTTGTGACTTCACCCTGCTGACCCATTTGGATGATCACCCGGTATAATGTAAACTAAACATGTATTTTTCATTCCCCGCCCTTGTTCCACCCTGTATCTGACACTAAACACAGACAAGTCTAAAGTCTAGCAACCACAACCGCATTTCAGACGTTCAGCTTGTAAAGCAAGTGGCAAGTCAGCAACTTGAGCCAGTCATATAAATGCTTCAGCGTTTAGAGATCTGCCACTAAACTACGTAATAGCACACTTGGAGACTGCCTGAGTAGCATACTTGTGAAGTAATGAATAATGCTTTGAGTGCGCATGGATGAAATTTTATTCGCAGTTTCTTTTGTATTATTCACAAATGCTCGTTGTATGTGAACACTTTATTGCACATAAAAAATATTTGTCTTTGACCGTTGTCCGTTTACATTCTAAGTAACGTATTAGGTAATACTAGAATGTATGTTACTTAAATTACTAGGTAGGTACCTAAGGGTGCCGGGAGTATTCGCCAGTAATAAGGCAGCACCCTATACGCTATATTCTATAATGATATCAATTTATTTCCACATACCTTAAGACGTATGTGGCCTTATACATTTTAAAATGTATTTTTTCATATCATTGCAAATATATTGATAATTTCAACCATCTGTTTTACGTATGTGGCCTTATACATTTTAAAACGTATTTTTAGGGTTCCGTACCTCAAAAGGAAAAAACGGAACCCTTATAGGATCACTTTGTTGTCCGTCTGTCCGTCCGTCCGTCTGTCAAGACCCTTTTTCTCAGGAACGCGTGGAGGTATGAAGCTGAAATTTATATCAATTACTCAGGTCTACTGTCCCTTGAAGCTGTGAAAAAATCAAACTTCTAAGCCAACGCAATCAAAAGATACAGCCGTTTATGCCGCAAATTTTCGACACTTGCAAGGGAATCAAAACCTACAGGGTGCTTCCCGTGAACTCAGAATCTTGAAATTTGGTACGAAGCAACGTCTTATAGCATAGATAAAGGAATAATTACGAAAACCATAAATTTTTTTTTTAATACCTAACTTTGCACCTAATTTATATGGGGCGCTATACATACCAGGTGCAAACTTAACTTAACCACTTAGGGATGGAAAGTGTTTGTACGGAACCCTCGGTGCGCGAGTCCGACTCGCACTTGGCCGGTTTTTTCATATTAATATGCCAAATATATTGATAATTTCAACCAACTTTTTTAAAATGAATAATACTTTTCCCTGATTCTTGATAGTAACGTAGTAATTTCATGCTTCCGTTGCGTTCAGTTGAAAATAAGTTAAACAAAACAGTTTTCTGTGTGTTGTGAATTTTGTTAATTTCGAGTCGTTTTTGAAACAAAAACTATCAAAGAAAAATTCAAACTGTAGGTTTCAAATATACCACTAAATTGCAATAGCCCTAGCTGTTCTAATAAGTAGTAACAAAGTAAACATGTTGATCATGGCGAAAAATTTCTAAAACAATCAGTATTTTTGAACGGATAAGAAGCCTTAAAAAGATTATACTTATACAGAGAACTCAAATTAAAAATTAAAATACTAGCCTTAAAATAAAAACGACACGTTAGAAAATTACATGCCATAAACACGGATTACAAAGTAACCTCAAATCCACGCTTACGGCACTAGAGCACAATTTTAGTATTATTACAACTGTTTTTATTAAGACGGCGTTACATTTACGACATTTAAGATCGTCAAAGTGTTGTAAATTTGCATATGTTGCTTAATACCCCACATACGGTGTGATTCGAGCGTAACGCAATTTTCACTGGTATTTCAATGAGCTTATTTTTAAAATACACGTTTAAACCAAACTTAGTCTTAAACGCTTAAGTTTAAAAGTCTACATTCGCATGCAGTCGTATTATACTGATTTATATGGGGCAGGTTGATAACGGTACCAGTTTTATGACGTCATCAAACCGTTTAAACCTGTGACGCCGGCTTTCTCGTATTTTGCTCACGAAAGTGAAATACCGCGCTCATATTACCGTGTTTAAACTTGAAATCATTGCATTTTCTCCCTTGTGCGGGAAACCCAAGTTTCCCTCGAGTTTGGAAGTAATTGTAAGGTTACTTTGGTGGGGTAAATATATATAGTGTGTGCGAATTATGTATGTGTTCCAGTGGTATGTTTTATGGGAAGGTTTCGTTGGTTTTTACGCGGCGCTTTATTTCAGCGAGTCGGTATGGTTTTCGAGTTATCGCTTTATAATAGCGCTTTTATGGGCCCTTATTTCGCCGCCATTAAGTGTTATTTGAATTGACTGAATAAACTGTTTCTGTCGCAACTTACTTAAACTTGTTTGATTTTTTTTTCTCGGCAACTTGCAGGAATGATAATATTAGCCTGTTCTGATTTACAAAAGGCCGGGAGGTGTTTTTCTTTTCTCTTTCATTATTGACTTATATGATTACTTACTTACGATTTTATGAGACAATTCTTAATACAAAATGAGTTCGAAACATTCGTAACCATATCTGGGTAAGGCTCAGCCCAAGTAGGTAGCACACATGTTAAGAGTTTATACAGCCCTTACACAGCTGAAACAAGTCGTATAAGAACTCTATAAGCTCTCATGCATACCCATGTGCTACGTGGGAAGAGCGCTTCAACCGCTCGTTCTCTTGTGATACGTAATTTAGACGAATATAATCTTATTTTTGGAGTCCATCACATCACAATTCACAACAAGCGCTCTTTTATGAACTCACCAATTAACGCTTTTTTTTTGCAAAAATAATGTTATTTATTCGTGAAAACATAAAATAAGTCAAATGCGTTTAAACCGCTCCTGAGCCTTACCCATCTATACCAGTGGTAAAATTTTCCTCAATTCGATTACATCAGGAATAACATCGATAATAATAAAATGATTTCAAATGTCGTAACATATTTACGGTATTTACCACTGCATAGCATAAAACAAAGTCGCATCCTTCTATGTGTCCCTATGTATGCTTAGATCTTTAAATCTACGCAACGGATTATGATGCGTTTTTTACATAGACATAGATAGAGTGAGGGGCGGCTCGCTAATACACTTTATTATATGTTCTTACACGAACAATTTACTCGCATATCCACACCTCTATGACTGAGTTTCCTAGAAAGTTTACCAACTTAATACATTATTACAGCAAACGTAACGTGTTACCTGTCAAGAATTCCCCTCACAAAACAAACCCTCTTTCTTGAAACTAACCCTTGTACATGTAAACTTTAGGTCGCATTTAGAAGTGTAATTGTGATGGAGATAAGACTTATGATTCATCAAAGTTACGTCAGAGTGACAGCAGCAAATATGTAAGTCTTGTTTTTGACACTTCGTGTGGATATTTTATCTGTTGCAAGGGCAACGTTAAGGTAAAGGGAACTTGATGTTTTTGGAGAATTTACTTAACTACAAAACATGTGTAAGGTACATTCATTATATAAGTAAGTATATTGTATGTCATATTTATGTACGTTTAATATATTTATATACATTTGTATATGAGGTATATTTCTTATGTGTTATTTAATTGCTTCATGTAATAGATTACATAAAAGACCCTGCACTATACAAATGTTTCTGTCTAGTCCTATGGTTGACTGGTAGAGAATGCATTATGGCAATAAGTCCGCCATTTGTACTTTTACTTGTGTATTTTGTGCAATAAATTTAAATAAATAAATAAATAATAATACATGAGTATACACGATAGAATACAATTTACGTACTATTACTTTATACCGAAAATAATGCAAACACAAACATATTTATAGACAACTTAAGTCAAACAAAACCTCAAACAAATCGATCTAGACCCACAGTTAGCTCCAGCGGGCTTGTGTTATGGGACTAGAACACCATATACATACCTATATAGATAAATACGTACTTACGGTCCGTGGCTGATAGATAAGTATTTAGTTCCAGTATATTTACTACTGAATTGCTCAAAGTAATATTGTACAAACAAACATAACCTGCAACTCGAAACTTTGACAACTACCAATTCACAAACCCGTAAATTCCTCGTTATTGGAAATAAATGATATATCGCCCCCAGGCTCCCCGAGTGATGACAGGTAATGACACCTGTGACGACACACGACAAATGGCTACCAATAACGAGGGAATCATTGACGCGAGCGATTCTGACGGTGTTGCAAATATGTTGTGTGACATGACAAATGTCACATGTCAGCGAGACTCGTATGAAGTTGAAGGCATAGAAGTGTCTCTCGTTTGATCATCGTAAAAGCTGTATTTTATTGATTGTTTCTGTAAAATACGACATTATTGTTGTAAAGCATGGCGACGCAATCGACCGACGCGTATCTCTCTATGAGTAGCTACGAATACGCACCGATTTTGCCCGAATAAAAGCAAAAATGTACATACGTAGTTTTGTAGCGCTACATCTCGTAACGTAGCCGATGCTACGCCGTAGACTGTTTCAAGTGCTACGCCGTAGAGGTCAGTTCGTAGCTTGCTCTACAGAGTATTATGATAACAATAATACTTAAAGCAAGTGGCTATCAGCTAACCGTTTATCTGAAAGATACTGTAAATTACTATTTTTTCCATGGTTGAATTATTAAGACCGACTATTATATTTTATAAAACCTCTGCTGTCTTACGTTTTAACTGATGCTTGCTTGCCAATTACATTTGCATCATTTCAATTCAAAACTTACAACTTTTTCACACCAATGAAATCGAAGACGGACAGCTGATAAGTGATCCCCCCTCCCACTTTTCTTTGAAGGGGGGGGGGGGGGGATATTAACAGCCTTAATGGCCCGTCGGGACGTCAGAGACGGTTAGAGGGTTAGACAGGTAAGATTTAAAGAATTTGAAAGGTTTTGTATAATCAGCTTTATATTCGGTGTCAAAATGATTAATTACTTTTAAGTTTTTATGGGCTTAATGATATGTGACGCGACTGTCCTATACTATTTTGCATTACGTTTTGCTTTCGGTTTTATTAATGGGTCATTTTTTTTGTGCACTCGCTTCATCACAGGTTTTAAGAACAAAGTTGGTCTTTTGGGACCTATGAATTACTTAAAATAAACCATTTTTCTTTCTTTTAATACTACGTTGTTTCATTATCGTGAAATGAAATGATATGTATAACTTTAGGAAATATTTCATGGAAAAGATATACTTTTAAAAAGATTTTAATATAAAATTTTCTTTCAAAATGCCTTCTACGATGGCTTATTTATTAATATTAAACCACTATTATAGTATACTCATAGGAACCGTCCATCTTAAACAAACCTCATAAAAGATCCAACCGGAAGTGGCACCGGAAGTCGGCTCCGACACAATGGCGCCCGGCGAGATTGGCTTGGCCTTCTCTTCGGTATCTTTGCAAAGCTTTATCAATGAAACTTAGCTGAAAGAAAACCATTTAAAACGATTGATCCTTTTTTTAATAATCAACGACTAACGTCTTGTATTTTTTAAATTGTTAGTTAAGTTCTCATGTAAGTGACTATTTATGTCTTAAATGAGAATAAATATCTTTAAACCTAAACCTTTCTTTCAACACCTAGCGGTTAAGAATCAAATAAATAAAAGTTTTATTTTTGTACTCAATATTGCTTAATAAATGTGTGCACAATTTTATTTAAAGCTGTTTTTGCTGTCATTCAGTGGCGTGCACCTTATAAAGACAAAAAGACACTGCCTACCCTAGTTGATTACAGAAACGATATATATTATTTATTGTTACAAACATTACCTTTTTATAAAATTATATAAAACAAATTTTCAAAAATAATCAATTTGCGATCCGCGCCATCTATCGAGTCGGTGCGCCAAAATTTCGTACGTATTGGTCGATTCCGTGGAGGTTGACTTGAACGATTCCGCGGCACTAGCGCCGCTTCGCGCCGTAAGCGGTAAAGACAGGCGATTTTCTGTCTAAATTTATATTTGTGTGCCTCGTGGTAACACGGACCGCGTGTGTGTGCGTTCTTATAAAAATATTGCACACAATAACAAAACTCACGCACACAAATACAGAAGTAAGACATTGTCTCATGTCTTTTACTTCCTTACGGAAGTAGGATGTTCCGACCCGCGACTAGACACGGCGAACAACATTCGGTGCGAGCGAGGCGCGAATACCGCGACGCCCGATGTTAAGCGAAAAATTCCGAACAGGTAGCCTGTCTCGCTCTCTCCTTAGCTATTATTTGTAGATTCGAACTTCCGATGTTGACTATGTAACGAATTTAAAAAGGCGCTTTTTTGTAACTTTAATTAGCGCAAAAACGGTACTATTTAAGTTTGTCGTATTTTGCTACCTATAGGTTTTGCATACTTGGACGCCATTATTGTTAATTGTTTGTTTTGATTATTACGTGTGATAGTGGTGACTAGTAGTAAATAAGCGAATAAAAACTTTTAGTGTATTCTTTTAATTGTGATAATTGTGGTGGTGTTTATTGTTTGCGGTCATCAGTTAATAGAAAAAAATATTTGGAGATGGTCGATTTGCTTGATATTTGAGAAGACGAAGAATAAAAACTGTCCCGCAGTATTTCTGTAAGTTATTAGTTTCTCAAAATTTTGTGTCTACCCTGTCGTAAAACTCTGTGCACGCCACTGCTGTCATTAATGTTATTTGAAACTTATAAAACGTACTCTGGATGTTATTATTTAATCTACTTAGTATTGGCCTCGTAAGATTCGACCATTCATGTATGGAGTTACCACAATAGTGAAAAACCAAATCGTACACACATATCTCGTCACCAACTGCATGAAACACGTCCCATTTCCCTAACTCTAGTTAAAACATTGCTTTAATCGTTCTTTAACTTTTCCTAAGTCTTCACCATTACCTTAACACGCGGCACTTGAAACAACTTTGAGTAATGCCACGAATTCAACGTCATACCTTTCGGCTTAATGAACGCGCCCCACACATTCCAAAGTCAACTTTTAACTTAACAGCGATTCCTTTAAGGCTCAGAATGTGCTCTGGGTGCGGCATCGCATGTGTTACAACGCTAAATTTCAGCATTTGTTTGCCTAAATGGAATTTTTCAGCAATATCCATTTAGCGCGATTTATACTCGAAAAAAGGCAAAATGGTAGAGGAATTAATATCCGCAGGTACTCCACGTATGAAGGCTATAAAGTGAACGTACGGGCATTTTATTTCCATTGCACATGTTTTTAATTTCATCACAATTTCTGTGCGATATTACTACAGTTTGTGATAGTGACCACAGATTTTGGACAGGAAATACATAGTTAATTTGTACTTATATATAAATTTCAGGCACAAATTCAAATCATACTGAGTCTAAAACAGCGATAACGAAACTAATAAGCCATTCACGTAATCCTTTTTAGATTAGAGTAAAGATAAACGTAAATACATAAATAGTAGTGGTTTCTTTTCGCTTAACTACGCCTTCAAGCGCAAGACGCGTTTTTCCTGATCCCTTCAAAAAACGTGTTAATCGAGCTTTACTCTAGCATGATAATTTAGTATAGTAAGCACATACAGTTCTACCGTCGGCGTAACATGCCCGTATGTCAAGCGAATTATTCTTCCTGCAGTTGGCTATACCCTCTTTGGCCCATGTGAAATAGGCTGTAAAGTGTAAAACCATTCCATAGACTGAATAGTCCATAAATAACCCTTAATTGTGACGCCATACTCGTCAAATAACGTCTAAAACGTCTTTTACTCCCTTACATCTCCATCCGCTCCCATACAAAAAACAATCTCCTTTAAAGACATCATTACACTCAAAATACACATCCATTTCAGTTGATAAGGAAAACGCGCAGTCTTATTTTAATTCCCGCCGAATAACTCCGGATTCTCGCTGTTAAACATATTATTCTAGGAACGGAACGTTTCTAAATTTAATAAGTGGAACTGAGCGTAGCACGGAACGTAATCGTGTTACGAGACAAAAAGAGAAGTAACGATCAAAGTTGAGATGAACAATTAGGACGAATTGTACCTGGGAACAGGGAAGCGGCGGTTGTGTTTAAGTGCAATGCGTGATTTTAATAACATGATATGTTTGACACAATTCGTCAAAGAGACAATGCGGTATTTGACTACTGTGAAAATAAATTGTATCATTGAAACCGCTAAACACATTCAAAAATACACGGAATCAAATAAACTACCTCTAACTTTCGGACATCAAACTATTTTTAATTAGTTAAACACTAAAAAGAAGACGTGTTTCGACTACTATTTTTTATGACATCTAAACTTCACACCAACAAATCGTTTTAGACATTTCATAAATAGTTGCTGATTTGAGTTGACATTTCATAAAGAGTGTGAATTTTATACGAACTATGTAAATTCAGAAACCAGTTCTGGGAAAGGGCTCTTATATCGAAATAAACAATTAGATTGTGAAAATATGATACCTGAGAAAAAATATTCATAACAATTAATCTTACTACTTTAACTTGTCCTTGCCGTTTTGCAGTACATGTCAGTAGTGACCTTATCACCAAATACTTACTAACGAGAGAAACAACGGCGTCAAAGACATTTCAATAGATGCCATTGTAACCAATGCCCATACGAAACAAAACAAAACGTTCATGGCGCTGTTCTTTTTTTTTCGCAATCTAGACACCATAGAGAATTCGTTGTAACTTTATAGTGTTAGTTGCTTAGTTTTTGTTGAGGCGTTTATTTTTTTTTATTAGCTGATCTTTTGCATACGCCCTAAACCATAACGCTTATGACACACGTATAATGAATGTGCCTAGTTTTGGTGCTCATACGAAACAAAAGAATATGTTCATCGCGCTGTTAAAAAAATCTCGCAATCAGGACTCCATAGAGAATCGTTGTCAATACTTTATAACTGTATAGTTTTAGTTGCTTATTTTTTGCTGAGGCGTTTAATTTTTTTTATTGGGTGATCTTTTGCATACGCCCTAAAGCATAACTCTTTTAACACACGAATAATATGCCTAGTTTTGGTGCTCATACAAAATAAAAGGAAACAGTCATTGGGCTGTTAAAAAAATCTCGCATTCAGGACTCCATAGAGAATCGTTGTCAATACTTTATAACTCTACCTATAGTTTTAGTTGCTTATTTTTTGCTGAGGCGTTTAATTTTTTTTTATTGGATGATCTCTTGCATACGCCCTAAAGCATAACGCTTTTAACACACGTATAATATGCCTAGTTTTGGTGCTCATACGAAATAAAAGAAAACATTCATCGCGCTGTTAAATAATCTCGCATTCAGAACACCATAGAGAGTTCGTTGTCAGTACTTTATAACTGTACCTATAGTTTTAGTTGCCTATTTTTTGCTGAGGCGTTTAATTTTTTTTTATGGCTTATCTCTTGCATACGCCCTAAAGCATAACGCTTTTAACACACGTATAATATGCCTAGTTTTGGTGTGCCATACGTATGTACAGACAGACTGTGCCATGTAATTTGACACGCGGAACAAAGGGCGGCGATAGCGCCCGCAGCCAGTGTTATTGTTCGGGCATCAAACGGAGAGGCCGATTGATCGGGTGCAACGCTACCACACGGACTGGTATTTACACAACACATAATACCACACCTAGTTTATCTTTAACTAGCGACCCGCCCCGGCTTCGCACGGGTGAAATGCTAACAAATTATGTATGTATTATACATATAAACCTTCCTCTTGAATCACTCTATCTATTAAAAAAACCGCATCAAAATCCGTTGCGTAGTTTTAAAGATTTAAGCATACAAAGGGACATAGGGACAGAGAAAGCGACTTTGTTTTATACTATGTAGTGATATACATAATTGACATTTCATAAATTTATGAAACATGTAAGATACACACCACTAAGTATTTTTATGTTAAACCATTGATACAAAGATCAAACTTAAAGAAAAATTGGAATGAGTTACTTGGTGGAAGGCCTGGGAATCGAACCCGGTACCGCTGTATTGCCGGTCCAGCGCGTTAACCTTTCCACCACCCTAAGTCCCAAGCAACCTATCGCTTCTTTCCTTATGCTTTGTGTGTCGATTTCATTACCACCATTTCATCTACCAGGTAACTCATTTAAATTATTATTTATGCTTTGGCTTTATATCAATAGTTTAACATTTCATATTATATAATATTTATTTGACTTTATTTTTGTGTATGTAAAAAAATATAACAAAATACATTAAATAACTGAAATCTACGACAACTATGCCTTGATAGAGTTGTCGTCTTCGACATACCCGCGAACTGTGATGAGAGAATCGGTTGAATAATGCGGTCCCTAAGCCGCAAATCCCAACATCCAAACATTCGGATATACGAAAGAAACTTCGAAGCAGAAGCAGAGGCGCTTTGTCCGGTCGGCCAATAAAATTGCAAAGTGCTGGGACATAACAGTGTACAGCAGTGTTTTTCAAACTTTTTGGTGTCACGGCCCTTAATGACCATCAAAATTCCTTCACGACCCCCCAAACCCCATTTGTACAATTAAAATTTGAATACAACTCTTATTTATCAGATTTGAAACGCGCCCTTCTATCATTTAATCAGTCATGAGTATGCGTTTTGGAACGCCACCTATACTATATTTATCAAAAATTCTGTAGGTAGCTTATTACTATTTCGCAACCTACCCGTTTTAAAATTAAAGAAGCAAATCTGTTTTAGCTGTGCGACTGTTATTTTGGAGATTATTTCGCGATACAATGGATAAGTTTCTAAAAAGATCGTCGATGCCTTCAACGTCTGGATTAACATCTACAAGTGAGCCTAAAAAGAAGAAAAATAGAAAATATGACGAAAACTATTTAAAATACGGTTTTTCTGTTATGGACGACAAACCACAATGTGTAATTTGTTATGAAGTGTTATCTCGTGAAAGTTTGAAACCATCCAAACTGCTGCGGCATCTTACTACTAAACACGAACATTTCGTAACAACAAAAAAGGCTAAATAAAGAAACTGTAGTGAACTCTTTAGTGAAGTAACATTATGGTGTTGTTTAAAAAATAGTTTGCTAATACTTCATGTTTGATTAATGTCACTTATATTCTTCTACTAAATAAAATGCACGTTTGTTATTGAAAAGCTACTTTATTTTATTGGCGACGAAATGGACGCCGAACAATTTGCGCAATTCCTTAGCGTTCAACAGGCGCAACAGGAACAAATTTTAAAACTCCTTACCGTGGCACTCGCGCCCACCACAACACATGCGGCAGCGAGCCCCACGTCGACAGGCGGCAGCGTGACGAGCACTGCCAACTCACAGGAACAACCACGTAACAAAATGGCAACATTAAAATCGTTTAATATGGATCGGTACAACCCGGACAACTTTCGGGTAAGCGATTATATAGACTTCTTCGAAGCCAAGTGCACAATACACGACGTGAATAAAGACGACGAGATAAAGAAAGACTTACTTCTTAATTGCATGACACCTGACGTCTTTAGGGAACTAAAAACAGCCCTTATTCCCAATTTCGAAACAAGTACATACACAGAAATACGTACGAAACTTCTTGATTTATATCGCGTAAAGAAGACGTAGATACCGCGCACTTACGGAGTTTTGGGGCTGCGTAAGAGAAGATACAGAATCTATGGAGCATTATGCTAACCGATTAAAGGGCTTGAGCATAGATTGCGGGTATGACGACGCACTTCTGGAACGGCAGCTTCGTGATCGGTTTGCGACTGGGTTGAATCACACGGAGCTGGAAACAGATTTAAAGCAAAAGTGGCCTGATCTAACCGAAACGCATGATAAACAGACCACTGAAGTTTCTTTTGCTCAATTGTTTGCAGTCGCACAGTCACGTGAACAAGCAGAGCACGACACCAACACTGCAACGACAAGTATCAAACGGATTACAAAAAAGTACAAAGCCAACTATCATCGACCAGAAACATATACTAGCCCACGGAAAATACGGTCTAGCCAATGTCTTCGCTGTGGCAAGCATGAAAAACATAACGTGTCTGATTGTCCAGCCCAGAAGCATACATGCGAAGAATGTCACACACAGGGACATTATGAAAGTTGCTGTATTAAAACTGGTCGAGCGTACTTGATGAAACACAGAGCCTCGACATCGACACCTCGACACAAACTACAACGTGTAACAAACACCGCAGACAAAACATTTTCAGACTCGAACTTTTCTTCGAATGATGACGACAGTGACAACGAGCTGGTATGCAATATAGTTCCGGCACAAAACAGAGACTGCAAGAGAATAGACACCATCATCAACGGCAGACGCTGTACAATGGACTGGGACCCTGGATCGGCGTATTCTATTATCAGTACAACATTTTGGCGGCAAATAGGGTCCCCAGCACTCACTAAAGCACCTAAGCTAAAGGCATACTGCGACTACAAACTGAAGTCAAAGGGCCTCACGGACGTTACTGTGGAAGTCGAAGGGAAGCAGAAAATAGTACCAGTAGTAGTCATGAAGCACGCAGACCCAATGCTCTTTGGATTGCAATGGAGTGAAACATTTGGGATGACGTTTCCTAAACCTGTCTACTCAATTAAAAACGCGACACCAAAAACATTACAACAAGTGCTTGACAAATACAAGCAACTGTTTGACGGCAAACTTGGAAAAGTTGAAAACTATCAAGTCAATATTCACGTAAAACCAGGAGCAGAACCTGTACACCTACCAGCACGGCCTATCAAATTCGGAATGAAGAGGAATATAGAAAAAGAAATTGCACGTCTTGTGGATGAGAATATTATTTACCAAGTAGACCCCAACCTTACACCAGTAGAGTGGGCCACACCCACTGTCAATGTCGTCAAACCAAATGGTGACATTAGAATATGTGGAGACTACAGAAGTACATTAAATCCTGTTTTGGTAAAACATTTACACCCAGTTCCACTATTTGATCAATTACGACAGAAACTGGCACGCGGACAACTATTTTCTAAAATTGATTTAAAAGATGCCTACCTACAATTTGAAATAGCACCAGAATCAAAAAAATACCTTACGCTTGCAACTCACAAAGGCTATTTTCGATATAATCGGATGCCTTTTGGAATTTCCATAGCGCCATCTGTGTTTCAACATTATTTAGATGAACTACTGAGCGATTTACCTAACACAGCTGTATATTTTGACGACATCGCGGTAGCCGGAATTAACATGGAAGAACATCTACGTACACTATGCCTAATTTTTGACCGTCTACAGAAAGCGGGACTTAAGGTAAATTTAAAGAAGTGTTCTTTCCTAGAAAAGGAGATAGAGTACCTGGGACACACGATAGACAAAAATGGTATACGCCCTACAAAGAAAAAACTTGAAGCCATTTCCAAAGCCGCCGTACCCACCTGTTCGAAAGAATTGAGATCATTTCTTGGGCTTGTCAATTTCTACGAACGCTTTATTCCACATTTACACGGGCTATGTGCAGACCTCCATGAATTAACAAGCGGGAGACAACCGTGGCGCTGGACAAACCATGAAACGATGGTTTTTGAAGCCACAAAGGAATGTATAGCTTCATCAAGACCGCTAGCTGCATTCGATGAGGATCGACCTATCTTTCTTGCCTGTGACGCCTCTGAAAAAGGCGTTGGGGCCGTATTATATCATAAAAATGGGAATACTGAACACCCCATAGCTTTCGCTTCGAGAAAGTTACGCTCGGCGGAATCCAAATATTCCGTTATTGACCGAGAAGCTCTCGCCATCTTATTCGGAATAAAGAAATTTGATCAATATTTACGCGGAACTAAATTCACATTAGTGACTGATCACAAACCATTGATACACATATTAGGATCACAACGAAACCTCCCAAAGATGGCTAACAACAGACTTGTGCGGTGGGCCCTAATAATTGGAAGTTATAATTACGAAATCTTGTACCAAAAGGGTGAAAACAACATACTGGCAGACTGTTTATCCAGATTACCCAACAATGACACACAGCCATCGGAATGTGAGCGTACAGTTCACAGGATAGAGTCACGCCACCTCGAGAACAGAATGTCCGACTTACATCTCTCTGAGGACATTTTGAGAGAGGGAACTAGACAAGATGCCACACTGCTAGAAGTATTAAAATGTATTAAAACAGGCTGGAGAGAGTTACAGTATACAAACGATATTAAGCATTTTTTCAAGAAGCGAAATGAGCTCTCGATAGAAAATAAAATAATGATGTGGCAAGGCAGAATGATAATTCCAACGAGCCTGCGTCGGAAAGTACTGACATACCTTCATAGAGGTCATCCAGGTATTTCGGCTATGAAAGCTCTGGCTCGTTTTTATGTTTGGTGGCCATCCATTGATGAAGACATAGATGATTATGTTAAGAGATGCATCCGATGCCAGCAAAATAGACCTCATAACCCAGAACTTCCGGTATACTCTTGGTCTATTCCAGAACGGGTGTGGGAGAGAATACATATCGATTTTGCCGGACCTTTCGAAGGCACTTATTGGTTGGTTCTAAGTGACGCCTTGTCCAAGTGGATAGAGATCAAACCCATGAAAAATATAACCACACCAAACTTGTGTAACGTGCTAGATGACATCTTTTGCACATTTGGTCTTCCGGAAATGATAGTTTCTGACAACGGCCCTCAATTTACTTCATCGGAATTCAAGGAGTACTGTAAACGTCAAGGTATTTTACACGTAAGATCATCACCTTATCATCCCCGAACCAATGGTCTAGCGGAACGGTTAGTCAGGACGTTTAAATCCAGATTTGCCTCTGCGGACGAGCCTCAACAACAACGGCTACGTGAATTCCTATTCACGTACAGAATCACTCCTCATAACGCCACGGGTAAATCTCCGGCAGAGATGATGTTTGGGCGAACGTTGAATACATTACTATCCAATATACGACCCAATAAAAGGAGAACGATGCAATATAAACAAATGCAAGATAATATACAACTCTCGGCGAATAAAGCGGAGTATGTACCCGGCAATACGGTTTACCATAGGACCCGACTTGATAAAACCTGGCAGCCCGGAGTCATAGCAGAACGAAAACACCGCTATTCGTATACAATTTCAACTCCAAATGGAAACACCATTCGGCGACACGGAGACCACATCCGTCCACGGCTGCCATCACCTGTTAGCTCCCAAGAGTCACCCAAGATATCACAACAATCACCTTCAAGAAGTCCCACTAATACTGAGTTTTTCCGCACACCTAGCGCTTCTCCAAGTGCCGGATCATCAAGAACACCTGATACGCCCTCTGCACACATTGTACCAGAAGGTCATGAGGGGGTGTCACCTCTAAAGGAAACTCGGACAGGTTCACCTGCAATTCTAGAACAAGATTCATCGCAGCATTCGCAGTCAAAGGTCAACCCGAATTCACCTTCTGCTTCCATACCTACACCAGAGCCGCAGCAGCGTAGTAAGCGGGTAACCAGACCACCTCGAAGACTTATAGATGAGATGTGACCAAAGATGGGGAGGGACGAATGTAGTGAACTCTTTAGTGAAGTAACATTATGGTGTTGTTTAAAAAATAGTTTGCTAATACTTCATGTTTGATTAATGTCACTTATATTCTTCTACTAAATAAAATGCACGTTTGTTATTGAAAAGCTACTTTATTTTAGAAACAGTACTATAATCTTATTATAACTTTCGTGAGACATATTTTATTATTGTTTTAAGCGGTTTACAGTCACGTGAAATTGTTCGAAACATGTCGGGCCGTTCCTGATAATTTCACATGAGTATAAACCGTTTTATACAATAAATAAATAGCAAATATGTACAAAAAAAGTTAAAATATACATTACATAATATCCTAGCCGTAATCGTAAAATAAATAAATTCACAAATCGAACAATTATTGTTGTTTTATTAAAATATAGGTACATGCTTTTATAAAAAATCTGCATTTCTTGTAATCAGGAGACTTTTTCAAAGCTGTTCCTCGCGACCCCCCTGGATATGTGCCGCGACCCACATGGGGGTCGCGACCCACACTTTGAAAAACACTGGTGTACAGCAATCGAACATAACGTCAATTTATTAACGCATTGTTCTACAGCCTATGATCACAAAACAGATAGGTAGGTACAGAAATCAATCTACATACAAGCGCGCTCGAGCAAACGCACACAGACATTGCTCACGGACACGATATCTCGGACCAGTTCAGACCAGTGCGAGCGCGAGTGCCATCCGCTTGACGTGTCCGTGAGCAATGTCTATGTGTGCGTTTGCTCGAGCGCGCTTGATGTAGATTGATTTCTGTACCTATCTGTTTTGTGCTATGATGTTACCATAATGTGGCAGAACGGACAACTAATCTTCCAACATCTCTAACAGGACAAAATAATCGTTTTCATCCCCCAAAAGAGGTACCTCACGCCACATTAGCGCCACCTGTGTCCGATAATGAGTAACGGCGTCCGATTAGCTGTAATAACCAGCTTAATGGCCATCCCGATGACCACTACGTTAAATATAGTGGAAATCCGGTGTTTGCTGCGCAAGTTTTGGTATAAAACGTTATTCCACCGTAGCAATGTGTTGGATAGGGATACTACACGTTACATTGACAAAAAATTTACTACATAGGGGAGAGTAACCTATATTGAACCGGCGCTTAAATTGGACCACTTCTGTATTTCTACCAAATAACACAATTTATTTACACTGGCAACAAAAAATGAAGCGACGACAGCGCCATAATCAGTCCACCAATTTGCATCGACACTGTTCTGTGGTTGCGTCTGTTATCGGAAAAAAACGTTTTTTGGCTGTTTTAATGTAAATTTTGCCTGTGTTACCTAAGGACCTTGTTCGTCGTAATGGTCAGTCAGAATTTTGGAAGACATTTAATAAAAAGCTTGTTTTATATTGTTTTAAGTGTCGGTTAACGAACACGAATCTTTTGAGCTTATGATTTTATTTTTGTCGATGAATTCAAATTCTAACATGGCCCCTATATTGGACCTCTCCATGGTTCCTAAATTGTACTACATGAACTGGCTACATGAGACCTGCACCACTAATCCCGATATTTGTGATGATTTTTTGAATGAATATTTCATTATTCTATTCAGTATATTGTTGATGATTTGTAGCGTTGTTGATTTTTTGAGTTTATATATCTTAACTGATTGTTAGAATGCTTAAAACATTATTATTGTGTTGATTTAGTAAGACTGCAAAGAGTTCCCAGAAATAATATCGTTCCTATTTGAAAGACTGGTTAAGTTAAATCATGAAAATAAATAATATTGATGTAAAATGGTGTTTTTGAATTTAATTTCATATTTTTATTTGTTATGGTACAATTAAGGGGTCTAGTGGTTCAATATAAGATACCAGTTTCGTTAATTGGACCGAATGACAACCTTTACTAAAAAAAAATTTTTACTAGTTGCGATTATCCTATAATATTAACAGACTGGTATTATCTAGATACTAAATGAAGCTACATTATGAGTAATGTTTCATTAGTATATCTCTAAAGAATTTGGTGAAATGTGACTTAATGTCAAAAGTGGTTCAATATAGGTTACTCTCCCCTACATTTATTGCAGACTGTACTTGTTCGGGTTTACCCAGTTTTGTTGAAAAACGGATTGGACGTTTGTTTTATTTCATCTACGTATCATTTAAAACTGTACAATATTTGGGGTTGTTATTAAACAAATCTAACCTAACCTAATCAATCAATAATGAATATTTTCAAAAATATGAAAAACATACGTCTTATGCCAAAAAAATGTCGATGAAATAAAACAATGTTGATCCTATCCCATATATCTAATATAGTCAATTACATAACTTAGGGCGCAAAGCGCAGATGTTGGCCCTCACCGGCCCAGACCGAAGGTGAGGGCCGTAAATATGCGATCTGGGGCTTTACGAATTCCGCCCGTGGATTGTCTAAAGAATTACGTCTTGCGTTCGCCAAGAAGTGAGATTTTCGCCCAAGAATATCCCACTTATAGCCTAGGGTGGCGAAAACTATTATCTCTTATTCAGGCAGTAGCAGCACATACTTATTTAGTTAAACTTAGTCACTTACCGCCCATATCGTCTAAATTAATCGGAAACCTACCCGTATTAAAACCAATCTCCGCCTGCGGCTTAACCTCAAAGGCTGTAATAGATTCCTCTTAATATTCCTAACGCCTTAAGAGTTCGGGCCCTTTCATACCTCCAACCAATTCAGACTCATTGTTACATCTTAGTTGAACCTTAAAGAAACGGCCGCCGTAACTTGACCCGTCTCATCTTGAAATGTAAAGGGGAATGTTTAGGGAAATTGATGGTGTATAGATTGTGGCGGGTCTGGTTATAATGGGCGTCTGCTCGATCGGATTCCTGGCTAGGTGAGATAAAGCCATAAGTTATTTTACGCGTTGACGAAGCTTGCAGGGAAATGTGGAAAAATTGGATTATTGTGCTTTATTTATTCCTGTTCTTACGAGTAACAAGATTAATGTACATTTTGAAAATATTCGAGGTTTCCAAAAACCACCTTTGTCAATTCAAAATACTGAAAACACGGGCTCCAGATCGGTGCCGAGCGGCAAGGTGCACAGAAGGCTGGCCGCATGACCACGCTGAATAGCCAGATGCCCTACATTCAATCTGAAGAAAGTATTTGACGACGCGGTTGGTGCAGTGGTTAAGCAACTGCTTACTGAACCGACGGTCCTGGGTTCGAATCCCGGCCAGGGCAAATATTTGTGTGATGAACTCGAATATTTGTGTCTGGGTCATGGATGTTATTTGTATTTAAGTATGTATTTATCTATATAAGTATGTATATCTTCATCTAGTGTCCATAACACAAGCCGTGGGACTAGATTGATTTGTTTGAGGTTGTCCGATATTTTTTATCATCATCAAATACTTGGCACTCCAGAAACTTAAATGTTTCATCTGATTCTAATATGACATAAAACTTACTTTAGGTACCTCTTTTCCATTTTCTTTTATATTATGTGATTTTTGCTTCAATAAATCGATACAATACATTTTAGTCTGCTCTACTTAATTGGATTGAATTTGTTGGCGTCTTGGCATCGACAAGATTGCTATAGCTGAGACGTGCGCGCTGCTCAACCGGCCAATATAAACCAATATATCGCCTTTCAGAGGTTTCCACGCTTTGTCAGCCATGTGAAGTGACGCTTTCGGGGTTGGTTGCTCGTATGAGCGTTCGTGAGCGCGGGAGCATAAGCGTTTAGCGTTTGTAGCTTGACCAACCAATACAAAACAATATATTGCCTTATTTGTAATTATAAATTTTTAGTTTTCGCGCTTTGTCAGCCGTATGAAGTGATGCTTTTCGGGTTGGTTGCCAGTGACAATATTAGCGAATGCGGGGAAGGTTTTCGCTGACATCATTACGACACTCGACGCCTTTCTTTCTTCCTTCTGGCCCTTTCGAACTTTCAATATGTGAGTCGCGCAGTCAGGCAAAGTCGCACTTAGTTGCGATTGCCCGCCTGAAGCTAGAAAGAGAGTGACAAAATCAAACTGATCAATTAATGTTGCCAGTAGCATGTACACTTTGATTAACATCTGTTGTCTTTTGTAGAGACGCTCTGAGAATTTGTAACCACCAGTGTCAGCTGTAGGGGAATCGCTAACACTCAGCCCACACCCTTACCTCACCACGAGCCCGCCGAACGCGAACGCCTCACTAAAAGCCCCTCCACTCGCCACTTATTGTACCATTGTGCTCCATTGTTTTGTTCTAGTGGCTTTCCCACCGTAACCCACAAACTGGTTATGTAAGGCGCCCTGCACCTCTAGCTTAACTGTGACTAAGGTGTACTCGGGTAATTCCGAAAGTCGGGTTATTCCGAACATTTTTTGCGCTGGCAACACTTCCTCAGATAGGTACTATACACTTCTACAGTAAGGTCAGTAAGAAGAAGTGTTGCTAGCGCAAAAAATGATCCCCGTTTATTAGATATCAGTAATTTTCGGAATAACCCGACATTCGGAATTACCCTGTCACTTTCCTTTCAATACCGTCCGAGCGAGGCAGCTGATGCCAAGTCGTGCGAGAAGCGAAGTCGCAGTAAGATATGCTAGTCCGGCTGGAATTAAAAGACGGCTAAGCACGAGCAGGTGGGTAGCTGCTGGTTCTTGCAAGCTCGGTCAAAAATACTGGACCTTTTTTTCAGAATTATCTTATTCCTTATTTTATTTATAAACGTTAAAGCATTTCGTTTTCCAATATACTCCTTAACTAACAACATGGGAGCATAGACAGACATTTTGACACATTAAAGCAAAACGGGACTTAATTGTGTTCAAAAACTTGTGTTGTGGACTTTCTTACCATTCACACTAAAGCAGAAACTCACACATCAATTTTATTTCAGATACAGTTTGTTCCAAAACAGTGTCTTACACATGGATGAATGTCCCACAGAACTTTTAAATACGATGACAAACGTCAACGTCTTCCTATAGTGGCTCCCTTGGCCGAGCACTATCGCTCAGATTGTGCGATGTGTCCAGTACCATTGCAATAAAACGCAATCACCAATGAAAACTTAGAAAATATGTTTTCCTTCCCTAGTGCGTAAAGAACCCTAACAGCCGAATGCAACGGGGTCGGTATGCTATTGTGTAGCACATAGCCGAGTCAGCATTGCCAACCTTTGCACAATGCCAGAATGCATGTTTGTGCCCCGAATAATATGCAACTTGCATTGTGCCGCATTCTTTCAAAAGACGACATTTTCATGTTTTTCCCAGTGTTGTGTCGTACCTGCTATTGCCTTATGGTTTTCATTTCGTTTTAGTGTTTAGATCTACTTTCAAATATGTTATACCAAATTTAACTAATGTAACTTACAAATACTTCAAAATGGATAGAATTTCATATTATGGAGCAAATTGATAAAATTAAGAAGTTCTGATTTTACTACGGATTCTTTGACTGAAGTTAAAACATCTTAAACAGCCATAAAATGTTACTCAGTTACAGCGATATCTACATGCGCCTTGGTGAAAAATCACCTTAATATATCCTACACGTAGTCAACATACTTTACTCAAGTGAGCAAAGTTAACCTTTGCCATTTCGAGCCAAAACAACATAAGGAAACGGGTGCCATAAACCAAACGCCTAAGTGGGCGGAAAATAAAACTTTCTCCACTACCTTAATGCCTTGATATGCCTAATAGAAGAGAGTACAACACACATAAATTTGTGTAGGCCGTAAATGTACCTAAACATTTCTAAACAAGCTATATCTTATGGGATGTTCTTGTTTTACTAAGTTTATATTTAACTTCAACGTTGATAGATACACTTACTTTTGTATTAAACGAGTCTTCAATGGGCATCAAAAACATTTGTATACTAATATCTATTTGATGTACCTAATTGTAAATTTGTGTATAT
The DNA here is from genome assembly GCA_932273695.1 of Apotomis betuletana. Classification (NCBI taxonomy): domain Eukaryota; kingdom Metazoa; phylum Arthropoda; class Insecta; order Lepidoptera; family Tortricidae; genus Apotomis; species Apotomis betuletana. The sequence continues at coordinate 4,314,831 of OW026305.1, forward strand.
TTCGGATTCTCACGATGGTACTCTGATTACTTGTACAGCTATATGTTCTACTTCAACTTCTCATTTTGATAGTTTATAATTTATAATAAAGGAACCTACAAATTATCCCCACCATTTTAAAAAGAACAAATATTAAATATTCTTGTTATTACTTTTTGCACAGTCCGTAAATATAGCGATACGAGCTGGTACAATGGTCACTTTTACCTTGTTCAAACGTTTGGACAATGCAATAAAAATTTAATATGCGGCTACATCAAATGCAGGCCGGGAAACGCACCATTCCCGTCCCGTTTTTATTGCGGGCCTTATTAAACCTGCCGTGTTTGCTCGCGTTTGGTCATTTTTAGTCCATATACGAGTTCTAATTACATGCAATGTGACGTTTTTCCACCGCTAATGTTAATTGCTTGCTGTTATATTAACAGTATTCGACTAGCCATATAGTACTTAAATATCTATAGTACTTATAGCGATGTTAATATAAAATAGGTTGTAAATAGTAAAAGAAGGTGCGAACAAAGCGTTGAAAATGTTGTTTAAGCTTAGTTATCTCATTGTTAGGTGTCCTTACTGATACATTTTGATCCATTGGTATATTTTGTACCTACTACTATGATGCAATAGTACTTGACTTTACCTCATTAATTCATGTCTCCTGTCACAATTACTACGCAATATAATACAAAAACTAGGCAGTCAAGTCGTCGACAAAAAAAACTTATCGTTTAGCAAAGCAAGCTTTTCCCTTGTAAATCGGAAAGACGTTAAGCATGATTAATAATTCAGCCGAAAGGAACGCCTGAAATGTTAATGCCAGGCCAAGGCCTCCAACAACGGAAATTACCTACAGTAAAGGTTTTCATGTTAGCTGGGTACTTGTTAACATTCGACAATGCTCCTTTTTTTTAAGTTAGCCCACTCCGATAGTAATTTAACACTTTTATAATCGTGTAATTACTATATAGCTCAAGCTTTAGTTAATTCGACGATGCGGTTGGCGCATATATTTGTGCCTGGGTCATGGATGTTATTTATATAAATATGTATTTATATATTATGTATACCGTCGTCTAGTACAGTCGCCTTCAGATATATCGCAGCATATAAGGCGTTAATATATATCAGAACATGTACTGTAACGCCCAGTCAATAAGAGTCGTGTTTAGATATTCATGAAAGCCTTATATGCTGCGATATATCTTATGACGACTGTACAAGCATTGCTTAGTTTGGGACAAGGTTGATTTGTGTAAGATTGTCCCGTCCTAAAAAAAATACTAACAAAAAATCTATTAAATTAAAAATTAGGACGAAGCGAGCGAAAATTCTCCGTTTCAGCTTGGCCAAAAATTATTTTGTATGTCCGGATATCCGTTTGTCCCGATTTCCGGTGGTTCTCGCCTACATGCTATATTTTTCAACCGATTGTCGTGTCTTTTGGGAGCAGGTTCAATAATTAAATAGTTTGTGTTTTGTCGTGTCTGTTTTTCTAAAATTATCAATATGGCGGAGAAATAAGGGTTGATAACGTAAAAAGTCGAACTCAGGTCGTAGAGCCACTAGTAAGTAATAGTATGTATTTGGGGATGGGGCAGGTAAAACGTATAAAACGTTTAACGTCTCTATATATAATAAGTTTCTGTCAAAAATGACATTTTAGTGGAAAGCTTTTATAGCCGACTGTACTTTTCTTTAGATATCCATCAAATGCTCACTGAGACGATTCTAAAGAGCCCAAGCTCGGTAGCATTGCTTTTTCTATTATAGAGTTCCTATGGCCACCTTCCGGCTCCATCATCAGATCAGCCCCATGGTACCATATTATTGTATTGTCATCAAAGTTAAGTAAGTATGCAAAATTTCAGCTCAATCGGTTGACGATATCTGCTTCAAAATTGAGTTGCAAGATTTCACCCGAACATACATACTTTAAACATACCATGCAAGTTAATAAATAAAAGCTTTAAAAATTACTTTCTGTAACAGAATCGTTACATCGTCTGACACTTTCCGTCATACTTCAAATCTAACGCATTCCTTATTTCATTCTATTATTTAAACTTACATCAATCGTCTTCCATGTAGCCAGCGCCTTACACTGAGCCAGTACCAATCCGTGTTTATATGTTTGTAGTGTACATAAGAAAACAATTTAACAGTAATAGTAGTAGTAATAGTATACATTATACCAAGAGTGTAGACGATAATTCACTGCCAAGATCCTTTCAAATTGGTTAATTACTGGCTTTCGTGGGCAAAAGTTTCGCCTGGCCCGCTTCCAGATCAATTCAGCATTCACTTGGATTTATATCCCACTAGCTAACTAATAGAACTACCTAGCTTAACTATAACTAAGCTGTTTCCCGTTTGGTTTAAAATTATTATGGACAGTTATATAGGTGTCTACGGATAAATTACCTATAGCTAAACGAAAGTTTACCCGCGACTGTCGTCCTCATTACTGATAATCATGTGTTCTATCCACATTTTAAATCATGAGCATAATAATGTTTAATTGGTATACATTTAGGAATTATATTCTGATTTTGTATAGTTACCTATATCTACTTGAATAAGTTGCAATTTGTTTATTTGTGGTTTTAGTAACACGCAGTTCCGGTTCCTTTTCTCTGTGTTACATTATCCTCTCGTGCACCTAATCTCACCATTACTAACCTAATTTCAAGGCAACATCTTAACCCGCTATACAATGTAAACAAACATAATCTAAGCAGGTAAAGCAAGCTCCATAAACCGCCTCGGTAAACGTCAAATTTCAAATTTAGAACGGCACGTAATTTAGGCGCGTTCACAGATACGGCTAAGTTGCACGAACGCGTACATTTTTAATATATTAGCGAAGTGGGTCAGGTGCACACCTGCCACGTGCTCGTTTGGGCTGTGTGTGCGCGGCTTTATCTGCCGTTTGTTTTGAGTATGTAGATCACATGTGTATGGCGTAATTTGTCATTCAGGGGAAATTTTTGACGAAATTCACCGGCGCGTTGCGTTTGCGTCGAGTTGTGAAAAGTATTACCCTGTATTTTAAACTCATTTATCAGATTGTGAAAAGCTTTTAGATAAATGATAGCAGAGCTACAGGCGCTCACACTCACACACATACACATACACATACACATACACACCTTTACCATTTAAACTTAAAGCTAGAGTATATACTTACAACTACGGTCACAAGGCTTTATTAATTATTATATTTGAATGACATGTATTCTGAAAAGACATAATATAATATATGTATAGTACATTGATTTCGTCACACCTATTTATTGTTCTACTACACCGTATTTAATCCCTGAACCTCTGCCCACCCAACCTGCACTAACTCGTCAGGGCCTATTTGCGACCTCTCGTTATCGGCAGGTGCCAACCCTGCCCTAATTGGGTCTGGCTGAACTTCGACGGACTTCTGACGAGTTCTGATAGCCTGGTACAATGTTCATCGGCGTTGATACAGTAAATGTTGTGGAGGAGAAAGTCTCGTCAAATATTTTTAAATCGAGTTCATTCCATGAACTACGGACGGACTTATGACGAGTTATGATAGCCTGGTGCAATGCTGCCGTGCTAAGGTAAAAGGCGACCTTTTGCTATGGAGCTTCATACATCAAGATCGCCTTTTAGCACGGCAGAACGATACAATAAACGTTGTGAAGAAGGTCTAGTCAAATATTTTAAATTAGAGTTTATTCCATACACTACAGACGAACTTCTGCCCAGTTCTGATAGGCTGGTACAGTAAGCATCATGTAGTTAGTACACGTACCATACCAATATGGCTATAGTCTGTCTGTGCGTCCGTACCGTGCATCAGTTCAGGTGCGCGGTCAAAATCCCTGGATATACAATTAGGGGACATTGATACGGGGCGAACAGCCGCTGGTGCAATACAAAGGCGATAGCGATTCATTCATAGCTTTATTTGACCGAGCGAGCGAAGCGTCGCCATTTCAGCTTGGGCAAAAATGCTTTCATATGTCTAGTTGTACGGAGCCAAGTCTGCTGCCTTGAGGAATTCCGTTTTCAATAACCTTTAACTGAGACCTAAAGTCATTTTAAGAATGACTTCATTGTTGGTGTGTATAATTTTGCTAATTTCAAGACATTTCAGTTTGTTAGGTTCTCTAACCAATCAAGAGCTTTTCTTCTGGTTCCAGAGACCTCAAATTTGTAGGTACGTAAATATTTTACCAAGGAAACTCTCGTGTGTCTTAGAAATTTATAGTACATTATCGTAGGGGCTGCAAAGTAAGCAATAGATGAACTAGTAAATTTCGAAGGCCGACCCACAGGGGAGGTACAGTCGAGTTCATTTACATCTACACACTTACGAGAACAAAAATATCTGAACACGACCTGTCAGGAGCATAAAGTCGTCTTCAGATATTTTTGTTCTCGTAAGTGTGTAGATGTAAATGAACTCGACTGTACCTACTGTATTCAGGTAATCTATAACCACATTTTCGAGCAGTGTCGTGAAAAATACATAATTATGAAACTTGAGTTTACGACTAGCCACTTTCGTGCCCGAACGCAGCTCATGGCTAAGAATCGCGAATCGATTCAAAACATGCTGTGTGATGTTTGACTTCAACGACGTGAACAAACCCGTTTTATTTATGTATTTTACTGTAAATATGTTCTATATCTCTATGGAGGTATATGTGGTTTACGACGAAGAGGATTTATATATTTTACATGCCTAGAAAACTCCCGTGACTCACAGACATATTAAATTGCATATAAAACAAAGTCGAATATCGTTCAACATATTTCGGATTAGTTCGCGATTCATCCTCAGTAGCGCCGATCACTCGCAGCGGGGGCCAATCGAAAGCTCATTCTCATGAAGTGATGTTGTATTGTATTTTAATACGCGGCTAAATATCAGCAGCTTGGGCCACACTAACGCCCGGGCGGGTTTAATAGATAAGATTTACGACAGCACTCATCTGGTCAAGGGTTGCACGCGGTAATTTGTCGCGAGGGGTGGCTATGGCCGCGGCATATCGCGTTACGAAACACAACCGGGCCGGTTTGATGAACGCATTGGAAATTCATAGCTGTCTCCGTAAACCGCCGTTTTAATATACATAAAGTGTAAAAGCAAACTAGAATTATTGATTTATTATCCAAAAATTCCTAGACCCAATTGCGGGTTTTAATAAATGCACAATAAGGAAAACTACATTTAGTGCAATCTGGAGGGCACAAAGTTTTTGAATTAAAAAAAACTTGCGATTAAGAATTTGATATTTTGTAGGTATAATATATTATACGAAAAGAACCGTTTCTTTTCGTGTAGTTCGCGCACTGATGGTTCCGTACAAACACTTACCGTATCTTAACTGGCCGGGTTAAGATATAAGTTTGCACCTGGTCTTATATGGGGCCGGATACAAATGAGGTGCAAAGTTAACGCAATCGATCACGTTTGTTGTATGGAAGCCCTACTCGAATATTTATTTTATTCTGCTATCGCGGTTCATGAGATACAGCCTGGTGACAGACAGATAGACGGACGGACGGAGGGACAGTCTAAGTAACGGGGTCCCAATTTTATCCTTTGGGTACGAAACCCTAAAAAATTAAGAAGTTGAAGTCGTCAGACGTGTGAAGTCATTTATTTAGCCCCTAACGAAGTAAAACAGACCATCAAATGATAAAAACTTATAATAAAATTATTAAAAGTCTCCAAGTTCACATTCCATTCCTTACAAAACTAATAATAGCCCAACTATTCTCTATAAATAGGAATCCACCCTACGGGCTGGTCGATACTGCCGTGACTGGCCGCCGTAAAAAAACAACATAGGAAAAAAACAAAACATTAAATTATACTGTAATAAGCCGAAGGCCCGAAGCCCAAACAGCCAGGGTGATCGACCGCGCGCGGTACCCTAGATTTTCCACATGGGAAATTCGCGAAAAAGTAAATTGTTTATGGTCGCCCCGTTTTTTTAATTACCTTAAAGGGTGTGGTAAGGATGGATTGTGCCACAACCTTCATTCATTGGCGTATTTAGGGGGGTGGCCGGGTGGGCCGTGCCCACCCCAATATGGTCTAGCGCCCATCCCAGGATTTTGGGTTACCCATACAAAGTCATGACTTCAACTCATAGGCCATGGCCAGGCCCCCACCCAGGCCCCACCTAAAAAAAAATCTTAGATACGCCAATGCCTTCATTTACGGCATACCGATGTCTATGCAATAACGTGTTTTGGGTTTGTTTATAATTATTTCTTAATAGTTGTCCTTGCGTTCTTATCATTTATCAAATATGCATAACCATAATACGACATGTAAGACATTAGCCAAGCATAATTATTTATTTTGTCTGCGGTAGTCGGTATTTCCTCATGTAATATAGTAGGAAGAAAATGTATATTACAAAGATAAATGCATATAAGATAGGTAGGTATTATGTTACCGCCAATTTATCGTCCAAATTTAAGGTATGATACGGAATATCAATAAAACCGCCTATTAAATTCTCTTCATAGCGCCGTAGTCCAAGCCAGTTCGAATTTCAAATACTTCGAATTTGAATTTAGAATATTGGAAACGGTTGCGTTCTATTGTAATCAAAAATCTGACTGGATGGAATGAAAAAGGAACGTTGTGTGCCATGTTAAGTTCTCTACGTTTTATTGAAAGGTCACCCTAACTTTTTAAATTATTATATAGTCGTAATTTCAGCAACATGGTGGCAGTTAGTATTGGCATGGCAGCATTTAGATGTGCATAGTGATCACAGACAAACAATGAATAATCTGATGAAAAGGTAAACTAAATATACCTACAGGTAACTAAGTCGCAGTACCTAGTTATGGAACAAAATCGTTTGTAAAATTGTAATTTAACCAGTCGCGGATTTATTTTTACAAAGTCTTCACTCAGTCACAGATCCGAGATAAATCTACTCAAATAACTCCATTAGGTTTTTCTTAATACCGTAATCTGCTCTCAGCGGTGTATTAATAATTAAACTAGGGCGAGATGATTATTCCCGGTCGGGGGTTTTGTTTTAAAGAATTTAGCTGTAAGCCGATTTCGAGGGCCCCTGGTTTGGTTCGGCTTTTGAGAATTAAGAATTAAAATTGCAGGTCGGATTTCGGTTTAAATTAATATTGCTGAGGTGAAAAGCTTAGTATATAAACATATTCGTATTGTCATTTTGACACAGATAAGTAGTCCAATTGTAAATTGTTCGCAACATCATTACTATTATTACAACGCGTGAAAAAAAATCTAAAGCATAGCTGTGCTTTTGTTACCACATACCAATCGCAACCCAAAAATTACTTACAAAACTGAACTGAAAACTGTTTATATTTAGAACGCTCGTTTGTTCCAAATCTGAAATCATAAACAAACGAAAACAATTCAAAATTCGAACGCGTCATTTGACAGCGTCGCGAACGGAAGCCGCCCGCTAATGAAGTGGCGACGACGACGAGTGCACTTCCCTGTTGTCTCTCTTTCACACGTTTGTCCCATCGATCTATCCTCTCTTTCTCGCGTAGAATATGCAAATCCTCGCGTCTAGAGATTATGCTCAGTTGGCGAGTTTGATCCATCTACGTAATGAAGTACGTTGAGGAAGATCGTTCCGGCTTTTGTTGCCTTTTTTCGAGACTCTCTGGAATGACACAGTGCTCCGTTCTTATGGTAAATGAAAAGTGTGGTGAAGAATAGGGGCTTTATTGAAACATCTTCTTGTAATAAGATGCCAGTCACAGCGTGTATGGAAATACTGTGCTCTACCAAGAAGTCTCTTTTCTTCCTTTTATTACCTTATATATAGATTCATAGCTTGACGGTGTTTTATATTTCTAAGTAATATTTCATTAAAAATATCACTAGGCACTTATTCATTATTTACTAAGTACTTATACTTAACCTAATCCGTAGGTGAACCAAAATTTAGTGTACTTACCTACATAACTTTAAAGACACTAATGACGCCATTGAGCTGGCCTGAAGATGAAGAGCCGACAGGTGGTCAACAATAAAATATGTCAATCTTACCAAATTTGAACTCCTTAGAATACTCGGCGAGTAAGTAGTTGGCAAATGTTTAAAGAAAAGTAAATATTAATAACATGCTTGTCACAATAAAAAAACATTTTTGCATCAATGGAAAAAACTTACTATCGTTAAATTAAGGTCTTTATACATTTTAGTTTTTTCATATTATGAAAAATATATTGATAATTTGTACAAAATAGACATAGAGCTATTTCATGCTTTTATAGCGGGCAGTCGAAAATAAGTTGAAAAAAAAAAAACAATTTTCTGCGTGAATTTTGTCACTTTCGAGTAGTTTTGAAACAAAAATTATCAATTCCAAATTAAAACTATAGATTTGATAATAGTATGTTAAGAAACCTATATAAATCACAGAGAAGCATGTATAAAACAATCAGCATTTTTTAACGAATATGCAATGATTATCTTAGGGGGCCTTAAGATAATCATTGCATTTCCGAACACTATTTAAACATGAGCTACCTTCTGCCAACATTACTAACAAAATTTCCGTACAATACGGTATGAGCCCGCCATCAGTTCCATGTCTGCCAACTTGAGCGCGTGCCGCGCATAGACAATCGCAGAGGATTCACTTAGTCCGTAATTTAGTGCATCACACGTAGCTTAGGACAGGATGGGAAAACTTGACACTTTGTGCTCGATTTGAGGTAGCAGGATAATTTGGTTGTTTTCTGGCAATCTTTAAGTATTATGGAGTTAATTAAAACGTGTTATATACCGGGTCTATCGCGAAGTATTTTTATTAACCATCATTGTCTGCATCAAAAGTAACTGTCAATTTTACTACTGCCTTATGTCAAATTGTATACTAATATTGACTATTTTTCATGCTGACTGTATTTATACACGAGATGATACGTCATAATATGACATATATTATATATAACTATAATAACCTCGCGTCCTTTACAAAGTGCTAAATAAACTGTACTCTAAAGTCCGAATATTTTTTAACCCCTTATGTCGACAATGGACGACCGACCTACAGGTAGCCTCAATTCCCGAGTGTTTGTTTTCTCCCGCGAAAAAGATATTGGACACGTGATTGCTCACAGCCAATGAAATTTGAGTAATAGCAATAGTTTGTCCTTGAAGTTCGATAGAGATATCGTACCTAGTCGCCTTCATTCTTGCGACGCGTGCTCAGGAGTCTACAGCTATGGCGGCACGTGGTCGACGCAGTAAGTAAAACTTATATTTTTTTGTTAAATTTGCTCGTTTTAACGTAGTTTTTTTATAGAATTGCAAATAAGTAAACATTCTTTCAAAATCACATACTTTTGTGTAGAAATGAAGTACAGTAAAGTAAATAAACCGTCGTAAAAATATTAAACCTATACAAAGACCTATCGTTCGTAGTGTATGTTTTAAGTATGTGAAATTGATCTTATGTAAATCACTTTCGGCACTAATACTTAAAGTAGTGCATGTTTTATTTTCAGCGTTACGAGACCGTGATATTACAGCATTACTAAATTATTCCGAATTTGAAGACTCCAGTGGCGATGAAGACTTTATTGAGGACACCCACGCTTTCATAAGTGAATCTCGATCTTCCGCTGACGAAGACTCGAGCGAGTCGAGCGATAGCTAAGACAGTGATGATAACAATTTACCAAAGGTTGCTTAAGTTTTATTGTATTAAAACCGAGAATTTTCCTAGAATATTGAATCAGACTTGATTCAATTTTCATGTGACTTTAATATTCATATATTTATTAAAGGCAATTTGCCTTAATTTTGTTCTTATTTGAAAAGAACGATCTCTCAATGTAGAATTAAGTTGTTTTGATGTTAGTTAAAGATATTAAGATTTAATTACAAACATAATTTAAAGCGAAATGCTACTTAGAAATATGTTAAGCACTTGCAATCATATTGATCCTGATCGCAAATAAAAATCTCAGTTAGATACTTAGAGATATTAAGTTTTTTTGAGTTTATCAAAGGTGTTTTTTCATGAAAAACATTATAAAACTAAGTGTTGATTGGGTAAATTTTTTACTTTTTATGATTATATTAAAAAACAATAAAAATATGATTATGTTTATTACTCAATGTGTAACATTCCATTAAATTTCATTAAAATTTTAAATAATATGTTTAATTTATTCACGTAACCTACATATGCTTGAATGACCTAAAGTCCTTTATAAAAGACAAAAAATACCTAAACAGAAATATGTTCAATGTCTTTATCAAACAATATCAAAAAACATTTGTTTTAGTGAAAACTTGAGAAATACCTTAGTGTATGTTTTTTTCAACAGCCAAGGTCTCGGACTTTGCAACAGAAACAGTTTAATGCTTTGTAAAGTACATTCGGCTATAGTGGCAAGGAATTTCAGTTAAATGCTCGGTGTCAGGAGGATATGTATGTTTATCGTCCTCTAGTGTCTATAACACAAACCTACTAGAGCTTACTGTGAGACTAGATCGATTTGTGTGAGGTTGTCTGGTATTTATTTATTTATAAGGTAAATAAGAAAAACATCGCGATAGATCATATATAATAGGTTTAAATTATATGTACAAGCCGCAAAAGTATAAAGTGTTATATAATAGTGCTCTCACCCTCTAATTGATATACTCTGTCCTTGTTGCAGGATGGAGGAGACAGTGCGATCGCTGCTGCAGTACAAGGGCCGCGTGGAGACTCTGAAGCAGGAGAAGACTTCCTTGTCTTCAGCCCTGGAGGTAAGCATCCTACAATAAAACGATTATAAGTAAAAACTAAGTATGTAAACACTTTATTGTACACAAAAACAGTTAAAAATACATCTATTACCAATAAAATAGGTACAAAGGCGAACTTAACGCGAACTTTCCTATACCTTCAAAGTTATTATCTCGTTATACTCTATGACACTTCCTTTCTGAAACACCAGGACAGTCAAAGTCGAAAAATGTATATTTTTCGCTTTAAAATTATCAAATACTCTTATATCCAGTGTCCAATGTCAGAGAATGTGTATTTTATCGCTACAAAGCATTTTGTGTTGACTGCACATCAAAATGATACAGAAGTACGTACACTTACAACAACGCGTGACAAAAGTTAACTATAAGTACAATTCTACAATTAAATAGTCGAAGGAACAGGAATCCCCATTTGCTGCAAAACATAAATGTAACCTGACTGTGAAAACAACGTGTCTTCTCATGTCTACCCTCCAGTATAAAATATAAAAAAAAAATTAACTAACGGCGTTTTTCACCATATTCACATAAAACTCCCATATCGATCCCTTTTGATCGTAAATTGCCCGCATTCCCGACTTACCATTTTAAAAATTCAGTAAGAATGCATGACGCATTCCAACAAATACCAGTATAAAATGACCTACGACTTTCCAGGCAAACCGGAAGTACTTATACTAGAAATTGCAAAGTCAACAGCTATTTGAGGAAATAATTTGGCATTGACATAACTCAATCGATGTCTATCTTTTCAGAGTGTTAAGAAGATAGTTAAATACATATAAATTATGTAATCTATTGTTTTACAAGCTTTATAAGCGCTTAAACGGCCCTTAATACAACTAATTTAAGCTAAATAAAGGTTGTATAAACCTTAATGGAGCAATATGTACTACTTGGAATATTGCCATATCATTCGCTTGACTATACAACTTGACTGCTTCTCGATACAAGTTACAATATACATGTATAAAGAAGTCATTCGAAGGATCAAGATGAGATCCGTTTCTACAGAGACTACGATTGTTGAGAGATCTTACTCATCATATATACGCCATCAGTGCTCAAGATACAATAGAAAATCTGACACATCAAAGCTTCCAAAATTACAATAGAAAATACGATACCTCTCTCACCAAACCTCCTACTTCGTTCCTTCAACCAAGTCGAGTTTGAATCATATTAAAAGGGAATAAACTCAATTTTCCAACAATAAAATCGAGTAAGTTACGATATTGAAAAATTGGTGTGTTCCCGTTACGGCTTGGTCATTGTTGTTCCCCTCTCGTCAACGTCACCGTTATCTATGAATTTGAATGGCGGACGCGAATTTTGATTTTTCCATTTCCTGTGCTTTGAATGGTACCTGCACCACGCTACCTGAGTTTCCCATTGTGCCGGAACCCCTATTTTTAATATCGGCCCTTAACTTTTCGCGTTGTCAGCCGTTTGGGTGTCTCGCCAATTTTTTTGCGTTTTATATATTTTAGCCAACTTTTTTCCTGGTGTTGATCGGAAATATTGCGTGTTTGACGCTTCGGTTCTTATTTGGAATGGGATATACTATACATGTATCATTCATCTCTCTTACACATTTAACACAACGGGAGTTATCAAAACAAACAAGCGAGGAATTCCTTAAAAATACTCAAGAACATGATTCCAGTGAAAACGGAAATTAGGGTAACAGAATTAATTTATGACATTGCTCTTGCGTCCAAGTACCCGTCGAAAGAAAACCCACTAATTACCAAAAAACAGCGTCCCTTCAAACACACTCATAATCCTTCAAAGAACGTCCAGTTATGACCGACCAGTACAACTCGAGCTACCCCTCTTTTACAAACAATAATAAAGTGCGTCTTGTTGTGGATGTGACAGGGGTCAGGCTATATTGGTGTTTGGAAAATTTTCGAGAATTAATTCGCATCTGCACGGGCAGTAATCCGAGAATGATCGCCTGTCCCCCTCCTCGATAAATGCGCTTTAATGTCGCTAAACGACCGGACAAATTAGGAACAGACCGGCCGGAGTCTTTTTACACTGACTTCGATTAAAGTAACCTATTCCATGTACCTAAATACAAAAACAAGGGAAGGAACAATCGGCTCCAGTTTTGTCATTGTTTAATAACGTAAGAAAACGACCATTAATTGTTGGTAGATAAATTCCAGCCCTAAAAATGTATGATTGCGTAATAAATAAAAAAAAAATCAGTCTAGTCCTTATATTTATGAGCAAAAATGTGATCAAAAATATTTGAACACACCTCTATGCCGTAAACAATATAGGCGAGTTCACATAAATTGGCAAGTAAAGGAAGGTAAAACGTGTGGATGTGAGGCTATTGATAATAATTGTATTTAGACAAAGCCAGACCTATTTCTCATATCAGTTTTTCTCTTTATAGCACTACCCTAAAAAAATTAAGTTGTAATTAAACTCGCGTTCATTGTTTGACACAGTGGGGACGCGTGGGACTCGTTCGATGACTCATAGATGATGAATCGGGCAACCCCTTGCACTGGTGACGTAGACAAGTCATGAGTTAAAGTCATTGATTTGACATGCAGCCGTTTGAGTGATGTATCGGCCATGATCTACTTTCGCAGAACATTGTTTCACTGAATTGTTTCGCATTAATGCTCATGTCACTTTTATCCTAATGAAACCATTAAATTTTCTGAAAAGTTACAAAATGTCTAACCTAACCTATCCTAAACTACCAGGATACACCATAACATTCACAAATGTATTTTCCGTTTCACCTGAAGAAAATGGTTACCTATCAGAAACACTACTTTTTATTTCTCATTTGTAACGTTTCATTTGCCCATTAGCCATTTTTTTCCAAAACAATTGTTCAGGATGATTATAAAACAAACCTAACTTAAAATTTATATGTATCCAATCTAGTTTATATTTTATTTCACATTGCTATCCGAGATAATAACGTATTCATCAAATTATATTTTCTACCTTATCATTGATCGCAGTAAATAGAGGTCATGTCAATCGCTGAAGCCTAACGAGCAATGAGGGAATGAGTGGCATATTGACAGCCCGTCATTCGAGGAATCTTCTTTTCATATTTTCCGCAACAGAGGAAATCAAGAAAATGCTTTACGAGATTGGGTATTGGGTAACCATTCGGCAGTACATTCGAGAAAATATGATCTGTTGTGTGAAAGTTGAACAAATCATATTTGCCAGGCTGAGATAAATATGCATATAGGAGTCAGTAACAAATTATGTAACATGTAACAGTAACAAACTTTGACCTGTTGTCATATTATTGTAGACCTAATATAGAACGTGGTGGTAGTTGCATTTACGCGAAACCTCACATTAAAGCCGTAAACAGGCCTGACTATTGTGAGTTATCTTGCGAGCAATTATTTGACGTATGTGCGATACATATACTAGACGATAATCTACTAATAGTAGGAATTTACCACTCAAATTTAACTAGTCATACCGAATACCTAAGAGCATTCGATATGTTACTAACAAAAATAGACGATGAAAAACTAAATGCAATCATAATGGGAGACATAAACATTGATTTACACTGCAACACCCCTATCACAAGAAAGCTCCTAGATATACTATCCGCTCATCGGTATTGTCAGTGCGTAGAAGAGGCCACTAGAATAGAAGGGGAAAGCGCCACATTACTGGATCACGCTTACTCTAATATCCGGGACGACCGTGTGTACGCGACGTGCGTAAACACCAACCTCAGCGATCACGCAGCGCAGCGCCTGGTCGCGCCGCGCTCGGCGCTCCCCGCGCCCGCACTAATAACAAAGCGCATTTATAGCCAGAAAAATAAATCTTCCTTTGTTACCGCGCTCGAATCCGTAGATTGGCAGGTAGTAGTGGATAGACACCGCGGGGAATGCGAGCACTTCGCAAGCAAGGTCATCAATATCCTGACCTCATTTCTCGACATCCACATTCCATTTAAAAACATCACCGTCCACCCCAAAAATAATCCATGGCTCGACTCTAACTAATCGACCTAAAATTGCTAGTGTTCGACATCATAAATTTATCTAAAAACAACCCCCAAAACAGCGACCTCACATCCACAACATCCAAAATTATAAACTTATACGACTATAAACTACAGACCAAACGGACCGACTATTTCAATTCTTTAATAGAAAAAAATCCCAACAAAAGTAAAGCAATGTGGAGAGTGATCAACACAGAGTTGGCCAGAAAGGCCCACGAACGCGCCGATTACACCGACCTGCTGGTGGACACCGACGGAAACCCGTTTACTTCCAAGCAGCAGCTGGTGGACGCGCTAAACGCGGAGTTTGTAACCGCGGCCGCCGCGTGCGGCGCGCCTCCCGCAGACCGCCTCCGCTGCCTCGCACTCCTGTCTGATCGCTCTTCACAAAGCGACTGCTCCATCAGGTTGGGCCAGTTTACACCGGACGAAGTACACAATATTTTATCAAATATTATAGCCCCGAAAAACAGTACGGATGCCTATGGCCTGTCCGCTAACCTACTCAAACACGCCAGCCCAGCAATCTGTTTCGTCTTAGCCCACCTATTCAACAACTGTATGAGGTTAGGAACATACCCAAGTTGTTTGAAAAAGGTTAAAATCTGCCCCCTATACAAAGGAAAGGGAAAAAAATCAGACCTCAAATCATACCGCCCTATCGCAATGTTTCGAGGTAGGGTTAAATAAAAGATTGCTAGCGTTTTGGACGCCGAGAAACATACTATCGGACAGCCAGTATGCTTACCTCGACAACCGACCTTGTGCGGGAGGTGGTGCACTGCGTGCTGCTTGCACGCGAGGCGAAACGTCACGTAGCCGTCATCTGCTGCGACCTGTCACGTGCTTTCGACACCGCCGACCACGGTCTTGTCGCTGACAAACTCGCTCACTACGGCATCCGCGGTCCTGCATTAAGCTTAGCGATATCTTTTATGACTGGCAGAGCACAGGTAGTGGTCGGCGGTGGTGGAAACGTCGTGTCCTCGGAGCGCCAAAACCTAATGGGCGTCCCTCAAGGATCCTGCCTCTCCAATACATTATTCACCATACTCCTGAACGACCTACCGCAGGCAATAAACGGCGCTAACATATTTATGTACGCTGATGACGTCACGACTATAGTTAGCACGCCCTCCAAACAGGAATTAGAAAGCGCCTTAAACAGTGTAATCAACCAACTGCACAATTGGTTCAAGTCGAACGGCCTAGCACTAAATAAAGACAAAACCTGCTTCATAACTTTTAAATTAAATGGACACGCCGGCGAGACCCTGCGCGTGTGCGCGGCTGATGCCCCTATACAGCATGTGCCCTGCACACGCCTGCTCGGCTTCCACCTAGACCAGACGTTGTCGTGGGAGACGCATATAAACGATATGTGCAGCCGCCTGGGCCGCGCGTGCTTCGCGCTGCGCCGTCTGGCGCGCACTGCCGGCAAGGCGGCGGTGCGAGAGTGTTACTTCGCCACAATCCACTCAGTGCTGACCTACGGTGTGGAACTGTGGGCTATGGCAGCGGATTGGTATCGCGTCTTCTCGATGCAAAAAAGAGCGGTTCGAGCTATGGCAGGCAGGCCGAAGGACGCTCCGGCCCGAGAACTATTCCAGGAGTTCCATATTTTACCCCTACCGTGCCTACTCGTATACCAGGTGGCAACGTTTACGCACGACAACCTGGACATGTTTAAACGCAAGGGTATTAACTCCAGATACCCCTTACGCAGCAACAAAAACCTTAATAGGCTCGTAGCAGCGCCACACCAATTAGCGAAAACTAAAAAATGCATTTATAGCTTGGGACCGATAGTGTACAACCGGCTACCTGAAAATGTAACAAATGCAACTACCACCACAAGTTTCAAAGTACAACTAAAAAAATGGCTTCATGAAAAAAAAATTTACGACTATAAGGATTTTTTTAATCTACCACTAGTATTATAGTGTGTGTATTTTAAATGATACGAAATTGGACATGTAGGTACATGTAATTTATAAAAATTATGTAAGAATCGACTTGTAACAATTGTTATTCAAATAAATCATTTTCATTTTCATTTTCATTTATGAGAATTTAATATAATAAGAACTTCATATTTATAGAGCTTAGGGTTCTGGGTTCAAATCTGCGCATCTACGCAGTCCTTCAGCAAGCTAATTCTACAAGATTATTTAGCAAAATGCCTGTCTTCATCACTCAACAACCCACATGTAGTTTTATCTAAAAGCGATGTCGACGATTATCAAGAAATAAGAAGCCAAAACTTATATCAAAAGGTGTACATGCTTTCTCTATGTTTAATAATTGTATTAAGCGGTTTACACTCACATGAAATTGTCAGGAACGGCCCGACATGTTTCAAACTCGTACGGAGCTCTTCATCAGGTACTGCTACCTGTAGAGTGGCGCGGTAACTTAGTCACATCATAGAAATTATATGTCTCAAGAGAGTTTTGATAGGATTTTTGTCTATATTTATTATTTTACATCGGTCTATTATTCTTCCGGTGCCAGTGCCTAATAGCTCCGGTAGTACTAGTCCGATCTGCAACTGCAAATACCATCACCCTAAACCCCACCCCTGGTCAGATTATACCAACACATTTATAATATCACTGCGAAGGGGACCAACAAATATCTCCAAAGACATAACATTAGAAATACTTAAGACTTAAGATGGCGGCCATTATGGCGGACGACTGACAGACTGGAGATAGTTTGATACGGCCCATCAACCGCTGAGAGCTCCGATTAGTTGTAATGTAATGGGCTCGTGTAGACATAGTGCGACTTATATGTTTATTTACGATGTTTTTTAGGTTATTTAGTGACCTATTGGGACTATTTTGGAAGGAACGGCATGTGATTAGTATGCTAATTATTTGGAGTTTTGGAAGTTTATGACAGACAGTCGGGTGTTGATAAAGCGCAGCTGACTCATGGAACTGACAGACATAGAGAAAAACGAATGAAAATGGATGGCGACTTCAGATTGCGCGACGATAGGCTAGTTTTGCATAACAGAAAATAATTTTGAAAATCGGTCCACAGTTAGCGGAGATATCGGTGGACGTACATAAAAAAATACATCCATAGAAACATAAGACCTCCTCCTTTTTAAAAAGTCGGTTAAAAAGGCTGGACATTACCAATTTTGAAAAAGAATTTCAAAACGTGACGTCCTTTTTCACAATTAAACTACTTCCCTTTGCATGATTTCCGCTAAAATATTTGAATAGACAAAAAGTAAGTCAAATTAACGTTTCGTACATATCTTTGAAAATCATATTGAATGGTTGGTGTACCTAATTTCTAGCGCATTCAGGAAACGTTTGTACTGATGAAACATACCATCACGATGCAACTTATGTACCGAGTGCAATCGATTCGTGAACGACTTGATAACATGTGCTCTAAAACAAAGGATATACCTACAAGTAGAGTAGGTACAAAAAGTGCATTTGAAACATAATGTATTTTTTCCAATCCTAATGATTGTTTCATATACAAGTGATAGCCATTTGAGAACTAAAATATCTACGTTTTAGTACTCAAATGGCTACAACTTTCGACAAAAGCACTCGACGCCCCCGTACGCAGGTACTCGCGAAGGGAAAAATTCTACGAAACTGTAATAAACGCACACACGCTACACTCCTATAAATGACAATACAGACAAATTTTCAATGTGGAACAAGTTACAGAAAACGAGCGAGGCGTAAAATTAGAATACACTACATTTTAACGACTAAGTAAAATTTTGGTCAAATGACAGACATAATTTTTGTGATCCCGCTTACTAAATTCTAATTAATATCTTATTTCTGTAATATAATCTTGGTTGTGGATAAATAAAGTGCTAAATATGTGATTCGGCGGTTTTATTGAGGAAAACATCTACGACATTAAAACTATTGTTTCTGTGTTTCATTTGAAAAGTTTTTTGGTGTATTGTAACGACCTATGTTAATTCAGAAACCATTTCTGGGAAGAGGGATCTTATACTTCAATAACCAATTATATTGTGACAATATGACACATATTAACAGCTGCAATGGAAGTTGAATCTTAACTTCGGAAAACACCTAAAGGCGCTAAAAGACTTGGACGCGACGAAAAATCGAAACAATCCAACACAGAACATTTTCTTCCCATTCTGTTTCTAAAATTTCGTTACTATTGGTTATGTTTCGGGAATGAAACAGTCAAGAACAAAACCTAGATTTTTATGGTAAAATTATCAATGGTATTATCTTAACGCATACGTGTTGTCATAGGCCTGGGAATGGGTGGATTGAAACTTTGCGCGACCAGAGGTCCGTCGAGCGAGAGATCCGAGCGCGGGGGCAATACGAGTGACCGAGACACACGTACCGTGCGTGCTATCGCGCATCCTGTGCCCCGTTAATCCCGCTTCATCGCACCACTTGGACCCCTTTAGCTATAGTCGGACATTAAAATGGCGGAAGGGAAATCGGCTATGCACAATGCCGGGGTTTCCCGGTTTAAAAGGTCCCCCGCTAAACAATAATTCAGCTTCACCCTTCCGAAGTGCAAGGGCGCAGTTACGGGGGCTGTAGGGATGGACGCGGTCGATGATTGGGACTAATTCTACGGCTAAATGGTGGAATTTATATGTTTTGAAATGAAATTAAATAATTTATTCAGTAAGTAGGCCACAAGGGCACTTTTACAACTCAGATTGTAAATCTACCGGCATTTCCCAAGATGAGACCGCTGTTGAGAAGAAAGCCGAAAGAAACTCAACAGTGAGCCATTTTTTCGTAAATCATACTTAAAACAATCACAATAAAAACCACAAAATGTATGTTTGTCAAACCTTTTTTACTTTGTTGTCTTGTTTTATGTTAATACCTCAAAAATTATCCATCGTATCATTCCCGTTGGATATTAACAGATTATGTAACGCTTAAAGTTTAAATATTTCATTATTAACAAAGTGCTGGTATTCGTTTTTTTTTACTATAACCCATACTCATATCATAATTATATAGAGTACCTACCACCAATAAAAAAAACCACGCCTCCATTAAACAATCTTGTTGCAACAAATAAGTTGTAAATTCATTACTTAAAGATGATTTTTTTAACGCTAAAAAGTCTCGAACGGGCTAGTGACATTTTTTTTTTAATTCACACTTGCGGTTCTGTACCGTACACAAATAAAAGAATATAGTTCCTACGATCTTTTAATCTAACACTTGTTTCTAAAAGTAAATCTTGTTTCATGTTGAATCTAAAACAGATAAACTAGATTGTATTACGACCTAGGTCTCAGCCCACTCTGCCCATCACTAGGAGGGTGCATCGTGTTCCCCTCAGCCGCATTTACACTTGCGCACTAATTGTGTTGCCAGTTACTCGGTTATGCTGTTTGCAAACGAATATATAAATTCACATTTTGAATTATTTTAATGTGCCATCTCCACACGGTTCACGGTCAGAGTAATTGATGAATTTGTTACATTACACAAATAGGTATTGCTGTTAAAGTTATTGTCGGCAAATGATAAGCAACGTGCCGCCCATATGGGCAAGGATTAATTTACCATCAGTTGCTAAATGCTAACTCAACACTCAATTTTCACTTGATTCTACTTAAAACGTGATAATATTTTCTTCGGTTTCCGCGACACAGTTACCATTGTCGAAGGTAACTATGTAACGCTAACGTCGTAAAGGTAGATAAAGGAAGGTATAGTAATAGTTACCGAAAAATCAGGAATACGCGATATAATCCATTTAAATTGTTGTACTTATTCAACAAGTAATGTTGAATTTGTTCATGCCAATATCATAGCGATGAGATTAGACGAGTATGAAGGACAGGCCTTTTTTAATCGGTATGTAAATTGCTTAATAATAATTGTAATTGGTAAGAGTTGCGCAATTGAAGTGGCAATGGGCTGGTCAATGTCGCAGAGACAATGACAGGTGGAGTCAGCGAGCGCTACACAGGAGGCCGCGAACGGGTGGCAGAAGCGTTGGAAGACCGCAAGCTAGATGGTCGGACGACATTAAAAAGACGGCAGGGCCGACCTGGAGTAGGATCGCCGCATCAAGATCAGCTTGGAAATCCATGCAAGAGGCATATGTCCAGCAGTGGACGCATATATGCTGAGAAGAAGAAGAAGAAGAAGAAATAGCTTATTCATTTTACGCTTATTAATATTTTTGGAAAACAAATATAAATAACAAGCTTACAAATAAATGTCGATTCACGATAAACCGGTCGCAGTAAAAAAGACACTAACTATGAAAGAGCAGCTCAAAACACTACGGAGTCGCATTTTAAACTGCGAACAAGGCAAGTTATCCATTACGGTATCTGCGGGTAATTCATAATTGCGTTACCAAAGTCCCAGAGCACAGGACGTCTGCGGGACGGGCGCGGGACGGGGGCGGGACGGGAGCGGTTCTGGAGCGGCTCGGGTGCGCGAATCGTCCGCATAGTTTGTATAACGAAACCAATTAACTGGCCGCGTAAGGCGCGATACGATTTTGGAGAACCTACGGTTTGTTTTCATGATTCTGTTATGCTTTGTATGTTCCATATTTCGCGTTTTGGACGTTAGAATACCGTAAGTTTCGCTATGTGCATCAATTTCCTTTCGATACGCTAACGGGATTATGAAGGACGCTTTACGTAATATTTTAAAACGTTGCTAATTTAATCTATGTCTCTATGGGCATTTTTTTTTGCTGTACATCTTTTTAATGTGATTGTGACTATAATTTAACACTTATTTATCATAAACTTAAGAGCTAGGCTCTTGTCGGTGGAGCAATTTCCAATTTTCTCTATCTTGAGCTATCTCCTTGACGGCCTGGTACGACACGACGTTCACCTTTTCCTTTATTTGGTCCATATAAGCTCTTATTGGTCTTCCTCTTTTCCTCCTTCCTTCAACTTTGCCTTCTATTATAGTTAATTTAACACTTACCTATATAAAATTAGGAGGAGTCTTCTATCTTCTATCCTTTCATCTTTTTAATATTATTTCACCTTACTACCATAAAACGTATGTTATAAACCCCATATTATTTACTAATAGTGTTAACATGGCGAAGGGTGCACCCCTTATGGACCACCACCCTGGATACCGCAGTGGAAACTTCACTAGTTCGGTTATTTGGCTAATATTGCCTGTGCTGTTATTGTTTGGTAGGTGTTAGGTCATAAGAGGTAGCGATTTTTTCGCTTAAACGACTACTGAATCAGCTACCTTTATCTTCGATCCCGTGGTCACTTTCCATGAGGTTACCTCATTCCTGAAGAATCCTCCTGGTTTCTGAAGAACGAAAAGTGCCTCGAAATTTTTGTTATTTGGTAGACCCTCATCTACCTGTCTTTGAGAGCGCAACGGCTGGTTTTCTCTTTTAGTAAATGGAGATCATTTGACCGTTTTAACAGTTTTTACTATATCTCCAATATTGACGAACTCCGTATGAATTGTGGCGCCATTTTTGGTTATCTCGTAGAAATCGCGGCTTCAAATTATTATCAAAATTATGTTTATTGCTTTTATGAATTGGCAAATATAAACACTTTATTGTACAGAAATAAAATACATTTCAAAAGAATAAGCATGTATAAAGTTGAACTTATGAAACTAAAGGCTAATGTTGCGCTGAAATACCTACTTAATAACCCTAAAAGCATGTTACCACGTAATGGTTTCTCTTAAGATCCACGAGCTCACAACGAAGTCAGAATTCTGTAGCTGTTTAAGTCAGGAACGATAAAAAAGAAGCATACATACTTGTGTATACATTCCGCTACCTCTTATACCTTATTACCATTGTCTCAACTATGAAACCTCTTGGATCGGAATCGGATAAGATAATTCGGTGTAATTGGAAGGTAACCGAGCCAAGTAAGCGGGTAATGTCGTTCCCTTCTATTATGTCTATGGATATTTTATATACGTATGGATACTACCCTACTGGTTATTTACATTACCATGATATAAAATAATTTATCGTGAATATTACAAAATAAGAACTGTGTTTTTAAAACTCTTAAATAAATTATATCTTTGATGGAACTCATTAGGACTCAAACCTAAGATTTTGCATAGCATTATGCTATCCAATCTAATTCTTGTACGGATTACTCTGCGTGCTATTTGACGTAAATCTTTTCTACGAATATTTACCAAAAATATATTGTCCCAACATAAACCACTATTATTTTGTTGCAAGCTAGGAAAGTACCTATTGCTGGTTAATTCCTGTAAATTAATACGTGAACAAACTATTCACACCAAAACAGGCAATCCAATCCATGCGTTCAATGCTTTCACTACTTTAGCTGTCGCTGCGAATAACGCTAATCACGTCTCCCACCAACTAAACCCTGACTTCAATTTACCGAAATTACCCTTAAAATCAGTGTAATAAGACCCACATGGAATCACAAACAAGTCTGCAGGCAGTACACTGCAGGCCATGATTAATGGTCCACGTTTAATTCCAGTTATTGCCACAGCGGCGCCACTGCCGTTGAAAGGGCTTTTGTAAACTATTTTCGGATTAATCTTGACTTACGCCATTTGTGTTGATTTGATGGGATTTCGCAATGTCATGTTGCAATAGGGAATTGCGTCAGTGAAATTATGTGAAAGGATGGTGTGAGACATGATTAATATTAATTTGTTAATAGAAGTGTCAGTCTATAAGATCTTCAATGTTTATGACTGTTGCCGCAAACTAAAATAAGACAGAATTTCTGTTTCTATCGTGGATCTTTCAACATTATTCATTTTTAATTTTCTTGCAAGAATATCCAACAAATATTTTCTTCAGTTTCCGCGACTGTCACCCAATTAAATAAAACGAAATGAAATGAAATGAAATAATTTATTCAGTAAGTAGGCCACAAGGGCACTTTTACAAGTCAGATTGTGAGTCTACCGGCATTTCGCAAGAGGAGACCGCTGTTGAGAAGAAAGCCGAAAGAAACTCAACAGTAAGTCATTTTTTCGTAAATTATACTTAAAAACTAATACAATCATATTATAACTAGGTAATTGAAACATATATGTTAGAGGAGATGTACAAGTTTCTCCAAATCAATGTTTACACTAAAAATTATATAAAATAAAGTGATTTTTTCAGAGATGTAGAAGGTCTCTAGGCGTCACGACACGCAATATAGATAATTAATTAATGAAATAATTCAATTCCGTTGAGATGTATAAGGTCTCAAGGGGTCAAAATCAATAACTGATGCAACAAAATAATTAAGTACTTAATTTAAATTTCTTAGAGATGTACATGGTCTCTAGGCGTCACAACATGCAAAACAAAATAAATTAATTTTAATCCTTAGAAAAGTTAAGGACTGAATAAGAAACTAACTATACAAAAGAAAAAATAATAAATAAATAAATAATTAAACTAAATTTCTTAGAGATGTATATGGTCTCTAGGCGTCACAGTTTACAAAATTAAAAATATAAATAATAAATATATGATGATAGTTAAATTCCTCAGAGATGTATAAGGTCTCTGAGCGTCATTGTATACAGTACACTAAGTTTATTAGAGATGTATACAGTCTCTAAGTCTCTAAGTAAAAAAAATAACTTCAATCGAGTACAGGATGAAGTCTCTCACGTCAGTTCATTAAACACTGGAAAGCAGTTACTACACAACTAATTTGGCCCTTGCTAGTATGAACAGACCGGACCCCACAAACGGCACCCGTTCACGAGCATGACGCATATCTCAGCCATCGCCTCCCTCAACCATATTATAGGGAAGGTTGCGACCCGATCAACGACGCCACCGTAAGCAATCAATTTACTAAACGAATTATTTCGCGTATTCAGACGTTTCGGCAACCTTTTACGACGGTAACTAGAAAGTTGCCGAAAGGTCAGGGAAGTTCAAATAATTAAAGTACGCAATATAATACGTTTAATTTTTTTTATTTACAATTTACAATACCCAACAACTGTTAAGCTCGACATGAGAACCAACAGAATATTTATTAGGGTTCTAACGATTTGAAAATCGCATTTTTTTTTTGTAACACTACAGGCGAATACTCACGGCGTCCCAGTCACGTGACAAGTTAGACATATATATTAAATGATGACTAAGTTATACACCTTTTTATAACGAATTTCAAGTACCCAGTCGTGAATACAAACTAACACATACTAACGAGTGTCACTGAGAACTTTTACTCAAAGTCGTTTCATTTCCCTTTCACATTTATTTATAGCAAGAATAAAAATGCAAACTCCCATGCCGTGCCTCGGTAACGACAAAGGAACAACATTTGATAAATCGACACGGTCACCAAGGGTCGAGTAATGTTAGGTGTGCCACAACACCCTAATGTAAACAGTACTCTCATTTGAAGTAAACGTCAGAGTTTTGCAAGGGCAACTTTTGTTTGCGCACTATAGCAGGTTTGCCAGTCGCGAGATAAAAGAGCAGTCGCCTTCGGATTCTTATGTAAGTGTGAGAGTTATGAATGCTTTTTCGCATTATAAATCGCATACTAAATGCAGATCGTAGGCACGGTTAAGGAAATTGAAACGCGTACCTTTTTTTTATTGTATATATAAAAGAAAAAAAAACTTTCCGATATTGCTTAAATCATGAAGGTTTAAATGTAAAAAAAATAACAATTACGAATTGAAATAAAATGCATTATTTTTATCAAACTAATATTATAAAGGTAGGACCAATTTTGATAAATTTTGGTATGAAGGTAGCTGACACCCCGGATTAACACATAGGCTAGTTTTTATTTTTATCCCGAAAAAATTTAGTATTCCCGTGGGATGAGCAGGTAACAGCGCGCGACGCAGCTAGTGCTAAAAATAAAAGAGTTATGACACAACCGCTTGATATTTGTACACTGTGGCATTGGTAGCGGTGGCGTGAAACTAATGACAGGTAATGCATTTATTCGGAATGGCCATGTACATTACTCGTTGAGATTTAATAAGCTGATCATTAATGCTGGCAAGTTTCGAATTTATTTAGGTAACTCTTGCAATTATAATAGGGTACAACTGTGTATGAAATGTCAAAAGGGTGTAATTTGTAGAAGACTAAATAAGGCGTCACTGTTTCGCATAATCAAATTGATAGATTTTGTGTTTTTTTGAGATATTTGATAGAGGTGGAGATTCTGGACTTCTAAAAAACTGTTTGATATCCCATTACACAAACATGTTCCCACAAAAGTGATCCAGAAGAAACTGTTGAATCTTTATGTAGTTACAAAATTTTGAAATGTACATGAAACAATCTATTGTAAATCTTAAAATATCCACCTGAAAGTCATTGTAACTTCCCACATCATCATCAAATTATATAAAAAGTCTGTGCGGAAACTTTCAAATTAATTGCTGTCACCCCTTGTATTTATAGTTTAAAGGATTTCACAAATATTTGACCGCTACTCCGCTTAATGCAACCCTAATTCAACTCTTTCGTGTTTATTTAGTACTTTAAAAATCACAAATGGCAGTTTTATTTATTATTAGGTCTAGTAGTAGTACGGAAAACCCCCAAATCCAATGAGCTTTAAAAATAAAGTCAATCAAATAATAATCAAAAATTCACTGAATGTGTCAAAAGCAAAATTGCGAAAGTGTTTTATGACGATTAACTGTTTTACTTTGACGGCTTCGTGCGAAAGTATTTTGTCATTGATCGAAAACCAATTACAGTACAGGGATTCAGTTTAATTAGCTCCTACAGCTGCGGCCACGGATTCCAATTATAAATTAAATTTTATAAATTCACTGCAACGCAACGGTGAAATGGCATCGCTAATTTAAAATACAATTAATGACTTTGCGGTCGCTATTTTTGTCCACAAGTGTAATTGCATTTTAGTCTATGCTAAATTAATTTATTCTCATTTATACCTCTTTCTTACATTGTACGATCTATGGTAAGCTTTTGAAAGAGGTAGAATTATGTAGGGTAAAAAGTATGTAGGTTGTAGATCAGAAATGTCAAACTAAACACAAAGTCTCAACAATTTGATTCAATTTCTCAAAATAAGCCGTAAACAGCTATTTTAAAGTGGTATTAATCATTATTTACTGTGTTATTTTATGTATAATTCGGGTTAGTAAATACTTTGAAGACCGTGCTTATTTATCATCAAAGTTTTTTGTTGTTGTTACTCAAAACCGCAAAATGCTGGAATTAAAAGAACAGACAACAATCCCAAATTACCAAGACCATTGTTTTTGTCATCTACCGACGAAGGGTTTTTACTATATCCTTCCTCATTCAGAACAAAGCATTTAGAAACCAAACAGATCTGAAATAAAACTCGAAATTAGCAGCATTGAGGCCTACCCCTTTACCGTATCAACCGCATGTTGTTTCAGACAGACGCTCGCACAAACAGACAAACAGACCGACTCTTTGTGTCTCACCCTCGGTTCACGACTAATGAAAAGCATATATACCATGATAAACAACACTGTCAGCCACAAATACCACAACCCTATCGCATCGCACCAAAGACTAAATTTGTCAATTTTACCGCAAAATGAAGTGGCAATTTTCATTTCGTGTCAAACGATGCTAGACCCCTAAGTATGAATGACATTTTCCATTCCTAATGTCAAAGAGTTAGTCGATTGGTGGTCGGGAGACCAGGATATATTGGTTTGTTTATTTATAGTAACTGTGGGCGCTTAATTAAGAGTGCGAATGATGGGCCCTTTTGGGGTGTTTTTTAAATGATAATGGGACGAGTGACGCCGCGCCGCGACGCTTAAATATGAAGCTTCATTTACGGACGATGTCTCTTAATTGCTTTCCGGGAGTTAACTAACCGCGGGAGAAACTTGGTCGATTAGATTTTGTAGAGTTAGAGTATTCAAACTATTTTGAATAAACACTGAAGTAGTTTTAGAAGAATTTTTGTTTGTTTTTCACCAATTCTTATTTGTACATTTTCATATAGGTACATTAGTACCAAAAACTCTTATTAAAAACTGAACGTAATACTGAAGATTTCTATTGGCATCTTTATTTATCGCCCATGCATCGAACATCTCGAACTAATCTTGTGCAATTACTATTATTGCAACGTCAAACGTCAACCAACAGAGCGATACAAATTACGAATTATTGCAATGTCTCAATCGCCATCCTAATTTTCAATATCTAACTACATAATATAATCGACATCTAAGTACCTATAATACTTAATAATATTACGTCCTTCTTCCGACTAGTTGGTACTGCAAATGATTTTTTTACTTCCTCGCCTGATTATTGTTGGTCAATGGTCAAATAGTTATATTTGACATTCGGGCATGTTGGCAAACGTTCATCTTCCCATCTCATAGATTTCCACCGAATTCGTTGTCTATGCCACCAAAGCCCATTTGTTCTCGGATTAGGTACACCCAGCCCAGTCGACCGCCGCTGGGATGTACTCCAAAGTTATCGCTCATAGCTCCAGCATGCGTTGCATTGCAGGCATCCGCGGCGCACTACCAGAGCCAGCTGGCGACGCTGACGGCGGAGAACGAGCGCCTGCGCACCCAGCTGGCCACGACGCCAGCGCTGGCCGGCGGCGAACATGAGAGAAGGCTCGACGATGTCGCGCAGCAAGTTGTCCGGGCACTGCTCTCACAGAAGGTAATACATGCTTCAGAGCCAGCTGACGACGAAAGACGAGCGTCTGCGCAGCAAACTTCCCGCAGCGCCAGCATTGGCATTGGCGGGGGGCACGAGGGGAGAGTCGACGAAGTCCGACCGCTAGACCGACAATTCCTTGGTCTGTTGTGACGATCACACTCAACCTTCTCTAGGATGTAGCTTTGAAGAGAATCACTCTTCGAGAGTCTTACGTAAAGCAGACAGCTCACAGGTACATAGATCCTCTACATCAGGATTGCTTTAATTAAGGTTAGTCAACGCTTGACCAGCCGCTTTATTGCATGAAAAGCCTGCCGCACCTCGTTTACCCAAAACAAAGCCTTGAATTAATTCGCTAAAAACCAACCGACCCTAATCGCACCCAAATATTTCACACAATCCGACGCAATTTCTGTATCTCTTAATCCAGTGAAAGCATTAAGATGCATCCCAGAAATTGTTTTCTCATAATTATAGTCGGCCTGTTTCGCCGCCGCGGATTATGTGGCTACATTCGCACATAAATCGCTTGAAATGGGACGTCCCGGTTTTAGCTGGCACCGTAATAATTTCCATGCCCTGGCCCACTGTAATCTGGACGTAATCTGGCCGATAATGCGAGTGTTTGCGTTTAAATCCTGTTTGTGAATGGCCGCCATGTTGTTTTAGTTTTGGCGCGAACTTCACAAAGATGGCGCCGGGTGGCCGGAACGGCTGCGTTCATTTGATTGTTTTTGAAAGTTTAACAGGTGTTCTCTGTGGGAACGTTTAACTTTGTGAAGTAACTTTTACATTGAGATTGAGCTGCTATTAATGGGGCTCGCTTTACGTGGCTTTTTATCTTTCTCTTTGTGCAACCTTAACCAAATAATACTTTACCAGAGTCTATGGAGTATAAAATACAGTGACAAATTTTATTTTATCTATCTTCTAATGAGGATATATGTATATAGCGTTATTATCACTTGTCATTCTCAACGATTTGAGTGACCAGCAATAGTAACGTACCTAATCAAGCGGTGTTTTTTCTCACGGCACTACTTTTATTAACTCTTCCGCCTTGCTTTATTTACACAAGACTATTTCCCTCCATACCTGTAATAAACACCTCCATGACGCCAATTTCCACCTAATTTATCTGAAACCCAATAACGTAACAGACAGGCTTTCATCTCGACCCTCTAATTATTACTTAAGATAATTCCTCAAGACGGCACACATGGCGCCCTAACATCTGCATATCAAACCCATTATATTATCAATATACTCGTCAGGGGATGATCAATCAAATCATAAGCTGGGTGACGTTAATTACTTTCTAAAGATATTATAATATTCTGATGATATGGGATAGTTAATCATTGTCTTTGCCAATCGGAATTTCGCAGTTGGGTACTTCACATTAGAAACTGTTGTCTTAATGTGCCTTTGGTTGGTCATTGATCAAGGATTGAAGAAGATTGCCAATACTTATACAAAGGTCACGTTCTGGTGATCTATGTACGGGTCTAGGATGTTTGGGTTTGTCGCGCAATAGATAAATGAGAGAACATAGGTCCTTCCTACTCTCATATAGTTGAGGGAAAGTAACTATCGTAGGCGCGTGGCTGTAAACGGCACCGGCAAGTATGGTAAGAAACGTTTCAGCACCGTACAAAAACGTATGTGATAGAAAAACGTA
The DNA here is from genome assembly GCA_932273695.1 of Apotomis betuletana. Taxonomy (NCBI): domain Eukaryota; kingdom Metazoa; phylum Arthropoda; class Insecta; order Lepidoptera; family Tortricidae; genus Apotomis; species Apotomis betuletana. The sequence continues at coordinate 4,344,975 of OW026305.1, forward strand.
TGTGTCACTACGCTCGCGATATTTTTTCGAAATAGCTGAAAATTTCTTACGTTTCCAAGCCCGATTATCTCCGCTAAAATAAAAAGTGACTCTACTAAAAATTCTATAAGTACCTATCATTCATTATTATTGAACCTTCTCACAAAATTTCAAAAATATCGGTTGAGAAATGCAGCCTGTAGGCAAGAGCAGCCGCAAATCTGGACAAACGGACATCCGGACATATGAAAGCACCCAAAAATACCAAACCTAGTTTTTTTTTTTTTTATCAAGTAAAAACGGTATCTTCGCTCGCTCCGGTCGCTCAGTCATGAAGTCAGCAGAACGCGAATTTGTGTTAGGCATTAGCTGTCATCTTAAATTATGGTCCATATCGATATTATCCATACAAACAGTGCAGTAGTTGCATGGAAAAGTGAGTTCATTTGATTATCCGCTCAGCACCTGCATCTATTTTTGTATTAAATCCAACACTCAACACGTGAAAGCTTGTTAGTTAATATGGCTGACGCCTCCAAGACTCCTGATAATGACGCGAAGCCATCCAAAGTCGGAGACTTCCTTAATTATAATTATCTCCCGCATTTAACGTCTTCCAAAAATATTATATTTCATCTTAATTAAACTTATACGCCTTTAATTAAACATTTAAATTAATTTAACAAACCTTTCGAAATCTTTAAAGTTGGTGGCCATGTTGTTTCTTACTTGGCAACACTAAGAGCAATGTCGTGTTGCCATCCTGTTATCTGCATCTCCCCTCTAATTACCGCTTGTCAATTACTTCTACTTGAATTTAATTTAACTAATGAAGCATAATTAAAATATACGCGTTTATTTTGAAGATGTCTGACGAACCCCGTCGTGGGGGTCGAAATGATTCCGTAATTGATATCGTTCAGTGCAAAATTCTGATTAAGGCTTTATATAAATTCACGAAACAGCCTATTTGACATGGGCAAACATTATTATTGAAAGAGGCGGAGCGTTTGGTTCTGGTTTCGTGATGGCCCGGTTAAATGTTTTAATGTTATGGTAGAATAATAATGGCTTTATTATATTTGATGGTCGCTTGGTTAAATCCTAACTATCGTCAAAATGATAGGAATTATTATTTCTGTATAAGGAGAAGGACCAGACAAGGTCATTTGATTGTTTACTAAAATGCATAATTATAATATTTACGATGATAATGGATTCAGAAAGGTTTGACTGCTTAATGAGTATTAGTATTCCTGGACATTGGCCTGTTATACAGCACCCTGGTCCTGATCTACAGCATTTTTCCTCCACCCATTCGTCATCATAATAGTCCTTTCAATTTATTACAATTTATGATTTTTTGTCTGTGCAGCACTATCTTTGGTGGCTGAAAGATCGATACGAGATCGGCATATCCGATGTCACCATTGACAAGAGACGTTGATAGAGATTAATGCTCAATCGCCTTGATGTTGTTTCTGCTTCGTGCCAACGAATATAATGAACCAAGTATCGTAGCAGAACTTCCAACCATCATCCTCACTCTTCCACTATAAGCTATAATAAGCCATTCCCACTTGATATTAACGACACGTTTCCCTAATTTCCAGAGCGTTCGCGAGGAGCTGGGATGCGCGCGAGCGCGCGTGCGCGAGTTGGAGGCACAGAACCGCGCGCTGAGCGCATTGTTGGTGCGTCAACTCCGGCCCCAGCCGCGGCCCTCCCCTGCCACCCCACACACTCCACTCACACCACATACTCCGAGAGATCTTCAAGGTAAGCAACACTAGACACTCCAGACGGAAAGGCGACCACGCGGCAGTTGAGATCCCACCCGGATATCCTGCTCACGCTAGGTGAGCCGTATTAGAAGACTCTAGCTGCACTTCTAGTTTGACTGGTTTGCACCAGAAAATGGATCTGATTGCACGATAGCATAGGAACTTTGTTGTGGCTGAAACTTACCGTGATATTTACTTTAATACTAGTTATATTCATTTTGATTTTAGGCAAACTATTTCCAACAACTGTTGTTAATTAGGTATCTAAAAACTTCCAGTTCACCTCGTGGACGTGGGTTCCTGTGGATCCCTGATCTCCTTTCGCGATTCACCGCCGCCCGCGCCGCCCGGCCCTGCACCCCACGCGCTTTGCCACGACGACAAACGACGCCATCAAATTCTAGCGGACATCTGGACTGAACTCAAGGTAATTGAAGTTTTATGAGAGATTTCATTAAGGGTTTAGGAAGAGCTGAGTTCATGGTTGTGATCGTTCGATTCGATAACAAACTCTCTTTACTCCTTGATCAATTTCTTTGTTATATTTTCCAGGGCTTAGAGGTGACTCCAGCGAATCTAGCACGAGCACTGTCTGCAGTGGATCCCACGCTTTGGGCGGCGCCTCCGCGACCCGCTACGTTAAGCCTCAATATGCCTCAAGCCTGTGCAGAATCAGTTAGAGGTAAATTAACTTAATTACGTCATTTTTATTTTCAAGAGAAAGATGACAAGAACCATCACTCGAATCAATTTTAAAAATGTTTCAGATGGAGCAGGAGATAAAGTGACAGAGGAAGAAAACTGCGAGACTGGCGAAGCAGGTGCAGAATCTCCCGAAAGCGGCGCCAAAGATGAGGGTTACTCAACTATGTCGAGCGATGTCCAAGCCGACGCGTCCAGGCAAAGCGACCACGCGGCGGACAGAGCATTACCCGACCTTAACGAAGCATCCGATGAGACGGATAATCAAACAATAGTTTCTATAAACCCAAGAGAATCTCGCAGACATGCCAGGCTATTAGGAACAGATGCGGACTACATATACTTTCCAATCGGGGTAGCGTTCGCCGGAGTTCGAGGCAGCTATCCTCCCTCGCGACCGGTCTTGCCCTTTCAACACGTTGTGAGAAGCTTCTCAGATTCCCATCTTTGTCTTAAATTGCTAGCCGGTACGACATGTCCTACCAGCTGTCTTGACAGCCCAACGCCTAGCTCGGGTATGTTAGTTTTAGATCTTAATCCAGGTCCGGAAAGACCATTTAGGCGACCTGCAATAATATCCACCACGAGTTCTGAAAGGGTCTCATGGGGAAGTACGGCAGATGAACGTGCAGATGGTTCGCAGTACGATGCAGACTATGTTCAACATTGGCTTGAGCTAGACGATGCAAGGTCGGCCTTACAACAGCGACATCGGGATATAGCTGAACTGGAGTATGATCGAGCGGAATTGGAAGACTGGAGCTTATCACTATCATGTGAAGATCTCAGAGATAGACAATCTCCATTCGCTGAAATAACAACTCCTGGTCAGATTTCGTTGTCAACACTACCAAGCATTAGGGAAGACGACGCTTTAGAACTAGAAGAAGACGTAGGTGACTGTCTTTGGAACGACTGCGGTTTTGCGACAATCGAAATTGATGAATGTAGAATAGGTGACGACTTAGAGACGTCAGAAAAGCGGTGGGAATGTTCTAGAACTCATTCACCTGGTGGCTCATGGTCCAGTGCATCGGACGTTCCTGATAAACGATCGAGCACAGCCCTGAGTGAAGATGGCGATTGTGCTAACGTAGGTCTTGACTTCACTCGTGATTTCTATCGGCTTGTTAAATATGAAAGCACAAAAAGCTTGGCATCAAATTCTTCGAGAGGTTTACCTACAGCTGACTGTAGTAACCACTTACGATTCCACGATGTTCAGGCGATGGCATTGCAGGATCGAGAACAAGCACTGCAGAATGTACTTAATTTCATAGCAGAACAGCAGAAATATTGTCGAGATAGAGAGGAATCAGATTCTGTGTCCTCAAGGCCTGTGTCTGAAATACGGGAACTACCACCTCCATATGCTGCTGCCGATTTTGATGACGAATCAATCGGGCCGCGAAGTGAAGTTTCAGAAGACAGACCACGACCAGACTCTTTTGGCAGTTTCTCAGAGAACGATTCTTGTGATGTTCTCCCCGATAGGCCAAGAATCCAATTTTGTGATACCGTATCCGAGCCCAGGTCCACACCACGTTTTATCGAGCGAGAGGACCCATATGCAGAGTCAGAGGACTACTACGATGAATTTGCGCGAACGGACAACGATGAAAACGAATTAGATGATAATCACCTTTTAAAAGTGCAAAGGAAGAACGAAATAAACAGAACGATCGACCTAACTAAGGTCACGGATCTGGACATTCCTGAAAAGGTGGAAGAAAGGCTGAGTGATATCGATTCTAGTCGAAACCCGGACAACGCTTTCAAAGAGACTGCTGTAAAAATATTGCTAAAGCAAGGTCTGAGTCACGAGACGCCAGAACTAGATACGTGTCTAATAAAATCATCGAGCTTCCCCTTTGCCAACGGCGAGACCGAAGTGTCTCTAGTCGAGGAGGTGCTGAGCGCCTGCCGGCGGAGCACGGGGGCCCTGGTCACCGTCCCCGAAGAGGAAGAGAACTCTTCTCCCGAAACGAGCTCGCCTCAGATGACCGAGTCGAATACGACGAGCACTTCTACTGCCGAAACTGTGATAGTAAGTAATAAGGACCAGAAGGAGAGGCCTAAGGAGAAGAGTCGTATCCCGATGTTGCTCGGGGGCAAGAGGCCGCCGTCATCGCCGAGCCGGAGGTCAAAGATCCCGGTGTCGGAGAAGAACAGGCCCGGCGTGTCCCCGCCGGCCCCGGATCCGATTATCGTCAAGCAAGAGCACACGCTCAGCTTCCACGAAGCTGCCACTTCCAAAGACGTCATTGAAGAACTGAACAGGTGAGTTAACTTCCCACTAGCACGACTTATTTAGGTAAACGGTCTGTTTAAATACAATCTTTTTTAGGGTTCCGTAGTCAACTAGGAACCCTTATAGTTTCGCCATGTCCGTCTGTCCGTCGTCTGTCTGCGGCTTAGCTCCGTGATCATTAGTACTAGAAAGCTGAAATTTGGTATGAGTATGTGTATAACGCCGACAGAGCGTTAAAATAAAAAAAAATAAAAAAAAAAATTTCGGCTACCTCTCGAACACCTAAAGTGGGGGTGAATTTTTTTTTCTTTTCAACACTGGTGTGTGGGGTGTCGTTGAATAGGTCTTGTAAAAATTATCGCCAAGTTTCATATTTTTTCTTTAAAAGGTCGTAAGTTGACTTCCAGAAGGTGATAAGTGATTACAGTTTCTAGGGCGTTTACGACCTTTTTATAGAGCTTAAAATCTTTCTTTACGCAAACCTCGGGATTAAAACAGCAGTTTATTGTGAAGGATGAGCAACTACGGAACCCTACACTGAGCGTGGCCCGACATGCTCTTGGCCGGTTTTTAACATATGCTTGCTAAATTTATGAAACATGTAATGTCTCCTTTTTTTAATGTGGGTACACCACAATTTTATTTAAACCATGTATACAAAGATCAAAGCTTAAAGAAAAATTGAAAAAGGAGCTACCTGGTGGAAGGGACCGGGAATCAAACCCGGTACCTCTGGATTACCGGTCCAGCGCGTTAGCCACTTCGCTACCCTCGCTCCACGTAGACCTGACGAATTTTTCCTTATGCTTTGATCTTTGTATTCATGGTTTAAATATGCTTGCAATTTTGCAGGATGATCCGTCAGAGCGAGGGTGCGGAGGTGAAGGGCGAGGAGCGCGCGGCGCCGCACAAGGACGGCGCGCTGTGGGCGCCCACCGGCTGGGTGCACGTCGAGAAGGATATCGACTTCAGCGACCCTAAGGTAGGGCGGAACACCCAAAATAGTACATTTTACAACTAGTGTGAAAAGAATGTCTTTTTACCACTAGTACCGAGGTATCTTGCCACGAGCTGAAAGCGAGTGGCAAGACTCGGTACGAGTAGTAAAAAGACATTTCACACGTGTTGTAAACGACGTTTTTTAATGCAATTGCGAAAAAATAACAAATTAATATATCATTGCGATAAAATATGCTTGCTTCGAAGTTATTTTTGAACGAACCCATACTTTACAAATGACATGGTACATCATCATCGTCATCGTCATCGTCATCGTCATCGCCATCGCCATCGCCATCGCCATCGCCATCGTCATCGTCATCGTCATCGTCATCGTCATCGTCATCATCATCACTGACATTCGAAACTCAGTTACTGCGTTTCGAAAGTATAGTTTGGAACTAAAAAGTAAAAGGCACTAGTTCGAGAAAATGAGCTTCTCGCACGCTACGCAGCCACAAAAAGTACCACTTTTTGAGCAACTGTATTAAAAAAGTTTTTGCTGTGGATAGTCGTTGTATAAGTACAAAAAGTTAGTGCGCAGTCACTTGTTGGATATGCAAAGCAAGTTTCAATAATCTCCCTCTTTTTCATTTTTCATTTTCTTTCCTTTTTTTGCACACACAAATATTTTACACATATACAACTCAAAGACAAACACATCCACTAATACATACATTCACACACACTCACAAACCTACATGAATAGCACTATGCTGGTGTTATTGTATTTTAATTTACATTATTTTAGTAGTTTTTTTATTTTTTTATTATTATAGTTGTTTGCATCACGTTGTTATTATTATTGTTTTTTGTCATATTATACATTTAATTTAATTTTTTTTTGAACTGTCTACATGTCAGCAACCGATTTAATCTCCGGGCTTAGTCTGAAAACCAGCGCTGGGCTTTACTGACCTAGCACATGCTGAGACTGAGACCCATTGCCTCATTTTATTCTGTTTTGTATTGTTTTTTTTTAGTTACTAGCAATGTAATTCTTAGGATAAGTTTTTTAAGGCAATAAATAATATTCTGATTCTGATTCTGATAGTAGGTAGGTATGTGAAACAATTTAATTGGGTTAGGGTTATATGCTATCCCGAAAACAGTCAATATATTTCATCAGAACATGATTTTCGGAATAGTGATGCATTCAGACAATTAAAATGCCGGAGTTTTGTAGTGTACTAGACTAGTTAGGGAAAGTACTAGTGGACTAAGTTGGGAAATAGATAAAGAGATCCTAAGCCTGTCATGTACTACGTAAATGTAACATCAATGGAAAAATAATCTTAGGGCATCATGATTTTTTTTATCGTGGTTGTTATAAAAAGATCTATGCAAGTTCTATGCTCTTGACAATAGTTCAGAGTAGGTTCGTTTTTATTTGTGATTCCACACAGGTAATAAGAAATCTTTAATCATTATAGATAAAGATAATATGTATATATAAAATGATCATGTTAATTTTATTGCTAAGTAATCTCTCTTTATTATAGCACAAAGTGTTTGTTATCTATACTGATTATCGAAAATATTGATAAAAACGGTACTTTACAAACGACAGCAAACAAAATAGATTTTAGCATTAGTTAATCAGATTGCTACTGAAGATGTAGGTACAATGTTTGTTTGTAATATAATATTGCAAATACGGCGCCCTACTTTCTTGATCGTGCAGTGCAGTGTTTAAATAAGTGATATTCGGAGAACAGGAATTTCTACTCATAGGTACTTAAGAGTCCGCAGCAAGCTCGATTCTTCATACAAACGTAGTTACGTCCTTATTTTAATATAACATGTCACATTATCATGAAATTCTCTAAATATAATGAGATAAGATATATCTAGGGCTAAAACTAGTTTATGACTCTTGAAATGTTAATAGAAAGAAAATAGAGCGAGTACAAGTTTTGCATTTTTAGACCCCAGAAAGTTGTTCAGTTTGGCGGCATACTACGACCAAAATATAGTTTAGATTGAAGTCAAAACCTATTTCCGGTGTCGATTAAACTATGCAGTTTGATAAGAAAAAAGATTTATCAAAATTGATCTCGTAGTTTTAAAATGAGAGCGTAACTACGAAAACCTTAAAATAAATTACAAAAAATTGTTGCGAAACTGCAGCGAATTACTCTAGCGCGGGGAACGGTCCGGGGGGGCGGCGGTAAGCACCGCCCTTATCATAGCTACTCCTAGCCAGCCTCGCGCAACTCTCAAGGTAAAAAACGAACGACAACGGCTATATGAAACGGGGGTGAATTTTTACCTATCTAAGTTTGAAAGAACGTTGAAACCTACAAAGCATTAGATAATTGGCGACAATCGAATTTAGGCGGGTTGTACTTCAGCCGCCATTTTTGTCCGCCATGCCATATTAGTTGACGTTTCTCTTTTGTTGTGTTGTCTGGTTTTGTCAAGGTTCTGCGATCTTTTCAAATAATTCAAATTTCACAAATAATCTAATAATTTGCATTCTTTGGGTGTAGTGGTCGTCTAGAAGGTACACAAGACAATCACAATTGCAAAAATGAGTGGATTGAAAAGGAAAAAGTGCGAAATATGCAGAATGAAAACGTGTCGAATGGACGGTCAAAAAAGACTATTCATGGCAAGATTTCCACCGGACGAAGATCGGTAAGTAAAAAATATAATTAATTACTGCGTGTTATAACCATGTTAATCGTAAGTTTCATTGAAAACTTGGTATTTCGGGTAAAATAATACATACCCTTATACGTATGTAAACAATAGTGCTGTATGTAAGTTTTATCGATAATTTTCATTTGAAGTGAAAAATACCTGGGTAAATACGGAATATCTTTCTTCAAGCAAAAGCCACTACTTTTTATGCCAGTTCGAGTTAGATTATGGTCACAGAAATATTTTACGAAAAATCTTCAATGGACTATGAATGGTACGGTTTCATCTGGACAAACAGATTCATTTTACTCTGTAATTTTCTGTTTACCCTGTATTATTTGTGTTGCAGAACTTCCAACCTGGAGCACAGACTGGAGTGATGAAACGGCTTTTTTCGTCTATGTTTATCAGCAAGCCAAGCAAAGTTTGAACGAAATAAAATTATTTGCACACTTTTGTTTTTTTTTATGAAGTCAGTAACCTAAAGTAAACCAAATGTTTACATTGAAGCGAAATATTTAATGATTTAAATTACCGGAAAGCCGTTGGAGACGCGGGTGCGAATGCGAACCCCGCCTGAACCATTTTTTTTAAATACCGATATCGATATCGATAATTCGATAATTTGTGTAACATGTGACATCCCTATTTTGTTCTTGATGTTGGCATTATGTCATGAGTTGACACTGACACTGATATTGTTTGCGGCTTCATATTGGCAGTATGTTTCGCCCCCGTTTCATACTAATGCGAGTTCACGCTTTTTGTATGGCACTCCCGTCTCTTAAAACGTAGTGATTACATACTCTTTGCTCCTAGCGCGCTCTCGCTTTACTGCTAGCGCCCTGTCTTCCTCTAGGTGAAACAACAACATTTTAAAGCGTAAGCGCGCGATCTCAACGCGGAGTTGAGCGGACCTTGCTGCGGACTCTTAACTGCATTGGTTGAGATAGCATGTGTATATTAAATTAAATCATAAAAGACTACATACAACGCATCATAAACCATCACCGTATCTGGCTTAGCGCAATGTCGCTTATCACGACATAGCGTCAGTCATCTTTCTCACACCGTGTTGAAACGAAAGAGACTGAAAATATTTGTCGCACGACGATCGTCGGTTGTCATAGTTGTGCAAAACTCTACTGTATAATAGTTATAACCAGCTCTAGCACAACAAAAAGACGCGACTCTGTGGCGCGTCCAGCGTTTCCACGCAGGCAAGAGCCAAGAGATGAAAGATCATACGGTGTAAGAGAAATGAGTGACACAACCATTTATGTCACGGCCCGTTAGTCAGCTGGACGCAGAAGCACGCAGAAGAAAGCAGGGAGCACCTTACATTAAAGAGCACTTCTTTACTCAGATTCTCTCCTATGGCGCGCAGATAATCCCATTTGCGGGTAGTGGAAGTGAGTGCTAACCAGCTCTGATAGGTACAGAAGTCATGAGTTAAAAATCTTCTACTATCTATCTATAAGCCACAAACGTAGGGGAGCCTATAGCTGGCCACAATGCGCGCCCCGTGCAGAACCTTATCCATTGACCTCCCCGCTACCCTCACAATCCGACCATCTAGTCGGAGGCCGTTCCACGCTACGCTTTCCTAAGCGTCGTCGCCACTCTATTGCCTTGATCACACGTACCGAGTAAACGGGCGAGACAGTAATATGTTTCTCGGCCGAGACAGTGATATAAGTGAGTAGCTGTTTACACATGTTTTGAAATTAGCACAGTCAGTTCAGTTCCATTAGACTTTCGGACACGATGGGTCGTAAAAAAATCGCCGAGTGGCAGACAGTGCACGTTCAGACCGGCCGTGAGCGAGCGAGACAGTGCGGGGAGGTGGGAGGGTGGACACTCGGCCTAGTAGATAGAACAGGAGCCGAGCTACTGTCTCGCCGCTTTGTTCGGCCGAGCGCTCGGCGCTATGTTTATACGCACCGAGTACTCGGCCGAGAGCACTGTCTCGCCCGTTTACTCGGTACGTGTGATCAAGGCATATGACTTTGCTGCCCCAACGCCCATCCATTTTCCGGGCTACATGGCCTGCCCATAGCACAATCTTCACTTGCACGTTTCATTTCCAGGCGAGAGCGAACCTGCTGGACGTGATGCTGGCGTCCAGTGACTCGTCCCCGTCGTCCTGCAGCTCCTCGCCGGCCGAGCCGCCGCCGCCGTACTCGCGCCTGCATCGGCTGCACCGCTCCAGGAGACAGAAGACCGGTAATTACTAGTGTTGCTCGCTAGAATTATACCTAAGTAAGTGCCTGGTCCACCCAAGTTTACAGCCCGTCTAGCACAACTATGCTTCGCGACTCGTGTCTCTCGCTACCTCGCTACCCTTCACTCTCTCACATTACTGCACAGAAAGAGACTGGAAATAATCTCGCGCGAGAAATGGGCGCGTATGATAGTTATGCTAGAGGTGCTGGCTGCGTTGCCGCTTATATAAGCCTTGTACAGCTGATTTAAGTTGTATAATGGTTGTATAAGCGCTTATGCAGTCTGTATGCTACTAGGGCACAGGCGGAGCGGAGCGGAGATGTGTAAAATGGACCAATCACATTTCTCAGATTTAAATCCTCTTTCGGGCTTCATTGGTTCAGTTTCTCCCTTCCGATTCATTGGATAGGCAGCCTACGGTCTCAGTGGACGCTCGAAGCGGAGCGTTCAAATGGAGTGCAGCGTGCATTCAAAACGCTTACATTGATTGCATTTGTTTAACATGAACGCCGCACGCCTCGCCCCAATGCACGCTCAACTCGTGCGGCCACTGAGGACTCACACTTATACCTAAGTTAAGAGTGTTACAGTGGCATGGCATCGATAGACAATTCAATACGGTTTTACTGTTCGATATAAGGTATTTGAACACCTTAGAAAATATCCTTTAACTGATTTGTTAAACGCCACGCCACTGGTGACATAGGTCCAGTTTTACCAGGCTCTTTTGGTATTTGATGGCTGATTTGATTACGCCTGTCAAAGTTGACAGCCATTAATAACCTAACAGAGCTAGATAAAATTGGAAACAAGTTGAGTTCCTCGCCCATGGTCAGATCAAAGAACAGTGTGACGATAATGAGGTTACAAACTCTCCAGAATAATGAATTCACTAAGTTCCCAGTACCTATAGTGTTAATAACTGGGTAGGGTAACTATCAATTAATCATTATTTGGTCAAACATTATACAGATACATACTAAATGTTCTTATATCAGCATCCAAATGAGGTTTGTCACCCCACGGCTAAGAGACCAACTTTATAGAGGCTAATGGATGGATCTGATCGTGACTGGTTCTCAGTGTGCTAGTATTATAAGTAAAAGGGGATTTCAATTGTTAATACGGTAAGTCCGAATAATTTTTCTTAAAAATAACTGCTACGTGAGCAAAATTTAATAGATAAAACGTTATACGATTTTTGCATTATACGCGTATCATTCAGACTTCCTGTAAAATTAGCTAAAAGATGTTCATTGTTATTTGGGTATGGGTATTAGTGGGTGTTACTTGTGGATGATTGTAATTATTTCTGTATTTTATTTTTCTATTTTACTTGTCCCCTGGCACTGTAAAACATGTATCAAACACTCAAGTGGGTTTTTTATTTCCTATCTCATGTTCAACGGTGCAGATGTTTTACTTTTAAGTTCATTTTCATTTTAGTTGGCCAGTGCTTTATTATTTATAATTTATTTTACACGTGAATACTTGGAACAACTGCAATTTTACAGCCTCTGCAACACATGCAAATACGTGTATAATGGTGCAATTTCTTGGCAATTTTGTTATTCTAGCTTTCATTAAATCGAATATAGAACAGCGAGTCACATTATATAATAAATTATTTCATTAAGTGCATGTTGACTCTCGGTGGCATAAGGTCATTCTTTGATCTTAATGTTCCAAAATTCACGAGTCAATATTTTGTGTTATTTCTGTCATGTCATGTGTTCTCATGTACCGACGCCGCGTGCTGTCACGCCGTGATGTCACGCGGCGTCCCTGTGTCACGTCCAGCCACGTCACGTTTCCGCTCTCACTCACACGCACCTCACTCTGTCGCCTCATTTCGAGTAGCTCATCATTTGCATACCGCTTTGCAAATACAGACAGATATTTAATGTCTATAATAATTAAAAAAAAAAACATTAAAAGTGTATTATCAGAGTTCTTGAAACAAACCACAGATAATAAATCAATATGAACTGGGAATGCAACAAAGTGCAGAAGCCCAATTTATTGTTAATGAATGATGACAGTAAATATTATTAAGATTTAATAAAAGAACTCACAAATTGTCTTTAATTTGACTTAATAATAATAATAATTGATCCGTGGTTTGGTATTTTTTTTATTCATACCATTCCATTAGAAATATGCCAATGAAATCTTGCAAAGCGGTGTGCCATAAACATCAGTTAGCAATATGAGACCAATCTACTTGAAGGCTGTTTAGTTTTCATTTCGAAAATGAACAGTTAAATTTCAAGTAGACAAGTGCCATATTAGTTTAGGACAGGCTCTTCGGATTCTGTTTTTTGACGAATTACTTTAAAAGTTTGGTTCAAGAAATAGAAAAAAATGGTTTCTGACATCTGCCAAATACATTTAAAGAAGTAACTCAGTTAAACATCAAATATAGATGTTTTTTAATTTATTAATATAACGAGCGTTTTGTACAAGTCCAAATAATAATAAAGACATACAATTGGTCGATTGATGCTTTAATTTAGCGTACTAAAATACAGATGGCGCTGCCCGCAGTGCCGTCTACGTGATTTTTCAAGTTGTAAAACAAAAGATCTAGGCAGTGGATGTCAGTAGCCACCGTGCAGCCTGTCCCTCGTGAGAGAGGGAGCTGGGAGTGAGCCGGGCGGGCGCGGCTCACCCGTGTTGTCTCCGCGCCAGACGTAGCCCGCGCCGGTGACTGAGTGCGCACGTTGCAGCGGCCGCGCTGCGCAGCCGCGGGCTGGGCGTGCTGCGCGCCGGGCGCGTGCGCCGCCCCTCCATCCTCGGCCGCGAGGGCTTCTTCGTGCGCTACGGCGAGCGCGAGCGCGCCGCCGTCGCCACCTTCGACTTCCTCGACGACCTCGCGGAGACCAAAGACTGTACCTAAATTTAGCAATACGTGTCCCAAATGACTATATTTTTCTATGTGATAGACGGCCCGACTGACGTTCGATGTCCGCTTCCGCGTGTAAATTGTGGGTGAGATTTGTTTCTAGTGTAGCGTTGTCGATCGCTGCCCTCGTCCACGGCTGCAGCTTCTTAGACGGTTTTACTAAATATTTGTGAATCCATCTTGATTTTGCCCCATGGAAACTTTATAGTACATCTTTGAGCGAAACTTAAATAAATAATCATTCACTCAGGCAAAATCAGAATGGATGAAAGTGACCTACTTTTAGGTGTAGTAATTTCACTCTTGTAACGTTAACTTGAAACTACGACGAAGCACCTAGTCTTTAAAATCTTCCTCGTTTTTACTAAGTAGGGTAGAGAGATGGTCCGAGTTGTATGGGAACGTGTTTCGTGTACAAATTGGTAAAACTGTTTTTGTTTTGTATTCGTGTGATAAAATTGTACCGCATATGAATGAAATTCACTATCCTGTTTTGCGTAATTATTGTTTGAATGTCTTATCTGCGTGGAAACGCTTGCAACAAGCTTATACAGCCAGCATTGAAAGTAGCAGCCAATTTTAGTATGCAATTTGACATTAGCCAATAGTAAAATTGACAGCTACTATTGATGCTGTCCGTACAAGCGACAATAGCTTCTATTACAATAGCAATACAACGGTTGATTGCTCCCAGCGATGTCTTGCTTACGCTTCGAACGACTTAGGTAAGAAGACGAACTAATGACTAAGGAAATGAAAAGCTGCGGCCTCGAAGTAATGTGATATTTTTGTATATACTGTAAGTCCCACTTATTTTCGTATACATTTAAATGGATTCATTTGTAACCGAACGAAGCGTATTCAGCTGTTGGTTCTAGAGTGAAAAAGAAATGTGTTTTTCGGTACTAGCGTCACGCGATGGTCGTATGATGCAGACTTAAAGTTGCAGGTACCAAAATACAGATGCCGCAATAGCGTGTAATGTTTATAAGATTTTCTACCTGAAACGAATCACGTTAAAACAGTAATTGTGTCATACAACCATCGCTTCGTAATATAACTGTTAGGTACTTATGTAAATACTGACGATGTTTAATTCGCGTAACGAGCTATAGTACTACACTATTAATTATAAAGAATAGTCATCTATATTATAGTGTAACTGTCGATTAACCTTACAAAAATCCATTAAAATCGAAGGGTACTAAAGTATGTTAAGTGTATATAATATTACTTGTCATTGATGCTATTTATTGATTTGTATCATTTGCGGGTCTTCGATCTTTTGTGGTATACTTAGGTACATATCATGAATTTCTCGTTTATTATATTTATATTTGCATAATTATGACGATGCTTGACTAGCGAACTGTAAAGGAAATTCAGGATGATTGCTAATTAAAATTTAGTAAAAAACAAACTACCTCTACGCAACATGAATCTCAAAGCAACTAAATTACTTAAAAACGATGTCATAAAAGATAAAAGTAACTAACAGTTGTACAGTCCATGAGCTCTCTGATTCCGATTCGGGTTTGGGAGAAAACTGAGAGGTTCTTATCTGGATCGCGTAAGTGCGAGCGAGACAGGTATAAAACGCAAATCGCGTTCTGACAGCTCACGCACTATAATCAGATTGAAGCATCGCCGTATGAATACACGAATGAACGTGTAAAACATATAAGGTTGGTCAAATCAGTATAACATAAGAACAAATTTTAGACAATACGGTTTTTGACCATAGTAAAAATAAATTGTATTAATGGTTACTAAACACTCATTCAAAAATACACGGAACCAAAAAAAACTACCACCAAGTTTTTTTTTTTTTTTTATATCGGACGACCTCACTCAAATCGATCAGTAGATAACTAGTAAGTAAGTCCCAAATTAAGCTCAAGAAGGCTTGTGTTATGGGTACTAGACGACGATATACGGACTTATATAGATAAATACATACTT
Organism: Apotomis betuletana; assembly: GCA_932273695.1. Classification (NCBI taxonomy): domain Eukaryota; kingdom Metazoa; phylum Arthropoda; class Insecta; order Lepidoptera; family Tortricidae; genus Apotomis; species Apotomis betuletana. Next base: position 4,360,429 of record OW026305.1, read on the forward strand.
AAATACATATAACAACCATGACCCAAGCACAAATATTCGAGTTCATCACACAAATATTTGCACTGGCCGGGATTCAAACCCGGGACCGCCGCTCAGAGTTCATCACACAAATATTTGCCCTGGCCGGGATTCAAACCCGGGACCGCGGCTCAGTAGGCAGGTGTCTACAAACCGAGCCAAACGCGTCGTCAAGTTTAGGTCATTATACTATTTTTAATTGGAGAAAAATTAAATAGAAGACTTTTTTCACTACTGATTTTTATGACGTCACATGCCAGTATCTTCATTAAAAACTTCATATTAACAGATCGTTTTTGACATTTCATAAAGAGTAGCTGATTTGAGCTGTCGTCAAATACCGTATTCTCTTATCCCGCTGGCGTACTTCTTCTGACTGATCTTACTACATAAGGATCCACCAACCTAATTAAACCCCACATAAAATATAATACACATTTTCATAAAAAAAAAAATGCCGTCTTTTATGTATGCATACGAGTATATAATCGTTTTCCGGTTGACTGCGTAACTAATAAGTCGAGCAATATCGTCTCTTATGTAATTTGCTTGTAATTTTTATATTTGATTGCTTACGGTTGTAAACCTTTGCGTATTCTTGTTATCATTGCTATTTTCGAGTATAACTTCTATATTAAAACGACTCATCTCTCTTGCTGTATAAGTAGGTATTTTTGTTCTCGCAAACCATCTTACCATTCAAACAAGTTCATTTTTATTTTGAATTATGATTATGACACACTCGAAAAGTTGTACTACTTATTAGAGAGATTCATGTATAAATATTTCTATAGAGAAGGGTCATTTTAGAATAGTAGATTATACTCCAAAGTCTGGACAGTGAAAATTTAATCAATCAGATTCAATAACCTGGTAACACTGGCTACATAATTATAATACATTTTAGTAAGTTTAATAGTGACAAGCTAATTGCGTTTCCCAAAGTACTTTATTTCCTTGCTTTCTTATTTCGCATATTAAGTTTACAACTGCTACAGTAAAGTTTTCAGATTTAAAAAAGCCGAACCCCAACCCAGGCACAGCAATTAAACAATATCTGCAATAATTGTTGGATCCGAAGAATAGTGAGAGTTGGAGTTGGTCGCGGAGGGCTCATACGGAAAGAAAGTGTAACCTAACCTACCTTTTTATTGATATGTTGCCGCGTAATGGAATCTTTTTGGTTGAATTCTCGGAAGTCAGATCTCTAATGAATATCCTATGAAAAGGAGTCTTGCCTATAATTATCTACCTGTAGTGACCAACAAAGTTTAGGTAGCCGATTTCTTTCTTGCAAGTTGTTCGGTCAATTAGGTACCTTCTAGTGTGTTCGCAACAGAAATATCCCACGATTGCCACTCGTTAAGCACTCACAGTTTCGGTTCTGGGGCTCCACTGCAAAGTACTAAAACGATATTTTGACAGGACAGAAATTATGTCATCCATCGTCTTGATGTGGGAGTGTGCTCCCAAGCTCCAAATTAATCCTTGTAATAAGTACAGAATCTGAATCAAAGAACTGCATGATTAGAATAACTTCCGAGTGTAAGTCCGTCATTTCTTTCTTGGTGTAATTTTACGTAATGAACGTACATAATTGAACTTTTTGTAGTTTTCGTTTGAGTACTTTGGAGTCGGTCCCCTGATTAAATTACCCCAGCCTTGTTTAATGGTTAATATTGAAGACAATAAAGGAAGATTTATACCTATTATTAATTATTAATAAATATAAACGAAGCGAAACGATCGATATCTAAAATATTAACTTATTAGTATAGGTTACCTACATTATTGATACGACGTATTTGGTATTCTGTAATGATACGAATTTGACAGGAAACGTTTGTATATACTTTTGGGTACTATATAAAATAAGCCATTTATGAAGAGCAAACATGTTTTACTACTAAAGTTACTAAGTTTCATAAATGTTGTTGGTATATATATTATAATAACCAGAATGGCGATAGAATTAAATAGATAACATCAATGATATGCATCGCCGGAAATTATATACAAGCGTTTGCGATGATATTTACCCAAAATGAAACAAATTCTGATTCCTACTTCCGGTGCGTTTTTGTTCAATTCCGGCTGAAAAGAATGTTAAAACAATTGTCAGAATTGTCATTGTCAACAATCAAGGACAAACGTACCTATTTTTCCTATTTTCATTCCTATCCATAATTGTTAATTGTCATGTTCATGTAAAATACATAGTTAAAACGAATTGGCATATTAATTTGATAATAAAAAGTGTATAATGTAACCATTGTATTCATTATAAATAATCGTAGGATCCAAAAGGTACTGTGATTGGTAACTACCACTAAATTTTGGAGCACAATTCGAAATAAATCAAATTAAATTATTAAAAAACCTATTCCTTGGTAATCGGTGCATTTGTGCAACATTTTAACCTAAGAAATAGAATACTTGAGATAGGTAGGTACTTTGAACGGTACAAAACTTGTAGAGTAACTGTATAATTTAACTATAACAGATGGGTTCAATAAACGATTCCGTTCCCAATTGAAATTTTGTTTCATTGACCTGTGTCATTCGACTATCGATTGTGTCGCGCGACAAAAATACTACCTGTCACTTTCCTTTCAATACCGTGCGAGCAAGACAGGTGATGCTGAATCGCGCGACAAGCGAAGTGGCGGCAAGATATGCTAGCCCTGCTCCCTCATAAAACAAATGGCGGTAACTCACATTTTGACATCTTGAGTAAATTGAGAAAATGTAAAAGCTTGCGCCTTACGGACAGTTCTCCAATAATTCGTTTCGAAATCTAAGTATTTAGTTGCTGTTTATTTACGAATTATGATGGTATAAATTGTTAACCTAATAGTGTATTTTTTGAGATACCGCCATTTGCTTCATAGAGAGGACAGTCGGTATACCAAAGTCTGATTATGATTCCACGATTGATTCCTCTTTCGCCGTATTGATTGGACATATTCTTGTTCCGGCACATTCCTCTTTAGCCTTATTCCGTTCACAAATGAATGTCTAAACAGGAGTGAGCCGAAACAAGAATATATCCAATCAGGAATACGACGAAAAAGGAATCAATCGATTCCACTGTGTCCACGTTTTTGCAGCTCCGCTCCAGTGGACATTCAGCCTTACCGAGCATTTCCACTGACACAGAGAGAAGCAGACCGTGATTTGACCAATCAAACTGTTTCCACCAATTTCGAACACTACGAATTTGGTCAAATATGTTTTGTTCCGTTTCGCCCAGCCCCTTCTCAGGTCGCAAACAAGCTGTATGACAGCCATTGTAACTCAAATTTAAGCTGTATAAAGGCAGTATACTAAGTGCTTATGCAGCCTTTGTGCTACTTGGGGTATGGCATCCTTCGTTGTTCAGCAATCATCACGATCCTGCAAACTCGTTCTGCTCTTGACAGCAACCTTGCGTAGATAGTCGCGCCACCTAGTCTGAATAGGTTGAACTACAGAACGACGTGTTCTTGAGTGCTGATGCTGTCTACGGGATGGAGCGTAGTTAAGTAGGTAGGTATACAATTTTAACTTAAATGCAAATTAGTAATAAGCAAGTTACCATGTAACCTGTTTTATCATCATTAAATTGAGTTAGGGCTGCAGTCATTAAATTCAGAGGTCAATATAATTATCGACCCGTACCAATCACAGCATAAGATTTTGACAGCTAAATTAAAAAAATATTTTCGTCAGTGGCGTGATGGCGTCAACTCGAAGGAAAATATCACCAGATACATTTTGGGAGGCATGACAAAAATTAATCAGCAAGTTGAAATGACGTTCCCCACTACTTAATTTAGATATGAGTCTATTATCTATTCTGTGATATGAGTGCAAATATTAATAACGACACTGCATCTGTGTGCTGGGAGCGTGGACTGTTACGTGAACTATGATCTGTTAGTCGGGCGATAAAGAACTCCGACAACGCTTAAACAAATGCGGAGTCGGGGCGCGTCTAGGGCTGCCAGCCTGCCATCCGTCCGGGTTTCCCCGGATTTATCCTAATTTGGAGGCCGTCCGGGAGCCATCCGAGAGTTTTCAAAAAGTGTCCGGGGAAATTATGTCAAAGACAAATTTAATGATATTATTTTCGGACAGGTCTGGGGAAAAATGTGATTTACGCCAAATGTCCGGGTTTTTAAGTCTTTGTCCGGATCCGGCGAATTTAGAGATGGCAATAGTCGGGTGATAACTCCGACAACGCTCAAATGCAGAGGTAGGGTCTGTCATTTCAGCTTAGACGTCTGTGTAGATCTCTACCTATTTGCATGACGCAGACAGCATACAACCCCGTCCACAGTTTCATTACAATATTGGAGTATTGTCAGACTGTAGGTAAAACATCGTTGGACTTGAAATGTAAGCCAATTTCACACAACAGCGATAAGAGAGCCAATTTTATCGGGAAAAAAGTTAGCCATGAATTAGAAATTCAGTTGTTATTAACCTTACTGCAAGATGATATTGATGATAAAGTCGGGTGTATGGTTTGCTGTGTCTTATGTTATGTTATACAATACTTGTTTTTGCGCTGAAGCATTGTAAGTGATAACGCGGCCGCGGTGACAGATAGGTAAACCGTGCGCGGTTTTCGCTCACCGTAATTTGTGTTTAGTTTATAATTAATTTGTTTAAAAAAAACGAAGTTAATATTCGAATAATAATATAATAATTAGATTCCATATAGATCCATCAATAGTTCTTGCACGTAGCGGACGCTGACTGTGTGTGCTTCCCGTGACACGCATGGGGACAGCATCCGCTCCTACACCTTACATTCCACTAAATTGTCGAACACGCCTTCCAAAGGCCCGGGACACTATCGCAGTGTTGCCAGGGTAGGTCCCCCAAAAATTACGTCGCTATACCTGAAAAAGTTCCGTTTATGGTTAAAAAGTTCCGTTTTTTTTTATTACTAAAAATAATGTATAGAGTTGCTAAGAGTTGAAATTTCAACCACACATAGAGCGTTCCGCGGTGATTATTTTCAGATGTGGAGGGAAGTCAGATTCGTCCCCTGCGTGGCGGGAGAGCGGGGTGAAGAGGATCAAGTACTGCTCCTTTTCTTTTTTTGATTACTGATCAGTTAAGACCATTAGGGCTTGTGTGGCATCATTTTCGTGTAAAACAGATATCAGCTATTCATTTTTTATGTTATTTAAGAATAGTTTTATATAAAAATATTTGGGTTTATTGCCGAAAAGGTAAAAATCACTACAAGTTTTTTTTATTCAGAACGATAAATTAGTTATATATCCTGAATATTTACAATTTAAAAAAAATATCACTAAATAGAAAATTTAATCTTGTTTTTAAAAATGTAAACATATTGGTCACATCTCATACAAAAAGTACCTTGAAAAAAATGTTGATGTTAAGCTTAGCCTACGTACTCTAGTACATTTTGCTAAGTCGCGAAATTGTGTGCATCAGGATACAACCACGAAATTTATACCACAGATAGAGTATTCTGTGGTGATTACTTTAAGATGTGGAGAGAAGTCAGATTCGTCCCCTGTGCGGCGGGAAAGCGGGGTGAATAGGACAAAGGAGTCCTCTTTTTCTTTTTTTATTACTGATCAGTTAACGCTACTAGGGCTTGTGTGGTATCGTTTTCGTGTAAAACAGATATCAAAAATTCATTTTTTATGTTATTTATTCAAAGTACCATATAAAAATATGGGTGTATTTCCGAAATGGTAAAAATCACAACAAGTTTTTTTTTATTCAGGGAGATAAATTAGTTATATTTCCTGAATATTTACAACTAAAAAAAATATTGCAGAACAGCAAATTTAATCTAGTTTCTAAAACTATACACATGTTGGGCACTCTTCATACAAACAGTAACTTAAATAAATTGTTGATGTTGAGATTAGCCCGTGTGCTCGTGATACATTAGCAACAAAATTTTTTTTTTAATTACATCAATTTGTTTTTCTAGGACGTATATGGTAAATATTATATGTAAAAGCATGTTAATAATCATTATTTAATGTATTTAATGAAGCGAAATAGGATGCGTTCGGAGATTTGCGTTGGTAACGCCGACTTAAACATATATTTTAAACTACTGTTTGTATGAGAAGTTCCCAACATGCATATATTTTTAGGAACTAGATTAAATGGGCTTTTTAAAATAATAATAATAATTTAAAAATGTTAACGAAATTTAAATAATTTACCTCACTGAATAAAAAAACTTGTTGTGATTTTTACCTTTTCGGCCATAGACCCATATTTTTATATAGAACTATACAAAAATAACATAAAAAATGATTTTCTGATATCCGTTTTACATGGAAACGATACCAGACAAGTCCTAGTAGACTTAGCTGACCAGCAATAAAGAAAGAAAAGAGATATACTTTGTCCTATTCACTCCGCTCTCCCGCCTCACAGGGGACGAATCTGACTTCCCTCCACATCTGAAAATAATCACCGTGGAACATTCTATCTGTGGTAGAAATTTCATGCTTGTAACCCGATGCGCACAATTATGTTAGAAAACAGCGGACTAACAACTCTACTAATAATATATTCATTTTATCTCCGGAAATTTTCAATGAAGGGTTAACAGTTACTAAATTTACGTCACACTAGGCCGTAAATGGGATTTTCTGCCGATTGGGAGAAAATCTAACTTCCTGGCCAAGGCAAGAACTTTAGACAATCCTTCAAGGACGGTAATTCGTAAAGCCCCATAATATCTCATATTTATGGCCCGCACCTTCAGTTCGGGCCACAAACAACCTGCGATTTGGAAAAAAGTCTGGCTACACAAATATTTGGCGGGAAATTCAAAAATCTTGGGCTGGTTAGTCTTAGTTTGACATAATTAACTTATTTCCTTAGGTAAGCTACGTGTGGATATAAACTCTATAATATTTTCTAGTATCAAAACTATAATTCCCACTACACAAAGCGTGACCACCCAAGATTTTTTAATTTCCCGCCAAAACTTTAGGTAATGTTTCAGTAGCCAGAGTGCCAGACTCTACCTTAACATGGGCGAACTCGGCAATCCTACTAAAATAATGATCAAAACTACTAAAAATACATTTGGTAGATGTATTATAGAAACATAAAAACCTTTTATCTCGTTTACACTTTAACTAGTGCTTAGAAACTCTTTGAATGTGTGCTATTTGTAACTTCCCTCTCGCACTCTTGTTATAGAATATTTGAGTAAGCGGGACGACAATGTACTCGGCAGTTAGTTAGTACTTACCGTATTTTTTCCCGTGTAAGACAAGCAATATAGTACACGTTTTTGTCGGTAACGGCTCGATCAGCTGAGCTGCATCAAATCACTGACTCTCTCGACCAATAGCGGCCCCAAGGCTCAAACATTATGCTTCGTGTGCATATTTTGGAAGATAGGGCGTTGATGACGGCAGACCCGATCAGCCTAAAAGTCACTGTCTGTCAAAAAGACCACTGTCATAACTGTCTGTCACGATTATTATTGCGGCTCCACACTACTCGCGAAGTTTCCCGAGGAAGCACTATTTATTAAGCAATATTATGCTTTGACTTGGCTCTTTATTTAATCTTCAAATAAAACAGCACCCAAGAAGCTTGGTATCAAAGCTTTTCAAGATGAGGCTCAATTGAATCGTAAAACTGAATTTTCATAATGCTGTTTTTTTTATTTGCACTAAGAAAATAATAATAATATCTAAGTGAAACCAAAGTTACAGAAATAAAAATTCATGCATAAACCAGTGTCAATTTTTTTTGCATATTACGTTCTATATTACAGGCTTAAAGTCGGACTTAAATTTTTTGGAACTTAACAAATCAATCCATGATAATTTTTTATCAACTATATAATAAACAACAAAAATTTGACAAATGGGCTTTTACGTCTTTGAAGTAGACGTATTCACAAATATACTGTCGTCTCGTTTTTTCTTGCAGAAACTTGACGTGCTTTACAGTGATAGCAATACAGTTGTAGGTTTCTATTAAGTTCCACAAACTCTATTGAATTTTCCTTACTCTAAGTTCGTGTGTCTGCTCGCTCGCTCTCATTGGTCGTTTATGTCAGCTGTATTTTTGCGACAGAAACATAAAATTAAAATATGATTATATAGTTTTAACAGAAAAGTCAGTTTTATTTTTACAAAATTTCAATAAGACGATGTTTTTAATGCCGGGACCTTAAAAGTTCCGAAAAATGACCAAAAATGAAAAGTTCCGTCCAAGTTCCGCGGGGGTCTCAAAAGTTTCCAAAAACGGAACAAACGGAACCAAACGGCAACACTGCACTATCGTCCCGTGAGCGGATGCGACATACAGGCATAATATAATAATCAAAAATACCGTGTACCTAAATATATAATTATTATACCTACTTAACGAACGCCGCCCCTCTGTCATACTTATATTGCGATTTACTGCTGGTGTTGCCACCCGCATTCGGATAATTAGTGGAATATTGATCGGTTAACCTCGATTAGGCATGAGTAAACAGATAATTTTGTTATAGCCACTCAATTGCTTCGAATTTTGAGTTGGACTCTATTTATATAATAAAATAAGAGCGATGACAGGTTGCCGTAGTTACCAAAAGCAATCTAGTGGATAGTATATATTATTTACTTACCTACTATCAGTCCCGTTTCTACCCTTTGTATACGGAACCTTATAAGCTACTAGAATACCACCAACCTTAATGTGCTAATCTAATTTTGTTTCTTGTGGAAATACGACGAACGATACGGAGCGAAGTGTCTCCGTTTCACGTTTCATTCGTATGTCCACTTCCTGATTTCCAACTGGTTTCGCCTACAGTTCCCATTTCTCAACAGATTCTCGTGAAATTTTTCCTAACCTCTAGCATACTGTGACACGCGATTCTGTCGCGCGACATACACGACCTGCCGCTTTCCTTCAATACCGTGCAAGTATGACAGATGATGCTCAGTCGTGCGACAAGCGAAGTCGTGGTAAGATATGCTAGCCCTGCAGGTTCGATAATTATAAATATATAATATTAAGTTTTTAGAAATGTCTCAAAATGGTGGAGATATGGGGATTGAAAACTTGATAAAATGTCATAAAACAGCAATTTCGAAAAAATTGCGAGGTATACATCCTCACAGAGCCAGCAGTTTAATATTGATACAATGGTTACATTTAATGTCAATACAATAAGGTTGGAGGTCCACCTAAAATCTAGTGGATCGCGTAAAATTTTGTATTTATATTTAACCTTTGTATCAATCAATAGTCACTTTTGATAGCGTGCAAACCTTTATCAACTGTTTCCGAGTTTATCAACACAGTTACTGTTATGAGTACAACCACCTGTATACTGTTTTCCTGACGTTTTATTAAATAAACTATACAACAGTAATATAATAGTAAACAATATAATAGTAAACAGCTGGGATGGGACACGTGATGTTCCACTGGTTTTGTTGTCCGTAGCTACGTCTGTAGGAAGTTATTTGATCAGTTGTCACCTGCAAACTAGTGTTGTTCTTATTCTAATAAACATTGTTCTCATAATCAAATGTTTTTATTACTACGCAGATTTACATTTCCTTGAATCAGGCTAGCGAAACGTCGAAAGAAATAATCTGTTGAAGAGATAAGTTACTTGAGATAAGTGCGTCAGCGGGGCAAGTGCATGTACCAAAACGAAAAGTGTGCCCTTACCATAAGTGCCCATACCATAACGACTGCGTACACGATTTGTATGGAGAATTGACAACTTTTTTACATTTTCGAATGTAAAAGGAAGAAAATGTATGATTAAAAAATCCATTTGAAAAGATCCTCATTCTAAAAGAGCGTAGGCGACAAGTTATTGGTCCCAGTCACAGCGCAGAAAATTTTACAGTCGGACTATTACTAAGACGGATTTAGTATGGAAATTGTACCACTGTTCCTTTAGTAGTTTGTGATTGTCAATTTTCCACAAGATGACGCCATTTGAGTGTTGATTCTTAGATGATGCTGCTTTCATTTTTTTTTCATAAACTAGTAAAAACTAGCAAATAAAAATAATAGTTTTGGGTTCTGTGGTAATAAAGTAATGATTGAATGAAATTAATTCAAACTTAACACTATTTGAAAATTTTAAATGTCGTTAATTGTAGTTCTACAAATTAACCGTTAGGGGCATATTCTCCATTCATTTCGTTTACGCAGTCACTAGCGAGAACGGTCACTGTAAAGTGTAAACTTATGCTAGCTACAATAATTAGTTGGCAAGAGAAAAGTAAGATGGCGTTAAGTAAAACATCTGTAGGTACTTTTCGATATGGTTTAATACCATAACCGGCCTGAATAACTTTGTAGTCAGTAATTAAATAAAATTAAGCCATTAAACACCTGAAATAAACGGCAATATAGATACAGACTGCGCAACTGCAAAGCGCACGCCTACACGTTTATCTAGTGCGCGGGCGCACGTGCGACGTGGGCCGCCCGTGAAGATAAACTGTCTAATGTAATGAGTGTATCTGAAGGCTAGACTTGGCCTTGAAACCTTATCTGCGTTTCTTATTCCTTTATTGTCCAACGTTTCGGATGCAGTTGCATGCCAATTGTCAGGTAAGAGATATATCGCGATAGGTTTAATTCGCATGAACCGCGCGAGTGTAAGTTGTTGTAACATAATAATTTCTGCTGCGTCCGAAAACACTGGCTAGACAATGAATGTTATACCATATACTCTCGCGGTTTGTACTCAAAATGAACAGAAATTATAACGGGTCTATTGCGATAAACATCCGAGACCACGGTGTATGCAACTATGTACGTCGAAACGTTAGATAATGGAGATAAATGAGAAATATTACCTCTCTTTCTTCGCTGTACTATGAGAGAGTGACGGGCGATGCTGTCGCGCGATAAGTCGCGGTTTGTGCTAGACGGGCAGGTGTAGCTTATTGAGAAAGGAACACTATGAGCTTAAAAGATAAAATACGATGGCACAACCTTATCTATCACTGCAGCTGTAGTTATATGTACTAGTAGAAGATCCGAACCTAAATCGACCTTCACCGAGCTAATAATAGAATGAAACATATTTTATAATGAATTTAGTATATTAGAAAATATATTAAAAACGGGTTTGGGCTAAAAATGGGCAATTTTTAATTATTAAAAAAAATATTTTTTATTAAATGTTGCAACATCGAGATAGAAAATTTTATCCTGAGTTAATGTAAACTCGTTCCAGACCTTCCAATCCGATCCGTTTTATCGGAAGAAATCGGATAATGTGTAGTGCAATTGTTAGGATCTATTACTATTGTTATCACTATTATTTGTTCTGTACCCTTTAAAAGTAGAAGAGACAAGACGGATATGTATACCGTCATGAAATCATGAATCTTAAATGATCGGGAAACATGCTATATTTTTAATATTTAATGTAAAAGAAAGTATGAAACTCCTAATAAAAAACATAACATAATGTAAATAGTGCATTGGAGATATGTTTATATGTCTAAGCGCAACCATAGATCTTCATATACCCTTTCCTGGAGTGCATGTGAGAAAAGCGGGTGGCTCTTGGTGCGATCTGAAAATGAGCAAAACTATTGTAAATGACTTAATTACAAGGCTTTGCATGTTAGCTTAGCGTCGAGTTAGGATTCAGGTTAATTTACCACACTCAAGGTTATCCAACTCAAAATGAACGCATCCAATGTGTTTACGCAATTTGAAACTAAATACCAGCTAAAGATAACTAACATTATGTTATACTTAAAGTTTACCTTGTTTTAGTCAAAATTTGTAAATCTACTTATTTTTTACTGCGTAAACACTTAGAATGTGCCTTCACTTTCTAATTGGTTTATCAATCTGTACCAAACACTGCATATGGCAACACACACCATATTAGTTGGTTTAAGTAACACATTATGCACCAGGAATGAAACCAAGAAAACCAAAGATAGATTTGAAAAACATTTATTTAAAATATGAAATAAATAATTTTGTCATGATCGCATTAGACCTTAAAAATCACAGACATTATCCACTGCAAAATAAATAACATAATTTAACATTTTTGAGCCGGGTTTATTGAGAATTAAAAACAATCTCATGGGTTCTTCTCAAGCTGTTCTTTTAAGTAATGGGTTTTTTAACGTATATTTAAGTAACAAAATTGAACTATCTCGTCTCTACTTGGAAAAAGCCTGTACCCGATTTGGGTCCAACTAAAACGTACTTTACTGTGTGGCGCGCTTACCCCGACCTTATTATGACACAGGGTATGCACTTATGTACTGCGTGTGTCCCAAGTTTGAACTCAGACACAAGTTTTTTTCAAAGTAGTAAAGATTTGTGACTCTTAAATAGGAACCATAACAATTTAAAAACCTATAACGCAACATGTAGTCTGACTTCACGTAAATGAGAAAACATGCATTTACACATTTATACAATGAAATAAGTTACTGCTCACAGCATCTATATTAAGTTATTATTATGCTACAAAACAATCGTAGCCGAACATACGATTCACAATTATTATTTAAGGTGCGATGTACTTATATTGTGACTATACTAATTAATACTTATTTTGTAACCAAATGGGATTTTGCGACACATAGGTACAACCAGGGAAAGGAAAAAATATGGCAAGAATAGAGTTAGTATGAGTTACAGAAGAAATCACATTATTTCTACCGGTTGTTTTGGCTTTTTAAGAAACAAGAGCATTGCTATATAATGGCGACAGTGATAATTTCAATTTAATTCATCTTTACCTCAGCCACGCCTTGGTACAAATATCTAAATCCGATTTGATGAGTCTTGTTATGCTGGGAATATTCGACTAGTTACCAAGTATACAAAGTATAGCCCCATCTGGGTATTTTTCACCTCACGCCATTTTGCGGATATTTAGTGGTACTAATTTATTTTACTGGTAACTGACGTTACAAGTAGTTAACAAAGCCAAAACTATTTAGTGTTGTCAGTAACTTTTTTCGGTATTTATTTGCAAAGAATTTATTTCGCAACGAAGGATTGAGCAGCATTCCGGTAAACAATGCTTTGAATTCGGTTAAGGACAAAACTTTGCCAAATCGCTACTGAAGTTTATTTGTTAGGCTATAAAATATTCATATTAGACCGTGGTAAATATTTTTAACGACTTTTAAAATTAGTAAAATTTAAATCTTCACGCTTAAGCATAAAATAACAAATTGCAACTTTTTGACGTGCGTGACGACTGAAAAGCTAATTATACGGTTTATAATAAACTATTGCGAATCGTTTTCCTGAAGTAAAGATAAAATCATGAAACTATCACACAGTCCACTTTTTTTAATAGTTCCGATGTCTCTTATGACATTTAATACACAATAATTTGTAGGACAATACAACAAGTGTATTAAATGTATGTAGACCAGACATATATAGTATAGTTAAACTAAACCTAATTGACTTAGGCGAACACTGGCATGATTTTACACTTTAGAAAATTGCCTTGTACCACTGCCAAATGACTATTTGAGTACAGTCATTTGCGTATCATCGTTAAATGATTTTATTTTGAACTAAAGCCAAAGCACCGGTCAAGATCAAGGTTAATACCATTTTGAAGTATTTAACTCTAAGATAAAAACGACATTATAAAAACTAAATAAAGATTAAACAAAATATACAAAATACTTCAGAAATATACATCAATAAACAAGGATTCAGGTGTCTCTATTGCACTAAGTGAAAAAAATTGATCTCGTCGAAATGAAAAAGGCGCTTACGACAGCTTTTCGATGAACTAAAATAGCACATTACATACCTAGGGCGGTTTTAGGTCTTACCTTGGCCAGGAAGCGAGATTTTCCCCCCGCGTAGTGAGCAGAATTATCCGACTTACGGACTAGGGTGACGTAAACGTAAATCAGATTCGGAATTTGGGCGTACCATCGTAGTTATATGTGTACTTGCCAATAGGCAAATAGTACTGCACTGCACTCCGCCATGATACCTAACAAGTAAATGTTCTCAAAACTAAATATCTTAGTGATTCAAGTCGCCTTTTTAGTTTCGACACTTACATTTACATTACACACATGCAATTCGGCTTTACAGTTACAATTCATTGTGACTAGACTGTGTCATATCTGAAAGTAGAATACAAAAGTCGTCAGCAGAAGAAACGTGAGTGATTGTTTCATAAAAATACTCAAGAGATTGTATCCGTAAGAATAAATTGAAATAAGTTATTTAAAGGGAAACAATCTAAGTTAATAAACTAGTTACAAGAATTTAGAATCCAGCATGACTGGGCCGATAAGCTATTTCTTATAATCTAAAGAATGTTTCATAATTTTGGTCCAAGAATAAATAAAAACGATAAAATAAAATTCTGTTAAGATTGGAACAATTTCCTGAATAGAGTTTATACTCTCCTTATTCCATTTTAATTGTTTTTTCTTACAGCTAATTAGTAAATTCGCAAGGGAACGCTGAATATATTGCTTGTGTTACGATGTTTGGTCTTTAGGAGTGCCTAAGCAAGTCAAGTAAACCAACATAGATGAAAAGAGCTTTTGACCGCTACAGTCGACTATGGCGGACAATGGAACATTGCTCCACAAACGCCAATGTCGGCAAATGCCGTCAAAATATTGTACTTCTAGCCGCTACAAGTATTTTCCAAACCGTATTGAATTTGGAGAACTTCTTCATAATTATTGCTACGGCGTCAGTGGCGCGGAAAACCGCTTAGCGTTCTGGCCCGGCCACGACTTCAGTCTTAGCGGCGAGCGGCAACGGTGCGCGGGCGCGGTACATGTTTCTCGCTCACTCGTATGGGCGCTGTGCTCGGATCTCTCGCACAACCGCTCGCCGCTTGCGCCGAAAGTCGTGGTATATCCGTTCAGCAGGTGCGGTCAAATATCGGTTGAATATACCAATTTGAACCACATATTTAGTTGGTGGAAAATGTGGAAATTGTTGTCCTTGTGACGATAGTTCACATAGTTGTGAAACAATGATAGCAATTAGTATTGTTCTGTTCGTTTCATTGTAGAGTAGGTATATACACAAATGCTCAAGATAGCAATTTTGTTGTTCATCTATTCTGTCACAGATAACATGTTGACAAACCCCAGCGTGCCAGTAAATCTTGGAATTCTTCGACAAAACGATCCTTTCATAATCACTCTCAAACAGTAACAAATTAGAACTTAATTTACCTAACCAGTGTGACATATTTATTGACAGTGACTACAACGACTTTGCTGGGGTTCGTGAAGTTGGGCTATCCCCTTTTCACGCAAAATAGGCAAGCTGGATGTCCACTTGCGGAAAATGCGTAACTAACTTAGTGACAGTGGCGTGGCGTCCATAGAACCCAATTTCCACCGGCTTGCCCATTTTGCGGCAGCGTTTTACCACTTTTATTTTATTTTTATACTACGACGGTGGCAATCAAGCATGCGGCCCGCCTGATGTTAAGCAGTTACCGCCGCCTATGGACGCTTGCGATACCAGGAGCATCAAACGCGCGTTGCCGACCCTTTAAGAATCTATTTACTCCCCTCTTGAAGAACGGCATACTGTAGCCCCCGAAGAAAATCTCAGCAGAGCGCGCATTCCACATGCGGAGTGTTTGCGGTAGGAAATTCCTCTGGAACCGCACAGTTCTGGACCATTTAGGCTCCAGTGTGTAAGGATGAACACCCTGGCGATGGCGAGCAGTGCGAATACTTTTCTTTGTTGGTCATAGAGAAGTACGCTAAATCGGCCCCAGCTTGCCTAAGGATCTTTGATGCTACGCCACTACTGTGTCCTCAAAGAACTATCTCTATTTTTCCAAAATTATTGAAGTGATCAGTCCAAATCAGTGTAAAACTCTATATTCAGCGTTACCTTGTATTATAAATAAGCTCAACACGTCACTGGATATAAATAAATTAGTCTTGTGATGATCCGCATATTATTGGCGTAAAAAGAAATTTCTGTAACAAAAAGTAACATATTACTCACTTTCAGTATTTTAGTGAGATTTTTAAGAAATTGTTCGATACCAACCGAAGTTCTAGAAACTGTTTCTTTCGCGATATGGAACTTTTAGGTTATTGTTGTTCAAAAACGACATATTATAATAGAATAATTTACCAAACAATATTTCCACGTAAAAAAGGGAGCGAAGAAATAAATGTGTGAAAAAAATTCTTCGCTATCACAAACTGCTTCGACTAATTGCGAAAGCAATTTGTTTATTTTTTTTTTCACTCGATAATTGCTGCATTGTTATTCGTAAGATAAGAGTAATTATTTTAATGGGCGATATGTGGGTTTTTACCACCGATATTGAAAATAAAAGAATCATTTCTATTTGTAACTTGCATTATTTTCATAAATCGGGATTTTCGGTGAACAAATGATTTGACCCTTTAATAACCCCAGGGCATGAATTTATTATGCATTATAGGTATGATTCAAACATGCACATTTCCCGAACGAAAAGTACAACCACAACATTATGTCATAATTACAGGCAAATTACCAATTAAGTATTGTTCTTTGTAAATGTATGTACCCCAACATGATACTATGTGCAACTACTGCGTTTGTATTTAATAAACAGAAGCCTGTTTCGCCATTGAAGATACATCAAGTAGGATGTTATTTAACAAACATCCCTAGTTCTATTTATAGTGTCTGGTACTTTGAATTGTCCTTTTTACGCCAACATTACAATAATATAATAAATTCATAACCTATTTAAGAATTGACATTTAGAATAAATACGCCTGGAACGAGTACATACAACAGATTTGTGAAAGATGAAGCCGCTTTTTGTTATATTAGTGTGTGTCTGAAGAGACTTTTTGCATTGTGAGATGGACGTTGTGACAGATACGGCAAAGGGCGAAACTAAGCCCGCGGCTAACCTGGCTTCACTTTCAATCCCTAACTAGGACTCTAGGCGTATTTATTCTAAGAATTGACATAAATCTAGCTCCATATCTGCGGCTTGGCTCCGCCCGACGAACAGTGCTCCTTCGTCTTGCCTTTGCTCAGGTCCCCGCCGCCTCCAAATACATTCCGCTTCGGAGTTTCTTTTTGTGAGCTGTTTTAGAAATTAACAAAAAAAATATTTAGCGTATTTTAGTGCCAATAGACCATACATATTGTATTTGGAACAAAAACACATTTCGCTTCGCTCTTTGCGAGCGGCGTTGAAAATCGTCTGTTTTAGCGTATTTATATATGCTGAAAATGGAACAGTTTTAGCGGATTTATATGCCGAAAACTTAATTAAATACAATATCATATTCCTAGTGCTTAAATTCGCATATTATCTGCATGCACTTAGATAGCAAGTTTATCTTTATTTATGATGATAAGACTAATCTCTTTTGAACTGTTTAGTATGGAATATGTTTTCCCGGTTTGTTGATGACGCAATGACGTCATCGGTAACTTGATATGTTCGGGCCACGTCAGATCATCGGTTCGGGGCAACAAAGGTTTGAGTCAGAGCTACGTGACCAGATCAGCGTTCTCAACTGGTTAACTTTTCTGAATGCACTCAGCTATGAACTTTGCTTCTAACGGAATGAACTGTGCGTCTCATTTCTGAGATAACTCTATACTCTCTACATAACTATGAAGTATTACGTCTCGGTAATCTATAGCCGCCTGCTAAAAATTGGCACTATGAGTGTAAAAAGCACGGGTAATCTATAAAATCTGTGCCCTGCTTACTCTAGTTTTATGTAAGAACAAATAAAGGTGTCGTAGATTTTACTATGGTCATTACTTTATAGATATGAAATAGGCAAATTTTAACATACCTCTACTACAACTGTCACTGTAAAAAGTGAAAGAGAATAATTAGAGTGTTAATATTGCTCTCAATATCTAGAAGTTTTAACAAAACTTTAAAAAATACTGGAAATTGCAGGGAATTATTGAAAAACATCGAGAACTTTCCAATTTTGGAAATCGCTGAACATGGGAATAGAATTGCTCCTAAAATCACAGGAAACTGGCGATTCGGTTCATCAGAGAATCAAGCCAATCCAATTTGCCATTCGGTTGAAAACGGACCAAACTCGACCAAAACGGTCATTGTTCGTTCTGTACCATAGCTGATGCGATTGTGCTATTCCCAATTAACATTTACAATTTTCTACAAGGTTTTAATGTTTTCGTCGATCATCTTACATTAACGAAAAACGTCTTTAAAAAGAAATAATGCAGCTTAAAATCTATTCTAAGCGTAGCATATCGAAAATTTTCAATTCATGCACGACAAATCGTCAATAGAGTATAATGTTTTATTCATGTTTTACGCTTTAGATATGGCTAAATTTAATACGGGGTTTGACTGGATTACGCTAACGTTGCTAACTAGAAAGGCTACTCCGAAGGTCTAAATTCGAATTTCGTACCGTGCTATCACTCATCCTCCTAGCCTTTGTCCCATTTTTGAGAATGAATTCTCAATCGGGTTCGGCTACCTAAATCCCAAGATGTGGCGTAGGCACTAGTTTTTACGAAAGCGACTGCCATCTGACCTTCCAACCCAGAGGGGAAACTAGGCCTTATTGGGCTTAGGTGGTTTCCTCACGATGTTTTTCCTTCACCGAAAAGCGAACCGTGCCGTACCGTGCTATCACTCTCAAACAATATTTGAATGAGTGGGACGGCACATTGCGAAAAGGCCAATGAACACAAGATTTTCCACATAACGGCTGACTGACCAGCATGCGCATATGCGCATGTGCGTTTTTCCTTAAATCAAGGCGTTTGCATTGCATGTGCAGAAGTCTGGCCTAATTGCGAAACTTTCCACATAATGGAAATTTCTCAATTTTATTATTAAATAAATTCAATTCTTGTGAAAGTTTCCAGAAATTCTTCTGGTAAATTATTCTCAGTTCAGTTTATTTTTTTAAATACATCGCAACCTGCCCATCTGTACTCGCCAGTTCGCCACGTCGTGCCCGGCGACGGTGACCCAAACTAATTACGAGGGAAAGCCCTTATGTCACCGGATCATAAGTAGCACAGGGAAACTGACCTGTTGTAGGTTTAGTAGTCAGTTCATCACAATAATACGCTGCCTAAATACCTAGTGCCTCGAGGAAAACAAATGCAATAAATAAACTCCGTTCGAGTTTTATATGGATTGTTTTTGTTTACCAAGTTACACAGCACACATCACACACATGACATAACAGTGGGTCATTGTGTAGAGTACACAATTACTGACACACTAGGTGTGTCAGACAGCGTGGCCCCCGATTGGCCCGCGAGGCATGAGTCAAGCCGCTACGTGATTACGGCAACGTAAGAATTTGTCCACTTACTAGGAATAGTGGACACTTGGAGAGAGTTCGCCATACCATGACATTCATAACATATCGTAAAATATTAGTGGCAAATGGCTTGCAATTGTGAGAGACGGTCGTCGAAATCCGGCTTCTCGGGGCTTCTATCACATACAACTAACCTAACCAGGCCTAACTAGAATAATTTAGGTTTTATTTTTTCACAGAATCGCTAGCCAAACACCATTACTTTACGATTTATCTTAGAAATTTCATGGTCTGATGAATTATACGATCGCGCTACGACAAGTAAATTGTTTGCCAAGTCACCTTAGTTAACATTGTAAAGGGTATATGTCATTTTGCATAGCCTCGTAAGGCCTACTGTACATTAAAATGTATACCTACACATACCAAAGTCGCTTTAAACATTCTTCAGATGACAGTAGGATACAAATTTTAGAAACACGAAAACTGCCTTAGACTTTACTAGGAAAGGTATAGGTTAGTGTCCGACATGTTTTTTTGCCGAAACCGAAACCGAAGGTTCCGTCCTGGTCACAGTTTCGGCCGATCCCGAAACCGAACCTTTTATAAACGTGGTAAAAACATTGAATAAAATGTCAGTAGTTCTTTCCCGATATATGAATAATGACCCATCTTGCTGGCTTAATATTACAAGGTTGTACGTTTCACTATGATCGAATTGCAAATTGAACATTGTTATGGTGGCACTGGGACTTCTATAAAGTTAAAATGATCGCACCCGACGTTAGCCGATCGTGACCCGAAAGTACGATAATGTACCTAAGTTCCGGCGCGGCCGAAAGGTACGGCTGTTTTTTGGCCGAAACCGAACCTTTGGCTGAAACCGAAACTTCGGTCGGACACTAGTATTGGTACATTTACTAACACACGACACACGAGGTGTGTCAGACAGTCTGGCCCTCGATTGGCAGCCACCTGTTGCCGAGAGTCATGAGTCAGGCAGCTACGTGATTACTGCAGCGTACGAATTTATTAACTTACTAATGATAAAGGACACTTGGAAAAGAAATGCCGTTACCGGCTATGAGAATGTTTCGTGGTATTTATATTTTACCCGTGATGTTGCAATAAAAATACTGTGTGGCCAGGTGAATAAGATTCACTCAAATCCGGAGATTTAGTGTGAGTATTTTTTCTTAAGTTTGGGGGAATTAAAATTCTACGAAGACTAAATTCAGCTGTAGAGACATTATTTCAGTATGCTGCGAGAAAATAAAGAACTTGAGAATTTTATCACAACACAAAATTTACATTCCTAAGCTGTCAACATGGCTACCTATTCAACTCTTTGAACAATACATCTCTATGTACCAAGCCACAATTTCTTTCTTATCTCAATTAGTCCAATTCCAAGGTTTATGTATTTAAAGAGTTGAAATATACCGCTATAACTACATACCTACAGCTCTGATTACTTAAAAGTATGTTTATACGATTTCATTCATCGCTGAATGAAATTTGCAAAATTTTCTATTTTATCTTTCAAAGGGTCCTTCACCAGGCAACACAAGGCGGACACTCGACAATTACAAGCATTACACACTCGTGTTTAGATCCTGTAGCATCAATCCATACAGAAGAGCCCTCTTACCCTTGTTTGCAAAATAAGATTCGAAGGTTTGAAATTTAATGATACGGTTCTGGAATCTTCTTTACGAATTGGCCGGCACACAGATCTCTTAACTTGGCGCCTATTAAGTTTTGGAGCCTAATAATGTCCAATTTATCCATAGTCAGCTATTTACACCTGATTCCTCCAACTGAGCATTGAGGAATTGGGCATAAGTCCCGCCTTAAACTGGTTAGGTACATATCTGGTCAATGATGTCACTTTGAGTAATATCAAAGATTAACTAGATATTTTCATTCATACAATTATATTAGCTACGCTAATAGGTGCCAAGCTAAGTGATACTACTACTAATAACAAGAAGCAGACAATTGACAACTTCGCGTTAAATTAACTTTCTAGCTGAAAGTGAATGTGTTACATCACATTTCATCATTTTGTAACTTGTGAGAATGTACGCATTTGTACGCTATTTGATTAGAGTATCTCTTTAAGGATGGTGACTAATCTAATAAGAACAAAACACACTGAACTGATTGTGTGATGTATGATTATTAAAATTGTATGTTATGTCACAATACATTAAAAGTTCAATGTCAATGTTACAGCTTACCCCTGAATAACAATATTTAGGAGTACACTATTGCATGCATGTATAAATAACAATAACATGCTACGCAAAATAATTAAAATACAAACGTGAAGATGTCAATAGTCTTCTTGTGACTGCTATAGCAAAAACACACAAATACACACTCACACACTTGAAACTAAACACTCAAAATGAAACATTTAGATCCTACTACAAGATAGAAAACAAAAAAGCAAAAACTTTAAACAAAGTAAGCTATCTGATTAATTATTAATTACTGTTAACACTAAAAACTAAAAAACTATTTTTCATACTTGCCAATAAGAAAATTATCTAAGCAGGTAAGGACTTCCAAAAACTATTTTGATAACTTTTAATTAATTAAAAGTAATTGCAAGGACCATAAAAATTCTCACCTGAGCATGTTTCGGAAGTTTTCCAATTCTCTAATACTGTTAGAAAGTCTTGCGAATGCATTGAACAACGCCACAATCTCTGTCCTCTGCAGCCTCTCGTAAGCCTTATGCCTCACCGGCAGCTTCCCTTGCTCAGGATCATCAGCCGGACCGTCCCATTTACCAGAAAACAAAATCTTTAAAGCGGTCCCGAGCCCTTGAGTCTGAAGCTTGCCCCACAGCTTACATTTGTCACAACCAACACAATCCATGATTCTTGATATGTTACGGAAGTGCTCTCGGAATTCAACCTTAAGTTTAGCTGCTTGGCTGCCGCCATTAAACATTGAAGACTCATTGAAATGGTCAGGGAATGAATAGATAACACCAAGCATGTTTCTAATTGCTTCCCGAGTTTCTTCGTCTTCTGTGGGATTTCCTGTGTAATATTCTTCTCTTTCTAAATATGGGCCTGCTTTAGACAAAGCTCTCATTTCTAGTAGGTAAACAAAGTAAAGATTTTTGAGCCAGTTAGGGCTTTCACCTAGTGTCTGCGAGGGGTCAAAGCGGCGTTGGAATTCCTCTAGATTTGGCCCCCACTCGCCTTCAGGAGGTGCCGCAAAACCAACAGTTTTTTCAGACAGAAGATACTTGGAGCTTAAATGAATGTTTATACTGCTGTGCATGCCTGAAATCGCTCTGTAAAATACCCGCTTCTCTAAACACATATTGCTCAAATCAGAGCTTAAAACATAAGGAAAAGATTCATACGGATTGATTTTGGGACGGAAGCAGTTTTCCTGATAAATACTCCTCCAAATTCTGTGCGCTGAAGGCCCCTTATATCCTGTATATCTTTCTGGGTTCAGAGAAAGGTCCACATACTCCGCCTCTGCATCTCGGTCGTCGCATTCACAAAAGTTCTCAAGAGCATCATCATGTGCCTTCCACTTTGCAATTTCATATTGACTAGCCGCACTAATGGTCATGTTCAAGTAACCCAGGTCTGGGTCATGATCAGAGTCAGCATTGCAGTTCGATTGACCCTCTCTGGAGTACTTGGAAACTGGGGTCTCGTCTATGATCTCATTCTCATAGCCATTTTCATAACCAGGCACACTTTCTTTTGTACATGTTTTAATATGACAGTATTTCATGGCACATCTGCTATCGTCCACCCAAAAGGGGCATTCTTTCTTCAAATTGACCTTGTAGAAGCGAAAATAGTCTTTGCTTACTAAGCTCTGTATGCGGGGAAATATTTTAACGTTATTAAAATAATCTATCGTGTCTACGTTACATGAACAGTCACCCAGGGCGCCGTGGAGCGCTTCAAAGCATGCATTGCTGTCGCAAGGCGTCGTTTCATACAGTTCCGTGTCGTAACCGACCGCCTGAACTATCGCTAAAGCGAAAATTATAATCACTACACAACAATTTTTGTATGCCATGTCCGATCAGTTTCTATGGCATGAAGGTCTCAAGAAATAAATGATAGCGTCCAACAAGACTTCTCACAACACATTGAGGGAACTTTTCGTGAGTCACATAACACAAAAAGTGAAAGTAATTTTTTTACACTGAATAATACGAGAGAATAGAGAAGAGGTGCGTGCAGTCACATATCTCACTCACAACGCAGGTTTGGTTTGATTGACAGTTCAAACTAATGTTGCTAGCCACAATCATCAAGCCATGAAATGTTGCCATTCCTAGTCTAAATAATCCATAAAAAAACCTCTCCTGTTAGCTGCACACAAAAAAAAGCAATAATAAAACTGAAATGCACTGAAGTGCTACGTGGTTTATTTAATATTTTATATCAGACAATAAGAAAATATTATATGCCATACTGTTCTCTTCTTACGATGACAAAGTGAGAAAATTTATGAATAAAAAGTGCTTATTCTCGTCGAGTGTATACAGCTGGCATGACGTGGAACAAGGAAAACGTTTACATTCTGTGGCATAATGGATGCCTTGGATGCCTGTGAAAGAACCGCAGTTTTCGAAATTGAAAACGAGAGTTGACAAAGTATGAACTCTACCATGAACTCTACACCAAAGCTCTACACTTATATATAACAAAGTTAGAAATATAGATTGTGGATAAATTGTTGGTTTAAACAATTTGACTTCGTTGGCACAGCCTAAAGGTGTAAGTTGTGTTGATATTTTCATCATTCGCTCCCATGGGTACAGTGATCAGTAAAAAATCGTCTGCAACGTCGGATTGATTTACTTTCTTACTCTTGGGTTCCCGCTTGTGGGGACCACGCGGATCCTTCAAGCTCTGACCTCTGTCCGACCCTGAATTATTTGTCTCTACTCTAGTTCTATTGACACCGTTGTAAAGTGCCTACTTATTAATGTCTACAACATTATTGTTATGACTGATTCACTTGATAATATTATTGTTGGTTTACTTTCATTAAGTAGGTACCTATTTTATTTACCTTTTTAAGATAACCGGTATCTCAGTAGGTGAAACTTTGTGCTTAAATGGAAAGGCAAATTCTTGGTAGGTAGATAGTCGATCTAGATTTTATGATTACGATGAACATTGTTTATAAATTATATATAATAAGAGGTCAATCCTTGTCTCAAGCGCACCAACCATAAAAATATTGTAAAGAAATAATGTACAGATGTAGGGATTAATAGTTATCCATCGTATTTTGTCGGAAAAGTTCGTTTTAGCAAGTTTTAGCATGTAGAGAAAACATGCTAAAACTTCGGTGAAAAAGTTGAGATGGAATTAGTATTAAAACAAGCTTACCCAACAAAATACGATGGAAATTGTGGCGGGCTTGACCCGACTGGCATTAGTCTAAAGAAAACAACTAATTAATAGTAGAAAATTTATTTTCGGCATACAATACAATAATCATTCACATAAGCGGTATCATTGGAAATGCACGAGATTCAAAACACGTTAAACAGACACTTGTTCCCGATGCAATAAAATAATTATTTATATACATGCTACTAAGGCAACACCTAATAGATCACATTATAATAGAAATGCATATAAATTTTAACACTTTAATATAAGTATTGTAAATTGGACGTACAACATTGAATAGTATGAAAATACTTTTATAATAATTCTTATGGTAATGTAATATTACAAACAATCGCTCAACTAAACTTAACAATCGTTTTTAATTAATGCAACAAAAGAAAAGGAAATTAAATCAAATATAGGAAGAGCGCAGTTTTTTTTTAATTATGATAGAATTGATCTGTAAGCGTTAATCTGATACTCAAAATTTGAGCATCGAATTTGGATGTTCTAAGTAGCCCTTCTACTATGACTATGACCATGAACCATAGACAAAGATTATGGTCTGCAGACTTTACAGAGATATGCTCTCTAGTGATATTAGTTAGATCATCTACACTATTTTAACCTGGCTCTTTCAGTCAATCTCAAAAACTAAACGTTGTTTATCTTTATTCTAAAAGGTAGGCGTATAATTTCTATCATTTTTTATTGACTCTGCTACTAAACGCCTTTAGTTTCATTATTTACACAAATTAAGACAGTACACTGTACAGGTACACTACTTGATATTTGTATCGTAAATTCATAGACTATTTTATTATGTAATGTATAATTAAATAAATGGTGAGGCGTCATAATATCACTCGTTAATGCACAAAAATCGAATATATCAGCTATCTTCGGTTTTTATTAAGTGTATTAAGGTCAACATGAGGGTTATTAGAAATAATATTAATAATGACTTCTAAAAACCCTGTTCGATAAGTTTTAGTAACAAAGTCAATGGCAATGATACAATAAAAGGGTCTTGCTGACCGTTCTAGCTTTTTAACAGTTAACTAACTTAATTAACTTGTACATAACATAGTATGGTGAGTTTCTTTCGTAATTAAATCCTTAATGCTCTTATTCGAATGTTTCGTGATGTCTTCGTTTAGGCGTACCTGTAAATAGAAAATATTGTGAAAAAAGAGCGATTTTTAATAATATAAACATATGAAAGCGATACAAAACAATTCACTGGTACCATAGAGAACCATAACCAATAGTGCCAAACGAAAAAACACCGAAAACCAAATAAAACATAATGTTGAACAGTTAGGTACTTTTTACAACATTCAAACAAAAACACAAACACTTGACTGTTTAAATCGAAGGGTGCATGGTCAAAACTAGTCGAAAATCTTTGAAATAAGAACTCCATGCAAACATTCGTTTGTATAGTTAACAGGTTTGACTGTTCACCCCTCGAAATATGGCATGACAATTAAAGCAAACAAAAAATTTAGTAACCCCTTACAACATGCATGCTTTGTTATTCCATAATTATTTACAACAGACTTACCTATAGTTTGACCAATTGTGCAATAATAAAAGAAATAAACAGTGTCCCAAAAGTAACGGCAAATCAGCAGGAGTTTATTGTTTTAATTTACGCGTAAATACCATTATTTTTTTCCAAATTCAAGACAAGGAATAAAAAAGCACTCAGGCCTATCGAGCAACCGAGCCAATCGCATATCATAAGAGGAGGGAGGAGAGGCCGTATTCGACAACACGATTAAAATTAGTATTGTACCGCCTCGCTCACTCCAACGTATTGATTGGTGTGCGAAAGAGACGGCACGCTACGATAATCTAAGTAGGATATGATAATATGAGGATTAATTCCGTTGAAACATTGCCTTCCTGTGATTTCACTATTGTTTTAAGGACACTGTAATACAGGTGTAAATCAAAATACAGCGAGTCACACATATAGTTTATTGAATCGACACAATTCTTTGTCAACGAAATACAGCAAGGCACACACACTATTTGCAGACTACAATAATGACAGTTTTAATTTGGCACTTCATTTGTATTTGGACTAATGATCTCAATCGGTTTTACTATAAACTAGTTGACACCCAAGGCGCAAGCAAGTAAGTACCATTTTTATGAAATTTTATACACAATTTATAGAAGCGTCACGGTGCAACTCAGACAGAAAAGACGAAGCGAGGACGCGTCGTCGTCGCGCTCTACAATACGATATAGGTACGCTCTTATTTTAAAATAAGTACATTTAGTATGAACATTCATCAAGGAGCGCCGCGTTTGCGACGCCTCCTCGCCCTACTTCTCTGTGTGGCTTTCGCCTAAGAGTATAAGTATGTGTCAACTTATTTTCATTTCATAATTCAGTTGGGAAATAAAGCAATCTAGAATTTGTAGATAAGTTACAGGTAGTATACAAACTACAGACCTTAAACTCTAGGAGAACCAACTTAAGAAAATTGTTTCCCAACCTCATCAAAACAGTTAGGTCATTGGTTCCAAATTGTTCATTAGGGAAGAGTCAAAAAGTTAATCTTAACATCGCGCCACTGCCACCTAAATTACCAACTGAGATCATCCATTTTCTGCTCTATGGGCCATATTTCCGATTTAAATGTTCCAATTGGTGAACAAATATGAATTGTGCCTTTAACATTTGCTTCACGTTGCCATAAATCTTAATACGTGATAGTTTAAACATCAAGAATATGACTTACAAAAAGATAAATTTATACAAATTCCTTCGGGAAATATCACAATCATTACAAATGTGCAATGAAGCACGATTTTGAAATAAAGGCATGCTCATTGCTCATTGCCTACAAAATGTAATAAAAATAGGTTATCAGAGATTCTTTAGTGGACAATTCCATTAAATATCAGCGACATCTAAGCAATAGGTATCTATAGTTACGCATCGAGTGCCTCTTTAAAGAGCGTTGGTGTTTGCGCGGGCCGGCTACTTGGAAACAAAATTAAAAAAAAATAAGGACCAAATATCTACTCAAAAATGGTCGTAAATGTTAACTTTTTGATAATCAGGACGCAAGTGCATGATCAGTTAAAAATTAAAAAAAAACCTTCCCGGCTTGCTTTGCTCTAGAGTAATGTTGTATGAAATTCCTTTATTTATTGAATTACAAACTTTAAAAAAAGTTAAAACGGCCGTATAAATAAAAAGCATAGATCCTAAACAGCTAAAACGGAAGCTCAGTAGCTACCACTTATCGTGACTTTTTACTTGCCTCAAAACCAGCTTAAATTTTCGCAAGAAAAATACACTTCACTTTTTTATTAATAGAAATAAAAAGGCGGCAATGTGAGAATTCAGTTTTGACTTATAGTGGGTAATAAAACTTATCTGTACAGATAAGTACAGATAAGTTATTTAGCACCATTTTTTAGAAAAGCATTAGACTTAATTGTCTAAGCCGGACGGGCAATCGCTGGCTCGGTATTAGATAGCGCAAACCAAATGCTTGTGTTAAATTAATAACATGTAATATTAATATTAGTCCATTGGCAAAGAAATGGTCGGCGACCCGCGTCTCTCTCCGTATGCTCTTTCACCGAATCTTTTAATGTTACAAGATATAATGACACACGTTAGCTTTAATAATTATTAGAAGAACATGTAAAGCGCTTGCAAAATATACAAACCTCGTGTCATTATAAATCACAGAAACCTACAAATTTCGAATTGGTTACAAAAATTTAAGATTTGCTCTTACAAAAACGTAAGCTTTGATTCTACAAATTACATTTCTCAAATTTATAATGACTGCAAGGTGAACCGTGCACTCATATATATATCAAACTCGGTACGAACCTTTTATGTTATAAATTTAACAGTTTCTGTTTAGTATTAATAAGATACAAATAACCATTAAATGCTCTTCTTTATAATATACTCCCTTCGCTTCGAAGGCGTTTTTAAAGGCCGGCTTTTTAAACTACAATGGGCATGTTTTTTTTATGAAGATTTCAATCAACTCAATTTTTATTGAGATCAAATAGATATCTATATCTGACTTTAGAGTGCTAAAGTGCTGCTTTAAGAGTCAGAAACGACCGATAATATTTGACATTCCTAAAACCCGCTCCAGACCTTCCGATCCGATCCGACCTATCGGAAGAAATTTTCTAACAATTGCACTACACATTATCCGATTTCTTCCGATAAATCGGACAATTATACTACACATTATCCGATTGCTTCCGATAAATCTGATCGGATCGGAAGGTCTAGCGGGTTTTACGGAGCACTGAAAACGTTCCAATCGCTCCATACAAAACTTTATTCATGTAATTACAGATGTATAATTCAACATCAGTAGGCATCGTAAAATGCGAGCAAATTCGATTAAAATAACGTATGTCAATCAGAGTCAGCCCTAGCACTTTACGAAGCCTGAACATTAGGCATCACGCTAATTATAGAAATACCATAGACACCATAGATTTTTCTGTAGCAAGGAAGATTCACTTGTTTGCTGTTTATTTTTTTCTGACTACCGTAAGTGTCACCGCTACTAAGTGCTACCATTACTTAAATCACCTTGAATTTTATTTGCGATAGCATATTTTATGTTTTTGCGTAACTACAAGCGAGTGAATTATCTGGTCATATTGTGTATTAGGTTAGGTTGTTCATAGGTATTTCTACGTTTAAAAAACCGACCTCGGCTTAAAGTTAATTGCGCAAATAATTGTTAGTACAAAGCCTTACCCGAAAAGCAATCCTACCCAGGATTCGTGCCCGTTTACAACGGTTATAGGTTAAAATAATCATGTCAATAGTTACATTGTTTAACATGAACATTGTATGAACCATGCTTAGCTGAAATTTGATTACTATGAGACTTCAAAAGAGGACAATCTGTATAAACTGCTGAGGACAATGTGAAACTCTTTTTATTAAGGTGACATGACCTATATTTACAAGTTTGAATTGAATACAGATTTTTGGTGTTTTCTTTTATTCTACAAAAAGCCGTATAACAAATATTTTTTTTTTACAAAGGCAACTTTATAAAAAAAATGCCGTTAATAAAAAACAGCTAAACATGTTTCAAACCCCGTCGTTCAGCCATGCAGTACACAGCCCGCTTAAAATTAAGTTAAAAAGTCAAAACAAAAATAAATGGTGATAATAGGTACCAGTTTTAATGTACAAAATATTAGTAGCGAGACCTTCTGTCCATGTTTCTTATGGAGTTGGCGAGACACAGCGCGAACAACGCTCCGACCACCTGCAAAAAACAATACATTACGTTAATATTTAAAAAAATGCTTTAATTTAACCAAGGCCGTCTTAAAGCTTAGATGATAAGATAAATCATCGGTCACTCTCGCACTCACTTGTCATAAATTTACGGATAATTAGTCATTTATTTATCGCGTGTTAAATGCAACGTATGCTCGTTGGAGGCCCGGTTGCGGCTCTTAAAGGTCCCCCTGTGGCTCATTAAATATTTTGCAAATAGCGAGATCCACATGATCATCTTTATTTAGAACCCAAATTCTCGCTTCTCGCTAATTTAAGTGTGACGCAGATGCCACGACTTTGCGCGACCAGCGGCGCGGCGAGCGGTTGAGCGAGAGATCCAAGGGCGGCGGCCATGCGAGTGAGCAAGACACACGTGCTGCGCACCGCTGCCACTGCCGCTGCCGCGAAAAGTCGTGGCATATCCGTGATGGTGTTTCTTTCTTTGATGCTCTGCTGTATACTCCCCAAATGGCTTTAAAGTTATCAATTTACCGTTCTAAAAGATGTTGTACGTGCCCCGCAAGTTAAAGTGCTATTGTGTTTAATTTTTTAAGTTAATGCCTAAATTATTTAGAAAGACTGTTCTTTCAACGTGAAGATTAATTACTCCTAGAGTTAATGCTAGATCACTGCTACACTTAGTCTGTCAAAAACGAGTAGATATTAAAAACTGGCAATACTGTAGTGTCGTCCCTGTCTAATCAATCTAAGAAAACGGAGACTACACTATCAGTATTGCCACTTTTTAATTTCTATTATTTTTGGTCAGACTGTAGATCTTCTCCAGTTGAGTTGAATTCAGCCTGAGCCTCGAACTTACCTCAACACAAGCGACGCCGATAGCGACCCCAGCGAACACCTTGTGCCATTTGTCGTAGTACTGCAGCATCTTGTCGGTGCACCCGGTGGAGTAGGCGTTAACAATGGAGCAAATCGAGCTGCCCTGCTCGCAGCACTCGTGGGGCAGGCCCGCCACCGCGTTGAAGTTGTAGTCCGTGGGGCCGGTCTTACCGCAGCAGCTGAACTGTAAGGTGAACATTTTGTGGTTAGTCCCAAGGTTCTTCAGTAGCGAAAAATGCTGGTGCACAATCGCTATGATGCGCAAGCCGATCAGAATCGGGTTCTATGGACGGCACCGGCAGCCTGTTATAGGTACCTTTTTATCGCCAAATTATTTCGCATACTGATTTATTTAGCGAATCGCCAGGATGTTAAGGATATATCTAACCAATTTCTGACAAATGACAACCATGGTAACATAGAAAATCAGGTATGACACTTCGGCTAGTGAGACTTTCTACATGACTGATAACTTGCCGCTTTATGGTAACAAAATAATTATAAGGAAACAAATGTTTGCCGCCCGTCGTACAAAAAATAATAATTATGCATTTATGCATTACGATTGTCATGTTCTTTGACTAAGTTTTATTTTATCGTAATAATTGATTTTAAACATTCGCGATGTTATGAGATTCATATAGGTAACAAGGAAATCGGGGAGTATTATGATACACTTCTGGCAACACAGAAACGGATTGACAGAACCAACTAACCAATCACAGCGCGATGACGTCAAAAGTCTCGTCTGTCAGTACGGAGTGCCATACCTTATTTTCCTATTCCATGATTACAACCATAAGAGCTTGTCATCAGGCAAGGTCATAGTCCCATTCAAGAGCAATCTCTTTGATTCACAGATTTTTTTTTGCGTTGAATGTATCATTTCGCCGAAAAATTGTTTCGTAGAATTTTTTTCCTTCTATAGTCATACATTTTTCATAATTCTTGCAAATATCATCCTATTGATTAGGTTAGGTTAGGTTAGGTTTGTTTTATAACAATCTCAAATAGTTGACGGTTGCAAAGAACAATGGCTTTCCACGAAATGATTTTTCAGCAAAATGAAACATTCGACGAAAAAAAATTCTACGAATCAATATAGACCCCTTTCAAATGAAATAAACGTCTGTGGCGACCATAAGTCGACGGAGTTGAGTATACCTGACGTTCCATCTGGTGGAATGGGTTCTGCTCCAAGAGGCGGCTTTCGTCGAAGGACTTGTCCACGGCAACCTTCAATGCCGTCTTGATGCTGTCGGCGTACACGAAGATGCACACGGCCAGGATCACCTCCACGATGATGATCACGATCAGGAAGATGGAGTACTGGAAACAGGAAACGAACAATTGAATTATGAGAAAATACCAACGGTGATAACTGATAAAATAAAATACGCACTGCACCAACCAAGGTCTATATTATGAAATTGTTCATGTAAAGAGAGGGCTGAAAGAAAACGACGAATTTCAAAATTTGGGAGTACAGCAGCTAGCACATCTTGCCGCGACTCAGCGTCACCTATCTTGCTCGCGCGGTATTGAAAGGAAAGTGACGGTGAGTATTTGGCATCATTTGATCAAAAAACTTACACTTGAATACTAATAAGGATACATTATACCTGACCCTTTAAGACACTTTAAATCTATCCGTACTTTCCGCAGATTAAGACTTTCAATGCCAGGGTTTTTTAATATGGAGATAGATTAGATATGGGATCATCTATACAAATAAGTTTCTGTCAAAAATGACATTTTAGTGGCAAGCTTTTATAGCCGACTGTATTTTTCTTTGGATATCCATCAAATGCTCACTGAGACGATTCTAAAGAGCCCAAGCTCGGTAGGATTGCTTTTTCTATTATAGAGTTCCTATGGCCACCTTCCGGCTCCATCATCAGATCAGCCCCATGGTACCATATTATTGTATTGTCATCAAAGTTAAGTAAGTATGCAAAATTTCAGCTCAACCGGTTGACGATATCTGCTTCAAAATTGAGTTCCAAGATTTCACCCGAACAAACATACTTTAAACATACAATGCAAGTTAAATAAAAGCTTTAAAAAATTCCTTTCGCCAATATCGTTAGTGCGAATCCCAAAACGAGACCCAGGAAAAAAAATTGGCATTGAAAAATTCCCAACTTAGATACATACCGTGACGACCATGCAGTGGCTCTCCCGAATGGCGCCGCAGCAGCCGAAGAACGAGATAAAGAACACCACGGCCCCGATGACGATGAACAGCCACGGCGCCACGTTGAAGCCCTGGGAGGCGTCCTTCATGACCCTCCAGTTCAGTATCACCGCCACGCCGATGCCCACCATCGCGATACCGACGAGCTGGAAGAGAGATTGTCGACTAAAGACCTTGTTCACGAAATATAGGGAAATAGTACACGTGAATACGCAGTCTTTTTAGATTCATTGATACATACAACATTTTTAATGCGTAACCTGGCTCTTGTGTCGGAGGCCAAGACTCATTTTGGGTCGCTGAGCCAGCGCAGTTAGTTAGTTTTTTAGTTAGTTTTTAACCTGGCGGAAAAGACTGGGAATCGAACCCAGAACCTCTGTAACTGACTCAGACCACTCCCGAGACCTCTAGTTTATCTGCCTAACGAGTCAACCAACGCCACCCCAACGCCAGGGGACCTCGCGAATTTTTCCTTATGCTTTGTGTTGATCTTTGCATTGTTCATATGAAAGGCTTTATTACACCTTAACCTTTGCATCAATGGTTTATTAAAAATCGTGGTGTTTCAACATTAAACAATAATGAAACGTTACTTGTTTTACAAATGTTAGATTCGTTAAGATAAAAAGAAAAAATAATTAAAATACGTATATATAAAAAATAGTAATGTGGCTGTCAGACGAGACGCCGCCCAGTTTATTTTTTATTTATTTTGTGCTACAAGAGGAAAAGTTTCTATATTAGGTAATTCATCTGAGCAAAATTCTGATGCTCTACTTTTATGTATTTCGTACGCTGACGGGAATTCAGTTCTGTCGATGTATATAGTGGAAAATCACTACTATGTCATTTGTGTACAGTGTACTTTACTTACAGAATACATGAGCAATAAACAAATATAACACGATGATTCCACTCTAGATCGAGGAAAATATATTGATGTCGTAAGTATCGGTTAAATTAGTCACTTGTTAAGCAATATCTATAAAAATTGATGTCTAAACACTGTAGAATTAATTCATACATATATGTAAAACATTTACATAAATAGATACAGAATCCTAATGCCCAGGGTTCAATGGCAGAATGAAATGATACCTAGCGGTTAAATAACAGCCATAACAGGACACTGTCTGCCCGCAGATATCTTGTTTCCATATTTATGTTGGCAAAGCTATCACTAATCTTGTTTATGGCAGGTCGGGCGAGCAGAATTAATTAAATAACAATCCCACATCTCAAGCTGTTTCATCAATAAAGCACTTTTGAAATCATTTCAAGCATAATATATACTTTTAGACTATTTTACCAAGGACAACGGTAAATGTGCCTTTTGCGTCAAAATCTAGGATGTTTTAGGGATGTACTGACTGTCTTTTTTTGTTTTTAATGTTTCATTTGGTTTGTTTTAAAACTATCCAAAATAGATTACGGTTTCAGTTTCACAGAAAAATGCTTTCTGCGAAACGACACTTCGGCAAAATAAAACATTCGACAAAATCGGCAGAAAACCTTTTTTAGATTTGAGCACGGTGGGATGATGAAGTGTTATTTTATACACAATAGTGAACACTTTTCTATGCAAGTATAATCCCGCTGAATACTTAATGCATTTTCCATCAGCGTCTAGATTCTGACAATTATACGGGTACATAAATTGTGCTCCAAGTACATTCCAGAGTTGGTAACACCGATCCTTAAACGGTATCGACTTACGTAACTTCTATCTTTGCCAGCGAACGTATTACAAAGAATACTCACGTGAGTCTCAGACATATTCACTTCGTGTAAGTCGAGTATCGCTGGACATGTTTCGAATCGGTACGCGATTCATCATCAGGAGCTACGATTTGTATGGAGAATAGTACAGCGCCCCCGGTTACTTTGTAGCACTACAATTCTCATTTTTATAGAGAATTCCAAAGTAACCATGCAGTCGCTAGCGAGTACGGTCACTGTAAACTCATGGTAAGGGTACAGCTCACGAGGCAGGCATGTGACCAATTACAATTCACTTGCAGTCTTATTTATAATTTATAAAGTATAACCGTTGATCTGCCGTTTAACTTTACAACTTTAATATACTTGATATAAAGTTACCGTAATTTATTTTATAATGTCATAAAGTTTATACTCTTGCCATTTGTACCTATCAACCTACACAGGTAATCTATATATATATTACGCGAGGCCGATTTTTGTACATCCCATCAGATCTACAGTTATGGTCCGATTTTTAAAAATGATATGTCATTAGATTCGTCTCATGCTGGAGAGGTGCATAAAACTCTTGGATTTTTAATTTTTTCCTGAAAAAGTACTGAAAAATGGATTTGAAAAAACTACTGTGCGCTAACCACGTGACATTGACCACGTGACCTGTGATCCCTATTTTGACATAAGATGACCAAATAATAATAAGCATGATTTGCTCACAAACCTGTAGTAAGTTGTTCAGCATGATGAAATATTATTTTTGAGTCGGCAACATAATATCCGCAGCACTTAAAACATGTACGAATATGCAAAAATAATTTTACAGTTTGTTGACAATGAATGACAATAACCATATTCTGTCAACTTTTAATATATTTTTTATTGGGGGCTATTATGTCAATGATCTAAATTGCCAGGTTGTTTTTCTTTTTAAAATGTTGATATGGAAACTTTTTTCGCATACCTGTAAAAATGTGGAGGAAAAAGCCGGTAAGTGCGAGTTGGACTGGTGCTCGCAAGACTAGAAAAACTGACCGTCATTCAAGAATAGATTATTTTTATAGGCGAGTTTTACAATAAATCAAAGCAGAAAAAATGTAGTAAAACTAATTTAATCGTCATTCAAATAAGTAAATTTATGATAGATTATTATAAATATGATTATATAAGTCAAAAATGGCAAAAATGGCATGAGTTATGGAAAATTAAATGGTATTTTACAAGAAAAAACTTAGTCCTTCCGCTTGCATGTCGACGGGATGGGAAATGTGGTCGAGTTGAGAATATGGACGACTTGACAATGAAGCTAAGTTGGGAATGTATCTACATTGGTAATATGGATGAGTTGGTAAAATGGACGATTTTGAAATGTAGTCGAGTTGAGAATATGGACAACTTGACAATGTAACTAAGCTGGGAATGTATCTACATTGGTAATATGGATGAGTTGGTAAAATGGACGAGTTGGAAATGTGGACGAGTTGAGAATATGGACGAGTTGGCAATGAAGACGACTTGGTAATACGGACGAGTTGGTGATATGGAAGATTTGGCAATAAAGACGAGCTGATAATAAGGACAAGTTGGTATTGTAGACGAGTTGGGTGTATCGTCGAGTTGGGAATATGGACGAGTTGTCAATGTGGACGAGTTGGGAATATAGACGAGTTGGAAATGTGGATGAGTGGGCAAAATGAACAAGTTGGGAACACGGACGAGTGGGCAATAAAGACGACTTGGTAATACGGACGAGTTGTCAACGTGGACGAGTTGAGAATATGGACGAGTTGGGAATGTGGATGAGTTGGCAAAATTAACAAGGGAATATGGACGAGTTGGCAATAAAGAAGGGCTGATAATAAGGACGAGTTTGTATAGACGAGTTGGGTGTATCGTTGAGTTGGGAATATCGACGAGTTGGAAATGTGGACGACTTGGAATTGTGGACGAGTTGGGCCTATGGACAAGTTGGAAATGTGGACGAGTTGTATTTGTGGACGAATTAGCAATATGGACGAGTTGGCATTGTTGATGAGTTGGAAATGAAGACGAGTTGGCAATGTAGATGAGTTGGGTGTATGGACGAGTTGGTAATATGGACGACTTGGCATTGTGGACGAGCAAGTAATATGGACGCGTTGGCATTGTGGATGAGTTGGGAATATAAACGAGTTGGCATTGGCAATGAAGACGAGTTGGTAATACGGACGAGTTATATGGACGAGATTCGCAATAAAGACGAGTTGGTATTGTAGCGAGTTGGGTGTATGGACGAGTAAGAAATGTGGACGAGTTTGCAATATGGATGAGTTTGCATTGTGGACGAGTTGGGAATATGGATGAGTTGGCAATAAAGACGAGTTGGTAATATGGACGAGTTGGCATTGTAGATGAGTTGGGTTTATGGACGAGTGGGCAATGTGGACAATTTGGCATTGTGTACGAGTTGGCAATGTGGATGATTTGGCATTGTGTACGAGTTGGGAATGTGGACGAGTTGGAAATATGGACGAGTTGGAAATGTAGACGAGTTGTATTTGTGAACGTGTTGGCATTGTGGACGAGTAAGCAATATGGATGCGTTGGAATTGTGGACGAGTTGGGTATATGGACGAGTTAGTAATATGGTCGAGTTGGCATTGTGGACAAATTGGGAATATGGACGAGTTGCCAATGAAGACGAATTGGTAATATAGACGAGTTGGCGATGCAGACGAGTTGGGCGTATCAACGAGTTGGCAATGTGAACGTGTTGGGTGTGTGGACAAGTTGGCATTGTGACCCAGATGGGAATATAGACGAGCTGACATTGTGGACGAGTTGGCAATGTGGAATAATTAACATGTTACCCTAACATGCGAAAGTTGATGGTAGAAATGACCTACATTATGATGCAAATTTAAAAAAATCGACGCGCTCAAGAATGAATCATATTTTAAATAATGACGTCTGGCTGATCATTTTTATTCTCATTCAAAATAAAATGTGACAAATTCTGCTGCCAACAAAACAAATTGATTTTATAAGGCTTCCGTTTTTACCGACTATAGTAAGGAACCCTAAAATTTGGTTTATATCATAGACTTCAGAGTATAGATATCAACTCCCTCACTCTTCTGTCAGATACTATTTCAATGAGAGGAAAGACGAAAGTTTGAATTTGGAATTCGGGTATTAGGCCGTCAGCTCTAAATTTATTGAAAAAATATGTCTTAATATTCTTTTTTCAAACATTTTTAGCTGTTTTATATATTGGATTTTATTTATTACACATATTTGACACATTCTTTTTTTTTATGGTGGAGTATTGTTGGTCAGTTATTTATTTAGATTAGTAAATAGGGTTTGATTAAGTATACCTAGCGTAAGAATTTCAAACACAATGTGTTATTGTTATTGAATAAATGATTGATGATGATGACATGGCAGCACCCATATTAAGAAAATTTGCACGATCTATTGAATTTCATTAAAAAAACAAGCATTGATAATAGTGGTATTTCGTGTATCTATAAACGTTTTATACTCTCTATTTCATACAATTGAGTTTATGTAAAATTTCTTATTATCACTATTTTTAAGTATTTACGATTATAAATGAATACAGAAACAGTTACGCACTACATGATTT
Organism: Apotomis betuletana; assembly: GCA_932273695.1. NCBI lineage: Eukaryota > Metazoa > Arthropoda > Insecta > Lepidoptera > Tortricidae > Apotomis > Apotomis betuletana. Next base: position 4,398,827 of record OW026305.1, read on the forward strand.
CCTTTTTAAAACCTGCGTAGTGAGTGCCCAAATCTGTCCTTTCGATTCATGTGCTATTTCTGGAAATTGATAGAATTCGATCAAATCGATAAATTTATGTCCTGAAGAAAGAACAACAAATTAAAATTCTACCAATCTTATGTCCGGTCCTATGAAAATATTATGTCAATTATATTTTTAAGATATGGGATTATTTTTATGAATATTTTTTTTCCATAAATCGAATAATATGCATTTTATTTGTGAAACAGATCAGCAGATCACATGTCATTAATGCACAAGTTATTTTTACAAAAGAGTTGAATAAGTTGCCACGATGAAGCTGGCAGTTTGCTATCAGGCCTGGCTCTAGCCTGGCATCTTTTAAAAACATCATTTTAACGTGTTTTTTTACAGTATTTATTCTTCGTTTGCCAAAAACTTCTTATCGATAAAGTAGTTATTTTCTGTAACACTACCGGATTTCCATATTCTAGCGGCGGTTCGACGCCGCAACGGGCCTCTAGTTAAACTTATATTTATGATGACGGGGAAAATATTTGTAACAATATGTTCATTTAAACATGGGTACTTGTAACCTAACCTATTGAGTTACTCTCGAAAGTCGACTCGGTGGTCCTTATCACATGTATGATGGAGAGAGAGGAACAGCGAACATAGGGGCAGATTGTTGCCAGCATTACGTAACCCACATATGGTTGGTTATCGTGTTATCGAGGTCATCTTATTGAATCATTTTGCAATTATCTTTATTATTGTTGCGAGAGCTATAACTATTGATTAATTTTGAATCTGGTATGCTTTTGTGGCAATTTTTACTCTTAAGTTAAATAATAGCTTGGCTTGTGTATTCGTTTAATATTTATTTATTTTATGGATTAGCAATTTATTATAATTTCTTTTTCTCATCGATTTATCGCAGGAAAATTGACCTCGCTATAACTAGCATAGAAGTTTTATTCTTCCAACACATAAATAAATACATAAATATCGGACAACCTCACACAAATAAATCTAGTCCTATACAGTAAGCTCTAGTAGGCTTGTGTTATGGACCCTAGTCTTAAGTTAGCTGCTGGACAATGGCCTCACAAGGTTGCGGAGATAAATTACCAGTCTCTCATCCAACGGTTTCCCATAATCCTGGCCAGATCGTTGGTCCTACGAGCAATATGTCGCACCCACTTTGATAACTCTAAAAGTCTAAACTATGTGGACGACCTTGGTTCCCCTGCAGATCTTATTTCTGACTCGATCACGCAAGAAACCTCACAGCATAGCTCAGACCATTACCCTTTGAGTAGCATTGACCCTTTTTCATCACGATGTCATTATCATTAAACATCGTGATGTCTGTTTTTTTTTTATTTCCCCGATTATCTATTCGAAAACGGCTGATTTGGAAATTATTAGTAGGTATATTTTCTAGTTGGTCCCATTGTCATAAATAAATACTAAGATAACTTCCTTTCGTTGACGTCAGTTACAGTGCGTTTCTAATCAATATAAGAAAACGGGGACGACACTACAGTATTGCCACTTTTTAATTTATACTCTTTTTTTTGGTCAGACTGTATTTTTTGCTAAATAAGTAATGGTATCTAGAAAATATTGTTGGGCAAGGCTCTCCCAATTTTGTGATTGTGTTCGAATTATTACACAATTAGTGGCCAGTTAAGGTCTATTTTGAACCACTCACTGGCTATCTACTCCGATTGCACCTAATTAAATTAGCATTCAAAACCTGTTCTAGATCTTGTTGCGCATTTAAAACTTGAGTAATCCAGTGTAATATTTCACAACACTATGATTGGCTTTAGTATGCTTACTTGCGAAGATTGATTCTAAGATTATTAGACATTATTAGATTTGCAAGCGTTGTTTTTTTTTTTCGGTAGATGCATCTCCAACACGGCCATTCTGTTTCGTCACAAGACTTCGACAGTTTAAGTTTAATGTTTGGTTAATGATGGGCGATGGAAGGGTCAAAGACTAGGAATTCGACAAATTCTAATGAAGGCCTACGAAGCCCAGACATAAGCGAACTGAGGTACTTGTACAAATACTAAAAATGAGAATATAAACATACTTAGGTGTCAAAGGTCACAAACGTAAGTATTCGATCTTGTTTAGTGAAAATAATCAAGTTAGAAAATCAATGAATTACGATACCGAATTCCAGCAAGGGCAAATATTCGTGGGATGAACTCAAATATTTGTTCCTGGATAATAATGTTTCTATATGTTTGTCTATAAAAGTATGAACAGCGTCGCGTCGTCTTTCACCAAGCCTATAAGAGCTTAGATGACTAGGTTGATTTGTGTGAGATTGTCCTATATTTATTTATTTACCTATATTACACCTGCGAAAATCTTCGATCGAAAAAGGCGATGCCGGACAATAGTCAACCTATTTCGCCAGAACCCGTTAGGTTAGAGCGAGAAAAGAATATATCTATTGACCAGGTTTTGTACTTGCTTTGCATAGAACTAGAACGCCTACCAAGTGCTAAAAACAAATGTAGTCACGGCCGCAGCTAGGTCACGTTCCCGCTCGTAAGAACTAGGCAAGATCAATATTTGCGATATCACCAATTGACAACTTTTACCTCAATTAGATCAATTTTGAATGTAGGTTACACTTACACTTGTTTACTCGACATTTGGCGACAAACATTTGTTTCGTTGTGAAACTATTTTTAGAGACATTCTGTAAGCCTTTCACGAAAATAGTAATGAGTAGAGATACATATATACTATGTATTATAATTTGTTTAATGATATGGAAAGTTTTATCATCTAGGTGTTATTATTGTATTACCTACAGGAAAAAGCTTAAGGGGCTCCCCGCTCTCAATGACCTTCGATCTGTTGCGATAGATTTTCCCATATTATAAATAGCTAATCATAATAACATAGTTTTTCCACAACAAAATACCGTATCAAGTACCTTTCACATGTCACTGACTTTGAGATACAGGCCGTCAAAGTTTACGATTTTTTCGGGGAAAAAGTTGTGGAAACGGTTTTTTGCGTTTTTCTCGAAAAGTATTGAGAAAAATAGAAAAAGCTTCACAACAAATTTTGTGGAATATGGTTTAGAACAATAAAATGTAAGATATTTTCTACATATACACCGGGGATAAAAGTAGAAACGAGATTAGTGTATTTTTGGTCCTTCACCGAATATTTTTTTATAAACTACACAGTCGTTAAATCAAAATTCAGGTCACTACAAAGTGTTAAGCATAGACCATACTACAATATATATTAAATAGGACATTATAACTCTATAATCCACAAACTAGATACGATGTAAAAATCATCAAATTGGCTGATTTCTGTAGGGAGCTCCTTCGGTACCAGCTATACAGAGCCATCTGTTAGTAAAACTTTCTTTGTCCTCTCATCAAGTATGATACTAGATGGATTTTAACAAATTTTGGTATAGGGATAGCTGGACATACATTCAAACGATGGTTATAATATGCCTTTTACTCGACTACGGCAAATAAAAAGTTTAGCTTCTTGTTGAAATACACGATCCCTATACACCGCATACGTAAAGTGCGTAATAGATCGACATAAATAAAAACGGATTCGTATGTGTGTGTGTTGATGATCTATTTCACGGAAAAACAGGACGTAGCCTCACTAAAGTGTCAGAACAAATTAATCTGTGAGATACGTTCTTTTAATAGGCCAGGGAAGCCAAGAATCACTCAGCAAGTTTATTAGGCTAATCAAATGGAAGGTTTGGTTCGGACGCGAATGCCCCGTCTATTGGGCTATTTTTAACGCGCGCGGCTGTTAACCTTTCAGAAGCTGCGAGCGGCGCACGGGTTATGTCGGGTTGCTGGAGTTATCTCGTTGGATTCTGGTCTTGTTTACCACCTGTTTATGGATAGTAAAGAGCGCGGAATTTTTAATTTAGAAATAAATAAATATTAACGGACAATCTTACACAAATCGACCTAGTCCGAAACTAAGCGAAGCTTGTACGTGTACTAGACGACGAACAAAATATATTAATAATTATACAGATAACATTCATCCCAGGAACAAATATTCGAGTTCATCACACAAATATTTGCCCGGGCCGGGATTCGAACTCAGGACCGCCGGCTCAGTAGGCAAGATGCACTTGAAACTGCGCGAACCGCGTCGTCAATTAAAAATGTTAAGTTCATTAGAAGTTCAGAAGCGTCATAAATGTTTTCCTTTACTGACATACATTTTAACCACTTTGTTCTATCTGTAGTGTGTACTGTGTCGGTGTGTAGTAGCGCGTTAACCACTTCGCTACCCTAACTCCAAGTAAAAATTTTCCTTATGCTTTGTGTGTCGATCTTTGCATTGTTTATTTGAAAGGTTATGTGTGAAGATAAACGGATCTACCGCAACTGTTAATCTATTCACTAGAGATGCAAAGGATAGTTTTTTGGCCGGATACTGGATACCAAAATATTCGGCCGAGTATTCACCTACACTCGCATATACATGTATATAATATTTTGTAATCTCTGATATTGCGTAGGTTAAGTCGTTCAATGTAGGCATGTCCCTAAGGTTTCAAGGTGATTAAGATCATTAAGATGTAATTGCCGGTAGCCTAAGTTATTATGTTCAATGTTATAATTATGACGTAGTGGACCTGATAAGATAACATAATATAGTTGTTAGTCATTGAAGGAAAAACCCAGTACTGTAGTCTGTAGGCAAAGAAGGAAACAATACTAACACAGTAAAAATATACTACAGTACGATCATAGTAATTTTATTTTTAAAATATCCTTCGTAACTGCTTTAAACAAGAGTAAAAAACAATGATATCATAACATTCTTCCTTATCCAAATTTATATAGGAACTCCTTGAAGCCTTGCAGAAATCGTGCAAGTACTAAACATCAAAATTCTTATTTTTATTATTAATGAAATAAATTAAGAGACATAGATGAATCTATATGAATAAAAAAACAATAAAACTAATAATTAAAACGAAATGTGAGTACTTATACTAAAGATCTTGAAGAACCTTCTTTTGACATGACCTCATTTGGGGAAGTAGGTTTAAGGTTAAGGTTAATGTATTTTTCAAATAATCCAGCGCATTAAATCCAGGGCCATATTCATTACAGTTTGTTAGGGTTATTAAAGCTCAATGCCTTCCGGATTCACATTGACAATACTTAAGAGGAAAATATATTCAAACGCAGAACATTTCCTTATCGTTCAGTTCTTAAAATTTCGTAAAGATTGGTCAACTTTTGAGGAGGAAGCAGACGAGAACGAACGGGTTACGTTAGGTTCGGCCCTCATTTGTATCCCAAGCAATAGTCCAGCCTGTCTAGCAAAACTTAGCTTTGCGACTCATGTCGCGCGAAGTTGCATCGCCCGTCACTCTCTCACAGTACTGTAAAGGTAAAGACAGATAATATTTCACGCGCGAGAAAGAGTCACGTGTCGAAGTTGTGCTAGAGGTTCAGGTGCACACTTAACGTAAACTTAAACATACGGGAAAAGAGCAGTGATATGTCCTCTTAATGTTGCCGATGTCCCTCATTACTGGTCATGACCATGATAACCTTGTCATGGATTCGTGACTCACTGTCACTGTCAAGTCAACGGATGCTAAAACTAATCTCATGTAAAAGCGGTATCAACATTGTGCAGTAGTCATTTATACAGTGAGTTCGACATCGTTGTTTTTATGCGAGATTAGGTATACCAAAATTACCAACTCCGATAACTTTGGTACCAAAACAAAGGGATCCCTAAAAAGGTATTTGCCCTCCGCTGAGGGTTTTTTCGAAATACCTACTAGTCGAGACGTCTAGACTGCAAGATCAGGACAAAGCCGGGGCAATGACAGGACAAAACAAGGATATCTTCTGGCTAATTATATTATTAATTACCTTGTTGTTCCGGATGCTCGAATTACTCTCCACGAGTCATAACTAGGGCTGCCACCTTTCAAAAACAATAGACCCGGAGATTTTAGAAATAGAGTTTTTTTTATTGTTTTTTTTTTTTTTTAAGTTTTAAGTATTTAATGAATTAAGGTAAGTACAAAGTAATGGTAAATTACTATTGGTAATGTTTTTTTTTAATATAAATTACCTACCTAGTGCTAGGCTGACTTGAACTAGCTTGACACTTAAAACTATACTTTTTATTCTGCAGCGATTGTTTCAGCATTTCTTCTTGTTCAGGTTTCTTTAAAAACTTCAAAAATTCTTGGCAATTCATATTGTAATTAATCTTTACAATTAACTCGGCCTTCACCATGTCCACTGATAAACAGTTTCGCTCGTCTGTCCACGAATTTCCCATTAAAGAAAAGACGCGTTCTAGGAAAGCATTGCTTACAGGGATTGTAAAGATTTTACCAATTATTTTTGGCAGTTCGGTGAAGGTTGAGGTGACTGAATAGCAGAACCCATCGTAAATCAACAGATAATGTTGAATTAATAGATTGTTCGAACTGAGGAAATACTTGGTTAAATTTTCGGGTCTCATCATAAAGTTTATCTTTGTCCACATTTTTCAGACCAAGTGATTCGCAAGCTTCTACAGCATCTTCGTAACTTACTGCACTTGTTAGATCGAATTTGGAAAAGATTTTGAATACAGAATCCTCAAAATCATAATATTTCTCTATGTATTCAAGAGTTCTTCTGTAAACCTCATTGGCTTCTTTTTTTAATTGATCCGCGCGGTGCGTTAGGTGCGTTGCGTGATAGATGACCTGTTGACGCTTCCCGTTCCACCTGACCCGGAGATATCGATGTTAAACCCGTAGCCCGGACATGCACCATGCAAACCCGTAGACTCCGGGTCAAACCCGGAGAGGTGGCAGCTCTAGTCATAACTAGACTATGAGTACTATGACATTTATTTCCTTTTATAATTCTGTATGATAAATTTCATGTAATTTAGCGTTTTGTTTTTGAACAAACTCGATATTATTAAATTGTCTAATCCGATTTTCTTCAAACATAGCTAGATGTAAAATACATCGCAAAGAAATCTTCCATGAGTGATAAGGGTAATAGAGGGAAAGTAGCATACATCAAGAACCTCTTAAGATCGTTAATTATGCGCTGAATATCCCTTTCTTTCTTGCCGCTGAGATTTATCATCCACGCACTCTCCTAGGCAAGACACGTTCAGAGCTACCTAGATAATGTATGACACTGTGAAGCAAAACCCTGTAAGTGCTATGTTAAATACAGCTGCCGGCAAACTTTTAGAGCATATAACCTTGACTGCGCAGTAGGCGATTTACGTACAAATGTACATGCGCAGATCCGCCATTTTTGTTCTAAAAGTTTGCCGGCAACTATACATGAACTTACAGTGTTATGCTTCTCAGGTACGGAGGCACATACAGTGTTATGTCCCTTATTACTTAACGGTGTATGCGTTTTTAACCACCGGCGAAAAAAGTAGGGGTGTTATAAGTTTAACATGTGTATCTATGTGTATGTAGCTCTTCAACAGATAAACCGATTTCAGAACGGTTTTAAATCGAAAGTCTTGTTTGTGAAGATGGTTCTTAGCTATGATTCGTGGAAATAAAAGGAGTTGTCTCCAAGATATTCTTTCATTGGAACTACTGGCAGTGTCTTAGCCCTTCGCCTGGCGTGTATGGCAGGGTGAACAAATTCTTTGACCATCTTTTTCCATTTTTTTTCGAACCAGAATTTTTTGCTCTATTTTACCATAATGAGGCTTGAACTAGCGACCTTGTCTCCCGGAGAGGAATTTGCCACACGAAGGGCTAGGGAATATTGAAACACGGAATTCGAAAATGTATGGTTATGTCCAGTATTAATAGCATTTTCTGTACCAGTCATTAAATTAAGTACTCATGATGACCAGCCATTTGTGTTGGGGTTTTTAATTTTTAACTTAGGTCATACTCATGATGAGCAGGTCCCATTACCCCTAACGACCGCCATTACAAAGCTTTTGCCTTCCTAATGAGAAAAGTGCATCAGTGCAGTAACGTCTGACCTGCATTTCGACGCATTTGTTAATTTGCACAATTACTCTAATTGAGAGGTCAATTGCTTGGACGTTGGGTGGATTTGTTTTTTTTTCTGATTATAATTGAACAATGAAAAATTGAACATGTTGGGAAGTCCGATTTAATGAACAAATCGTCACTTTAGTGCCATGCGCGTTATCTATTCACATTCCTACTTCGTCCAAAATCCCACTTCGTCCGCAATCAATTCCCAAGTCGTCCACTTCCCATTTTGTCAGCATAGACAAAGTGGGAATATGGACGAAATGGCAATGTTGACTAAGTGGGATTTTGAACGAAATGGGAATGTGGACGAAGTGAACCTAAACGGTTTGTTGTATGGGAACCCCACTTAAATATTTATTTTATTCTGTTTTTAGTGTTTTGTTTGACACCCTGGATTGACAGATAGGCTACTTTTTGTCCCGAAAAAATTTAGCGTTCCCATGGGATGAGCGGGTAACTCCATGCGGCGCGGATAGTAAATATTTAAATACCCCAATACTTGAAATTCTGCTAGTGGAAAATAAGCAGGAAAATAATGGTGTCATTCTGGTGGTGGTTCGCGGTTCACGTGACGCCCTTCTTTATATGGTCTGTTGTCAACCAAAACTCACTTAGTAACAAATACCTACTTGAAACAAGGCTCGTATCTCTGTGTCAATCTACTTACTAGATACGAGGTTTTGAGGAGTAGTGACAGAAATATTAGTGCGTTTTGGCTTTCACCACTACTTCTACCAAGTAAATTTTTGTTCAATCAATATTTTATAACTAAGGTTTTGTATAGGGCTTCCATCCCTAAATTCGTCGAACCCGGACAGACTATAAAATTCCGGACATTTGGCGAAAATCGTATTATTACCCCGGACATGTCCGAAAATAATATAATTCAAAAAACAATCTCTTTATTTTTTATTCACATATAGTCCCCGGACACTTATTGCAAACCCTCCCGGACAGCCCCCGGACGGCCTCCAAACTAGGACAAGTCCGGAGAAACCCGGACCGATGGCAGCCCTAGTATTGTATAGTGATCTGTGGAGATAGTGGAGTTCTAGGGCGACAACGTGGATGTTTTTGTGGAATGCTCTTATTTTTTTATACTTCCTGCTGTATGGCTGTATGTACTTATATCGGGAGATGCGTATACAGAGGTTTTCCCTACGTTTCTACGGTAATGATGTCATTGTCGACGTCAGCCACAATGGGACCCACTTCCCATCGAACAATGGGTGAAAACAGTCCTACCTGACCTTTGTGACAAAACGAGTAATTATACACTTATACAATACAGGTGTACTTGCCTACTACTTACTCCTTTTTTTAGGGTTCCGTACCCAAAGGGTAAAAACGGAACCCTATTACTGAGACTTCGCTGTCCGTCCGTCCGTCCGTCACCAGGCTGTATCTCAAGAACGGTGATAGCTAGACAGTTGACATTTTCACAGACGATGTATTTCTATTGCCGCTATAACAACAAATACTAAAAATAAAATAAAGTAAATATTTAAGGGGGGGCTCCCATACAACAAACTTGTTATAGATTATGGTACGGAACCCTTCATGCGCGAGTCGGACTCGGACTCGCACTTGGCCAATTTTTTTTATGGACTTTCAACAGGTTAACCACGGTTTACACTTGAAATATACAGACCGTATAGCATATAGGTACAGTGTCTTTGGATCATCATCATCAAGTGCATTAAATAATAGGGAAAAAACCGGGCAAGTGCGAGTCGGACTCGCGCACCGAGGGTTCCGTGCAGTGCAACTAAATAATTTAAAGCTTTTTTGTTTTGTGTTTTTGTTGTTATAGCGGCAACAGAAATACATCATCTGTGAAAATTTTAACTGTCTAGCTTCATGTGATACAGCCTGGTGACAGGTGGACGGACAGCGAAATCTTAGTAATAGGCTCCCGTTTTTACCTTTTGGGTACGGAACCCTCCAAAGTAGGTAAATGAGATTGTGTAATGAGGTTATGTAATTATTTTTTAATATTTTGGATAAAGTTTATTGAAAATAGTGGACTTTATGGTAACAAAGATACACAGGTCTTCTATTGATAGATTACGATTAATATCTCTCGCGTGACAACAGTAAAGGTATTTCCTGTTTTCTTTAATGCCTTGAGATAGAATTCCCAGCAATCCCGCCCTAATTTATTGCATCCCAGCCCTAATGTAGCCATCCTCGTCGTTCTTATACAAGTTAGAAAGGGAGAGATGCTCTTTATTATGGAATGACTCATCCATCCATCCATCTGTCCGGTAAGCTGTTTGGCAGGGTAGGGATGATAGGAAGGACCTGACATTTACTACACATAATTAATTCTATTCAGGAGGTTAAAAGTTAGTATTTTGTCACGGTAAGCAAAACTTCTTATTTATCAAACTACAGGGGATCAAAAATTCAAAATACAACTTTGTAACCCTAACCAAACCCACATGATGTATTTCTCATAGGATAGATATCTGCGGACAAATGTCGCTGGATAATTAATCGCAACGCAATCGCACGCACACAGATACACATAATTTCAACACCCCTCTCTTTTGTCAGACGTTAAAAAATCGGGCTTAATGCATTTTTTGCTTAGTACCAAATAACCCCTTGAGTTCCAAATTCCCAAAGTTCCCCTCAATTTCATTCTGGCGTCTGAAACCTGGAAAACTGGCGAAGAATGACGAAAATTGACTCGAACCGAAATAAAATTAGAAAAAGCAAGGGAAATAAAAAAGAAGAACAATTCTCGCGTATGTATATGCCTGTAGGTATGCAGATACTGAATATTGCACAATAGCCAACCGCCATTAGAGGGCAAGGAAATGACTCAACTTACGGAAACTTTTTTGTCAACCGAAAAAACCAATTACATCGGAAATTTCAATTATCGAACAAATTTAGGGTAAACGCACGAATAAGCGGCACCCTATCCTATTAAATTCAATTGCGGAAGTCCAACTAAACTTACTAGTGTCAAAACTATAACATAAGTGGGGTAAGCGCACCAATGAGCGGCCGATGTATTTAAAGTCAAGTTCTAAAAACGGCCGTATGCATGCATACGTTTCTCGGGCGTTTGCATAACTGGCGTAATTATATGTTGCGCAGATAACGCAGCTGTGAGCAATCCTCGTTGAGCAACTTGGGCCGGCGCATGATGTCACTTCGTACAAAATACACCGACTCCTTAGCTACTGTAGGTATGTTTTTACAGCTGTTTCGCTCGAGTCATTGAGAATGTAAAAAAATATATTTACTATAAGTGTGTCTTTTTTCATAAACATTTATAGCAAATAAAAACATTATCTAAATTTTACAGCAAATATAGACATTAAGAAAGTAAACAACAACCGTATAACTACGAAGTATTATTTCTTATTCAATGTTAAAAGCGTTAATTCTGTGATCATGTATTTCGTTTGATTGACGGAACTTAAGTAGTACGAGTACAACAGTGATATCGCTTTATACTCATATCGATTGTTTGACCCGAAGTGACATATAGGCTATGAATGTTTATTTTAACTATTGTTAACTTTTTTGTAGATACGAGTACAGATGAGTTTGATAAATATTCTGCAATAGTAACAATTTAACTAAAACTAAACTTGATAAACAGTGATTAACTCCTCGGCTACGCACTTGAAACAAAATATTTATTATAGCACTACAACTTGATAATGATAATCTATCCATATTACTTTATTTATTATAACAACGCCATTCGATAAATAACATTCAGTGAATTCGTTGCATAAAGCCTTTCATCTGATCTGTAACACAGAAATAAAGTGCCGACAGCCAAGACATTTCATATTTCTACAAAATCGCGTTCTAAATCCCTTTGTTATTGCACTTTTATGAGCCACCGTGATAGCATGTTACAGCAAAACCACTGGTTACCGGTAAGCACTTTACTAGTCCACATTGCAGAGTAATAAACTTCAGCCACACAAGACTAAACTTCAATGCTGGTGGAGAGAGTGCATTTTGAATATAAAAAGCTGCAAGCTCGTTGTTAGCTAACGCGCGGTCAGCAACCCATCATGGTGTTGACCTTATTTCCAGGGCACGAATAAATGAGTACGAAATTCATTCTTTATCTGCTTAATAAAGCGACTGATTGATGCGAGTTAGCTGTAAACTAAATGATACAAGTCTCAATTGAGGAGAGCATAATTGGTGCATTGTTACTATTGATACACCAGCATCACAAAATATCTACTTTAAAACATTAACTCGATTTTAGATCATGGTTTACCCTAACATTTTCGACGAGGCTCCCCTTATTATTTGGTATTTTATGTGATATTTTGATGCTTTATCTGGGCTTTTGCTTAGGTGCCTCCTTGGCTGGGAACTCCTGTTCTAGATAATGGGACACTTAATATTAATTTTTCTTACATTCATCAAAGCGAGACACAAAATAACCGACATGACGCCCATTTCACGCCAATCATCTTGGCGAGAGAAAATAGCGGACCCGGTTACACAACTCCAGGTGTCCCAACATTGCATAAGGCGGGTCGACGACCGCCGACAATGGCTCCACGTGAACGAGGGGGAGGCAGGCCTATAGACAAGCTAGACACGGACACGGTAATCTCTAAGCCCTTTCATGGTCACAAGCTCACGACTAATGCGTAGTGTAACTTGATATAGGAGTAATGAGTTTCCGTGAATGTTACTATGTGTGTTTTAGTCAAAATTACCTTTCAAATTGATATTGTGCTGTGCATCCACTGTTCTTCAATTTCTATTTTAAAAAATCAGTACTCGGGCATATTTGCATACCAGACTAGTTTAAGGCAACTAATAACTCTTTACTACAAATGAATTAGGTACATTTTTGAAAGAAAAACAAAATTTCACCGCTAGCCATCATAATTAACTTAGTCACACTCACACCTTACTATAATCATCCAACCATATTGCTCAATGAAACGTCTCGCTCCTAAAAGCTGTACAAACAAATGGCAGCTGATTGTCTAAAATATTCATTAGGGTGTCGCCAAGGATCCGCGCCATTATGGCGGACTTAACTACCGATGACTTCATTCGGTACTTACAAATACAATAAGAAACACGCCATTAATCTTTACGACCAATACGACATCAACTATATCCAATCAAAGGTATACAACCGTAATGTAGATTCCACAAATTGCAAGACTTACAGGTTTCAAAATTGTGAAATGAACTGTGAAGTCCAATTAACAAGGTCGACACGCAACATCCGCAATTATAATGCCTAGTATTAACGTGTAATGTGTGAACGTGTTACAAAAGTAAATAAAACTGCTTAAACACATAATGATGTCATTTTACGAGACGCATTGAGAAAAGGTCGCTGATAAGAGAATTTTTGACTGAGGAAATAACTATTAAAAATTATATTCATCTCTCTTGACTAGACAAGATCTTAACACAGAAAGATTTGCTAAAGACAAACAAAGAAATAATTATTAGCCCATCGTTCCGCACTAATGATGTTTGTGAGATAGTAAGAAATTACATATTTTAATGATTTATAACACAAGGGGGCGGCGTTGTAGAAACTATTTGAAGAAAAGGAATAAATCCTGCTGATAAGTTGCTTACATTATACAAACACGGGTAGCAGGAGTCTAAAGTGTCGGCGCCAGTGGGGCGTCCGAGTGTTCGATTCCATGATGATGTCACAGGCTAGCTCGGCTAACGTCACAAGGGATGTTATTTTCAATATTATTTAATAACCAATTTTGCTGAGAACATCAATAAAAATAAATATTATACATTGTTACAGCAAGGGTGTTACGTTTTATAATGTTTTTAGAGTACCGTACTAAAGGACTTTTACCCTCCCTCTCTTGCATGCTCAACGCCTCCGCGTCCTTGCAGCAGAACTGCTGGCTGGGTGTAGTTACCGAGACGAAACGTTTTTAAAGTATCGTATCGTACTATAGGACTTTTACCTCACTGGACAGCTACAAAATCGAATTCAATTTCATTTAGTTGCCGAGGCGTGACAAATTTAATGTTAGATATTTTTATAAGTCACGTGTGGCTTTTATTGATGGCATGCATATTTATTGAAACTATGCTTCAAGCGGGTCGCGCGTTAAATGACATATTTCGATTGTAATTATGAGGATTGGGTAATAAGTTCAAACAATTACATTAACACATAATTTAAGTCCAATAAACAGACTTGGGCCAATTAAGGCGATAAGGATACTGGTTCAGGAAAACACAGCACAAAACTTTGAAACTGAGTCACGTCTCACCCTTGGACTATACGGAGCAAGAGGATATTTCCTTGACCTACTTCTGAGAAGAGTTTCTACAAGGGCGTCCCGTTCAATGAAAGTCGTAGCCTTAATAACAGCAACCTTCAAATGAGAAATCTTTGGCATTACCGGAGATGTCAAGTACGATTTCCTTGAAGAAATTACCTGTATTTTGGTCATAATTATAGAATCCTTTGGTAATAGAACAAAGCATGCAAAATTAACATAAGAATAAGCGTCTTTGCCGAGTATCTTCGAATTCAATGATCTAAATCTAAAATATGCATCGAAAACAATAAAAGTGGACATATAAAAAAGGCAGTATGTAACTTAGTCGGTGCTCCAGTGGTTGGTAAACCTTTTGTTGTCTTGCATGTCATATATCATTACGAAGCCAATGACAATGGTAAACCGCTGAATCATTTATGCCTATAGCCGGCGAACGTCATGGTGTGATTTCCCGCAATAAAATGATTTCAGCAAAGGAAAACGATGAGGAAATTACCGGAGACTTACGATGCATTAATTATTCAATGAGTAGGTGCCTGCTACACCTGTTGACTGCAGGGCGTGAGGGTGAAGGGAGCTTGGTCACGCAAGCCGCGACCCAGTTAGGGGCGATGCTTGGTGCTATGCAAGTCAAATATTATATAAGGCACAACAAGTACACGGGCAACGACGTAGCAGACAAAGTACGAACCAGAGATAAACAAGAATCGTCTATATTCATTTTGCAGATCAGAACAGTATGTCCACGATATGGCAAATAATGCCAACAGATTCATTCAATATAAAACAAAATTAAAATACCCATTTGCCTGGGTGATTCTATTACGTTATTAAAAAGCTTTGTGTTGATATGGAACCGTAGGTCGTAGAGTGTATAATCAGACTCCAATAAAAAGAATGACAGCACTTACAGGAGCTATAGGTATGACTACCATTTAGAAAAAAGCTGCATTAAAAGTGAATTTATATCAAATTCCTAATTTATCTTCAAACGAAGTAGTTACAGATTCTGATTAATGTATATTTAAGCAGCTACCTTTACTAAGCTTGCAACTCTTGCAAGTTTTCTCGGAGCATTTAGATTCTATTCACGCAGATTTTTAAGTAGGTAGCTAGCACGACCTTGGTGTCTCCATTGGAAATTCAAATGTGTAATTTAATTTAATTTTTAATTACATAGGAATTCGATTTTTGAGTTTATTTTTCTGGAAGATTTGCATTTTATAGAATGCCACATGCTTCTCATTGTGTGAAACGAAAGGCAAAATAAAACGTATTTTTCGTCATCTTGCATTCATCAGTAAGTATTTCATTGTGCACCCTGTGTGCAATACCGAACACATGGCGTTTTTTCTCATGCCCGCAGGTGATGATGCATTGGTATTCCCCTTTTTAAATTCTATAGCAGGCCACATATGCCTACATACTTCACATATCAATCTCATAACCAGGTGCCTCCTGAATAAGAGCGAGATCGAAGGTCAAAAAGCTGCAAATAATAATAAGTGGCTGGTCGTTGGCCAAAAGCCCCACAATTTTTCAACTTTCTTGATTTTTGGTCTTTGTTATAATGTTATTATTACTTTAATTATACAAATATTTACCTAGACCACGACCGCGTATTTTTTTAAAGTATATTCCAATACCTAAATGGAGAATGTTTAATTTGAAAGGGTGTGTCATTTCGTCCAATTACAGCGACAGGTTATTAATTAGATCCGTCTGGCGATATTATACAACTATTTTTGAACATTACGAACAAAACTTTTTTTTTTGTAATTTTATTAAAGATATATTTCAGCTTATTAACGGAAGCATGATACATTTAAAACACTAATATTTTACTGGGAACCGAATTCCTTATTCTTTAAAATAATACGGATTTAGTTCTTAGTCAAATTAGACACAAAGGCATGGGTCTAGTTACGAACGTTGAGATTCAAGGTCAGAGGCATTGTACTCTGGCCAGGACAAAAAAAGAACGCCAGGTGCAAAAAGTATCCGCTAATATTCAATTTAAATTTCGAATTCCAGCTATCAGTTAAATCTCGGACAGAATTCTGCTGTTCTTTTTTTTGTTTATGTTGCACAGATAAAATATCTGTTGTAATTTAGGTACGTTTATTGGTGCATTTACCCTACTATCATTTTTAAATGAACTTTTGCCTCACGACGAATTTGTAACAAACAATAAAAAACACACTTTTTTTTTTACTGGAGATCTACTAAAGAATGTAAAGCTTGTTTAAACAATAAACATAACCATTTGAGGGCAGTAAGTAGTGGGTGTATAGCTGGGCGTTCCCACTTTTTCAAAGTTTAACTATTTGACCCGAGATAAGCATACCCACTTATTATCCTAATTCCAACGCAACCCACGCTAATTGTCATTTATTAGGGTAAGTACTTACCAAAAACAATGATAGTTACTCATCCTACAACTTATCTCTCGGAAGATCGAACGTTACGTTCAAAATGGTAAACGGACGCATCCGACATTCAAGGCAGGCAAACCTCTGAACCTTAATCGTCGCAGGTAAAAACTGGCCACGTCACAGAGGGCTCAGTCACTGTTCGCTGACCACGTACCGGAACCAAATGGAACCGGTTCCTCCCTTACACTCACCGCAAACAACAGGTTGAAGAAGAACAGCACATATTTCACAAAACTCGTTCCACAACCCATGATGAACACTTATGTATCCAAGTCACAAAACTTCACTGTTTCACTCGCGGTTTTGTTTACGTGCTGTAGCGACGGGACGCAGCCTACTCGGTTTGGCGTCAGTGACTCTGTGAGACTGCGATCGCGATGGCCGACGCGTCCCCCCGTGACCCGCTCACCCCGCCCGCGAGGGGACGAAAGTAATGCCGCTTATTCATCTACAAACATGCTCGGCAAAACCAAGACTGGTTTTCTTGGAAAATTGTAGTTGATGTGATGTCACTTTAAAATTTCAGTCGAGATAAACAAAATGTACTGTTGTAAAAATTTATTGTCAATGTGCAATGTCAATAATTGAAAAAGTTTATTAATAGTAGGTAAGTAGGTTGTTAATAAAGTTTGAATACCATTTATGATTTAGGTACGATGGATTTACGAGTTTTTTTTATGTAAGCTCTGAATACCTACCTAATACTAATTAAATAGCTACTTGGTCTGTCTTTGATAAATTATTGAAAATAACAGAATCCCCGACAACTCCTTGCCATCCTCGATTCCTTCTAAAGTCGCAAACGTGGTACTTACCTAAACATAATTATCTTAAATGTAGGTAATATTATTAAAATAGGACATCTTTAATAATTATTTAAAAAAAACGGAATTACCTAAACTTACATAAAAATTGTCTGGAACGGCCTGACATGTTTCGAACTCATATGAAATTCTTCATGGGCCGTTAGTCGCTTAGCAGCACGGATAGTTGTCCCTTGTCCCTGATGAACAGCTCCATACGAATTCGAAAAATGACGGGACGTTACTGATTTTTTTTTAAGTGAGTTAATACTTTAAACCGTTTTTATAATTATAGGTATCTAATATGTACAGTCGCCATCAGATATCTCGCAGCATATAAGGCGTTCATAAATATCTGAACACGACTCTTATTGACTGGGCGTTACAGTACATGTTCAGATATTACCTACTCGTATTGAACTAAAATTTAAATTATATAATGCGTCAATTCACTGCCATCCCAGATAAAAATCATTTACTTACGCTTATTTATAGTATAATATAGAGCTTTTATAGTGATAAATAAAAAACTCATGCAAACCCAGCATAACAAAAAGCGTAACAGAGGACTTGACGACGGTTACGAACACGTTACGAACAATGATAGATTACTACATTGCATGTTTTTATTCTGAGTACCCGTAAGTATACATATAGAATGTGGGGATAATGGGGGTTGAAACGTTGGCTGTGTTACTCTACTGGAAGCCTTGCCTCGTTCAACACATTTTGTCACTTTTAGTTCCAATCATTAAACTACTATTAAATTGGTGTATAACAGTGTTAAATACTTTTCTCATCGTAACATTACGATGTATGTATAACATTTTTATAGTCTTTATAAACATACTTTATCTAACGCCCCACGAATAAACCAACATTATATTATAACGTCTGATATTGTTGATAACAATATTATTATTTGTTATAACCAAGGTTTGTAAAATACGAGCCAAATTAATTGAAGTGTCGTCCAAAGTCATCACTGGTTGTCATTGTCATACGTAATTCCAATCGATTTTGCTCGCATTTTACGATCTAGTTATAAGAAATGTAAGTTAAATAGGTACGTAAGTAACATCGCAAACTTTTTTAAACTTACATGTAAGTTTAAAAAATTTAGTGATGTCGATGTCGGTCCAAAATTATATCAGAATCCATTTTTTTACACCATCTGATCTAAATGATCAGATAATCGTCGATCTGATGATCTAAAATTCATATGACGATTAACATTAGCACCTTAGGCGTGACCTAACTTATGTTTTGTTAGCCCAAAATACCGACGGAAAATGCTTTGTATTTAAAAACCTCACGTTTTACATGGACTCTGCGGATTTTTACATAAGATATAGGCATCTATTTGATTATGCATGATGCTGCATCCAATCCAACACCATGTAAGGGCAGTGGAGATAATCAAGGAATTTCTTGAGGCAGAACAGGTGTTGCTTGTTGTGACGTGCATGTCTATATAATTATATATATATTTATTATATCTAAAGGCAAAAGGCGTCCGCTGCTGAACAAAAGCTCGTATTCCGTTCTTGAAATAAGAATAATCATTTATTTTTCACCTCACTCGCTCGGAAAACCTCCGTTTATAGGGCGAAATCTGCGTGCAAAAGTCTATTTTATCCGCTAGCGTGCAAAAGTCATTTGGATTTCGAACACGACGATTTTGATTCTCTGTGGTGCATGTAACTTTTTTATATTTAAGACTCCTTCATCGCGTGACTGATTTCATCAGTCGATAAATCTTCAAATAACCAATCAACGCACGCTAATAAAGGGCGATCTGGTCAGGCCGGCTAAAATCATATGTACGTTTGAATACTTCTTTTAAAAAAAAAATACACCTACGTCCAGAAACCTGGTTTGCGGTTACAGATTTTTAAGTTTTTATTTTTCTACACTTTATTTTATGTTGAATATGTTTATGTATATTAATAGTAAGTATTTCAGTTTCATTTACATATTTTGACTAGTAAATATATTAAATACAACACAAATTTTAATATTTATTTGTTATAAAAGTTGGAACATAAGAGTGTAATTTCTGAACGCACCCAAGAAAAAATAATAATTAAAAAGTTGGAAGTTTTCACAATTCACGTAAACAACGTAAATTTGTTCTGTGGAGAATACATAATGTTGTCTTACTTTATAGAAATATCTAAAACAGTTAAGCCCAATTTGGAGTATTTATTCAATGCTAAAAGCCTGCATTAAAACGAAAAAGGATTTGTTATAAATATTTGGAGACGATAAGTAATTTACCGAAACTATTGGCGTTTTTTAAGAAGATAAAGCCGAAATAATCTTGTTCGGATCCCATCGTCCAATAACTTCCAAAGCATGTGTTATGGAAAATACTTCCGAGTGGCCAACTAATCCTTCCCAGAATGCCATTCTCAACGAATGTGTCAAGTAGTTTCAAATACAAATATAATATAACAGTGCTTAAGAAAAACTCAACCATAAAATATACACGACGATAATACAAATTACGGCTATATTATTTTTAATATGTGTGCTTCTCTCGAATTTATTTGGTTCGGATTTGAGTGTGTTATGTTTTAAATTTGATGTGTTAAATAGAAGGCAAAATTAAATATGATTATTTTTATGTTTTAATTGTTTTTCTTAAATCTTGCATTTTCCTCGCTGTAGTGAGGTGAAAAGTTGTGTGTTCCGCATGGCTGCAAAATTATTTAGCTTCTCGTGTCTTGAAAGCTTCGCTACGCTCAGGAATCTATCTTTGAACCATTCGCTTCGCTCATGGTTCAATCTTAGATTCCTTCGCTCGCTCAGCTTTCAATTTCAACACTCGCGCCAAATAATAACTTTGCAGCCTTGCATAACAAATAACTATTGTACAACGGTGTCTTTTAAATTACCTACTTAAGAACACTATGTATTGTCGAAAGGCATCAAAAATGATTAGAGAGTATACAGCTTGCATAACACACATAAAAAAATTACAAATTCTATTTTACATTATTATCAGTTAAGAATTCTTTCGTTGAATAATCTTATTTTCTATCTTCACAGGGCCGGTCATGCTTTGCTTTCATCTTCCAATAGTTTTGCACGATCTAGAACAGAGTTTAAGTTTCTCGTATAAATTGAAACATTGAGCGGGTTTCGAGACGTTTTAATTTCATTAAAAGCAGCACTAAATCCTCACATGAATTATAAAGATATCATTCTGAATTATCTCGCGCCGATTTTCTCCCCTACCGAATTTAGCCAGACCAGTCCCGTATCGTCCGGTATATTCGCTATAGTTACCAGTGCCCAATCATCATAACAAAATCGACAAATGTAGAACCCCAACCGAATTCCTAAACCAGTTGTCCTTGAGATCCCCAACCCTTGTCCTTGTAAAACTTCGCGGGAGCTCGACAGTGAATAGCCACCCTGAAGCCACCCTGTTGTTATGATGCATCTTTGCTTTCTTGTTCAGCTACACATCGGCGAAGTGAACGACGTAACGAGGTACATTGCCGTTTTAAAATACAAAGAAGCATTACAACAGTTTTAGAATAACGTCAGTGTATATTGTACCTACATTGAACTCGATTCACACCAATGTATGTAAGGCGGTATTTGCGATCAGGAATGCAGAATTTTTCAAAGGATTTCTGTAGCTCTGGTTTCAATGGATTATAGCCACAAACAAGACTAGAGTTCGTATAAGTAAATGTAAAAATCGAATAAAACGTCGTGATTTCGAGATAAGAGATTGTTGAAGTTACGTTGTTCCCTTCTGGGGGAGAAAGCCAGACATCAGAGTAATAGTACATTACATCAGAGGCCGGGAAAATGAGGATTTCCGGCCAAGTAGGTATATACGGCCGAGCGAGCGTGCGAGCGAGGCCGGATAGTGATACGAGGCCGGGAATCCGTTTTCACGACGAGGCATGTATAGTGCTTTTCTCAAACATACAATGAAATAAAAAAATATACTTCAAAGAATAACACTTAATATTGTTTGTCCGATATTTTCCGAATTTGACCGAATTTTAAAAATCCGATTTCTGATTCTGACTCAGGAGCCCCAAAAACCCCCGGATACCGAATTTCAGCCTCCTAAGACCAATTTGAAATTTTCTCCATACAAATCGTTTTTTTTGTTTCGATATTTTCCGAATTTGACCGAATTTTCGGACAAGATTTCAGATTCATATTTTTGAGCCCCGAGAGCCCCCCGATACCGAATTTGACCGAATTTAAAAAATCCGATTTCAGATTCTGACTCAGGAGCCCCAAAAACCCCCGGATACCGAATTTCAGCCTCCTAGGACCAATTTGAAATTTTCTCCATACAAATCGTTTTTTTTTCCACATTTTCCGAATTTGACCGAATTTTCGGACAAGATTTCAGATTCATATTTTTAAGCCCCGAGAGCCCCCGAATCCGAATTTGACCGAATTTTAAAAATCCGATTTCAGACTGACTCAAGAGCCCCAAAAACCCCCGGATACCGAATTTCAGCCTCCTCGGACCAATTTGAAATTTTCTCCATACAAGTCGTTTTTTTTTCGATATTTTCCGAATTTGACCGAATTTTCGGACAAGATTTCAGATTCATATTTTTGAGCCCCGAGAGCCCCCCGATACCGAATTTGACCGAATTTAAAAAATCCGATTTCAGATTCTGACTCAGGAGCCCCAAAAACCCCCGGATACCGAATTTCAGCCTCTTAGGACCAATTTGAAATTTTCTCCATACAAATCGTTTTTTTTTTTCGATTTTCCGAATTTGACCGAATTTTCGGACAAGATTTCAGATTCATATTTTTGAGCCCCGAGAGCCCCCCGATACCGAATTTTAGCCGCCTAGCACCAATTTGAAATTTTGAAAAAAAAAAGTCGCCGTCTTGAATTTTATTTTCCACAAGTGTCTAACAACCAACCTTTAAAAACAAAACCTGCTTTTTGTCAAACCAGCCAGCTGTGTGAATGACCTTGTTGTTGAAACCAAAAAAAAATTACTTTGCAGGCCTAGGCCTGAAAAGCAGTATGAAATCCCTTTACAGTCCTCTCGAGTTGCTGCGCCCAAAAACCGATACTTCCGAGCCTATTATAAGGAACACAAAGACAATATTTCATTGCATGTTTGAGAAAATTCCTTTACACAAATATAATGGGAAATATATAGGTAGATATAGTGCGAATAGTTGGGCGTCGGGAGTCTTGGGATAACTTTTATCTAGACAATGCTGGGATATAACGCAAGGACATACATAAATCATGATACATGTCATAAAGTAGGGAAAATGTTTAGAAAACTTTGTCGGCAATTTGAAACCGTGCAGTCAGCATCAAATAGTTTGTAGCAGTTCGGCTCCTTATCCGTTCAAAAATGCTGACTGTTTTAGACATTTTTCTCTATGATTAAACATGTTTCTTAACATATTATCAATGTTACTACTTAGAACAGGGCTATTGCAATTTATTGGTATATAGGTATTTGAAATCTGCAGTTAGAATTTTTCATTGATAGGTAATTTTTGTTTCAAAAACTACTCGAAATTGAGAAAAGTCACACAGTAGGTAACTAGGTAATAAACTTTTTTCAACTTATTTTCGACTGCACGCTATGAAAGCATGAAATAGCTATGTTTACTCTATCTAGAACTCAGGGAAAAGTAATATTCACTTCGAAAAGTTCGTAGAAATTATCAATATATTTGTCATATGAAACATTTTTTTTAAAGGAATAAATCCCCTTAAAACGGCGATTCGAATTTCGAATAAATGGTCTGTTCCGATATTTTTCGCTAGGTATGTACTTTGGTAGCTACTAACTTTTTGAAGCTGACTGTTCCTTCTATCTAACAAAGTAAGCAAACAAAGAAGGAAAACCGACGACGTGTCTAGACATTATTATAAATACAATATCATTCTGTTAAGGAATTATTTGCCTCCATTTTGAACTGACGTCACGCATAACAATGGCTCGGTCTAAACGAATTAAACTTCACTTCATTAGTTAAAATCCGTCGCATAATATCTAAAAATCCATACTAATATTATAAATGCGAAAGTGTGTCTGTCTGTCTGTCTGTCTGTTACCTCTTCACGCTTAAACCGCTGAACCGACTTAGATGAAATTTGGTATGGAGATAGTCTGAGACCCGGGAAAGGACATAGGATACTTTTCATCACCGCGGGGCACAGCTAGTAGATAATAAAGAGAAGTTTACACAGGGTAAACACAACGTTATATCACGACGAGTGACATCAAAAGACAGAAAATTTTATACATTTTAAAACATATAATACGTCTCACATGTAAATTTAAAAAAATGATGTTCGCTCTCTTCAGACACATGTACGTGTGTTGGGACTCATCACAAATAAATACGTACTTAATCAACTTAATGTTTAGACACATAGACAAGTATTCAATTGTTTTTTTTTTTTTTTTTTTATCTAGCCTGATTTTGTGTGTCCCACTGCTGGGCAAAGGCCTCCCCTCTTTCTCTCCAGTCGTCTCGCTGAAGAGCAAGTTGCTCCCAAACGTTCTCAAATGCGTACAGGTCATCCCGCCATCTTCGTTTCAGTCTGCCTCTGCACCGGAACCCATCCTGCGGTATCCACTCAGTGGATAGTTTGGCCCAACGTTCCGGATGCATTCGGCAGACGTGTCCTGCCCAGTCCCACTTGAGCTTGGCGGCCTTGACACCCACTTCGGTGTTTCTGACACGATCAGTCCTGCGAACCCCAAGTATGCTGCGCTCCATCGCTCGCTGGCAAACCTTGACCCAGTTAATGACCAATAGCGTGAAACGTAGGGTAAAGGTAGATGGGGAAGAGATACAATACGTCGACGAGTATATATACTTGGGCCAGATAGCATCCTTCGAAAACAGGCAGTCTAAAGAAATCGATCGACGCATCGAAAATGCCTGGAAGAGCTTCTGGTCCATGAAGCCGCTAATGAAGGGGAACCTTCCATTGACTCTGAAGCGCAAACTCGTCGATATGTGTATCCTTCCTATCCTAACCTACGGTGCCCAAACTTGGTCATTAACGGAAGCTCAGAAGTCCCAATTGTTTTTTAATTTTAGGAAAAAAATTACACAATCACATGTATTTTCACACCTAGGCCCAACTTACCCTGTGTTGAATCTGTATACAGGGCTTCGAAAATATGCCAACGCCGAAGCAATTACATATTTACACCTATATTTGTAATTAGTTTACCTATACAATTTTCTTTTTGTACTTATGTACCTACTCGTATATCAGGTAACTCACCGCTACCGCTACCAAAGAGCGTTGCGTTTCTTTCGCTCTGCTCAAAACTTAGTTCTTACTGTTACCCCTTCATCTTCCAAATTTTATAATGTTTCATTCACATTCCGGGCTACTTTACTGTGGAATTCGCTACCTCTGGATATAAGGCGTGCCCAATCTCTTGCAACATTTAAAACCCTCGTCAAAAAAAAACTATTTGTCTCTCCATTAGTACACTGCAATATCATAAGCGCTCCTTTAACTTTGTGGCTCATACTGTTTTTGTTTTATTTATTACTTTACAATATATTTATTTATGATGTTGTCTAAGTATTTATGTGAGTAGGTATGTATATTTGTATATTTTTGTTTATGTATGTTTATCACTTTTGTTTTTTATGGTAGTCTTTTTTTTAGTCCTATTATTATACAGCACCACCTACTAATTTCAAACATAAATTTTCAACTACTCCGCTAACTAAAGGTTGTCTGTAAGAGATCGCTATGTAGCGACAAGACCGCATGTTGTTTACCTCTGCCTGTTATTTTAATGTATCTCACGTTGTGTTGTATATTCCTTGATGTCTGAGGTGCAATAAAGAGTATTTGTACTTGTAAAACCATAACACACCGGAATCGTGGGTCCAACAGCATTCCTATTTTTCGCTTTCGATTTGCAAAAAGTGGTTGCCGCCGTAACGACCTTACTGGGCTTGAAAAGTGACCGGAGAAAGTTAACACACCTCGCTATGCCATTGCCACAGCATGGCCTACCACCACGTACTACACTACCACCAGATAGTACATGGAATTAATAGAGTAGCTACAATTTGTAGCTAGTTGAATGGTAAGAATTGACATAATTCTATTATGGCTTCTTATCCGTTATAAAATGCTGATAGTTGTAGAGAATGTTCTCTATGATCAGACATGTTTCTTAAACATTATCAATATTACTACTTTAGAACAGGACTATTGCGATTTATTGGTATACCTATATTTGAAACTTAGTTTGAAATTTCATTGATAATTTTTGTCTCAAAAACTACTCAAAATTGGCAAAATTCACGCAGAAACTGTTTTTATTTTTCAACTTATTTTCATTTGCATATTCGCAATGAAAGCATGGTATGTTACTATCTAGAACTTAGGGAAAAGTATTACTCACTTCAAAAAGTTGGTTTAAATTAACAACATATTTGTCATAATACGAAAAAAAGTCACTTTCATATCAATACCGTGCGAGCAAGACAAGACGCGGCAAGACTATGCTAGCCTTGCTGGAAGTAAATATTGCAGCTGCCATGTTAGTGTTAACGTATAATATATAAAACATCATTGGCGCACACGCGGTGTTCGACGGTAGATAATGTATTAAATGTCATGACCGACGCGCCCACGCCGACCCCAAAAGGATACGCGGATGATATAATAGATGATATACCAGTAAACATAAAAGGAGATATGCTGTTATTGTTATAGTCTAAGATTGCTAATAAATGACAAAATGCACTGAAGTATTATGGTATCTACTTGGAAAGCGTGGGTGCTGTTAACCAAATGATTAGAATTGTACGTAGGTAATCTGTTCACAGACTATTTTGAAAACTTTACATTTAGTCAAAGTAGGTATAACTACTTACTTGGCCTAAAAAGTGACAATACTGTATTGTCATCCCTTTATAGGTAATAAATCTAAAGGTGACGACCGAACTCGCGAAATAACTCATAGATAAAATGAACCTAAAGGTGCTTAAACAAAAAATCACGTATTAACCGAACGTCTAAAAAAATTTTTTAACAAAGTAAAAGAACCGACTTCAGTAAAACTAAAAAGCCAACAATAACCCGTTCAAGTACAGATTACATTTGACTCACCCTTCGAAGTCGATCCCAAACCACTCAGTTCTTATATTTATATATTATAGTTTACGCGAGGTTTGGCACCGACTTTGAAGGGTGAGTCAAATGTAATCTGTACTTGAACGGGTTATTGTTGGCTTTTTAGTTTTACTGAAGTCGGTTCTTTTTTTTGTTAGTAAATTTTTTTTTTGCTTTTTAGTGATTCGTATGTGTGTTCATCATCAGTTTCCTTACACCAAATCCTATTTACTGAATGTAAATTGACTTTATTGACTTTATAAATAAATTACCGAAAGCGCCGTACATGTCCCTATAACATTTGAAGAGTTCCCTCGATTTCTCCAAGATTCCATCATCAGATCCCGACTTAGTGCCAATGGGACCAACTCGGAGTTATAACCTTTCGATAAAAAAAAAAATGAAAATCGGTTCACGATTCTCGGAGATATCGAGTAACATACATTAAAAAAAAAATTAGTTCGAATTGAGAACCTCCTCCTTTTTTGAAGTCGGTTAAAAATAAGTTTTACCTAACCTAACCTACATACCATAACCTACCCTGGGCCTCAATGTCCAGTATTTTAACTGACAAGTTTATTATTTTAGATGAAAAGTTATTATTTCAGCTGTTCAGAAAAAAAGAGTAAGTACCTGGCCTGTAGCTAAAATACGTCATGTTTATAGAATAATGCTAGAATTCATGCTAATTGTCAATTACCTACAAATTACAACAAATCATATCTTGTGCCCCGTGATGTCTATGTGAATGGACAATAAGACAATCCGATTTACCATGGTTTTTCACTTATAAATAAATATAATCGCCATCCAAAGCCGTTGTCTCACCTACGCAGCATAAATATTTACCATGCCTACGCTTCGATTGGAAAGTGGTCAGTTACCATCACCATGCGGTGTTTGTTCACCACTTTCTCGATAGGTTTGCACTCCCTTTTTGTACAGTTGCGTAAGAGTTTTGTTTGGGTTAGGATATTGAACTATGACTTATGCCAGTTTCGTTTGTGTCATGTTTTACTTGAAGCAATAAAGACGAGTGTTATTTTCTATGTATGTTATAGATACACGTTTTGTCTACGCTTCGGTAGGTTTTTAAGAATAAGCCCACAGGACCTGCGGAAAGGAATTAGAATTAGGTCGTTGTAATAAATTTTTGAAGACTGTGATCTAAGGAGAGAGAAGCTAGCAGGGGGCATTCGATTCCCACAGGTTTAACTATTACAAGGCTAAGGTGATATAATTAGTTTAAATTGTTTTATTTAAGGTATGGTGGGGTAAGACTTAAGCGGGGGAAGACTGCCACAGTCCAATAACTACCTGTTAGTCTTAAGGTACCCCTTATAACCTTCAATGTATGTCAGTCGCGGAAACCGAAGAAAATATCATCACTACAAAGTATAAAATTACTTCCTGCTGTCTGTCCCTATGTATGTTTAGATCTTTGAAACTATACGAGATTTTTTTGCGGTAATTTAATAGATAGAGTGATTCAAGAGGAAGGTTTATATGTATAATACATGCATAGTATAGTATAAGACCCGTGCAAAGCCGATGCGGGTCGCTAGTTAAGTATATTACAAGGCTTTCAAGCACTATTCTACTTATTAATCTTGAAGAAAACCTAAGTCAAATCTGACTTGCTAAGAATATAACACAACGCCACAAGCTAGGCAGTTTATGCAGAATCTACGGCCACTCGTATTATATCATCCAGATCTAGGTTATCTATTGAATAATGTCTAGATCTGGCTGAATTTTAATGGATAAATTGATATCGGTTAGGATTAGCTGCAACTGGTCCGGCGGCCTTGGTGTAAGTGGTTGAACTAAATGAACAATTGCTTGTGTATATGAGGTTGTCTAGAAGTATGCCAAACTTAGTTCACGCACTGTTTACAACTCTATTACATTACAGACCGTTCTCTTATTTGATTCGCAAAAGCCGCCCGAGATCTGTATTTTATTGGTTATTTGTGTAAAATACGACGCAGGACTCACACAGAAATGCCTGAAGAAAAATGGAAGTTGGAGCATCGGGTATTGACGTATTTCGTGCGTAGTTTTTAAGTAGCTTTGTAGGTATTGAACAAAAAGGTGCGTACCTTTTTGTTCAGTACCTACAAAGCTACTTAAAAACCTCCAAAACCTACCTGTCTACCTACAAAAGGTACTTAGTTCAGGGCGAAAGCGGATCGATATACATATAGTAGATAACTTATTAAAGTTTCTTTAATTGTTTAGAGATCACTAGAAAACTTCTGCAACTTCGCGCAGCGAAGTATAAAGTCGTGATCGTCTCTTTCTCTAAACATAAGTTAATCAAAAGTACCTAAAATCGGTCCAGCCGTATTTTCATGATCATGAGATTCATGAGACAAGAATGGACACATGCATACAAACACTCTCCAGCCTATAATCTACATCCCTGCCAGAAATCTCGTCTATTCATATTTCAAAGAAGGCCAAGCCAAAACAACATACACACTGTTGTAATGCGAGCTGATACGGATAACGGAGACCTTAGCCTGACTCAGCGGCTCAAGAATTCCGTTACAATAACGGTTTGTTAGCGTTCTTGATAGGGCTGCCATCTAAATTCGACGAACCCGGACAAAGATTAAAAAAAACCGGACATTTGGCGTAAGTCGCATTTTTTTCCAGATGTGTCTGAAAATAATAATATGAAAAACAATCGCTTTTTTCATTCACATAAAATGACACCGGGTTTTCCCCGGACACTTTTTGAAAACCCGCCCGGACGGCCTCCAAACTAGGACAAATCCGGGGAAACCCGGACGGATGGCAGCCCTCGTTCTTGACAGTATACGACTAAATTGCGGAGTTAAGGAAGTAGATATCTCAATAGTCCTTGCCAGGTCTTTTGTCATTATCGCCAATATGTGTGGGAAGCATAATTTATGTAAAATCCATGACATGAGATAGAAATTACACAAATAGAGTTATTACAAAGAAAAAAGGGCGGATTGAGAATAAAAGTAGATTGGAAAATCGAAATTTATAACGGACTTCATAAAAAGGGAGGTTATCAGTTTGACCTGTATGCCGATGTACAAGTAACCGCTTTATGCGTGGCATCAGTTGACATAGTAATAATTGAGCGACTTCAAAATTAAGGTGTGGTTTTTGGCTTTTCAGTTTATTTTGAAGTCGGTTCTTTTTTTTATAGCTAATTCATTCAGCACACGTGGTTATGGCGTGGCATTTTTATTCCCAAAATTCCTGCCTCATCTTCACAACCGATGGCTTTGAAGTGTATTCTTGTGCCTCTCATCTTATACACATTCGCGATTAGTCAATAAATTATTAGGGAACATGCTTTTCGCAGTTTCTCGTCTATGTGTAAAATCAAAAGGTTACAAGTGATTTCGGAAGTCATAAAAGTGTAACTACATTATTTACTGTGAAGGGCACACTGAATCGAGTTGGGAAACGTAGGCGTACCTTCCTGGAGGCGCCATTGGCTAATGTGTGCGGAATTTTTGCGTTAACGTCGGATGTATTGCATTGTGTTGGCGGCGGGTGCAAGTACATCATCAGCATTGCACCGCCGCCAGTGGCGCCATCTACTCGTCAAGGATGAAGTCGGGGTCCCACCACGGGCGGTGTAACGGCGGGGATTGAGAATCAATAAAAGGGCTGCGCCAGAGCGCCAGGCTCTCTTTCGGCTGGTGTAACTCGCAGTGATAACATGAGGTGTGCGTGTGTGTGCATAATTGTAGTTATTAGTGTGTTCCCTTGTTTGTTTCATATTATGTTTTATAATAAATATATATAATTTATCCGTTGTTTGAAGAATGTTAACCTGCTCCCTCTCTGATCGCTAACATCAGTAGTGGGATAGGTTGAATTCACACCCACGTATAAATGATATTTTTTTTTCTCAAAGATATTATGCACACATTCGTTTAAAAGTTATATATTTGATTTTGATTTGTACATTGGACGCGTTCGCGCGCCGTAACCATGTTCTCTGTTTAAGTTGCAAAATGATGGTAAACTAGGTACACGCTATTGTCTTGCGAGCTACGTCGCATGGTCACGTTGTGGTGAAGATTGGTGCAGCAGGCATTATCCATGCAGAGCTTCATGTGGACGTGGAGCTAAGCAGCGGTGGTCGTGAGAAACGCAGCGGACGTAAATGTATCCCATACGTAATGTGAAATCGATGAGAAAATCTGGTAAGGTCTGATAAACATTTTCATTCGTACTTTGGTATAGGTGTTGGAAACTTAAAAAGACTTGGTAAATATTTAAATGCGTGATCGTTAACTCTGATTAGTTACTGTAAAATAGACAAATATTCATGACAAAGCTAAAAATGGCATTTGATGACTGGTGTATTAAGCCAAATATATTGCGATGGTAACATTTTGAATTTTGAAAATCATAAATTTTCGTATTCGTATACAAAATGATTGTAAGTGTAAATTACAGATATATTTAAAGTAGGTAGTTTATTGAAAGAAAATAATTTATTACGAGATAGTAAAGAAGGTAGTGTTTCGGTTATATTTTTGTAGCTACCCGCGTTAACTAAAGGAAAATCATTTAAACGGAAGAACTGTCGCGATGATTTATCATTTCTTTGTTAATCAGAGGTTGCATTTTTACTGGGGATTAATATTTTGTTTATTCTGATGTGGTTAGACTCGGTATGCAAGGTATATAGCGTTTAATGAGGTAATTTTAACGACTGTTCGATGCGTTACGTTGTTACGTATAACAAAGGGTTTATTTTAATCGTATCATATCATATCATATCATATCGTTTATTGCGAATCATGTTCATTTTACAATGGATGGTATGGTAATTATAATGTAGGTACATGAAACCCTGTT
The DNA here is from genome assembly GCA_932273695.1 of Apotomis betuletana. NCBI lineage: Eukaryota > Metazoa > Arthropoda > Insecta > Lepidoptera > Tortricidae > Apotomis > Apotomis betuletana. The sequence continues at coordinate 4,430,377 of OW026305.1, forward strand.
AGGGCATTGCAATTTCTTACAGACTAAAACATTATTAATAGAATTTAATTTAAATAATTATGTACAACTATTTTACATAACTATAAAATGTTGATATTATTAATTTAACAATGCAGCAATATTAATTACACTTCAAACATACATATGCGTTTTAAATATCGTAACTTCTGGGTAACTAAGTATTAATTTAAATTAGAAATTATTCGGCGTTACATTACTATATAATAATTAGAAGAATAATAATTAAATTACAAAAAGCTTATTTTAATTTATCATTTAAATAATCTTAGACAGCGTAGTAGCATTTCGAGTATAGTAACTGTTTCAATATTTTCATGTCAGAAATTTAATTGGTCAGTGAATTTGGTAAATTATTATAAATTTTTATGGCCATGACGTAAGTGCTATTTGAATGTATTTTTAGCTTAGATGCTGGCAGTAGAAGTTTATTTCTTTGCCGCAGAATGTGCGTTGTAGAAAGTTCATGTTTTTCTTAAATAGATTATTTTGTTGTCTAACGAATTTACACATTTCGAGAATATAGATACACGGCAACGTAAGAATTTTATGATGCTGGAAGTGTGGCTTGCATGTTTCTGTGTTACCTATATTGACTATTATTCTTATTAACTTCTTTTGTTGGGTAAACATGGAGGAGAACTCTGCACTGTTTCCCCATAAAATTATACCGTAGGTAAGCCGTGAGTTGGCATAGGCATAATATGTGGCGAGCGCCGTTTGTATATTCGTGGTCTTTTTATTTCACGTAGCGCATATGCGAAACTCGATAATTTGGCTCTTATTTTTTTTTATGTGGGCTTTCCAATTGATATGCTTATCTATAACTAGTCCTAGTAAGGAGAACTCATCTACGACTTCTAGCAGAATATTGTTATAGGTGAAGTTTATATCTAGCGGGGCTTTTTGATGAGAGTGAAATGTCATTAATTTAGTTTTATTGTAATTTATCTCGAGGTTGTGGTCGTTCATCCAGTTGGTTATTTTATCTAACAAGGAGTGAAGTGTGGCGTTTAAGTTAGTGTTATTTTGACATGCTGTGAGTAGAGAGATATCGTCTGCAAACAGTACGCAAGTTTCATCTACTATTTTCGGAAGGTCGTTTATGAAAAGAAGGAATAACAGACATCCAATAACGCTTCCTTGAGGGATTGAGGCATTGACTACTTTCTATTAGATCGAACTGTTGTTATTTTGCCGGTATTTGCATCCGAGTACTCTATCTCCGTAAACTGTTCCCTATCTTTTAAGTAGGATTTGAACCAGTCGTGAGCAAGACCACGAATTCCAACACCGTATAATTTATTTAATAATATATTGTATTTTACTTTATCGTAGGCTTTAGTCATATCAAGTAGCACACCGACTGCGTATTTTTTTTGCATTTATGGTATTTATGGCTTCTTGTATGTATTTGTAAACGGCTACAGTTGTCGATCGTTTTTTCCGGAACCCATTCTGGCTGTCGTCGAATATATTAAATTTTTCACAAAACGCGTACACACGGTCACACATTGCTTTTTCGAAAAGTTTAGATGCTGTTGGCAGTAGGGCGATTGGTCGATAGTTGTTAAGGTCCGTTTGAGAGTTTTTTTTGTGTATAGGCTTTATTATCGCTTTTTTTAGTAGGTCGGGATATATTCCTTCATGGAACGACTGATTTATTAGGTGACAAAATTCATAGGACAATCGTGATAATTCATAGGAGGATTTTAGATAGAATTGTCGCTAAATTGACTGATAGGAAGTGTATGAATGTTTGTGAGTAACATTGTCATATAATATAGGTCAGGAAAAGCCGAGCGTACTGATTTGTTTTTATAAAATAGACAAAAGTACATGAATTCGAGAGGTTAACGAGTTGCTTGGGGTGAAAATTGTTTGTTGATATTAGATGCTAATTTATCCCACATTATATGCTCAAGTGTGTAAATTTATTTGCGTGCAAAGGGGTGTTCATGGTGGAATATGGTGGTGTTATTTGGTGGTATTATTTGGTGGAACATTTTATGATCGTAGTGCAAGCCAAGGGATATTTGTCATCATTAAGATTAAATATTAGTCTTCTTTGTGTTCCTTTTATTTGTTTAGTAAATTGTTTTTTTCATGTTGCAATCGTATCGTAATACTTGATAGATTTCTACATCGGGTTCACGTTAGTTTGTTCGGTATTATGATAATTAAAGCTGAATACGTGCATATAATGTTTTGTACAGTAATACTTATATATATTTGTAGGAGACAAATCAAGTTAAATGCTTTATTAAATTGTCGTTTTGATACATTTATCGCGTGGTATGTGCTATTGCTATTACACCGAACTAAGTGATGGTATTGTGTCGGCAAACAGTGATAAATCTGGCTGGTTTAAGTGAGGCATAGTTGGTTTTGGTTAACGCCGCTTAAGCAGAGTTCAGATAGAACTGTAAAGGTAACTTGCATAATAGTCATCACAATAGTATGAGTGTAACCGCAATGTCATAATTGGAAGGCTAAGAAATTTATTAGGTGTGCTTATAAATGAGCTATGTTAGGATCGGCAGGAATCATGATAGGGATATAGGGAAAATCGGCAGGAATCATGATAGGAGTATAGGGAAAAAAATTATGCTACTTAATACTAATGGTGATTTTGTTATTATAGAATGTACTCTCGAGGTGCCTGGGGCAGGCACCAGCTCAGGATGGCCGTGTTGGCGGCGGGTGCAAGTACATCATCAGCATTGCACCGCCGCCAGTGGCGCCATCTACTCGTCAAGGATGAAGTCGGGGTCCCACCACGGGCGGTGTAACGGCGGGGATTGAGAATCAATAAAAGGGCTGCGCCAGAGCGCCAGGCTCTCTTTCGGCTGGTGTAACTCGCAGTGATAACATGAGGTGTGCGTGTGTGTGCATAATTGTAGTTATTAGTGTGTTCCCTTGTTTGTTTCATATTATGTTTTATAATAAATATATATAATTTATCCGTTGTTTGAAGAATGTTAACCTGCTCCCTCTCTGATCGCTAACAATTGTACGTCGGGGTTTCGAAATGTGAAAGAAATCGAGTAAATTCGTAGTGTTTACATACGTTTATTAGGTTTACTGGCAAGGAAATTAGTAGAAGGACGCCTAATACCTACTTATTACTTTAAGGTACCTGGGGATTGGGAACTATGTAGCTAACAGCGACTAGAAGAAGTTCCCGCGTTCAAACTCACGGCATCACTTGAGAAAATATGAACTGCAGAATATCGGAATAAATTCAGGAGATCGTTATATACCTACAAAAACATCCATGATAATTGTAACGACATTTCTTTCTTCTAGAACTGCTACCCGACAATACGACATATTCAAAAACACTTCCGAATATAAATAATACCAACAGGTTTAGTTTGTCATGAATTAATGAATTTTACTTCAAACGCAGGTCCTATATACTATACCGTTAGAAACCAACCATGATAATTAATGATAAGTTAGCGTGATTAGCATAATTAAATAAATTTTACTTGAATGTTGATATTTATTAGGGAGTTTACCAGAGGAAAATGTATAGTTAAAAGATAGTTTTGGGTCGTTATGTGGATATTGTGAATTCAGATTACAAGTTTTAATGTTTTTAAATTACCGGCGGTATGACATATGTATAGTTTGAACAAATAGTATATGTTGACATTGGTCTAAACGAAAAAAAAATACAGTGCTTGAGTTGAAAAAAATCGATTCGAGTTTTATACCTGTCTTGCTCACAATTACGCGATCCAGATAAGAGCCTCTCAGTTTTCACCTGAACCCGAATCGCAATCATCACGGACTGTACTCATCTTTGGGGAATTAAATGTTCTCTGTAAGGTTATCTATGTCACAGGTTATATATAATATGTACTTCTTTCTTTGTACAGATGGAAGGCATTTCAATAAATTTATTAATCACCACAGTCACTGAATTATAATTCGCTTATTAAAGCCGCTAGCACATTTAAGGAAAATAAACAGGATATAATTATAGAATTATCATACACACGACAAGGATAGTTAATTTTAATGGTTTATTTCGTTGAAAAAATAATCAAGGCAATAATAATTTAAATCATTTATTGTAATTCGCCATACAAAAGAATACACTCTAAATGTCCTACTTATAAATCTTAGTCTTAAGTAAAAAATAAATATAAAATTAACAGAAAAAAATAACAATCACACAACCACGCATCACTAATAAGGTTAGTCGAGTGTATTTACATCCGTGCGATATTCCCATCACATTAAATATCTGATCACAAAGCTATATTGATAAACGCACGTTTTAATTGGAATTTCACAACGATGTGAGTAAATTCGACTCTACTGTACTACGAAACATAACAAATTACTATTCGGCAAAAAAACTTTTGGATTCGCACATATTCCGGTTTGACCCATTCAAATTCTGGTCAAAACAGAGACGGCAGAGTGTTAGGTCTTACTCTTTACTTGAATGATCCTATTATTAAACTCGCCTTCGGCTCGTTTCATAAAACCACACTCGTGTTTTAAGACTTATCATTATGTAACTGTGTAGCACAAACTGCTACATGTATCCTACATCCTGATGACATGATTCCCGACTAATTTTGAGTTTATTTCGTCCTTAGTCTACTTAAATTTCTACAAACACTTCTAACCCAAAAAATATAAGTATACAATAAGTATACTTTTTTTTTGCTTGAATAGTAGATGTCTTTCAGGACCTACATACTTAAACTATTATTTTCCATTCGTTTGTATATAGACTAATAACTAATCGGAAAACATAATATGTTTATTTTGATACTGTTTTATGACTGGCATATAAACGATCGAGATTATTGAAGACGTTAAAAAGGATGAAGTTGTTATGTCACAATAATTTAATTTCGAGTACATTGCAGTTTAAGCTATATTACTTGTCGAAGAGAGAAGCTTTAACTAAATCTATAAAAATAATACACGTTTGCGACCACATATTAACATGGATGAAGGTGCTATGTGCGTACAATTTCTTATCATTCGTACGTTCTTCCACCACGGAGGATTAACTTTTTTTGTGTACATAACACCTTTTCATCCATTGAGTTTCATCCGTTGAATAAAAATGACACATAGGTTTCACCTTTCATCCACTCACGTCTTCAATTAATTGTATACAATTAACTGTATTATAAGAATGTGTAGTTCGAATCGGAGTATTTTTTAAGAAAGGCTGTTCTCACAGTTAAGCCTCTCACTTATTTAATAACACATTTTTATTGTCATAAATATCTTTCCTTATATTATTATGTATCGAGGAACGAACACACTTTTATAAAATGAGGAATTAATTATTATTAATAATACATTAAGTATAAACCAGTAAAGTTTTAAATTATGAAATTAAAACAAAATCGGTCCAAGAGTTCTAATCTTATAATAATAATGTATTTGCATCATAAGGATAAAATGGGTAAAGAAAATGATATGACAAATGGTAAAGAAAAATATCATAAAATATTATCACTCCGTGAGTATAATCGAAATGAAATGAAACAACTATAAGTTAAGCATGTCTAAGCTATAATCAGTTAATCATATCATACTACGTCGAGTCAACGTTAAAATGACTGATCAACACAGACTAAATACGTCAACCAGCCACATTACATTTGCATAGAAATCACATTTGAGCTGGCCACTCAACTTACTGTCAGTTTTTTTTTATGTCATAGGGAGCAAACAAGAAAACGTATCGCCTGACAGAAAGTGATTACCGTCGTCCATAGACGACTGCAACGCCAGGAGTCACAATCACAACTGCGTTGCCGGATGATTGCCAGCCTTTAAGTTTCTATTGTATAATATTTGGCACACTGTTCATAAATTGGGAAGTAGGTACGAATTGCAAGGATATTAAAATATAGCTATTCGGGCAACAAAATACCATAGTAGTTTTTTACTTCTGATGTTATTTTGAACAAACAAGAACAAAGTAGAATGAATTGAAGTAAAGATCCTGAGCAAAGCGGGGGATTCACAGCTCTATATGCAATTTTGACCTCAGCATTGAATACATATATATACAAATGTGTTGTAATGATTGTAATGTCGTTGTTGTGTTGAACGATCGTTCAATCTGTCACGCGTGTATTTAAATATTTATTGTCTTTGTCATTTGTGGATATCAATAATATTCTATGTTTTAAAGAAGATATTTTTGAAAGAAGTCTCCAGTTTACTCGGTTTCAATTTTATACGAGTTAAAAACAAGTTGCGAAAATACAATGTAAAATATCAAGCCACACTACTCGTATATTATTCGCTACACTTTGACAACTATTAAAATATTTGCCTATGTAGTTACCAGGGCGGTTTCATGGTTCTTGTCACATAAATGCATAAATTCAATTGCCATGATTGAAATAGCATTTTACTTAACAAAAAAACACGGGCTAAACATAGAAGTAATGTGTATGCATTATAACTACTTACTAACCTACACGGTTTGTTCGTACTGATAACACAGATCAACGGAAATTGTCAGCAAGAGAAATCTGTAACTAATCTTAGGTACACATAAATATGTCTTGTAATGCCCATATATACATATGCTTAGACTTGAGCTCGCGTTTCAATAAACATAACAATAACATAATTTCAACAAGCAATCATAAACGCAACCATCATAGGCCCGCGAGAGCACCAAAAATAGTGTACGGTCAGCATTAAAAATAGCTTTCAATTTAACAACTGGATTATGTCAAATTTAATACTAAAATTGTTAGCTACTTTTGATGCTGACTGTATTTATTAAGTTCTTGAAGTGCAAAGTGAGATGTGGAATTCCAAGTCAGAACGAGTGCCGATGTGAGCTTAATTGAGCCTGAGTGCAATTCACGAGAATGGTTCATTTGAGCCATTTGAGCGCAGTGGCTCATTTTAATGGGGGTTTATTTTTCAAACCTGAAGGTTTTGTGACAATGCAAGTTATTTTTATTTATCATTACATTATAATGCTTGCGTTTACTTTACGATAATCACACAGCATACGTCACTTTTTGACAAGAATGTAAGACGAAAACAAAGGCTGCTTTGTCATTTATCTTACGCGTGATAAACGCAACCATCATAGGCGCCCGAGTACCAAAATAGTGTGCGATTAGCAAAAAAAAACATATCTATCTTTATAAATTTTCGATATAAGGCATACATTTTGTATTTGTTGCTTGATGAATTGGTCAGAAGAGGTCAGAGGTTGTTCTGATAAAGATGTTTATCGGAATAACCAGGAATGCGCAATAAACAAGTTTTATCGATATACGTCACTCGATTTTAGGAAAGCCCGACAACTGTTAATGCCCCACTCAATCCCTTCCATTCTGAGAATGACTTTAGTTAGAACAGTAACGCAAAAGCTTAAACCACGGTCGTCCGGAGGGCCTGGTGGTAATCCGGTGTGTTTAGTCAAAGATTGTGCTTCCAATTTGGTAACTTCCTTGTCTTCTTAACCTCTAGCTGCAGCAGATGGATTGGATTGTTTCAGGATATATAGAAACCAAACCGTTGCAAAAATCCAGTGTAATACCAGTTCCTAAATGAGGATCTGATATAGACGTCACTTCTTTTAGACCCATCGCAGTAGTACTATCTGTATATATGGTAAAGTATTCGAGATGACCCTTAATCGCCACATAAGTCAACAGGTATCTGATCGTTCGTCAGCATCACAGTTTTCTTAAAGCCCGATCTACGACCACAAATCTTGTTTAGTTCTAGTTCCATGTAAATTGTAAAATCCTTGTAATAAATACCTAAACCCAAACGTTCTTGACCTTATTTCCCGTCGCGGTTGTCCACGAATCGTCACATTGGACTATTTGCCTCATGTTTGTCTATCGCACATAAAAAAAATACGACAAATTTAACAACCACAGACCGTGTTAATGACGTCATTAATTTTGCACACTTCGGGTCTGAAACAAAGAGCATCCGTCCACAGAATTTGCTTCTGTTTAGAGTTTAAAGAGATTTCTCAGCTGATTGAGTGTCTATATTCTGTGTAGCTGAGGCAAACTCGGACAAAGGTTTTCACAAGAAAAATGGCTGACGTCTGACGTCGAGATGTTGTTTGTGAAATGCCAGACGCAAGGATGACGCATCATAACATTCATAAAAGCGAGTTATATTTTTGGTCCTGAACGTGATAAATGCAATATGACCTTCAGAAAGGACGAATGTACATTATGATGCGTATAAGCAAGATATAATAGCCGAATAAATTAAATGTAATTTGAAATCCCGCGCCATTCAGGATCGCATATATAACTAAGTATGTAATTTTTTTAAACCTTCTATTAAGGAGCTTTGATCATTTTAATCGACATGCAAGCCTCAACTACCTACGTACTTAACATAGGTATTTTAATGATTGAATTGTTTCACTACTCTACAAACTTATATGTTATAAAAAACATCTATGTTATTTTATTTGTTGTGCCTTAGAAGTATACTTGATACAAAAATAATATATATGTATCGTCTAAATTGTCATCGTCGTATTTATATGTCTTTTGTAAAGATAGCATTCGATATTGTGCATAAAACATCACCACCAGGCCTTTAAATAAATTGTTTTTATAGAATCTTTTTACCGATTCATTATTTTATGTGAAACCATCACATTTTTATTTTTATAGATATTGACATAAAGGTAAATTATAAAAGAAAAAAAATAATGTGATATACTACAATGTAAGCAGGACAAACAAAACAAATTACCCTATATACTGAGGTCTTTGAAGCAACGCGTAGTAAGTAATAAAGTAGGTAGGTATACGAAGAAATGCTTGCCTTCATTGGGGCACTAATAATACTTGAATCCTTGAAATAGTTTAGTCAAGGTTAAGTTGAAGGCCTTGGAGTGGAGGTAGAGTCCTAAAGAATTAAACACAACCTTAAATAATAAGTAATAATAAAAGTTTGAGTGAGGTTATAACGAATATAAAGTGAAGGACACGATCTAAGATATGTATAGGCGAAGCATTATAGTTTGGTACTTGCTTCTACCTAGCATTAGTTTGGCAATTGGTTGCTATAGGTACTGTTTGTAATCAATTGTTTGTATACTACTCAAAAAACATAAAGGACAAGTTATTTTCGATGCTGATTTTAATCGCCTAATACAACATGACCTTAAATAAGGAAAAAAAAGAATTGAACGCGAAATTACATAACTAGGTACCTCTAAGTCCTCTAACTCACTGTAGCGATGTAGTTCACTTGTATTTAAAATATTGTATATTAAAATCGCAACTTTGTAAAGCAAAATACATAGTAGGTACATTACATACCTATAGGGTCTCAAATTGTGACTGTTTGAGATTGGAGGTGTTTGTAGCCCGAACCGAAGGTGAGGGCGATAAACATGCGATCTGGGGCTTTACGAATTACCGCTCGTGGTTTGTCTAAACTAGGGTGGCGTAAAATATCATACGTAAAACTTATTTTTTTAACATTATATAATTTGTTTCTTTACTTTTTAGCCAGACAGAGGTATTTATGGCTACAATAACACCGCGTGATGTATGACGGTTTATTTAAACCAAGATGATCTTGAGAGATGTTATCTCGCTACTATTATTTTTCGCTTAAGATAAGTCCAGGGCCGTGTAATAACTGAATTACACGTCGTGGATATAATTACATGCCTTTCTAACGTTACGATCTTGAGAGTTACAATAATTATTCTATTTGCGCGGCGCTAGGTTCCATTCCTGCACCTCTAGCACAACTGTGACGCTCGACTCTTTCTCGAGCGAGAAATATTACCTATCACTATCTTCGCTGTACTGTGGGAGAGTGACGAGTGATGCTATGTCGCGCGACAAGAGTCGCGAAGCGTAGTTGTACTAGGCGGCCAGTTAGACGTTGGGTGGGTCCATTATTAAAGCATTCAGGGGCTAATCTGACTGGTATAAAAGGTATTATCAGTAGGTGATGATTGTACTTATTTATAACACTTATTGGAGGAGTAGGTAAGAAAACTTGGCTAATTCTATAACATATAATAATTTTGGCAAGGTGGGCACAAACGCGTTAATCGATACCTAGTAGAGAGATGAGTTCAACATACAGGCGCACGCGCACCGAATGAAGAACGAATAAAAGTGTAAATTACTGGTCACTGGTTTTGTAAAGAATTTGCTATATAAATCGATTAAACAATACCTTCGTTTTGTATCTTTTTTCAATCTAAGTAGATATAAGGTTATGTTATACTTCAGTTAGGGTTCTAATATTTTGGCAAAGTAGGCACAGGCGCACTGGATAGTATTGAGTCAGCAGATAGCGCTGCTTTGCGCAATGATGAGTTTCTGATGTACGTGTCCGCGAAGAAGAAAGACATGATGGAACATTCTATTGTAGACCTTAGTATTGTCTTTAAAAGCAGAATATCTACGGACTGAAAGGTCTAACGCAGATGGTCTCTAGACACTTAGCACTTGACTTTTAGTAATTATGCTTTAAGGAAGACATTCATAAATTGTCTTTAAGATTATCCGTAAGTACATAATTATTGTTACACGTAGGTAAAAGTAACTTTGCTACTCTAAGATAGAATGCTAATACTTTGGCAAGGTGGGCGCAGGCGCGCTAGGTGACAGGAGAGAATCGTCCGCCGCCACCGACAGCGCCGCTTCGCGCAATGATGAAGAGTTCCTGATGGACGCGCGCCGGCGCATCCGAATGGCGTGCGCGAGGAAGAACGTGCAGAAGATCCCGGTGCTCTGTGGAAGGATAATGTAGGTTAGTCTTCAAGCAAAGTATGTTTTTATTTATTTTATGTCATAGGGGACAAACGAGCAAACGGATCGCCTGTTGGAAAGCGATTACCGTCGCCCATAGAGTCATTTGCTTGGAAAAGTTAACCTGCAACACCAGAGGAGTCACAAGTGCATTGCCGACCTTTCAGGTGGGAGTACGCTCTTTTCTTTAAGGTTTGAAGATCGCATTTGTCCGGAAATACCGCAAGTGACAAATTCATTCCACAAATAGTCGTGCGAGGCAGGAACATTCTAGAAAAACGCACAGTTGTGGACTGCCAACTATCTAAGTGGTGTGGATGAGGAAAGGATTCTGAGTATTCATATGGGAAAGGCTCAAAGAACCGCCGCTATTGTAACAAAGTTTATCTTCACGGAACACACAGACATGACAGTTGAAACGCTTTTTAACTTGAAAATTAAGTACATATTTTCTCACTCTATATCGCCTGGTTACAACCAAAACTAAAATTTCTGTCACTACTTTTCAAAACCTCGTATCTAGTTTGTAGATTGATACCTTTTTTTTAGGTAATAATTTTTACTCATTTTCAAACATCGTTTATTTCAAAGTCATGTTTTAGTTTTAGTTTTTAATGAGAATATCTGAGACACCAAATTGTCCAGATTGTAATACAGTGGAAGATGTAAGTACAACAACACGTGGTGGCGTGGAATGTCACCGGGGCGCGGTCCAGTGTCGCGGACTAGCCTTACATAACGTAGGTATATGCACTAGTATTTTGGCTACACCGGCGTCGCGTGAAGCCGGAATACTAGGTACTTAAGATATATTTCTCCGCTATAGGAGACGGTAGGCCCGTAAGTCTGTATTTATTTTGTAAATTTTAATTACGGGGGTGGCATAGCGAGGTCGCTAAAACCCCATAGGCTAAATAAATGAAAAAAATATATAAAAAAAAGCCAAAGGATTCTGTACGACGGGTTTATCCAGAGGAGTGCCTAAATTTGTATTCACGAACTTGGAGGGTCGATCTTAGCGAAAACGTGCCGATATAGCCACATATATACAGCTATAGTCAACAGTAAGGTAGTAAAATAAGCCTAGGTAACTAGGTAGTTATATGTATGTATACGGTACATGATATACTTAAAAGCAAATGCCTAGTACTCGTAGGCGATAGTTCATGGTAAATACCTCTAAATAATACATTATACAATCAATACAGATAAGTGGGAGGCCTTTATAGTTCTATCTTAGCTCTATAGTTCTATCTTCCAAGAAATCAAGATGTCTGTAGTGAATGCGTAGGTACCTAACTATTATCATTTGGGCACATAAACTATTCTTCGAACTTACAGTTCATAATAAAGCGGAACCTATGATGTTAGATCTATAAATAAATGAAACGTTATAATTATCAACACTTCAACAATGAATTTCTATTGAACCGAATCTAAACTTTTACAACGAGCTCATTATAATGTTATCAGCCTAAAACTTATCGGAATCCGGCTGAATAACTAAGATCCACGTCTTCATACCACGTCATGACGTCACACGCGACAAAGACTTCTTGTTTTTAAAATTGGAACAAAGCAGCTCTGAGCGGTCGATGTTTTCGTTCACTTTAAACATTATCTCACTCAAATGTATCACTGTAAAATGAATTTAATATGATGAAAATTACGGTTCATATTTGTGAGTATAAATATACGTGGATGTGCAGTTAAGGTAGTGAAACTTGGGTTTTGTTGACAATCTGGTAATTTGTACTGGCTGTGAACGTGGACGATTTGTAACAAAGAGGTCTGTAATACAAAACCTGTGGTTTGCCACTACGCCCAAACATTCGTGCTCATTTTGATATTAATACGGACTGGCCGGTCGTGACTGTTTCACGCTGTGTAATGTTTCACTAAAAATAAAAATAAATATGAAACATGTTCATCATCTCATTATTTTTAATAATAAAGCATAGGGAAAAATTCGAAAGGTTATCTGGCGTTAGGTCGGTGGAGAGATTAACACGCTGGACCGGAATCCAGACGTACCGGGTTCGAATCCCGGTCTCTTCCGCCAGGTTATGCATTTCAAATTTTCTTTGTGCTTTTATCTTTGTAGCAATGGTACAATAAAAATAATAAGTACACAAGTAGAAAGTAAGATACTGACCACATATTAAAGCCGTTTTTTTGCAAATAAGGTTTGACCTCACCATTCTTTTTAAATCTCACATACGAAGGGTTAAACATGGAGATGCCCAGGCAGCGACGCCAGGAGGACTTACTGAACTGGATACTTTAATCTAGGGTCGGAGTGAAAGTCCAAGGATCTTTTCCCGGCTATGAAATACCCACGAATACCGCACCAGGGTAACAAAAAAAAAAACAACTCCAATACTTAATATTTGACACACTTTTTCCTTGAAGGCTTTATGTTTCACAGGTTTTCCCAACCAAAAAAAGGCACGAGTGTCCTTAACTAGATTGATGGACTGTTATTATTTACGGCACACGCGCCATCTTCTGTATTCTAGAACGTCGTAAAAACCGTAAATCATCATAGTTTTTGCCTCTTTTTGGATTTGCATGCTGAGGCGGCCTTACATTGTTCTCCATAGTTTGCATTCGTGCATATTAATGCGCTCTGGAGACTCATGGTCCAGCCAAGGTTGGAATCGTCATAAAACTATATTGTTATCTTTGCTTGGATATCACTTGATTGCTAATATTATGGATGCGTTAGTGAATTTGTTATGCGTTTAATGCCTCATTATTATTCTATGCCATCGATGTAACAATTACATTTGTAAATCCTCTCACTTTCAAATGGCTTTACGAGTAATGAGACCCAAACTTACGAGTTTACTTGTAAGTTTGGGATTCTCAATGCGCATCTATTTTGCTACTTCTTTACATTTGAGATCTCTTTACAAATCTCATTAAGTCAATTAAGTATCAGTTAAAACTATGATTAGTCAAATCGGTCCTATCGCACTATTCATTAGGTAGTAAGATCATCAAAACTTGTTGGACTGGACACATATTTTTCTTTTGTCAATCAAATAATAAATAACATTGGTAAATAAAGCGCATCAAAGTTCGGGAATGGAGGCTTGTGACGTCACACCCTGCTAAAAATGTTAACTAACGGACAGATAATATATTGTTACGAGCGTGGGGTTCGTATATGATAGAAAAGCACAAATTAATCCACAAATGAAAACACACACTTTATTACTAAAATTACGCACTTAAAATTCACACGAACTGTACTTAAAATCCACTAATTAACACAAGCACTATTACACAAATCACGCACTCACTATTCACACGAACTGTACTTAAAGCGCACTAATCACTTAGTCTTTCTCTCCGATTATCCTTTACTAGCATTCGATCGCAGTTAAAATGTAACTAACTCGCGCCGGCCGTCGGCGCCTTATATATTCCGCGGAACCGCTCTAGTCGCATTGTCCACACATATCGCGAATATTCTAGTAAGAGCCAGCGTGAGGGCCGAGAACATTCGAGGCCATATATGTCTCTCTCTAATGGTGCACTCTCTGTCACTCCCTTCTCGAATGTTCCGAGTATAGCTATCTCTTTCTAGTAGTCCCATCCTTGTTACACACTTCTCGAATATTCTGAGCATAGCTATCTCTTTCTACTAGTGCTATCTCTGTCACTCCTACTGGAAATTTCGCCATATAACGATTTGTGCTTCAGAGGCCCATAAGGGGTCCTGAAAACGCCTGAAAACGGGTTTTCAGGTTATGGCGTCATCTGATAGAGGGTGCCCTGAAACGGACTGAAAACATGTTTCAGGCGCCTGAAAACGACGGCAACTTGGGTGAAATTTTGATCTTTTGATATGTGATAGAGCAACTCCTGAAACGGTCTGAAATGACTTTTCAGCCTGCTGAAAACGCCTCTAAAGCACTGAAATTGACGTTCGAAGTTTTTGATCTAACCTACCGGCGTAACACTGCCCCCTCCTAAGACATGCTCGTCCCGAGCATCATTATTTCCGTGGTATCTGGCCAGCCGGTCAACATGAACAATCTTGCTGGGACTACGAGGATTCCGCTGAATTCGATACGTGACGTCGTTTATTTTAGTGACTACCTTGTAAGGCCCCTCCCAATTCGGAGACAGTTTCGGGGATTTTCCTACTCGTCGCATAGGGTTATGTAGCCACACCAACGAACCTTCCTCAAAACCCACTTGATAAGACTTCCGGTCATATCGGGTTTTCATCTTTATGCTAGCGTGGAGCCCGTGTTCACGTACCAGGCTGTGAACATCATCAATCCGATCCCTCAAATCACTCGCATATTCTGTGATAGATCTCGGTGTATCAGGCGGACGTCCAGTCAGGAGATCTGCAGGCAAACGGAGTTCTCTTCCAAAGTTCGCATACGATGGAGTAACCGCCGTACTTTCGTGAGTTGCCGACCTATAAGACAACAGGAAGAGGGGGATATGCCGATCCCAATCTTTTTGGTGGCTCTCAACGACCTTGGCTAGATGTCTCTCCAGTGTCTGGTTAAATCTCTCAACCATTCCATCTGACTGTGGATGATACGCCGTAGTCCTCGTCTTATGAATTCCCAT
The DNA here is from genome assembly GCA_932273695.1 of Apotomis betuletana. Taxonomy (NCBI): domain Eukaryota; kingdom Metazoa; phylum Arthropoda; class Insecta; order Lepidoptera; family Tortricidae; genus Apotomis; species Apotomis betuletana. Next base: position 4,445,775 of record OW026305.1, read on the forward strand.
TATGCGACAAGTCTCCTGAAAGACCGCAGATTCGAAGTTTCTACCTTGATCACTGTGGATTTCGAGAGGTACCCCAAACCGGCAGAATACTTCGTTCACTAACTTTTCAGCTATGGTTACCGCTTCTTGATTTGGAATGGCAAATACTTCAGGCCACTTCGTGAAGTAGTCCATGACGACAAGAATGTACTTGTTTCCGGAGTCAGATGCCGGAAACGGTCCTGCGACGTCTAATGCAACCCGTTCCCAAGGGGCTCCAACGTTGTACAACTTGAGTGTTCCTCGGCTACGGGTATGCGGTCCCTTGACTGATGCACAGTTAGTGCATCGTTTACACCAATTTTCAACATCTTCTCGGCAGTGAATCCAATAAAAGCGTTGCCGAATTTTCATTAGAGTCCTTTTTCCTCCAAGGTGTCCACCGGATGCTCCATCGTGAAAGCTTCTCAAAACATCTTTCACCCTTTTCTTTGGGACAACGACTTGCAGGTGAGCATCCTTCCCATTTGTTGATTCCCATTTTCTACACAGCACGCCATTGTGTATAACCAAGCTATCCCATTGTGCCCAGTAGCTTTTCGTTACCGCACTCATCGGAGCTACATCACACCATCTTGGTTTAGGCACACCCGCACTAATCCATTCAAAAATGGGTCTCACGTCAGGGTCCTCTTGTTGCGCTTTCTGCATGATCTCATCACTCCACTCATCGCTGACGGTATCAGTTCTTATCATTTGAACACATTCCTTATCTTCTTGTTTTGAGCAATGCTTACAGTCGTCCGCACAAGGTCTTCGTGATAGGCCGTCAGCATTTCCATGTGATTTCCCACTACGGTGTTCGATGATGAAATCATATTCCTGCAGTTGTTCAATCCATCTTGCCACTTGTCCTTCGGGGTTTTTAAATTCTAGCAACCACTTTAAAGCAGCATGGTCAGTTCTGATACGAAACTTTCTTCCCAACAGATATTTGCTGAAATGCTGTAACGTCTTGACAACTGCTAGCAATTCCCTCCGAGTGACACAGTAATTCCTCTCTGGTTTAGATAACGACTTGCTGAAGTACGCAATCACAACTTCATTATCTCCTTTCTTCTGTGACAAGACTCCTCCAATTCCAGTGTTGCTAGCGTCTGTGTCCACAATGGAATCCACTTCCGGGTCTGGATACCCCAATATTGGCGTTTCACAAAGTCTTCCTTTAAGCTCTTTGAAACTTGACTCACATTGTTCGTTCCAGTCAAATGATCGTTTTTCTTCCGTTAGTTGATGCAAAGGCTTTGCTATATCCGAGAAGTTCTTCACAAAACGTCTGTAGTATGAGCAAAGCCCCAAGAAGGCACGTACTGCAGTCTTGTCTTTTGGCGTCGGCCAATCCTTCACGGCGCTAATCTTCTCAGGATCTGTTTGAATGCCGTCCTTCGAAATCACGTGTCCCAAGTAATTCACTTTACGTTTGAAAAACGAGCATTTCTTCGGACTGAGTTTCAGATTTGCCCCTCGTAGTTTAGCTAGCACCTGCTCCAATTTATTCAAGTGGTCATCGAAGTCTCTACCAACGATAATGATGTCATCTAAATAGACCAAGCAAGTTTCTCCTAAAAGTCCAGCTAATATTTGTTCCATTAATCTCTCAAATGTGGCTGGTGCATTACACAGTCCAAATGGCATAACATTGAACTGCCAGAGTCCCTTGCCAGTAGAGAAGGCCGTCTTCTCTTTATCCTTATCCTTGATTTCAACCTGCCAATAGCCATTTTTCAGATCCAACGTTGAAAACCATTTCATTCCGTTCAAAGTGTCTAAGGTGTCGTCGATTCGAGGAAGTGGGTAGCTGTCCTTCTTGGTCACATCATTAAGTCGACGGTAGTCAATACAGAATCTCATGGTACCGTCCTTCTTCTTAACTAAAACTACGGGAGAACACCACGGGCTTGTTGAAGGTTCAATAACGCCGCTTCTTCGCATTTCCTCGATCATGCCCTCAACCTCCTTCTCCCGAGCTACTGGAACTCTCCGAGGGCGCTGTCGGATAGGCATGGTTTCCCCGGTGTCGATCTCATGCTGAACCACTCCAGTTCTTCCAATATCATCGTCATGCGCAGAAAAGACGTTACGATATCGTAGCAGTAAGCTACGCGCCTTAAGAAATTCCTCCTTGGTAAGGCCCTTTCTGGAGTCGTTCAGTAACTTTTCGACATCCACTGAAGGCTCAACATGCCCAGGTTTGACGCTTACCTCAGATTCCCGACAGCTTCGTAACCAGGAAATCTCTTCGCATAATCCGACCAGCGTTCCTTTATTGAGGACGCATTCTGTGTCGCTTGGATTAAGGATCCTAACAAATGCTGTAGATGCCGTGGTTACCATTGTCCGGGCTGTTATCCACGGTTTATCAGCATCCAACCTCTCCACCACCACACAGCGGTGAGATTGCGGCCCTGTGGAGTTCGGCAATTTCACTGGAACTAAAACCTGCGACCTTGGTTGAAGAATGGTTCTCCTGGTACAGTAGACATTTCCATGTACTCCGCCTTGTATAGGAATCTCATCAACTCCAAACTTTAGAACTCCAACCTTCAAGTCGATTTTACAATCATATCTCCTCATAAAATCCAATCCAATAATGCAGTCGTCCACGATGTTAGCAACGATCACTCTATGCCAGTATTCTCTTTCACCTATTTTCACAGCCAACCCTCGCTCCCCTTGGACGGAAATGTACTGGCCGGTAGCGGTCTGCAGCTGGAGATGCCTAGGTCGGACTAGATGATCTCCGGTCAGGTGTTTCAGTAGCCGAGAGCTGATCACCGTCCGAGAAGCTCCGGTGTCTATGGTAAGGAGACATGGTATTCCACCAATTTCTCCTTTGACGACCAGACTATTCCCGTCGTTCGCCTGTGAGATCATAATTGGGACATTTCGACCACCAGCCAGCACTCGTCCCATAGTCCTGGCTTTTATTCGTTTCCCTGTTGGGGCTCTGACTCCACAGAGCCTATTGCCCTCGCCATTGGAGCGGTGTCTCTGTCCCTTCTATTCCTTTTCGGACAGCCTGACTGCAGGTGACCACGTTCTCCACATTGGTAACAACGTGGCCCGTATTCGCGGCGGGAATCTACCGGCTTTGTAGTCGACACTTCTCGCACCCTGAAAGGCCTGGATGAGTCCTGTCGTACAGCTTCCACCTCGAGAGCGTGGGCTACTGCATCTTTCAGGCTGCCGTGATGTCCCAATCGTACGGCTGCCCTCACTTCCAGATCCCGGATCCCATCAATGAAGGCCTGCACCAGCATACTGTCAACGAACGACGCTGATGTGCGTTGATAGGCCTTCCTGACCAACTTTTCGATTTCCAGGGCCCACTGTTGCAAGGACTCGTTACGTCCTTGAGTCCTGTCCTTTAACTGAGCCCGGTATACGTGCTCCAGGTGACCGTCGCCATATCGTGCCTCCAAGGCTTCTAGAAGGCGGTCGTACGTCCGGTCGCTACCCAGAGCTTCGAGTATGGTAAGGGCCTCGTCGCGCAGTGCCAACGTCAGTGCTGTCCTGGCTTGCTCCTTGCTCCAGCCATTAGCCTGGGAAACAGACTCGAACTGCAGTTTGTAGGCGGTCCACGATGAGGTACCATCAAAAGGAGGTACCTTAAACCTGCCGCCTCCCGCCACCAATGCGTCGGGTACACAGGTGCTTGTACCATTAGCCACTTTAATCTCAAGTTTTTGGAGACGGTTCTCACAGGTCTCAATTTTTTTATCGACCTCATGGACTCGACTCTCCAGTTTTTCATCCATATCAGCCAGTTTTTCCTGGACCTCGAACAACTCTCTCTTCCATTCGGTCGTGGACTCATGTACCTCACGAAGCATTCGTGCCTGTACCTCCTGGTGATCCTTTTGTTCCCTAAGCTCATTCTGGAGGATTCGAGACTGTTCCTCCTGTTTCCTTGCCTGTTCTTCCTGGAGTTCCTTTTGCTCCCGAAGGATTCGGGACTGTTCCTCCTGTTTTCTGGCCTGTTCGTCCTGTTTTCGCGACTGTTCCTTTAGGAGTACAAAGATGGCGTTGAGGTCTACTCCTTGTGCAGCCGGAGCAGGTGATTCTGACGTACCAGGCGTCGAGTCTCCAGATCCAGACGTTTGGCTTCGTGTCGTCACTCCCTTCGGCTCTGTTTCTCGTGGCATTAACGGCATTTTCTATCCCACTTCTGACACCAAATGTTACGAGCGTGGGGTTCGTATATGATAGAAAAGCACAAATTAATCCACAAATGAAAACACACACTTTATTACTAAAATTACGCACTTAAAATTCACACGAACTGTACTTAAAATCCACTAATTAACACAAGCACTATTACACAAATCACGCACTCACTATTCACACGAACTGTACTTAAAGCGCACTAATCACTTAGTCTTTCTCTCCGATTATCCTTTACTAGCATTCGATCGCAGTTAAAATGTAACTAACTCGCGCCGGCCGTCGGCGCCTTATATATTCCGCGGAACCGCTCTAGTCGCATTGTCCACACATATCGCGAATATTCTAGTAAGAGCCAGCGTGAGGGCCGAGAACATTCGAGGCCATATATGTCTCTCTCTAATGGTGCACTCTCTGTCACTCCCTTCTCGAATGTTCCGAGTATAGCTATCTCTTTCTAGTAGTCCCATCCTTGTTACACACTTCTCGAATATTCTGAGCATAGCTATCTCTTTCTACTAGTGCTATCTCTGTCACTCCTACTGGAAATTTCGCCATATAACGATTTGTGCTTCAGAGGCCCATAAGGGGTCCTGAAAACGCCTGAAAACGGGTTTTCAGGTTATGGCGTCATCTGATAGAGGGTGCCCTGAAACGGACTGAAAACATGTTTCAGGCGCCTGAAAACGACGGCAACTTGGGTGAAATTTTGATCTTTTGATATGTGATAGAGCAACTCCTGAAACGGTCTGAAATGACTTTTCAGCCTGCTGAAAACGCCTCTAAAGCACTGAAATTGACGTTCGAAGTTTTTGATCTAACCTACCGGCGTAACAATATTTTGGGAAACTTGTCTATTGCTTCCAATTTCACAGACTCACATTTGAGGTTTCGTACAATCTAATCATTAATGTAATTTTATCTTGAAACGGTATGGAAATATGTCTAGTTAACACCATGCTTGTCTAATGGGTTTTATCGCACTATTAATAGTATTAATTGCTTCCATACTACATCTATTTACAACGAGATAAAATGCAGCTGCATCGAAAACACATTGCCTGTCCATTGTAGTTGTAACCTATTTATAAACAGTTATTAGAATAAGAATGTACAAACAAGGTGCACGAATTATTAATTGGTATTCATAAAACAATCAGAACTTACTACTTATAAATAAATAAATAAATATCAGACAACCTCACATAAATCAACCTAGTCCCAAAATTAACCTCAAGAAGGCCAGGTGTAATGGGTACTAGGCGACGATACCTATACATACTTTTTTTTTTTCAGTACTTTGAAAAAAAAAAAGTATATCTACATACTTGTATCACACTAGTATTATAAAGGCGAAAGTTTATGTGTATGTTTTTTACTTCTTCACGCTCAACCGGCTGGACCAATTTTGATAAATTTTGGTATGAAGGTAGCCGACACTGGATTAACGCATAGGCTACTTTTTATCCCGAAAATAATGCAGTGTTCCCGTGGGACGAGTGGGTAACACCGCGCAGCGCAGCAGTAGTTTATAAATACTTAAATACCTACATATAATATCCATGACCCAGACATTACTTAATATGTATCCGTTAATAACTTGTTAAAAAGCTTGTCTACCTGAGAAGCAAGGGGATTTAAACTTGAGTCTACAAGTATATTTTGAAAAAAATACCGTGATTTTAGAAACAATGGCCCATCAATTATTCACGTAGCATTCGCAGAATTGTTTACGAGTCACCTCATCGCATTTTCGCTTGGGCTTAGGTTACCTCACCTTGCACTCGCCACATGAGCTGATTCAAGGCACTTGCCTTAAGAGTCCGCAGCAAGCTCGATTCTTCATACAAACGTAGTTACGTCCTTATTTTAATATAACATGTCACATTATCATGAAATTCTCTAAATATAATGAGATAAGATATATCTAGGGCTAAAACTAGTTTATGACTCTTGAAATGTTAATAGAAAGAAAATAGAGCGAGTACAAGTTTTGCATTTTTAGACCCCAGAAAGTTGTTCAGTTTGGCGGCATACTACGACCAAAATATAGTTTAGATTGAAGTCAAAACCTATTTCCGGTGTCGATTAAACTATGCAGTTTGATAAGAAAAAAGATTTATCAAAATTGATCTCGTAGTTTTAAAATGAGAGCGTAACTACGAAAACCTTAAAATAAATTACAAAAAATTGCTGCGAAACTGCAGCGAATTACTCTAGCGCGGGGAACGGTCCGGGGGGGCGGCGGTAAGCACCGCCCTTATCATAGCTACTCCTAGCCAGCCTCGCGCAACTCTCAAGGTAAAAAACGAACGACAACGGCTATATGAAACGGGGGTGAATTTTTACCTATCTAAGTTTGAAAGAACGTTGAAACCTACAAAGCATTAGATAATTGGCGACAATCGAATTTAGGCGGGTTGTACTTCAGCCGCCATTTTTGTCCGCCATGCCATATTAGTTGACGTTTCTCTTTTGTTGTGTTGTCTGGTTTTGTCAAGGTTCTGCGATCTTTTAAAATAATTCAAATTTCACAAATAATCTAATAATTTGCATTCTTTGGGTGTAGTGGTCGTCTAGAAGGTACACAAGACAATCACAATTGCAAAAATGAGTGGATTGAAAAGGAAAAAGTGCGAAATATGCAGAATGAAAACGTGTCGAATGGACGGTCAAAAAAGACTATTCATGGCAAGATTTCCACCGGACGAAGATCGGTAAGTAAAAAATATAATTAATTACTGCGTGTTATAACCATGTTAATCGTAAGTTTCATTGAAAACTTGGTATTTCGGGTAAAATAATACATACCCTTATACGTATGTAAACAATAGTGCTGTATGTAAGTTTTATCGATAATTTTCATTTGAAGTGAATAATACCTGGGTAAATACGGAATATCTTTCTTCAAGCAAAAGCCACTACTTTTTATGCCAGTTTGAGTTAGATTATGGTCACAGAAATATTTTACGAAAAATCTTCAATGGACTATGAATGGTACGGTTTCATCTGGACAAACAGATTCATTTTACTCTGTAATTTTCTGTTTACCCTGTATTATTTGTGTTGCAGAACTTCCAACCTGGAGCACAGACTGGAGTGATGAAACGGCTTTTTTCGTCTATGTTTATCAGCAAGCCAAGCAAAGTTTGAACGAAATAAAATTATTTGCACACTTGTTTTTTTTTATGAAGTCAGTAACCTAAAGTAAACCAAATGTTTACATTGAAGCGAAATATTTAATGATTTAAATTACCGGAAAGCCGTTGGAGACGCGGGTGCGAATGCGAACCCCGCCTGAACCATTTTTTTAAAATACCGATATCGATATCGATAATTCGATAATTTGTGTAACATGTGACATCCCTATTTTGTTCTTGATGTTGGCATTATGTCATGAGTTGACACTGACACTGATATTGTTTGCGGCTTCATATTGGCAGTATGTTTCGTATGGCACTCCCGTCTTTTAAAACGTAGTGATTACATACTCTTTGCTCCTAGCGCGCTCTCGCTTTACTGCTAGCGCCCTGTCTTCCTCTAGGTGAAACAACAACATTTTAAAGCGTAAGCGCGCGATCTCAACGCGGAGTTGAGCGGACCTTGCTGCGGACTCTTAAACGTAACTAATATGACGTGATGCGTTAGCGATGACAAGGTGCATGTTGAGGTCAGATATGCTACTATGCTGCTATGGCTGCGGTAAGGATGTCTCATTTCAGGGGCTTCATGGTACAGGCAAGGACGTTCCCAATGGATCACCTTAGAGGCTATTTGTTTCAATTGATGTCACAACAGAGATGTCAGTATGATTCATTGACTGCCATCATTAAGGCAAATTTTATGGAGGTGGTTCACCGCGAATGGGCCTGACTGTACGTCATCACTGTTACGGAGCTGAGAGGAACCCGACTCTGATAGGCACTTGTCTCAAAAGTAACCAATGACGTGATGCGTCAGCCATGACAAGGTGCATTGCTGACGTCAGGTGTGCTACAATGCTGCTATGGCTGCGGCAAGGATATCTCATTTCAGGGGCTTCGGGTACAGGCAGGGACATTCCCGGTGGATCACCTTAGAGGCTATTCGTTTGGGAAATTGATGTCACAACAGAGATGTCAGTATGATTCATTGACTGCCATCATTAAGGTAAATTTTATGGAGGTGGTTCACCGCGAATGGGCCTCACTGTAAGTCATCACTGTTACGGAGCTGAGAGGAATCCGACTCTCCAAGGCACTTGCCTCAAAAGTAACCAATGACGTGATGCGTAAGCCAGGACAATAAGGTGCATGCTGACGTCAGATGCTGCGGTAAGGATGTCTCATTTCAGGGGCTTAGGGTACAGGCAGGGATATTCCCGGTTGATCACCTTAGAGGCTACTAATATTTATCGTTTGCGCAATAGGCTTGGTACAATTTTTGGATGACCATGAAATTTACATTTTTTCGGTAGTCCTTGTTGTAAGGATCTATTTACAAGCTGCAGGTCATAAATTTTTCTTTACCATGGTTTTTCCGAAATGTTATTTTTAATTGACAATTTGACAGTTCTCAATAATAGTGGCTGAAGGGATATTTGCCTTCAAAACTTAATTTAAAAGTTTATAGATCCTGACAGCAAGGACTATCGAAATAAAATAAAATAACGGTCTTCCAAAAATTGTACGAAGGCTGGCTATTGACGTCATGACTGAGATGTCAGTAGGATTAGTTCACTGCCATCGCCAAGGCGAATTTTCTGTAAGTGGTTCACCGCAAATGCACGTCATCACTGTTACGGAGCTGAGGGGAATCCGACTCTCTAAGGCACTTGTCTCAAAAGTAACCAATGACGTGATGCGTAAAGCCATAACAAGGTGCAAGCTGACGTCAGGTGATGCGGTACGGATGTCTCATTTCCGAGACTTAGACTGCCTGTCCATTAGAGCGGAGTGGAGCCAAGCTGTGTAAAATCGACTAATCACATTCCTCACCCTAGTTCTACACTACTTGTAAAGTAGACTGAAGTTGGCCCAGGCGACGTCGACCGAAGTATGGGTTTCCGCAGTATGAAGTAATAATTTAATAACTATTAAGAACGGTAAGTACCTACACAACCCTAACTGACTATTTGTGTTTCAAAATTGATAAGACCTTTTCAACATAATTGTTAATTGGGGTAATATACGAAATATAATGACCATAATAATATCGAGGAAAATCCAGATTCAATTGAAATTTTGCTAGTCATCAGGTAAATCCATAGACGCATATTTATAGGCGGTGCGATATTATTTATTTATTTAATCTTTATTGCACAAAAGAAAACTTATCGTACAAAAGGCGGACTTAATACTTAATTATTGGCACCGTTTAAAAAAAGGGTTTGTAAGTTTCTTAAGAGGTCATATAATATGTCTCCCATGGGTTTTTTTTTCTTTTTCTTTGCTTTAGTAACTATGAATGAATATTCGACGTTTTTCTATAGCTCTGCACATATTTTTTGACCATCCTGTATACCTACCAGTTGCAAACTCTACTCGGTCGGGTTACAGCACAGCATATATATTATAAGATTTATAAGTACATACTCCGTATCCGTATACTGACACGATGTTTATTTCTGTTGACATTTTGTGCCAGCATCAGAGTTATTTTAGTTCAAAGGCAATTAGCCCGACAGATGCGTATACGCATCTTTTGTATGTTGTGCGGGAAGGATCATAATAAACACGATCTAAAATTAAACAACCGTATCTTTACAAAATGTTAGTTGTCTATCTAATAACATTCATAACAGTTATTGATCTTTTTATTTTCAGAAGCAGTGGTATTAGGTTTAAAGGGTGGAACGGAACGAGGTTATTGGTTACTTTCCTGGAAATATAATATCATTAGTCGCATATAAAATCGACCTAATAAATTTATTATTATTTGTAAAACCGCATATTGCTGCTGCTGCATATTGTTCGCATTTCAAAATGATAGATGACATTTGGGTATTTATTGACCTGTAAGGACCTTATCAATCGCATTTGCGATTAGCGAGCCAGTTTTCTATACTAATAAGTGTCGCCGGGAACTCGCTACGTGATCGCCTTGATACAAAACTCGCTCGCAAATCGCAAATGTGATAAGGCCCTAAATAGGGATGATGGGATTAAACACGCAGTTTTCTGTATGAAAGTTTGACACGCCTAAACTTGAAAACGATGACAGATATCAACTTAGTTTATTTGGAAAAAATTATGTTCTAAGGCCAATCAATGCACGTATTTGCAGGAGAAGCGACCCTGCCTCGTTCCGTTTTATCCGGCGGTTATAGAAGTAAACACGAAAACGATAAAAATCTTCGGCTGTAGTTAGGCTAAGTAGTTTCCACCGGGCCTTTATGGTTGCTTTTATCACGCGATAAATAAGTGACAAAGCATCCGTGAAGTTTTTACAAAATGCGAGTGTGAGTGACAGATGCTTTATTTATCGCGTGATAAACGCAACCATCATATACAAGACAATACAAATTAATCGAAAATTATATTTAGTGGTTAGTGTAGACACTGTAGACTACTAACCACTAAATATAATTTTCGAAAATCGGAATCGATCGGAACTACCATTTTCAAGAATGACCGAAAACCAAATAAAAGGAGGTAATTTGACGGTACAGGACGGTGTTATTTCAGCATTTTTATCGTCTCGTAAAAAGTTGCTTATTTGATCTGTCTGGAAACTACTCTATGTAATATGTTAAGCAGACGTTCTTCAATCATTTTATATTATTTCAAACCCTAATGTAATTTCTCTACACAATGCGTTTTGCATTATATGTGTTCGGTATATGAATTTGCTTAATAACATTTATATTTAATCGAACGAACAATTATTATGAATACATGGGACTATCAACAACTGCATGCAATAAAAACTTTAAACCCGGACCCCGATAATATAAACACACTCACCTGGGAAATAAGTACCTTACTACTCTCATATAAAAATCATTATTGCCTAATTCAGTTCCTGTTTATTATATTAAAACCATGGACTAATAATTCATAAAGACATCCAAAGCCTATACAAAGTCTGTTATGTTATAGATGGCGCCACCTTAGCAAGACTCCTAAGCTCTAAGTATGACACTTAGATACTTTCTTAATTAACTAGCAGCATCTCGAGAAAACTTCTGTGCATTAAGCGAGGTCTAAACGACATAAAAATGTATGGGACAGACGATACCGTTGATGTCAACAACAAGGCTAGCACATCCCAAGTAGCAAACAGACTGTATAAGAGTCTATGCAGCCATTAAAACTCTAATTTAAGCTGTACAAAGGCTGTATAAACGCTCATACAGATTACAGAATGTGTGCTACTTGGGATCTAGTTGACTCTGTGCTTGTTGTGCGACTTTAGTATCTTTCTTATAAGATAAATAAATAAATAATAAATAAATAAATAAACTACCGTGTGTCACAGTTGAATTACACTAGAAGTTCAACCCCTCTAGCACAACTACCAGCGATGCGACTCTATCTCTTTCTACCGAATACTGAGTGAGAAAGATGGGTCTTGCTATGTCAGGCACGCAACAAGCGTAATCACAGCAAGCTGTGCTAGATGTACAGATCGGTGCAACGCGTCAATGTCTAGGCATTGGCAGTCTTCTTAAATCATTGGTCCACGTCAGAACTGTAGATTGAATCCTAAACTCCCATTGTTCCAACGGCTGAGTCATTCAGTTTACGAATCGAGATCTTACAGTAAAAACGTTTCAAGTACACATATATACAGTAACAGAGTCAACACTAAGACAGCCTTCATAAGGTTCAAATAGAACGGATTGGAAATTTTAGTTGGTAGTTTGTTCTCAGATCACGATTTTACTTCCTCGTACGACTACGCGTTTAATAAGAAGGCACAGTATAAGGAACACACCTACGTGACTGTTAGCTTGCAAGTAGTAATATAGGTATAGGTATATTGCTATTATTGTATTCACCGAATTTACTAGCGACATGGTACACTTCAAATACCCTAGTTACCAGGATGTTGTTGTTTAGGAGTGGCGTTGCGCCCGTTGCGGCATCCACAGATTCCCAACGGCTTGTTCATTTAAGAAAATGTAGCATTGTTTTTGAAACAAAAATAAGCTAAATCGGTACATATGGGCTTGGCCAGAGATTCACGCCACTGATGCTCTTTTGTTTAGCTATTTGTTTCCTATACGAGTATATGTATCATCTGTCCTCTAATTCTCTAAGTCATATTCGTCAATTTCCATGAGGAACCAGTTTTTGCTTTCGAAGTTTCGAACATATCCACTTTTTCTAGTATCTATTTATTTTACAAAAGTGGCTCTGTGAACTACACACCCCGTGAATACTTATACGAAATAACTGAAATATGTAATTTTTACGTTTTCAACCGTAATCTCCGTTTTGTTTTTAAAGGGGGATAACAAATTTCAGCAAAGCTCAGACAGCCACTAGTTTAGGTTTGTGGAGTAACTATGTACACCCCAGGCCAAAAGTATGGACAGAATCTATTACTATACAAACCTGTGGTTTCCTTACGGTCCAGTGCAACATTTTGTAGAAAGGCAATAAAAAAACGACGACATGCATTTTGTCCCGGAGTTAGGTAAGTATATATTTTTACAATATGCAGATGTTTTAATAGTGGATCTTCTATTTGTTTTTCTTTTGCGGGTGGCCTAACGGTTACTAACATTTAAACAAGGAATAATTATTGGAAACTTTAAATATTCAAGGAATAAACTTTGTTTCCATACTTTTGGCCTGGGGTGTAATACACTGCGTTATTCTTAGCTATCCTGTCACGGGAACAAGTCAGACACCCATAAAATTACACCATCATCAGCCTGTTTCAGTCCACTGCTGGACATAGGCCTCTCCCATGGCACGCCACTGAGCTCGATTTTCAGCTCTCGTCCTCCAGTTACTACCCGCTGTCCTACGAATATCGTCGCTCCACCTTGTTACAGGGCGCCCTACACTACGTTTACCGATTCGTGGCCTCCACTCCAGAACTCGTTTGCCCCAGTGGTCATCGGCTCTACGGCAGATATGACCAGCCCACTGCCACTTCAACTTGCTTATCCGCTGTGCTATGTCGGTAACTTTGGTTCTCTGTCGAATTACTTCGTTTCGGATCTGATCCCTAAGAGACACACCAAGCATAGCTCTTTCCATGGCTCGCTGAGCGACTTTGAATTGGTGGACTAGTCGTATGGTGAGTGGCCACGTCTCGGCTCCGTAGGTCATAACAGGTAAGACGCACTGATTAAAAACTTTAGTTTTTAGACTTTGACTTCAAAAATTACACCAACTTCTCATAAAACTCGCTTACTCATAACTCGTTCAAACAATTATCTAAGTCATCGACTGACATGACGACGGTCAGTGAAATGACCGCTCCTCAATTGTAAACAATTGTTTTTTATTGCGCAATCGGCCGAATCATAGTTAATGTCTGCCAAAGATTTCGTGAAAGTGTTATTTATAATGTCACATTACGATAGTGAAACCACTTTCCGTTTAGTGCCAACGTGCCAAGTTTACAATTGCGAACATAACTTTTACATAATATGTTTTTCCCGATAGTATACGTTACTAAATAGATTCAGAATCTACGATTAGTTTCTTTTTACGTCGTTTTTTAGAAATCATTTTTAAAAACCTCGATGTGACATTTGGTTACATGTTACAAACATTTCGAAAAACTGGATCGACAAATATAATTAACGGGCCTACACACAAGTTATCATGAGAATCGGTTGAGATATGCGACCTCCGACCTCCTATTGCCGAGGACAACTGAACGAGATAATAAAAAACACTGAAATTGCCTATATTTGAGGACTTCCCTAGATTCCTTATGGATCTCGTCATCAGATCTTCACCAAAATGTAGGCCTGTAGGCTCAACTCTGTTTGGAGATATCTACTCTTGAACAAAAAATAAATTGAGATGGTTGCTTTTATCACGCGATAAATAAGTGACAAAAGCATCCGTCACGTTTTGACAAAATGCGAGTGTGAGTGACAGATGCTTTGTCACTTATTTATCGCGAGATAAACGCAACCATCATAGGCCCCGTGAGGTAACAAACGAAAAAAACTATACTAAAAACATAACCCAATAAAAAACCTCTTCGTTTTTTAAGCGTGTTGAAAATTTAAATAAGGACGTTAGTCTACGATATACGTCAATGACGTCTTCACATAACAAATATTACAAGTATTACATTACAACATAGGTACGATAAGAAACTATAAACTAAAACGCGTCCTTATTAACTCTTATTGTCATTGTTTTAAGAGCGAAAAAGGTAGGTACGTGTTTAAATTTCGTGGACTGTACATCGTACAACTAACACAAAGATAGCATGCACCGTTACGGAGCACGATAACACCTGACCCCTTTTTATGCCAGATAAAAGTATAAGGTCACGTTAAACATCTTTGCATTGCGAATAAAAATGCATGATATATTTTTCCCCCAGTAGATTGTTCGTAATTGCTTTAAACTCTTAGTGATTAGAGAGCGCCGGCTATCCATCATCTAGGAAAAGGAGTTCGAGACATTTCTTTACCTACTTTGGAGCTAAAGTATAAGTAACTAAAGGTCCAATACTCCGTATTGCTCCGTATAGTGTTCCATGATGGTGAATTTAGTAAATTTGTAAGTTTGTAAGAACTTCACTTCAGGTAAATTCGTTTCATTTAACAATTTAATTATTTATGAATGACGTTTCATAAAGTTCATATTTTGCAATTTATGGTTTAGGTCACAATAGCATCACTAAGTAATTAACTTTTGATGTTTTTTTAACAAAAATGTATGAATTATACATAAGTATATACAATTGGAGTTATCATACATATTTGGGTAAGGCTGCAATCGGATCTAAATACCGTTTTTCAATAATAGTACACCCATATTATATTTTTTTATGTTTTCTGTTGTTAGAAAATGCAAGAACGAAATATAGTAATGAAAACTTACACTTATTGCCTTTTTACTCACTATTTTGGAATAGGTAAGTTCATTAGAAACAACGTAACCGTTTACAATGCTCCGTAGGAAGTATATGTAGTTACTTTAGACATAGCCCAAACACGCCACCAACGCATTTCGTTTAACATTGTGTAAGCCTTCTGATTCTGATAACTCACTCGCAAACATAACGACGCCCACTTCGTCACTGTTTGTATTATTAACTTAGTTACCTTCTTAATATACCGCTTTATAATGCCGCCACATAAGATGCCTTGTCCGGTCGTCCCATAATACTTATTCATACGTATAGCCCCCCACAACACCGTAGACAGTCACAGTTTCTGTTATTACCAAATATCTAAATTAATAATCTTGCTGCATGATGCCTACGAATTCATATCTATTTGCTTCTCCGTAGTCGGTTAAAAATAATAATAAGGATTATGCAGGAACATAGAAAAGCAAAAATCAGTCCAGTCGTTTAGGCGTGGTGAAGCTGCAAAGACACAAACATACAGTTCGTGAACTCTCAGACTAGGATTCGGGTTTGAGTGATAACTGAGAAGTTCTTATCTGGATCACGCAAGACCGAGCGAAACGGGTATAAAACGCGAATCACATTCTGTCAGGTCACGCACTGTACATGATAGTTACCTTCAAACAGCCTAATTCAATCATATTTTTGGGAAAATATCTACAATCCACAGACATTTCATTTTAAAATTTGATATATAAGCATAGAAAAGTGTTCGTCTAATCTTCCACTCCCCCATCAGGTTAGCACAACGCAAACCTATTTTCAAGCGCATGCTACGTAAGTGATGTTTTCACTGGGTATGAATTTATGTGTATGTAGTATATTACAATTATGTATTTGTGTAAGATTAGGTACGTATATAACTATTATAATATTTCTAAAATTGTTAGCTAAAATTGTCCGAACGTTATAATAGACCCTGCACCAACTCAATGTTTCTGTTTAGCCCTATGGTTGATTGGTAGAGAATGCCTTGTGGCTTTAAGTACACCATTTATACTAGTTTGATCTGTACGATAAAGTTTAAATGAATAAAAAATGCGATGCTGTATATAATTCGCACTTTGGATGTTACAGTTTATTAGTTTAAGTTGTATGTCTACATTATTTAGAAGTATACCTTATAATACAAACACGGAAGCTTCCTTCACTCATTCGAGCCTTTAAAACCATTCATTCACTTCCTTATTTGATAAAAACTGACAGCCTGCATTCGTGATAGGTATCTTTAAAATCAGCCATTGAACCAAAGTAGCAGTCATTGTGGCAATTTAGACGAATTAATAGAGCATTATGAGTGATTCACATCGCGTGACGACACTGACTCTGTCCTTGTTTACTGCAGCTTATACTATAGCTGTGTTTAACTATGACTTCATGTATTCGTTGTACGTATATGCGTACTCATACTGTGTCATCACTACATAGTATAAAACAAAGTCGCTTCTTGCTGTCTGTCTGCCCCTATGATCTTTAAAACTACGTAACGGAATTTTGATGCGGTTTTTTTTATGGATAGAGTGATTCAAGAGGAAGGTTTATAGTTACGTATGATACATGCATAATATAGTCGAGAAACACTTTTCATTTCGTATCAGCATTGCACCCGTGCGAAGCCGGGGCGGGTCGCTAGCAGGAATAATAATACGTCAATGAGGAGCTGGATCATAAGCCCATAGTGCTGCAATGCAACTCGAAAGAGGTGTATTATTTTGAAAAACGCAATAGAAACTTTTTTTAACCGACTTCAAAAAAAGGAGGAGGTTCTCTATTCGAACTAATTTTTTTTTTTTTTTTTTGTATGTTTGTTACTCGATATCTCCGAGAACCGTGAACCGATTTTCAATTTTTTTTTTATCGAAAGGGTATAACTCCGAGTTGGTCCCGTTGGCACTAAGTCGGGATCTGATGATGGAATCTTGGAGAAATCGAGGGAACTCTTCAAATGTTATAGGGACATGTACGGCGCTTTCGGTAATTTATTGATAAAGTCAAGAATTTACATTCAGTAAATAGGATTTGGTGTAAGGAAATGATGAACACCACAGATCTAGTTTTTTAGTTTTACTGAAGTCGGTTCTTTTTTTTGTTAAAAATTATAATAGGGCAATTGGCAATTAAATTGGTAAGATACCAATGGCGGCAGAGTGTGGCGTTCGTAGAAAACAATTCTCGACAACATGCCCATAAAAAAAAAAAAAAAAAAAAAACATTTTTTATTCTGAAAAAGTAAACTAAATCGCCGGATATATTTTTTTCACACCATACAACAATAAGGTAGTAGTTACCTCTTATATACAAAAATAAAACATGTTATAGCCTAGCAAGCGTCGGTCCGGCCCTGGGATAGTGGCGCTATAAACAGCTTTCATATGACTATAATATGCATACGCATACGTCATATTTGCATTATTAAATGTCTGTCAAGGATTTGTCATTATCAAAATTCTTGAAACATTGTTTACCGGAATGCTCCTCAATCCTTCGTTCTTCTTGCGAAATAAATACTGAATCCTATTGAAAAAAACTTGACTTAATCACTGTGGATAGTTTTGGCTTTATTATGCAAAAAATACTTGAAATTTGCGGAATATTTCCTCTTTGTTTACATCAGTGACATTCGCCGACTTTCAACGTCAGTTACCAAAAATTTGTCGTTCCCAGTAAAATAATTTTTCACCTCACTCGCTCGGAAAACCTCCGTTTATAGGGCGAAATCTGCGTGCAAAAGTCTATTTTATCCGCTAGCGTGCAAAAGTCATTTGAATTTCGAACACGACGATTTTGATTCTCTGTGGTGCATTAAACTTTTTTATATTTAAGACTCCTTCAACGCGTGACTGATTTCATCAGTCGATAAATCTTCGAATAACCAATCAACGCACGCTAATAAAGGGCGATCTGGTCTGGCCGGCTAAAATCATATGTACGTTTGAATACTTCTTTTAAAAAAAAAAACACCTACAATATCACGTCCAGAAACCTGGTTTGTGGTTACAGATTTATAAGTTTTTATTTTTTTACACTTCATTTTATGTTGAATATGTTTATATACCGGGTATGGTGGCGCGAACTGGGGAAGGCCTATGTCCAGCAGTGGACGACTCCGGGCTGATGATGATGATGATGATGATGTTTATATATATTAATAGTAAGTATTTCAGTTTCATTTACATATTTTGACTAGTAAATATATTAAATACATCACAAATTTTAATATTTGTTTGTAATAAAAGTTGGAACATAAAGTGTAATTTCTGAACGCACTCAAGAAAAAAACAAATAATTAAAAAGTTAGAAGTTTTCACAATTCACGTAAACAACATAAATTGGTTCTGTGGAGAATACATACTGTTGTCTTACTTTATAGAAATATGGAAAACAAGAAAGTTAAGCCCAATTTGGAGTATTTATTCAATGCTAAAAGCCTGCATTAAAACGAAAAAGGATTTGTTATAAATATTTGGAGACGATAAGTAATTTACCGAAACTATTGGCGTTTTTAAAGAAGATAAAGCCGAAATAATCTTGTGCGGATCCCATCGTCCAATAATTTCCAAACCAAGTGTTATGGAAAATACTTCCGAGTGGCCAACTAATCCTTCCCAGAATGCCATTCTCCCACATTCACAACAAATGTGTCAAGTAGTTTCAAATACAAATATAATTTATCAGTGCTTATGAAAAACTCAACGATAAAATATATACGACGATAATACAAATTACGGCCATATTTTTAATATGTGTGCTTCTGTCGTATTTATTTGGTTTGGATTTGAGTGTGTTAATGTTTTTTTGATGTGTTAAATAGAAGGCAAAATTAAATATGATTATTTTTATGTTTTAATTGTTTTTCCTGAACTTCCATTTTCCTCGCTGTAGCGAGGTGAAAAGTTGTGTGTTCCGCATGGCTGCAAAATTATTTAGCTTCTCGTGTCTTGAAAGCTTCGCTACGCTCAGGAATCTATCTTTGAACCATTCGCTTCGCTCATGGTTCAATCTTAGATTCCTTCGCTCGCTCAGCTTTCAATTTCAACACTCGCGCCAAATAACAACTTTGCAGCCTTGCATAACAAATAACTATAGTACCACTGAAAATCCGCAATTTGGCGTGAGTTGTAAAATCCCTTGCAGGGCTATCTATACCTACCAAAGTTTTAAAAATTATGTTTTTTTATGAATTAGGAGACACGCTAGCAGACAGATTGCCTTGATAGTAAGAGACCCGAAATCATTTGAGTAACCTCGAGCAAGCCGAAGAGGGTAATAATTATGTACGACATGAAAAATATGAATATTAACAATTTTGTATGTGAGCAGGACATATTTCAACCACATCATGCCCAACGATAGCTGGACATGGAACTCCAAGAATCAGTCAAGGCCAAAGGAATTTAAAGAGGAAATACCAAATTCGTCACAGCATTGTGGCATTAATTAGTAGATCTCCTGTAAGCTTGTATTTTAACTGTTAGATAAATTTTTAAATGAATTATTTCAGAGATGTATAGAGGAAGGAAATCAAACCAACCAGATTAACAATTACAAAATATATTGTATAAAGAGAAACACTTACATTATTTGAACAATAATGCACAGAAAGCTTTAACAGAATTTTATAATTTGAAATATAAGCCTAAATATAAGAAATTAAAACATGAGACCATAAGGGTCGCTTTGTGTTGATTCGTCGATCGAATATACTGCCAAGAATGATATGAAATTTTATAGCTCTACAGAATTAAATAATTTTAATTGACTCACAGGAATCGCTGTCAAACCGTATCGTTAGAGAAATCTCCCGTCTTCTCCTAAATTGAAATCACGAACGGTTTGAAGTCTGTAACGTCCTGCAGATCTTGAAAAGAACCTCTACTGAAGAGTCTCCATTGAGTCTTCAAAGAAATCGATGAAATGTATTAATGTACATAATTTAGAATTTATCATTTATTTGTTTATTTGACTATATTTATTTGTCTATCATTTATTTATCCCACCTGAAAATGGAAAGGTATAACTTTATGAGCAGTTCTTTTATCACAGGATCCACGGGTTTTTTTATCTTTAAACGTCCTTACCCGCTACGTCCGTGAAGACAGCCTCCCAGTAACCATATTTCAGGCACGCCGCTAACACTTAAACAATATTGCTGCCGAAGAATCTGCTCCCTTTCTTAATTTAGATTTTTAACAACAATCTCCCTGCAAATAATAGTTTTAGGGTTTTAACACTTCAACTAATTATTTTCTTTCCTTCAAAACAATCCAAATCCTTGATACGAACCATGCTTAACTCGTCCTTGGTATTTTAAATACTAATATTACCGGTTTTCATTATTCCGGCTATTAATCCTCGAAAATATGTATAAATTTACTATCCATCATAGCTCTTCAAATCTTTCTCTGACTTTTCTTCTTGACAGCTCACGAAGATTCCAAATTTTAACTTTCGAATCCTGCCATAGTTAATTTTCATAGAGCAGTCCCGTCTTCAAAAAGGTAGAAACTTTCGACGACGATATTCCGAAAGAGACGGACATATGCGTGAAAAACGCTACGTCACACTCCATTAAATGAGAATGGAAATCCCATTTGGTTTGTAGAATTGTGACGCCATAGAACTAGACGTTTCCCCAATTTTTTTACAGATCTCAGTTTATACAAGTTTTTTAACAGTTTTACAGCGTCACATATAACAAAATATGAAGTTATACTGAATTCATGCGCGTAGGTACTGTATACAACACTTTGTAGAAACATTGTTTAATTAATAGTAGAGGATGATGAGGAAAATCAGTTATATTAATAGCTATAATTAGAACAATTCCGATTTATTTATTTTATTATATGACCTGACATCACCCGAGCGATGATTAACTGGAATAACTTTACATCCTCAGAGTCCATGAATGACGACACGTATACCAAAATGTATGCCCATTCCCGGGACTCAAACTATCTCCATCCCAAACAAATTTCATATAGGTAAATTAAGGTTTCAATTGTATTTTTTTTTGTTGGTGTGCAATAAAGAATTGTTGTATTGTATTGTAAATCAGTTCGGAGGCTCACGCGTGAAGAGATAACAGACAGAGAGAAACAGAGATACTTTTGCATTAAAATCTTACTAAGGATAAATAAATTATAAAAATGTATGATACTATGCATATTAAATTTGCACGTGAGGTGTCCGTAAACCTGGTTGGCTCGCGTCTTTTTGCTCTAAAATCGAGTTTGACGATCTAGAGAGGCAAAATTACCAACACTTTGGTCACGTGGTGAAAGGATAGGAAGCCGTAGCGTAAGCTTATATGTATAATGCTACACCTTTGCATCTTCGTCAAGCCTCATAGGCAATCAAGATAGGATTCTGCGTGATTATCCGGCTCGAAGGACCAAAAACAACAATTTAATATTTTCACGTACTTATGTTAACCGCTATGAAATGTTGCCTAAAGTCTCAATTAATATTCTGGATATAATGACACGCTTTTTGAAGAGGTTTAAGTCATATGCATATACATATGTCTATTGTCTATATAGCAGAGTGCAAAACTCTCTCAAACTAGACAACTTTTAGTCACACTCAGACACTCGATTATGTACATCTGAACCGTCGGTATGAAAACAAAGAAGCTCACATTCACATCGATATCGCAATAAATGGATGTAGTCTACAGGGGCATTTAGGCTGTTTGTACTCTAAGTTTTATATTTAGCCTATAATATGTTATGCATTCCTACAGATGGGTATGACCCAGTGATATCAGTGTTCCCGTGTGGGAGAACAGGCGCAGCTAGATTGCGCGTAACGACCCCTATTAGGTGACATCCGCGCGCGCGCAATTTTCGTATTACCAGCCCGTGTTTGAATGTCGCTCAACCGGGGGTCTATTAAAAATACGGCTCATCGCTGCCACGGAATGGATTGGATGGTGTTTAATTTATCCGGTTCGAAGGACTATCCGGTGGCTATTATGTGTTTTGGATTACCAGCCCATGTTTTAGTATCGTCAGTAGGTTATTAAGAAGATTTTTTCGCCTCCGTGGAGTTAATAGAGGATACTGAGTGATTATTATTATCTGGCTGGAAGGACCAAGTGGCAACCTCTCGAGAATATTATGGCGGTCTCAAGAGTTCATAAATTTATGAATTACCAAAAATAAAAATAAAATATCAATATACTTCTACACGTTTTTGATGGGAAATTATTTAAAACATTGATATTGCTATGTTACGAGTATAAGCGTTCGCATCGATTGCGTCAAATGACACTCCATACGACAGGCGTGGGACGCAATGAAAGTGGAAACTAGCGGATTATATGTCGTGGAAAAAGACGACTAGAAATCATAACTTAGAATGCAAGCTCTACAGAGTGGTCTTTGCATTCATTGACAGAAGCGTAAAGATATTAAAAAGAAAAATATTTTCGAAATTTAATAAAATAAATCATTTTGTATTAAACAGCATTGCGATATATTTTTTACAGATACATGAACCACTAAATAAATCCACAATTTACACAAATGACATGTACTGTGTCAAGCAAATCAGTGTGCTTCTTTATTAGGAAAAATTACGAAAAGACTGTGAATTTTTACATACATGAGTAAACCTGATGACTATGCAATATAATCATGCCATAGAACACCATCATTTAAAACATAAATATATTTTAGCAGTAAACAACCATGGCAATCGAGAGCATAATCCAATACTAATAGAACATAAGCATGGAACAAGGTCGGTATCAGCGGGCAAATTTGAGGTGCCAAGGGTCAGGAACTACTATGGAGATAGAACATTGAGCAAAAGAATTCCCTACATACTCAATAGTTTGCCCGAGAATATCCGACATGAGCCAAATAAGTCCAAATTTAAAAAATGCTTAAAAAAGCATCTGTTACAGACACTTGAATGATAAAGTTGTGTATTCAAAGTGTCACTCAAGTCCTTTCGGTTGGTGATGACCACTTCCTGATATGACCACTTCTTGACTTGACCACTTCCCCATATGTCCGTTCCTGATATGACCATTTCCTGATATGACAACTTCCCGATATGACCACTTCTTGATATATCAGTTCCCGAACTGACCACTTCCCGATAAGACAACTTCTTGATATATCAGTTCCCAGTATGTCCGTTCTCGATATGACCACTTCCCGATATGTCCACTCCTTGATATATCAGTTCCCACTTTGTCCGTTCCCAATATGTCTCCTTCTTCCGGACAAAAAGTAACCCCTCCGCAACCATCGCGACACACATTAACACACATTAATTTTAACAGACATTCGGATGCAGCCATACAAGGCTTCCGGCTTCCCAAAGTAGAGAAAAAAAAAAAAAAAAACCATCGGTCCACTTTCCCGATCGGTTCACTAGTACAAACCGTCTAATGTACGATTCACATTGGCCGGGCCAGGCCGGGTCGGCTGCCGCCGCGTCGCAACGAGCGCTCTGGCAGCCGGCAGCGGCCGACCGCGTCCAGTGACCAGGTCGGGTGGGTTCAGCTGCCGCCACGTTCGCCACGACTGCGTCCGTCCGAGCGATTAAATTCTAGGGCGACGGACGAACGAACGGAGCCGATGGCGCACGGCGGTAACCGAACGGAGCCGATGTCACGCGGCGGTGACCGAACGGAGCTGATAGCGCGCGGCGGTGGCCGAACGGAGCCGCTTACGCGCGACGAAAGCCAAGCACCTCCGTCCGCGTCCGCAAGCGCCCGATCGGCCGGCAGCGGCGCCAATAATATTTGAATATGGGATCTGACTGTTGTACAGAAACCCTACATTCCTTTAGCAACTATTTAGATGGGATTGGGCGCGCGCCGACTCCACCCGGTCAGTGGGAATTGTACTTTATTTCTCCTTTGAGTATTTACTCAGACAGGAGATGCCATGCACGGGCGACCCCCTCCGGCAAAATAATTGGTCAAGTCAGTCAAGTGGGTCAAGCATGAAATCGCTTCACCGCCATTTTGCATCGATCCGTGTCGCGTGACACTTCTCTTTAAAAATGGTGTATTGTGCAGATATTTTCTTGTAAAAGGCGATCTGACAGCTGACATTCGCAACTATACCGCGTTTTCTATCACCGGTAAGTATTTTTACTAACTATTAAATGTGTATTAAAGTACAATCTCCATTTAAAGAAAAACGTTGCGATACGTAAACGACAGAAAAATGTAAACATAAAACAGTGGTACGGGGGCGAGGGATGTGACAAACTCAAAACAGCGACTCAACATTTGAATAATAATGAATGTTGTCAGACGTGAGTGTGAGCCGATCGAAAACATGGGTGCTGTGACCATCAGCCCCGATGATGTGAGTTATGCGGTCCGTACGACCCAGAACTGGAAAAGTCCTGGGCCATACGGGTTGCACAACTTTTGGATCAAGTGGTTTCGATCCTCACACGAACGCCTCGCAACACAATTTCAAGACGCCCTCGAGCTTGGTTCCCTGCCACCTTTCATGACTACTGGTGCTACCTTCCTGCTCTATAAGTCCGGTAGTACCACGGAAGCGAAAAACTATAGACCCATCACGTGCTTACCCACTTCATACGAGCTCCTTACGTCCATTCTGAGAACAAAATTGACACGCAAATTGTTGCGAATAGCGTTTTGACCTTTTCTCAGAATGGATGTAGGGTTGGGTCCCGTGGTACTAAGGAGCTCCTTCTCATTGACACGACCAGGGGGCGGCAGAACAGGGGGTCTCTCTCGACCGCCTGGATTGACTATAAGAAAGCCTATGATTCGGTGCCTCATTCATGGCTGGAGAGGATCTTAGAGCTGTATAAAATCGATACAGCTCTAAGATCCCTCTTAAGCGCGTGTATGAGGCAGTGGACCACAGTCCTTCGTCAACCAGATGGCGGGGATGGCCCCCCTGGCCCGCAGGACTTGATAAAGATTGAGAGGGGTATTTTCCAGGGTGACAGTTTGAGTCCTCTCTGGTTCTGCCTAGCCCTGAATCCGCTCAGCACTCTGCTGAAGGATTCAGGACTAGTTTGCCGGCTTCGAAGAGGAGGTGAGGTCATTTTTCATCTGCTGTACATGGATGATCTTAAGCTGTATGCACCAAGACGCCAGGATCTGGTGGAACTACTGGAAGTAACTGAAACCTTCAGTAGCGCCATCAAAATGGAATTTGGTGTAGACAAGTGTGCGGTCATGCATGTACAGCGGGAGAAAGTCGTAAATTCCGTGAACTTACAACTTTCTGAGACAATTTCCCTCAAGTCTATCTCCGAAGCTGAAACCTACAAGTACCTTGGTATGTCACAGTCATTGGATATTGTGGACGGAGCCATTAGGTAGGCATGCGCTGAACGAGCGATTCTTTTATCGCTTGACAAAAGTACTTAACAGTCTTTTGTCCGGTGGCGCCTTCAACGCTTGGGTGATGCTTCTGCTCACTTACTCCTTTGGCATAGTATGGTGGACTATTATGGTGGACTCAGACTGAGCTGGACGCCCTGGATACGAGGGTCCGTCAGCTGCTCACTACACACCGCATGAGGCACCCACGCTCGTCAGTTATTAGACTGTACATCCCGCGTAAGTGTGGAGGCCGTGGCTTTTTAAACGCCAAGGACCTCCATGACCATCCATTTGTTTACTAATTATTGTCACCAGTCGGACACACAACACTCACAACTTCTCCGCTATAGGAGACGGTAGGTAGTCCGTAAGTCTGTGTTTATTTTGTAAATTTTAATTACGGAGGTGGCATAGCGAGGTCGTTAAAACCCCTAGGCTAAATAAATGAAAAAAAAAACCTGCGCATAAACTGCCTTTTTTGTTAGATTATGAAGGTAAAATAAAGAATCTCGCGATAGACCCGTTACAAATTGTTTAACCCTATGACTAGAATTTGAGTTCTTTGCATCTCTCCATCATAAATACTACTCGTACACTTCACTTATGAGATACACTCAACTCTTGTATGCAATCCTTGACTGGCAAATATTAAGTAAAACAGGCAAAGTTGTTCATTAAAATGAAACATGTAATGTCTCCTTCACACCACAAAAAAGTTCTTCCACCAGGTTACGCATTTAATTTTTATTTTGAGCTTTGATCTTTGTATCAATGGTTTAAAGTTGTCCATTATTTGATTTAAAAAGGTAGTTAACAAATTCTAACCACATAATTATCTACCCGACAGAAAATTTGTTATGGAGATACTTGTTTTGACATGATTGCACATTTTGTTTCCTATGTCAATCTCGACGCTAAAATCAAGTATCTCAGAAATCTATATGAATTACAAGTATCTCATTGCGAGATACTCGTTTTCACGTTAAAATTAAGATACTTACTTGACTTTAGCTTAGAATACCCCTTCAAAAAAAGTTAACGCAACCCATCACGTTTGATATATGGGAGCCCCCTTAAATATTGTTGTTATTCTGTTTTTACTATTTGTTGATAAAGCGGCAACAAAAATACATCATCTGCAAAATAATCAAGCTGTTTAGCTATCACGGTTCATGAGATAATAATCAAGCTGTTTAGCTATCACGGTTCATGAGATAATAATCAAGCTGTTTAGCTATCACGGTTCATGAGATAATAATCAAGCTGTTTAGCTATCACGGTTCATGACATAATAATCAAGCTGTTTAGCTATCACGGTTCATGACATAATAATCAAGCTGTTTAGCTATCACGGTTCATGACATAATAATCAAGCTGTTTAGCTATCACGGTTCATGACATAATAATCAAGCTGTTTAGCTATCACGGTTCATGACATAATAATCAAGCTGTTTAGCTATCACGGTTCATGACATAATAATCAAGCTGTTTAGCTATCACGGTTCATGACATAATAATCAAGCTGTTTAGCTATCACGGTTCATGACATACTTACAAACTTACAACCAACAGACGGACAGCGGAGGTTTATTAAGTAATAGGGTCCCGTTTTTACCTTATGGGTAGGGAACCCTAAAAATTTACACCAAATATCACATAAACAACCAAACGATTTATTTAAAAGGAAATGCATTTTATTTATTAACTAGCAACCCGTTAGGCTCCGCTCGGGGGCAATGCTGATAAATTATGCATGTATTATACATATCAACCTTTCTCTTGAATCACTCAATCTATTAAAAAAAAACGCATCAAAATCCGTTGCATAGTTTTAAAGATCTAAGCATATATATAGGAACAGACAGACAGGAAGCGACTTTGTTTTATACTATGTAGTGATAATAAAGCATTCTTACCTTTCAATATCAGCAGGAAGTTTAAAAAATGAAAGCTCCGGTTTTAAGGAAGCAGAGTTCAAGCAGCCGTATACAACGCAATAAACTCGTGGCATCTTTAAAAAATCGCGGACAGCGCACGCAACACGCAATAATCACAAACAATGACCGCTCGTCTCGATGCGCCACGCGCGACTGACACTGTCAGCACTGCTAGTACGCTTATTCGCCTCGTAAACGCTTGCGTCTGTGTGTGTGCGCTGTTTCGACCGTTTGTTCGTAGTTTCCATACTGATTTAGCCTATATATACTGTGCGTTAGTTACATGACAGTGCCGTCTGTGGCGACCGCCTGGCAGGTTCTCGTCCAGTCTGTGGTGAAAACCTGGCAGGTTCTCGACCAGTCTGTGGCGACAGCCCAAGAGGTCATGTGCTGACCGTTATTTAGTTTGTGGGCTATTTTTCACTTTAAACAGATTTACAACTAATTTCAGTGTATTTAATAGAACCTATATAGACTACGACATGTAATTATTGTTTTGTAACATAGTAAAACTGATGAAAATAAGAACAAACCGAGCATGAAAGTTCCAACTCCAACTATGACTTGGCATGTTGTTTTCTTCCCACGTTTAGCACAGATATTAGTCAAAAAACACACTCAAACATAATAATAACAAAAGTTTACTTAATTTCCTCAGATTTCGAAAGGTTTTACCATAAAAATCCACAATTTTATTGTAATTAAATTACACGTAACATCTCACTCGTCACAGTGGCTGTTTTTGACTGACGAAAGTTAACGACTTTTTCCACCGTTGAAGATTCAAATATTCGGTTGCTAGCTATCTTGCGTCGTCCACTACACGATGAAATGCGTTAGAGCGAGTTAAACATATGTTTCTCTGATATTTTACAACAAGTTTAGGCGCGAATAAAGCGAACCTGACAGGTCGAGCTACAGATTAACCGACATTTTTATGACCTCCTAAAAGGCGCTCCCACAGTTGAGGGGATGCATTTAAGGGCTAAAATTCTCGATACTGTGATCATAGTAGAGTATGACCACGTAATACGCACACATTAGCTCAACCAACGTCAACTCACTTTTTTTTGTTTTACCACCTTATTTTTATACGAATATAATTATTGTGTTCGTGTAAAAATTGGCTACAGCGGTGCTAGAACAAACTGCGCTGGCGCTGAATGCCATCTATGAGTATATACGCCGTGATCGTATCGTAAAGTGTATTTCAATTCTCTTGAAATAATGGTCCTATCAGTAAGTGGACATCACCAACCGAAAGGTAGCATTTATGGAGTCGGTCAAGAAGTGGTCATATCGGGAGGCGGTCATATCTGGAGGTGGTCATATCAGGCAGTGGTCATGCCAAGAAGTGGTCATATTATCAGGAAGTGGTCATGCCAAGAAGTGGTCATATCGGGAGGTGGTCATGCCAAGAAGTGGTCATATCAGGAAGTGGTCATATCAGGAAGTGTCATGTCAAGAAGTGGTCATATCAGGAAGTGGTCATGCCAAGAAGTGGTCATATTAGGAAGTGGTCATATCAGGAAGTGGTCATCACCAACCGAAAGGACTCAAGTGTTTAGCAATAAATAAAATTTGTTGAAATTATTATATACTTAGAGACTCACACATGCAGACAAACTGTACAAACAGTTTTGCAGGGAACTGTATATATTTAAGTTGTATACTTTAATTAATAAACAACAATAAATAAAATAATAAATAAAAATGTCGTCATAGGAGCACTTTAAAATTAAACGAAACTCCATCGAGATTGGGCGTGAGGTGTCAATAAATCCTCGTCCATAAATAAAGGTATTTTTGGGGGTACCACTTCACCCCTGCTTTCACCTATGCTTTACTATAGTACTTATGTATATATTTAGTCTTAAAAATCCTACAAGAATCACTAAACGGTGAACGAACGCGCAAAAATAACGATGATTCAACTATGTAAACTAACGCGTCCAAAGAAACTGGTTGTTAGCACTTTAAAACTGCCATAAACGGTATATAACCGAAGTGACTCAAAACTAGATTACAACTTGGTGTACCAATATGGCGTCACGAACGTTTAATTAAAAGCCATGTGAGTAACTGCATAATAACGTTATACACATGTTTAATAGCAAATTACTGCAGACACCATGTTTAAAAAAAAATACTTCACGGCCTAAGCCTTAAATTTTGTATGAAATTCCTTTACAGTTCTCTCGAGTTGTTCCGCCCGAAACGTGATACTTCGAAGCCTGTTATTAACTATAACGCGTGCGTTATTGTTATAACGCACGCGTTTCGGCGACATTTCATTGCATGTTTGAGAAAAATAATGAAAAAAGTTCAGTACCTATATACCTTACCTACGAATAGGTAATTAGAGGTAGTCATAGCAGCTTTTGATCAGGTAGCTTAACTTTTCCACGTTGTTCCAAATTATATGGTTCGCTTTCATTCGTAAGTTGACACGTGTTGTCGTGTACAGTGTCATGAGTCATGGACGTCACGACACAATTTTACAGAAATCGATCAGAACGACTGAAAATATAACATTTGACCCTTTTACTATCCACCCACCCAGTATCCAGCATTTAAAGTAAGGCACATTCAGTTCATTTATGGTAGGAACTTCCTGCAAGAATTGGTTACTTTAAGTCAGCCTTTGCCCGGCATTGGGAAACGACCCCAGGCTAACAAAAAAAGCGTCACTGAATTAATTGCACACGTTCGGTTTGATATACAACTATTTTATTTACACACTCAATTTTAATATCTCGGTTTAGCCCTTTGGTTAACTGGAGGAAAATGCCATAGGGCATTAAGTGAAGATGAAGCCTAGCTTTAGCGGAGGGTTATGCCTAGCAAGGGGAAGTCCTTCGGTTGATGATGAGGAAACGTGATTTAGGTATTTGACCGCAAATGCGATTATATTTTGACTATGGGAATACCATTATTACCATTATGAATATGTATAATTAAAAAAAGACTTACAATTACCGCTGGAAAACCATAGTCCCATATAACTCTTCTTATTTAGTAATTTTTATAAGAAAATAAAAGCTTGCTTTTACTTAGTTATATGGGCACATACCTAAATTATTAAATTGATAGCTTTTTAACCACACGCAAGCTCATAAAAGCAACAGTCAAATCAGGTAGGTACCCGTCGCTTTCATTCATCCATATTCATAGTAAATTAACAATTCAGTAAGCATAATAAAGCACTTATACGTTTCCCCGGCTGGTCCGGTGCGCATGCTTCGACCACGCCCAGTGTGACTGTGTGTGACGTCATCAGCGCGTGCGACCCCGATCCTGCACCTTATATTAAAATGCACTTATGCATAGTATGTGAAGATACTATTGCTGCGCCGCGCGGTGTTACCCGCGCATCCCAGGGGAACAATACATTTTTCGGGATAAAAAGTAGCCTATGTGTTAATCCAGGGTTAAAATTTATCAAAATTGTTCTAGCCGTTTGAGTGTGAAGTTATAATATTAGTGTGATTGGTCGTTATAATTACAGCAATCGATTTACCCTTGTTATCGTACAACTCGAATTTGAAAAAAATTCAAACTAATTTAATTCTTCAATTATATTGCTTCGCGAATCAAACAAACCTACTTCTAAGGCTCTACGAGTATCAAGTATGTGTTTATTACCCTCGACTTAAAAAGAGGGGTGTTATAAAAACATGTTTATCTGTCTGTGGTACCGTAACTCCCAAACGGTGGATGGAGTGTGTTTTTTTTTATCGAAAGACTTGTCCGTCGAGATGGTTCTTGGAGCAATATTAGGTGAAAACAGGACCAGTTGTTTCCAAGATAGTCAGCTTTAATTGGAACAAGTGACAAGATATCAGATCATCTTGGTCTAGACTCTTTGGCATTGCTGTCAATCCTTCTAAGTGTCAAGCACTAGTTCTTGGAAGTCCCCGCACACTGGTCACTAGGGATCTGACGCAATTGTCACCAGTCTGTTTCGAGAATATAGTGATCCCTTTTGACGCGCAGGTGAAAGACCTGGGCTTAATAATTGATGGCGGCCTTAGTTGGGAGCCGCAAGTGTCTGAGGTATGTCGTAGAGTTACATGTACTTTACGATCTCTTTACAGATTTAAACATTTCCTCCCGGTAAGTACAAAGACACTCCTTATACAGACTTTGGTGCTGCCGGTGATAGATTACGGGGATGTGTGCTACACTAATGTAACCCAAGGACTTTTGGACAGACTAGACCGGCTCCTGAACAACTGTATCCGTTTTATTTTTGGGCTACGCAAATATGATCATGTCTCCGCGTATCGTCGACGGCTGCAGTGGCTTCCGATTCGCGAACGTAGGTCGCTAAGGATTTTGTCTACACTCTTCTCTATTCTTTATGACCCTGTGGCACCAGATTACCTCAGATCAATGTTTCAGTTCGTAAGTGCCCGGCCAGGCGGCGAGCGCCGTACTTCCCGTAAACTACTACTCTCTGTTCCTCCCCATCGCTCTGGCGCCATGGGCAATTCGTTCACAGTGCAGGCAATTCATCTCTGGAATGCCCTTCCCCACTGTATACGTCAAGCTGAGAACAAGCTCTCTTTCAAGCGCTTGGTGCGCAAGCACCTTTTGGAGAATCTTCAACATTAAATCTCTTCGTAGTCATTTAAGAGCAGGTACCCTATATATATAGTCCATATTCATATATATTCATACTCATATATATATAGTATAAATAAATATAATATATATATATTTATATACATATATGTATTCCCATAAATATGTATTTATCAACGTAACTAGTGTTTTTTTTTTTGTTTCTACATTTGCATCGTGTGTATACACCTATTGTTGTACACCCTTCCCGCACCTATAATGTCTCTGTTTGACCTTGTGGTTGACTGGTAGAGAATGCCTCATGGCATTAAGTCCGCCATTTGTACTTTTACTTATGTATTTTGTGCAATAAAGTTTAAATAAATAAAAATAAAATAAATAAGCCTTAAGGTAAGAATTCAAAATTTTGTAGTTATGTTCAGTTTTAGTTGTATTTTCTATATCATCCATAACACAAGCCTTCTTGAGCTTAATTTGGGACTAGATCGATTTGTGTGAGGTTGTCTGATATATATATATTTTTATTCATTGAATGAGGGTCTCATGATGCTAGTTGTGTTGTGGGTGTTTTAAATTTTTAATTTAGGTTATCGTATTCCCATATTCTGCGGTATAAGGTTAGACCTTAACTGAGAAAATAAATGCACGGACAAACTTGCGGGCACCTTTTAGTATACAATATTAGCAAAGGATTTGTACTTTTGCTCAAGGAAGCGCTATGGGCGTTAAAAACTCGTTTGCCTTGCCTGTTCCATTTCCGTTGATAAAGCCGATAAACCGAATCGATGCCCAATTAAAAACCAAATGGAATCGAATTATCGTATCCTGCTCTTAGTAATTATAGTAACAAGCGTGAAATCTATCGGTAAAATCGATTGTTTAGTACAATCAACATCAAATGTACCTGAAAATTTTAGTGTACAATTTGACAAGCCTATGTACGTATAATACTAAACTGTCATAACATTTTATGTGATTCAATAAATAGATAAATAAAATACATAAATAAATAATGGTTAGCTAGTTTTGATGCTGATCGTACCTTGGTGATTATTCGAGTGTTTTAACCACCTCAGTACCGTGGCCACGATATTGACGAACACCGTATGATTAAAGGGCAATGCTCGGAGTTTCTTTGAAGGATCGAATTCGGAACGAAGTGATCCGTCAGAGAACCAAATTAAGTTATCGACATAGCTCACCGTATTAGCAATTTGAAGTGGCAGTGGGCTGGCCATATTAGCCGAAGAACCGATACTCATACTCATACTCATACTCATTTATTCTTAATGCACAAATACATTATATGTCAATTTTACAAAAACCGGACCGGATAACCGGTGGGGTAAACGTGTTATTGAGTGGAGACCGCGGATCGGCAAGCGTAGTGTGGGACGCCCTCAGACTAGGTGTAGCGATGATCTGTGCAGGGTGGCTGGCAAAAGCTGGATGAGAGTAGCCGAGGATCGCTTACAATGGCGTGCAGTTGAAGAGGCCTATGTCCAGCAGTGGAGAAGAATAGGCTTATGATGATGATGATGATGTATGATCAAAGGCGCCATTTTATGTTGCCTTGTAGAAGACGCAGATTTTTTAAATTCTTATCAAAATAATGTTGATCGTTTCTATAAATTAGCCAATATTGCGGTTACGGTAATGAGGCGATTAAAACGCTTCGAATAATCACCAACCTAACTGTTGATTGTTAATATTGATTTAATACTAGTTAATAATAACTTCTAATCGATAACGACTGCGACACCTCCATTTATGAAAATGACCGAACACAGTAAGATAGGACAGATTCAAAATACAATCACAAAATCTCAAGCAACCTGAGTATATGGATAATTCAACGATACTAAAATATTTCGCCTACAACTAAACACACTGACTTTTGTCCCTGAACATATTTTTCTTATTATCATTTTTGAAAAGGTAAGGTCAACCGGGGTAATTGCCACTTTGGGGTTATTGCGTCTATTTCAGCTACTTTTTAAACGACGTTAGTTACTACAACTTCTGCCATTTAGTGATATAGGAATAAACTACTTGGAGGGCAACACGTAACATACAGGACGTTTTGGCGTATCGTGGTCAAGAGGTCGACCATTTTGAAATTTAGTGTCATGCTAGATTTACACGTTGCATGAGGTAAGTCAACAAAATATGTTTACATCCCTGTTTTTCTTTAGATATTTGATAATTATTTGTAATAAATGTGACTACTATTAGTACGACGATATGTTCGAACCACTATTTTTGTTGATAATGCTTTGGGTTTGGAAAAAAATGGATGTCAAATTCTTGGAGGTTATTTTTTAAATTTGGCAAAATGCGTCTAATACTTTGAGGTAATTGCGTCTGTGTATCGCATTTGCCCCAATGTCAGGTGTCGACAACCTTTTTCTTGATCCTTGGTTTTAACAGTATATCGAACATTTTCGAGCTTATTTTTACCAGAATTAATGCATTTTATGTACTTTTAGTGTCAAAGTTTAAGTAAGAACCTAGTCGGAATTTCGTCTACTGATAAACTCCCAATTTTTTTTTTTTAAATCAACGCCAGAGGGCCTGCTGCAAATCGTGAACAAAGTTTTGCCTCTCTGCCGCAAATGTGATTTCATTTTCGTTTTCTATATCCCAAAGGATTATATGATTAATACTTACAAAGTACAAAGTAGGTAAAAAAATGATAATGTTGAAATATTTTTCTATCATGGAACACAGCAGAGGGAATTCTCATTTTTTGATATGTATTTTTCCTATTCTTTATACCCCTCGCGGCGAACGATGAGTCCTATGACAGCTGTCATCTCAATACATTTTATAACCTATAATCGGAAAAATGTACTGGTGTCATAGGACTCATCGTTCGCCGCAAGGGGTATAAGTGTGATGACAAGCAACTCCGTAATTCAATCCGCTAAAAAATATGGGTAAGTACATAGAAGAAAGTATTGACCTTAAATATCTTTAACAAACTCCTCATCTGGATAAAATCTCCACTATTAAATTTCACTCATTAAATAGGTCAGTGACAAAGATAAAAATTAAAGCTCTCGGAACATTTCTAGATCTAAGACTTTTGACCGACTAAAAGGTTTACAACATCTGGAAATTAGGTTTGGATAAATGCGTCCACATATTGTAGACGCGTTTACCCAGATTATACTATTTTCTATCTGAGGTCGTTATAACTGTTTTTGATCCCTTGTATTTAGCTTTATCTTCTAGAATACTGTATTGCAAACATGTTTCATGAATTTTTGAAAGCCTCTTCGTAATTGATCGTGAATGGCTTAAAAAAGACGCAATTATCCCAACTGGGACAAATGCGTCTAAATTTCCGTTTTTTAAAAAAAACATCTGTATATCGTTTAATCATCGCAAGCCAAAAACGTTACTACACGAATTTTCTTGGAAAAAAGCCACAGGAAGCACAGCGCGTAAGAATATTTCTATACACTAATTAAATATTTCATAATTTGGGGTTAAATGAGAGTATAAAATATCAAAAAAAACAGTGACGCCATTACCCCGGTTGACCTTAAGTTAAATTAGATTTGTTTTACAACAATCCCAAACTGCTTTCCATAAAACGAAACGTTTGATAAAACGGTTTTGCTTAAATGCTCGGTGATGGGATCAGCAATCATGAAGTGTGCCGGTATAACAGGAATAAACAAAAAACCTGACTACATTGTTATAGTTCCGTACCCAATGGGTAAAAACGGGAACTTTTTACTTAGACTCAGCTGTCTGTCTGTCCGTCTGTCACCAGGCTGTATCTCATTAACCGTGATAGACAGTTGAAATTTTCACGGATGATGTATTTCTGATGCCACTAACAAATACTAAAAAACAGAATAAAATAAATATTAAAGAGGGCTCCCATACAACAAACGTGATCGGTTGCGTTAACTTTGCACCTCATTTGTATCCGGCTCCATACATACCAGGTGCAAACTTAACTTAAGCCAGTTAAGAAGGGATATGTATATGGGTGAATCAACTTTTTTGTGTTGTTTACTCTGTCCCCGTTGTCCAAGTGACATCTTCATACTGTTTCATAGAAAAATGCTTAGGTTGTCCGAGGGACAAATTTTGCGTAACCATAGCAACAAGGTGCACTTAAAAGTTGATTCACCTATGTGTACGGGACCCTCGGTACACGAGTAAGACTTGCACTTGGCCGGATTTTTATCATAATTGCTCTTTACAGCGGCTTAAGCAAATAATACATCAATTACATAACAACAATGACCTCATCACAGCATCCTGACCTCGACTCAATGACAAGAATACGAGGATTCCGACGCAAATCTGCTACCTGAAGTAATTAATAATTGTGAAGCGAAAATGGTTACATTTACATGCATTGCATATAAACTGTACTCATGAACATTTCTCCTATGCGTGGAAAGAAGAAGATAGGGAAGAAATTAGCGGATATCACTACGAGAAAAAAACGAACAACTTACTCTTAAAACCCCCAGAATCGACGTGAATACAATAGATGTATTAATATTTGAGGAACTTTCAATTCCTCGCGAATCTCGTCGTCATCAGAACTTCACCATAATTTTATGGGACCAACTTGGAGATACCTCCTCACAAACAAAAAATAATTTTCCATTTCGTTTTATAAATTACGGAGTTCTGAAGTAACAAAAATGAACAAAAAACGAATTGAGAACCTCCTCTTTTGGAAGTAGGTTGAAAAGACTCATTATAAACCTCATAAATATATATCAACGAATGAAATAAACGAAAGAAAAACGGAGGATTATGAATGAGTTCAAAGAATAAACTTGCATAACGGTTACAATAAGCAATTCTGTAGGTATCTTGCAAATGTTCACTACAATTTATTTATTTTTTTATATATCGGACAACCTCACACAAATCGATCTAGTCCTAAATTAAGCTCAAGAAGGCTTGTGTTATGGGTACTAGACGACGATATACGTACTTATATAGATAAATATATACTTAAATACATAGAACAACCATGACCCAAGCACAAATATTCGAGTTCATCACACAAATATTTGCCCTGGCCGGGATTCGAACCCGGGACCGCCGGCTCAGTAGGCATGTGTCTACAAACCGAGTCAAACGCGTCGGAGTGCCCGAAAGTTTTAACATAGTAATCGTAAAGACGCTACATAAGAGCGGCTATGACCTCACCCACAGCGTCCGACCTCGCGGTTTCTTTGCGATTAGCCATGCCGAAACGTTAGCAAGTTCGCGGTTTCATGCCTTATTTACCAGTTTAAGTGGAGTTTTGACCTTCTGATGATGACAGATGGTTCACCTTTAAACAGCTTGGCTTATCCGACGGCAACGTAACGAATGAAACACTAGAGAATAGACGGTTTTCTCTTTCAGTCTTCAATTCGCCCCCTGAGACTGTGCGCTCGACATGTTTAGTATCGGTCCGCGATTCATCGTCAGGAGAGCCAATAGCGTTTATAGCGACGAGTAAACCCTATTTCTATCAATTACCTATCACTTATCAGTATCACCCATTTGCTTTGAAATTTACTAATAGAACGAGGACTCGATTAAAAACTAGCATACGTAATATTATGTATAACAGATAGAGGTTTATTTTATCGTTTTAGTGCCAATAAATACTTAAATAAAGGTACCTACTGGTTGTTTACCACCTAAGAGCGGGTGTTTAGGTCCAATTTGAATAATAGGCTACGCGACGTGCCGATCAAGTCGACGCGGCAGAACCGACAGGCTATAAATAGGAAACTGACGCCTCTGAATAATCAATGAGTTTCTTTAGAGACTTCATGTCTGCAATAACAATTTCTCCGTGTTACTTACCTAAAATAATAGATAGTCAAGATTTCAAATGAAGTATTATGTTGGATTGGGAATGTTGAGATACAAAGTGGTGCTCAAACAAATGACTATTTTTATCAGAATTCTAAAAAGGTTCTTAACAAAATGACACTAACTGCCTTAGACTTAGAGTTATCATCATTCCCTTACCCTTATCCCATTTATCTGGGGTCGGCGCGGCATGTTTTCTTCCTTCATTCTTCAATATTACTCGTCATCTCGTCGTTTACTTCCTTCTTATTCATATCATCTTTCACACAATCCATCCATCTTTTATTTGGTATTCCTCTTTTTCTATCCGTCCACATTCATGCTCAACGCTTTTCTGGTTACGTAGATATCCTCTGCCTTAGACTTAGAGTAACTTAGTCAAACTATTTCCATGAGAGTTCTAAAAAGTGCAAACTCATGAGTTCCATCTAGGAAATAGCAACTTGTTCGTTTAGTTTGAACTTCATCATTCCCAATCTAAGACAGTACTGTATCAACATAGCCTTGAAGTTCTGACAATTGACCTATCGCACCACACACCGACATTATAATACGTATGCGATAACTCTGTCAATCAATAGAATCAGTCTCTCTGATCGATCATACATCAAATTGTTTAGAAGCATCAAAATAATGATGTTAACACTGACAAGGTGCTTATAAAGGCCTAGTAGAGCACAAGTAGACATAATCTCGAACATATATCATAGGCGGGGCTAGCATATCTTGCCGCGTCTTCCCTTGTCGCACAACTCAGCGCCACCTGCCTTGCTCACACGGTACCTATTAAAAGAAAATTTTCAGGTAGTGTTTGTCACGCGGCTAAAAGTCGCGTGTCAAAGTTATGCTAGAGGTGCAGGGATCGTAAAAATGTGAGAATAATCGATTGAATTGCCGTATGATAACCAGTGACGGCGATAGCACTTCAAAGAATTTTGCACGCATTTTACGAAGCCAGCCCATCTAGCACAAGTATGCTTCGCGATCGCGACTCATGTCGCGCGACATAGCGCTACCCGTCGCTCTCACATTACGGCCTTATCACACTTGCGATTTGCGAGCGACTTTTGTATGAAGGCGATCACGCAGCGAGCTCGCCGCGTCGCTTATTTGTATAGAAAACTCGTTCGCAAATCGCAAGTGTGATAAGGCTCTTACGCTAGAGGTGTTGGTCATCGGAAACAGGGGACTTGGCGCTAAAGTGAAATCTCTTTCAGGCAAGTTTTCAAAGAACTTAATTAGGTCTTAATGTACCTATACTCGTAACTTAAATAATTAAGTAAGGCAATGTCGGTGACCGGATTCAATATCGAAGTAACTTCGTGCCTACAAGGTTGGTAGCTATTTATTACTTGATATAAGATTAAAGTGTCAAGTTCAAGGTAATGAACTCGATATGTGTTAATATTCACTTAGTAATTAAAACTATGCAAACAGGTTATTGAAATAGTTTAAATTACCATAAATACGAGTAGTAACGAATAGAACCAGTAAGTACGTTTAGCATAACTTTCACACGCGACTCTTTGTCGCGCGACTAATACTAGCTGTCCCTTTCCTTACAATATCGTGCGAACAAGAGAGGTGATGCTGAGTCGCGCTACAAACGAAGTCGTGGCAAGATATGCTATCACTGTAGTGCTTACAAAATGTTAGACACAATAATTATCTAAAAATATTTACGATTCCAACGAAAATTATTATAAGGCGACGGGTAATGCGAAACTAGCGCCACTTTCGATTTTTTTCTTATACCTTCATAATCTGATATTTTTTTAGAAATAGCTGAAGTCTAGGAGCTAGCAAAACACCTTTAATATTTATTAAATCACTATATACAATTTGTTCACTGTAGTTTACCTTACAAAACTTGTTCACGTCAAAAGCGGCCACAATAGTTTTTGTCAAGTTTTTAGAGACAACTAAAGAACAAGAAATTGTGTATAATGATTTAATAAACACTAAAGGTGTTTTTCCAGCTCCTAATATCTTGCAATTACTGAAAATTGATCTGGTTTGGAAGATATAATAAAAATTCGTAATTGGCGCTAGTTTCACACTACCCGTCCCCTTAAAAGATTTGCTTTGTCTGTTTGTGGCATCTGATGGCATCTTGTTAAACATGTCAAACGATGTTAATTGATGTTTTTTTTTTTGTTCAAATTGTGTCTGAATCGAACATATTCTTCGCTTACGGTTTAAAGAAATTCTACAAAATCGCACATTCTATGCTATGATAATCGATGAAACCGAGGGACCTCCTCCCAGACAGACACACGGATACATACACATATTAATATTATATCAGCCCTATTTTTCTCGTCGGGGGTTAATAATACAGCGCCTGTCATTTGCACTTTCTTATCACAAAGAGACGCGACATGTTTTTTACACGACTACGACGAAGTAAAAAGGAGGATTATGATTTTTACTGTTATGTATAATTGTATATGGTTATGTATGTATGTAAGTTCATCTGTTTACTAGTAACGTTAAAACTACTTATCATAATTTAACAAATAATTGTGTATCGTTGGAAGACGTCTTGATTGTCCGTTGGTTATCTATGTGACCCATAACCTGTATATATCTTATCTATGCATACCTATCTATTCATACATGATCCCGATGGGAATTTCACCGAACGAATAGATAGTAAAAAATACCTACCTACGTGCCAAATTCATAACGATATTTAGTATCACTTTGTTTATGTGGAACGTGTCATGTTTTAAAACTGCCGATAGTTTCGAAGAATCGCTTCGTTTTGCCGATGACGCGACTGACATTCTTGATCGGATGCGTCAAGTGTTGCTGGACGATGAATTGGCACATGTATGTTTGTTATTATATAACTCAATAACATATGGACTGTCGGAAAAGAACAAATTGTCGTTTTTGAAGGCCTGCGAAATCAGCGAAAGATGTGTACATAGATAAGATATATGTATACTTATTACATAAAGATGTGTACATAAGGTTGTTTTTTTTATTTATTTATAACAATTCGATAAAAAATATCTAGAGGCAATTTCAAAATAACCATACCTGTGCTAACTCGGGGCACGTTCTAGGGATAGGATATCGATAAAAAAGATGTCGATATAATTAAATTAATATATGTGCTATTGAACATTCTCGATTACTATAAAGAGGTTCGATGTCATATCTGATTTTAATTTTTTTTTTATTTATTTAAAAACATGAGTATGTTTACAGCACATAGCCAAAACACATACACATTAAATTACACAGAAATTATACAATAATAGGTACCAAAATAAAATTACAATTTAAAATAAAATACACATTAACATAACAAATCAAAATTAATTAGGATCTGATATCGAGCCTCTTAAATTAAGATTATAAAAGTATGAGGATGTAATTTCAATCTAAAAGACCATTTACGTATATTATGAAAATTATTTTATAATAAACATGTTTTAATATGTTTATTTTCTTTATTTGCAAATGTGGAGAAATAAGTAATATTTATTTATGTCGATGACATTTAGATGTTGACGGTAACATCGATATATATATTTTGTCGATAAAATATTTTGCTACGTCACTTTCGTATAGGTGCCCCGAGTTATCCCAGGTATGAAAATAACATTACATAGACTATTATATAGACGACGAACAATTCCTTTTTTTTTAACACATTTGTTGCCTACGCATCGTTCTACTAGCTACCGAATGTTTAGAAACAGAGGATTGCTAGAGTATTTTATTGATTGTTTGTGTAAAATATGACATCGAGGGTCGTGTAGACGAGACGCAACCTATAAGACTGCTTAAGAAAGCGGGCCGATTTATAACCATCTTGTCTGTTCATTATAGAACAACATGTTAAAACCTTTTTATAGCTATTTATTTTTTTACTTCTTGTTGTCTATGATAAGAACGAAGACAATCGCATTGTAAATATTAAAATCCTAAGAGAATGCAGTAGCGAGTTGAATTGTTTTATAAATATTCATTTAATTTTTAGTGCTGGGCACCCAGGCACATAAAAAATGGTCCTTCGAGCCGGATCAAAGTAACATTGTTCTATGTAATGTTTTGAACCAAGCTGCGTCACATACAGTTCACAACAGTCAATGCGATGTCGCAAAATACCACCTGCGGCTGCGTCGTCAATACAAAATACATCCAATTTCGAAAGCTGACTTAATAGCATTGATAACGTTTATTTTATACCCGCTCATTTAATATATTTATTATCATATTTTATACTCCAATATTGGAAATTTTATGATATTCATTCAATGGTTATTTATGATTGAGCCCTACGTAGCGATTTTAGAGTTTTATTCAGTTAGCAAGTTCGTTAAATGCCCGTTTGTTTTCGTCGATTCAGTATTTTTTAATGGCCGAGATAAAGTATCACTAGTTTTTACGAGTTTTTTTCAAGTAAGTCGCGGGGCTGACATAAGGATTAAATGCCCCTAAACAATAAAGAGAAAAAAAAAGTAAGTCGCGCCCAAATCCTACTTTATTAATAAAAACATAATCCGAACATGATTGCCAAACATCTTAGACAAGATGAGGTAACGGTCAGACCGGTTTATAAATCGCAACAAAATCTTGCCAGGCATAAGCGGGTCACACCTATTTTTGGTAACGTATTTCGCATATACTTAATTTGGTTGACCGTAAGCGTGTATTAATAATACATGAACATGAGCAACGATAAACTAATAGAAGTAAGATAGTCTACAATTCTACATGGATAGTTACAGTATAGAAAGAGAAGTTCTGTCTCACAGCTCACCAAAATGCCAGTTTTGAGCTTTTAGCCTATTAAACCGTATTTATTACCGTATAAGTCGCTTAATAAAAAACCCAGATTCAAGCATTGGTTACTCAGTTAATAGTCTTAAAACTTCTGATCAAACAAAAAACACAAAAAGAAAAAAAGATAAAAGTGTTTTATTAGGGAATGCAACACCGGTTATTTTACCATAGAAATAATCGGTTATAACCGATTACAATTGCATTTCCTGTTTTTTTAGTAGATTAAAAATACAGTCGCGGTTTTCGACGCGACGAGGGCGAAGCCATAATGCATTATGCTGAGTGGATACCTCAGGGTGGCTATCGAATCAAGGGCAGAACGTAAAATAAATATTCTTTAAACCGGAATAAATAAAAACAATATCGCTTCAGCCATCTTCAAGAAATCGGAAAGCATAAATAAATAATAAAGACATCCCGGTGAATTGAAAGCCTCCTCTTTTAACAGTTTGACCGCTACAGTCGTCATATCACGACATAGGAAAATTGTGACACTGACGCCAACGTTGTCGTCATACAATACAACAATAATAAAGTATTGTTGCACACCAATAAAAGTTTACTAAAGGAAACAAAACAAATACCATTTATAAATAGGCAACAGGTGGTCTAATCGCTAAAAAGCGATCTCTTCCAAACAACCTTTGGGTTGTGAAATCGTCAGCGTCGTCTAATGACGTCAAAATTTCAATGATGAAAAACTTAAGGATTTCAAACCGCTACATTTTTTTTAAATCCTTGTTTATTTCGGAGACCCTTCTTTATTTTTGCTATGGAGTCAGCGGCACGGTGAATAGCTTCACCGCTTGTCATTCAAAATGTAAACGAAGTCTGTTAAAATAACAGTTAGGTAGATCCAGAATTAGGTTTTTAGCTAGTAACAAACGTAATGACCGTACCTAATAATTTGTGTAATTTAATTAATTGGTAATTAAGGTAATTATATTTCCCTAATTGTCTTTGCTGTCGAAAGTCCTGCATTACGCGGCAGTAAGAGCTCTAGGGATTTATGCCCGCCACTAAAGGACGTGTTTGCTGTACACAGTACTTCAGTTTTTGGGTCATGCTCATAAACGTGGCGGTGAAATGTTACGGAGACTAGGGAAGGGATTGTGATCTGTCGATATATCGATATTGTTATTAAAATAATGGCAAATATAGATTAGCGCAACTATCAGTCTCCTGCTTCTCCGGGACGTAATGACAA
Source organism: Apotomis betuletana (assembly GCA_932273695.1). NCBI lineage: Eukaryota > Metazoa > Arthropoda > Insecta > Lepidoptera > Tortricidae > Apotomis > Apotomis betuletana. The sequence goes on from OW026305.1 coordinate 4,489,744, forward strand.
CGTCGCAGGCTGTCGTATACCCAGGCTGTTATATTTTACATACTCGTATATGTAACCGGCAAGCGGCCACCGCATCCCTGTAGGGCAAAGTTCTTCGATTCGATTTTTTTGTTTCTCATTAGAAATTAGATAATGTTCAAATTAATTCACTGCAAGACCGCCTAAGTATAAAAGGTTAAATAAACAGAACAACAAGACAAAAACAGAATTTTCCTTACTAAATTAATAACAAAAAAAGTTGAAAAATGTGATTTCTCGTCTGATCCTAAAGAACAGCATTAACATTTTAAAAATACCGGATCCTCTACGAAGTATAAAAATAAAATATCCAGACAGATGCGCATGTTAGAATTGTCAGATGCATTTACATTCGGAAAAAATATATACTTAGATATTCTCATATCGTAAACATTTCCTTCTGTGTAGTCTAGAACTCCACACCTCCACCTTTTGAGAAGACGGTTAAAAAAAATTGAGGTATGTGTCCGGTATATTTCAACTGAAAAGTGCATCACCGTCTGGGTGGTTCCATATCCACTAATGATGCCAAATTGATGCAGATTAACCTACCTGTCCCTGCTGGCTCTGCTTCCATGTCTTGCTTTTATGTACTCATTTTAGCTACGTATTAAAAGTTTTAATTACTCATTTAATAAAGCTCAATGCTAAATGGTTATCGCTTAAAAAATGAGTCCCAGCACTACCATTAACGGGTTTAACAAATGAACATCACGCGGGAATTAATTGGGGATGTAGGCGCGGCGATCGATTTACTGCCACTCGTAATTTGATAACCGCTAATCGCTGGGCGCGACTTCACGGAATGTTTTGGTTTCGGAATGTTTTCCAGTTGTTTTGTAAACAAAACCAACTCGCTGTTCCTGGAGCAGCCGGCTTGTAATTCCGCACATTTCTGAACGAAATATCTGTCAAAACTTGTTAAATAACTATAAAACCGACCTCACGACGCATGTAAAGTATAAACAAACCCTGTATTACATGCAATGCCGTCAAAACAAAAAAAAATGGTTATGAATACGAGATTGTTCTCCAACAATATCGATACAATGCCAGATTTATAATATGGAGATGGAGAAGAAACTTATTTTGTTGTTTACAACACAACATTACGCAACAATTATTTCGAAGAAAACAAAAATTATTGTTTCTGTTGACATATCAGCTTATTAAATTCTAATATAATGCTGTTACAATCGCAGTGTCCTGGCTATACATATATATTATTGCCACATATAAGTTAAGAGTTGCTTATGCCACTTTCTCCGGTCCTCACAGCAAATCGTCAGGCTTAACATTTTAGTACATAAACATAACTATGCAATATCTTCTAACTTCAAAAAGTAATCAAATTGACCTCTCATTTAATAGGTACAGTACAATTGTAAGTGTGTGTACTTTCATAGCTACAAAAATCAGCACGAGACATTCGAGCCACAAAAAATAATTATTAAAACAGAAGTTACTACTTATGCACAAAACAGGCTCAAGAGGTACGGTATACATACAACAGCTGTTGTATGTTTGTTCAGTTCAGTTTTCTCATAGACGAAAAAATTTTACATTTAGTTCAGACAAAAACGTAGTCTTTCTTCCCTCGCTCAAAGCGATATAATTAGTTTCAATAACAGTATCTTAAGGAAGCGTGAAACAATTGTTCTGTCAGTCTAGTTATCTACTCAAGCAATTAGTTCGAAAAACTAAACACGATTTAACTGACATGAAAGTAAGATCCCGTGTAGATTTTTTCATCTTCTGATAGCTCATAACTACGAGTTTACTCTCAAGTTTAATATTATTCGTATTGCGCTAACTCTCTCGCTCTCCAGTTAAACAGTATTTGTACGAGCAAAATGACATTGACGTTCGAATTTCAAATTTTAGATTAAACCCGCAGAATCGTTCGCTCATTTTATATCGATAACGAGCGTGACAATTGAATGGCGTGACACCACTAGCTTATCGCAGGCAACTATTGTTTAAAATCCGATATATGCTGCTATCAACTGTACTTTTGATGTTATGTTTTCCTGAGGTCAGACGAGGCTGAATATGAATAAATTATAACAAAACAATTTAAACGAATACTTTTATAAATAGCTACTGCAGTCCTAACTATGAAAATGACTGAACAAAGGTTATTTGAATAGATGGCTATTATAGCGATAAGATCGCCTATTGTCACCTAACTTTAATATTACTGGTGACATTATTTCAACTAAGTACAGTAGGTACTTAACACATTTATTGTACATATATTGTGTATGGACGCGGTTGGCGCAGTTTGTAGTGCACCTGCCTACTGAGCCATCGGTCCTGGGTTGGAATCCCGGCCAGGGCAAATATTTTGTGAGATGAACTCTAAAATTTGTTCCTGGGTCATGTTCATGTTAAGTTATACAATTAATTATGTAATTATCGTCGTCTGGTACCCATTATAAGCTTTGTTTAGTTAGGGACTAGGTAGATTTGTGTAAAATTGTCCCTTAATATTTATTATTTATTATTGTATGATATCATCATCATCATTTAGCTATCGGGCTTTGTCGGAGTCATGATTTTAACGTGATTTAAACCAATCTCCATAACTTTATGTTATGATAGGGAAAACAAAACCTACACAAAGGTAAATTATAAAAGAAAATTGAAATGTGATCCACTGCAATGTAAGCAGGACTCGAACCTGCGACCCTACGTTTCCGGCGTAGTGCTCTCCCAACTGAGCTACATCGTTACATCAATCACACCAAATCTTTAATTCCATAATTCTACGCTACTGGAGTGCCCTTTGTGCCAAATGTATTTAAAATGCTTATGCTCATTAGCCATACCTATCATGTCTATAAATTCTTATCATCCTATATTATGATAGGAATCTGACCAATGAGATGGTTTAATTTCTTCAATATGCAAGTTTCGACACAGTGCATGAATGCGCCATCAAACATTTGGTACTACAGTAATACGGAAATATACAGGAGTCGTCGCCACGAACGCGCGTCGTATTTGCTTGAAAATATGTGAAAGATGGAGCCGGGTACCGCGGTGAACCCTGTTCAGTAGGCTATTTACCTACCGTGGCTTTACTCGAACCTGCGACCTACGTCGCTAGGTCTTTAACTTTATTGTACACATGAAGTTCTATCTCATTTATTTCGCCATCATAAAGAGCAGATTTAAAACTAGAACGATCAATACAAAAAAAATAATAAGCAAGTTCGATTCGTTTCGTTATTTCGCTTTCTACGGTGACATAACGAAGAACACTTGCAAGGCGTAGACCGGTTTGTTTATGGTCTTAAGTACTGAGTAGGCGAAGTAGGTTATGGGACTTGTTTTAGTTGAGTAGGTACCACAAGTACTTAGAAAGTAGCAATTGCTATTATTATTATCTTTTACATGATAAGAGGAAAATGTAGACATGTCATCTGATGGGATGGGAAGTAATTTTAAGAGCCCTGTTTCGACGGTTCTTAAAAAACCGCACATTATACCATTCTGGAAGTATTTCCGCGGAAACTTAGCTTCACAGTGAGCCTCTGTGACCAAGTACAGATTAGAAAACCAAATAAATTATAACCTATTGGTACTATTGTCAACAATAGTTTTTATTTGTCACACATAAATTAAACTTATCGATAAGCCAGATTGAATAAAATCTATTATCTGCGTGTGTCATATCAAAAACTTTAATCTTCGACACTCACCACCCATTCCTTTACTTTGCATACATAATTTACTTGTTTAATGTCCCAGTTATAAGCCTAAAGTTGACCTTTGCTTGGCCTGGCCTTGACTTGAACCTTTAAGCAACCCCGTTACCTGTAAATCACTTTAAGTAAGTGGAGTAAGGCCTTATAAGACTTATAACTTTATTCCTCGTAAAAACTAGATGCTCGTTGTAGATGGCCCACAACGACAGTAGAAATGTTAGTGAGTTTACTAAAATTACGGTGTCAGCATCTAGTTAAAGTATATACGAAACCGTTATTAGTGAAGAGTCAGGCTGACTGACCTCCTGAGTTTCAATACCCTACACATGTAAACTATAATAATAAATATTGAAAAAATTAAATATTTGTCGATTCATCACGCCCTAACGGCTGGTTCAATTTCATAAACTTTTGGTGGCACAGTTTGACAGGGCTTAAATCAAACCGACAAATTATGAAAGTAAGGTAGGTAAGAGAATAAAATATGATAATAAAATAAGTGTCTATAAAATCGACGCATCTGGTGAACCCAGTAAGTAGGTACAGACCTGACGCTTACCTCTGCCAGATAATCTCTCACTATACAGAGAGCCAACGCGGCCAGCATATTGGGGACTACACCAGAATATCAGGGGGCCTATGATGGTTGCGTTTATCACGTGATAAATAAGTGACAAAGCATCTGTCACTCACACTCGCATTATGTCAAAGCGTGACGGATGCTTTATCACTTATTTATCGCGTGATAAAAGCAACCATCATAGGGCCCCTGATGTCTTATTACCTACCTCTTGCGTTTGATACTAGACGATATAATATAGGTCTAAGGCTGCCAGTTCACTAAAAGGGAGCGGTCAAAATGAACCAATCAGACTGCGCCTTTGTGAATCCCAAAAGAAGTAGATTTAAATCTGAGGAATGCGATTGGTCTATTTGTCTATTCGCCTCGGCCATCCCCCTTACGACTGGTCCGCTCAACTCGGTACTCGCAGCATCATAGCAATGCGATATGTTTGTGACGACGTTAGCGCGGCTGATGATTGAATAGAAGAGAGTGTGATATAGAGAAGTTAGCAGGATTTTGTATCGATTGTTACATTTCTAGATTAGTATTATAGCCTATATAAGACCCGATGTAACGCAATGGAGAAATCTGTAACGTAACTAATACTAAATAATAATGATTCTAAATAAATAAATAAATTTGACACAGCTCCGCTCCAGTAAACAGCCAGTCTAAATATGTATTTATCTAGGCGTTACATCCTGCATGATTCTTGTGTGACAAAACTCAGGTACTTGTCATTTGTCGGTAGGCGGGGTGACCTACTTACTCAAACTACGAGTGCCATATATTTCCCAATTAGTTTTAACTCCGCAGTTTTAAATATAGATGTTACGATCCTTTGCGGTTTTTAGTGTTGAACGGCGAGTTTTACGGGGCCGTGCTAAGAGGTATGCCAGCATGTTAATTATTAAGGCAATGTAGCCTGTAGATAGGTGTGTCACTGCCTATTAGGTTGTTGTTAATGTGTAGCTTTTGTTACATTTGTAGTAGGTAAGTAATAAGGATCAGTGAGAATAGATATTTTACACTATGACTCAGAAAAAATGTAAAAGAATATATATTGAGATAGCTTAGGAAAAACGCAGTCGAAAAGTTTTAGTTCTAGTAAATCAAATAACAGCCACAGCCAACTGACGTCGAATCTGATACCCACTGACTTGCCTATTTTAAAGAATTTGCACATTCTTCTCCATTATTCTTATAAGTAAGCCAATTCTGCTCCGGCTTGCCCAGGCGTTTATTTGACGCTATGTCATTGCTAGGAGGCCAAAAGCTCGCTGGATCGAAATATTGAGGGCACATTCATTGTCCAATGCATAATTGTCTACTAAGCTACAATGAAGACTACTATCGCCATCATGACAACTAGAACGAGTTGCTGTGCGTATCGTATCGTATCGTAAATCATGGCTTACTCGGTAGCCTGGCGGCTGTGCGTATATCTGTGCAAAGTATATTCAAAGCCTCGCGATAGATGGCGTTATACTTAAATACGTGGAGTTTGTGGAGTCTCGATAGTTCAATCTAGAGGTTTTAAGGGGTTATCTATCTCACTGCTTCGTCTTAAGATGCTGCAGATAACCTGTAATATATGCCATCCACTATTGCCCAGTGAAGTGGGTTCCAACAGCCCCAAAACCACAATAGACAGCGCTGAACTCAGGTACGTTACGTGGGACTGGAACTTTTCAGTCCCTACAACATATCTCTAACTGTAATTCCAGTCGATGAAGGGAAGGGTGCCTGGATTGAGAACATTTCATATTTATAACTGGTGGAAATAGATATACAAATCGAGACAGCTTCGTGTCGTGTACATCCCAAAAATATATTCGAATTTATTTTTCTGTATTTAAAGAAATATAAGATAATACATAAAATAACCGAAATCTACGACAACTTTGCCTGCATGGAGTTGTAGTTTTTGGCGTATACTTGAAAGAAAATAAGCTGTCAATAATGTCAAGCTCAACATCATTAGTTTTTAGGGTTCCGTTCCGTACCCAAAGGGTAAAAACGGAACCCTATTCCTGAGACTTCGCTGTCCGTCCGTCCGTCTGTCACCAGGCTGTATCTCAAGAACGGTGATAGCTAGACAGTTGAAATTTTCACAGATGATGTATTTCTATTGCCGCTATAACAACAAATACTAAAAATAAAATAAAATAAATATTTAAGGGGGGTTCCCATACAACAAACTTGTTTTATGGTACGGAACCCTTCATGCGCGAGTCGGACTCGCACTTGCCCAATTTTTTTAATAGACACCTGACTAAAGTAAGGAGTAAATTTTAAGAAATTAGTAAAAAATAGTTAGTAATCTTAGGAAAAATATAAAAACAGCATTACGTCAAAAAAGTAATAAAATTGTTGTCTTTAAAATATGAAATGTTGTCAATTGTCTATTTATCTTTGCTTCCTCTTATAATACGGGGAATATCTACTAACCTGGAGTATAGATGCCACTAGCGCCGTCATCGCAACCAACATCAGCTGTTGTCTAGCATACTCATGCAGCGGGTTTCCGCAGCCGCGTTGAAAGATGGCGCTGTTATCCGACACGTAGGGCTTGTTGAGGGTTTCCAGGACACCTTGCCCCGTACAGGACACTGGTATGGTGTTGGTGTGGACAAAGTCACCAGGCCCGGTGACGCCGCAGCATTGCATCTGAAGTGGAGGAATATATTACTAGTTGCGCTGCGCGGTGTTACCCGCTAATCCCACGGGAACACAGCATATGTGTTAATCCAGGGTATCAGCTACCTTCATACTAAAATGTATCAAAATTGGGCCACCCGTTCGAGCGTGAAATAAAAACACACTCACTAACTTTCGCCTTTAAAATATGTAGTGTGATTACTTTTGACGTGGATTTTTATTATAGCTTACTCTTATTTATGACTGTTGTCAATGTATAAAAACGTTCAGTGACCTACGTAATTGGGTTGATTGACTCTAGAAGAGTCAGAGTTACTAATTAGCGCATTACACCTTCCTAAAGGTAACCGAATAATATTTCGCCTTAGAGATCGTGTTAAATGATATTAACTGCGTTCTATCAGTAAAACTATCACTGGCAGTATGATAGTCATTTGAGAACTGACAAACTTTTCATGGCAAGCAGGCGTGGCAAAAGGTCATATGTAAGTCCCAGTCAAACGCAATTTTCAACAATATATTTCTGGATGGCTTTTGTTTTCATATGTATCGAAATTACAATGTTTCTGGGGAAAAGATTTAGTTTAAGTCTGGATATCGGTCTATTTTGTACTCACATCTTTATGCAACTTGTCCCACCGCAGCGCCTCATAAGAGCTGCTCTCCTTATTGTCTAGTGTGTACTGAAGATAGGAAGCCATATTGGCCTTGATCTCCAGGTCTACGCTGTCCCACACCACCATGGCCCACACGAAGCACGCAAACTCTATTACAACTACTAATATTATCAGGATGCCGGTCTGAAACCAAATAATTACGTTTATTGTAAATACAAGAAATAGTTATATTTTAGCCGTGCGATACGACCAGGATACGACTCTGATTTCAGTATTCTGACGACGCGGTTGGCGCAGTGGTTAAGCTACTGCCTACTGAGCCGACGGTCCTGGGTTCGAATCCCGGCAAGGGCAAATATTTGTGTGATGAACTCGAATATTTGTGCCTGGGTCATGGATGTTGTTTGTATTTAAGTATGTATTTATCTATATAAGTATGTTTATCGTCGTCTAGTGTCCGTAACACAAGCCTACTAGAGCTTACTGTGGGACTAGATTGATTTGTGTGAGGTTGTCCGATATTTATTTATTATTATTTATTTATCTGAATACGGTAAATAAGCGCCGTAAAAGAGTACAAAAACTTCATTCTAATGCCTATGTATTACCTAATCCAAGGTGCCAGCTACCTCGATACCAGATTTTATCCATCCAGTCCAGCAGCTTGAGCGTGAAGAAGTAACAAACATATTAACACACTCACAAACTTCCGCCTTATATTATTAATGTGATAAGAGTTTCATATACTTAGGCAGGTATGGGGCTTTATATTATTTAGCTTGAACATAAATAATCATAATGAGACAGCTTACACCGTGTACTTATAAACATATAATCGTAATCTGTTACTTCAACATCTGATTCACACGAGGTGAAATTAAGCCTTTGTTATGCCATACAAAATATAGGTGCTACTTTATAACTGTGAGAAAATACGCACAATAGTGACGTGAATTTGATGCATCGACGTAGCGGTCCTCCATCCGATCCAGGCTATGGAGCATGTGATGATGGCCATCATCAGAAGTAGGATCGCAGGATATTCCACATTCACCCCAATGAAGTGCCGATAGATGAACAGTCTGTATAGAAGCCAGCCGCTAACTCCGAACAGTACTACTGCTGACATCTGTGGACGAACCGCAACATTACTTAGTCACTAGTGAACATTACCCGACCAAATTAAAGTGATAACTTTGGAGCAAAACTTGACTCTTACTCTTGTGTATTTACTATGACTACTAGCGCCACAAAGTGTGCGATGTTGTGATGTTTGATTTAAAGAGGTATAATTAATTGAAAGGAAGAAGTTTAGCGAACTAATTCTTCCAAGTAATGACTGAAGAAAGTGTGTCATTGCAATTGATCCCGAGATTAACCACTTGACCTTTTCAAACTTTACATTAATACACAGAAAGTATAAAGTTTTCTATAGTGAACAGTGGTTTCACCAAGTTGTTGTTATGGCTACGTTGCGTAGAAGTAGAACTAACGGGAACGCAAACTTTTCTAATTTTTCTGTGAAAACTTATGAATAATCTATAATATAATACTCACCGCGAATAGTACGTTGAAGATTAGCACTAGATACTTCCAACAGGTCGCTGAGATGGCCATTGTAAACAAATCTCTTTCACATGTCAAATATTGTTTGAATCTTGACTCATAACAAAGAGTCCGGTCGTTCCACCTCACGGGAATGTTTGTGTTCTGTCACTGCGTGCGCGCTAACCCACGAAATGAGCGAGTGATGCAACGAGCCGCCAACAGAATTAACCATTCGACATTTATCTAGATGAATACCACGATCGTCTTATCGGATTTACTAAAAGCAAAAAGTGCGCTCATCGACAATTCATAACGTCGACAAGTTCTGAGAATACGACTCATTTACTCATCAAAATATACGTTATCAGGCTTCAAAATGATAACGCTCGATATGCAGGTATACTTGATGGTTGATCTAACCTAATTTCTGTAGAAGATAATCACAAGTTTAGTTTAAAATGTAGAGTGCAAGCGAGATATTCTTAGCCCTGTGACACGCTACATTTTCTATTTCCGTGACACCGTTACTGGTTGTACTTTCGTTGCGTCCTACGTGACTCGGATAAATTACTGGTAAATGATATATTTAACGACTTAAACATGATTATTCCATAACGTTGAACACCCTGGATAGCTGGAAAGTGGTTATTGTAAAAGTACCTCCATAATAATTTTATTTGTAAAATAAATAATAACTACAGGAACTTCTCGTTATAATTTTATTGTTAAGTAGTTAGTTATGTAAAATTATTATAGTTAGGTATGTACTACGGTAATACGAAGATTAAGTAATGTACTTTGATCTCATTTTAATAAGAATAAGAGCAGTAATCAGCGCACTCAGGAAAAAAACCAATTATTTATCAGTTACCCAGTTTATCAATAATAATCGCAACAACACACATCCTTTACCAAAATGTCGGGCAACGTTTGCATCCGAAGTTTCTGCATCAATTCATCCATCGCATTTTTAAGATCGGGGCTAATGGGACCTGTCTGATTTGCAGTACGTATCATGGCCCTCGCCTTATCCACGCTTGCTTCTTGCATCGCCATAATTGCCAGGAATGCCCACCCATCTGCAAGCAAAGGCTCCATTTCAATAGCCTTCGCGGCCCAACGTTCAGCCCAGAAATAGTCACCCATTTTATCGTATATACGACCAAGCAGCAGAGCTGAATGTCCTCCTGGAGCTATCTTGTGGCAACGTGCTGCTCTCTGCAAAGCCATTCCGGGATCATTGCGGAAACTTCCCCACGCCGCTCGCAGAAGTAGCACGGGGCACTGCTGTGCACCTGATCGCTCTGTCTCCAGAAAAGAAGCTTCGCAATCTCCATTCCAACCGTGAATACACGCGAGACAGCTGGTCTGCATCTGAGACAGAATTCCACATGGACCAAATCGTCTGATTCCAGTCTTCGTGACCTCCAGAGCTCCGTCATATTTTCGTCTCAGAAGAAGAGAAGCGGCACGAATATAATAAACATCAGCACACACTTTGCTGTCGAACCTGTGATGGGCTCCTCTCTCTGTGCAACCGTGTTCAACACATTGCAGCAATCTTTCCGTGAAATGGTAGCATTTTAAACAAAGGAAGAAAGACGCTGTGATTAAAAATGGGTCCGAAGTATTTATCACAGTGGGATCCCAAAATACTTGCTCTTCTCCGCTTGTTTGGAGCCAACGTTCGTAAAACGTTTTCCAGTCTTGGTGTAACATGTATGCTTTTCTCATATCTTTTGCAGCTACAAATGCTGCATACTCGTCACCAGTATAGTGGTACAATGTGTGTAGTGCCGCCCATGCTATTGTTTTAGAAATGCCGTCAGAAGGATCGCCTTTAACTGCTATACGTAAAGCAGCAATGGCAGCTTCGCTTGACTCTGGTTCTTTGTCGAATTCTTTTCCGCCAAATAACCATAGTAAATATTTATTTTTGGGCTGGATACTTAGGGCTTGTAAATAATAATTCCTTGCCTCATCGTCATTTCTTTCTTCGAGGTACACCAGGGCCTTAACCAGCAGGGATCTGGGATGGCCTCCAGTAGCTGCTATTAAAGTGTCGACGTGATGATTTGCTATTCTAGTGTCACCAGCCATTCGACACCTAGATGCGGAATATGGTGGGGGTAAGTGAGGAGGCGGAGGTTGTGGCTCAAAGGAAGCCGTCACTGCACGCCTAGTCGCAGCGTGTTGTCCTGACACTGTGTCTCGCCAATCGATTTCCGAACATTCATCCGGTGGGAACTGCCTGAGCATACTGCGCACTCGCATCATCAATCGGTTCGCTGCCGTGCGCTTTATACTTTGGCCCATAAGCACCACACCTCGTGTCGCGAAATCACTTAATTCCCTATGAATCGCCAGTGCTCCAGCTTCTTTCCGTAATTTACGAGCATCTATCCGTGGATCTTCTGGGGATAATTCTGGTGTAAAGGCATTAACAGTTACTGCTGGCCCTTCACCAGGCAAAAGTCCCAAGTTGGTGTATAACCGTACAGATTTAATTTTTGGTGTTAGAGGCTCTATTAGGTCAAATCTGAGAACAATATAGGCGCAGTGACCGTATTCATCTTTAAGTATCTCCATTTCTCGAGCACTCACAGGTGCTCTAGCGCTCGTAGGAGGTAGCTCTAACAACGGGCCACATTTTGGTAAATCATTTTCACTATAAAGCCATAGTTTCGTGCTAGTCGTGACCCCGAATTGAGCGGGTTCCAATAATACGTTTGCATTAATAAACCCCATATACCGACCGCGAACTTCCATTTTCCCAACCCTGGGCAAACCCGCCACTTCAATGAAAAGAGGAGACGAAACCCTGCTGCGCAGTAGTGACGGATCAACTAGAACTCGCTTCATAGAGTTCCAGTACACCGATCTACATTCTGAAGTGCCTTGTTTTTCCAAATCTGATGGAATAAATACGTCGTCATGAGGCACATTGAATGCTGTATTAGCTGCATATCCACCATTGCTAGCCGTCGCCCAAACCACTTTTGTAGCCGATTGGGAGCTCAAAGACATGCCGAAATCTACAGACGTAGTTTGGAGTACCTCATCAAGACCCACAGCACCCAAAAAAACTGTCCCCTCTTTAAATGGAGGTAAGCAGTGCGCTGAAAGCAATGTCATAAGAAGTGGAACTTTGTGTAAATCTGGAGTATCTTCCGATTGTACCGTTACCTCAACTGAACAGCCTATGTATTCACCTGTGCTTATAGATACTAGTGGTACGGTAACGCAGATTGTTTCTTCTCCAAGCACCAAAGGAAATAAGTCTACAGTTACTCCAGCGCGATTATCTCCATGTAACAAAGGGTCTGTTTCTTTGCTTCCCTTGCCTCCGGTTATACGAAGCAAAAAAATTAAGGGCTGATTGGCCAGTAACTGCTGATCTGAAGACTCTCTAATATTAATAGGCAATACAGTATTTTCCAGTAATGTTTTGTCACGCCATTTATCAGCAAGAATGATTTTCCCATCAAACATTATTATCAAATTATACTCTTCACAGGGCTGGCCATCAAGAATAGTGCAAAACTTTATTTCACGAGGTGAGGAAATACTTTCACCTGGAGTACTAAAACTGCTATACCCGTCTCGTGCTTCCATTTTTACGTAGTGTCAGCAACTAACACCGTTAAAAAAATTATAATTGAATCGTAATTTTATAAATATTCAATGAAATGGAAATCGTGTCAAAAGTCCTTTGAGTTTGCTCTAAGCCACTCTAAGCAAAAGTCATGTATCCCCATATTTAAAAAAAAAATACATAATCCTGCAGACTAAGTTTTTAGGTTGGCACTTTCAATTAATATACCATTTTTAACACAAAAAAAACATATTTTAATATTCATAGGGTATTCAGAAAACATCACAAATTATTTTTCATGTATTTTATTCTACAGCTTAAGACAAAGTATCATGATCATGAACATTTAAATAAATCCGAACGCTACTGAGTAGGTAAGGTAATAAATAATACATGTGAATACTGTAAACGGAACGCATTTATTTTGACGTTTCTCAAAGTCACGTTGACGTTGACATTTGCTAGACTGACTGATGTTTACACGTACCTATTTTATTTATTTTACAGACAAATAAATAAGTTTCTAGATTAGAAGTTACTAAAAAATGCGACAAAATGTATACATTGTTACATGGTTTCTATAAATACCTGGTACAGAAAGACGAATACTGTGTGTTAATCCTAGGCCTGGATAATGCTGGAAAAACGGTACTTTTTAGAGGTGTCTTTGAGAAAGTTATTCGTGTCTATTCAGTGTACATCTCATTGAGGTTTTCTTACATTTCAGACGTACCTTGAAGCCACTAAAACAAAGTTTACCAAGAAGTACAAAGCGATGAACCCCAGTAGGATAACCACGACAGTAGGACTCAACATAGGTAAAATAGATGTGGAAGGTGTGCGGCTCAACTTCTGGGACCTAGGAGGACAAGTAGAGCTTCAGTCACTATGGGACAAAGTAATTGAAATTTTTATTGTACATATTCCAACTAGAGTAAAAAAAATCATAAACTACATTCACATAGGTGTGATCATTTAAAGTAGCAATAGAACACTTGCTGTCACTTTCTGATTTACTGAAATGTAAAGTGACCTCTTGTGGCATTACCTAAACAACCCGGTTCATTAAGAACATTTGGAAATAAAAAAAAAAACATCTAATTACATAGAGAACTCCTGTTAGTCTCACATATATTAACATACACATGAAACGGATTCAGTCAAGTCGTACAAGTTGGTGCGCTATTGGCCACCGCCACGACGGATTGGCTTTCCTGATGATGAATCGCGAACAGAATCAAACATATCGAGCTATATTCAACTTCTACAAATTATTACATTATTGCTCCGAATTTTTTTACTGTGAACCGAATTGCATACAATTTTGGAATTAGGTTAATCTTACCCTTAACTTCAAAAGTGAAAATGATTTGAACTCCGCAACCACCCTGGGGGTGGTTGCCACCCCTTCTCGGGGGTGAATATTTTTTTTTCAAAATAACCTCGGATATCGATAGAAGGCCTAATTTTAAGCAAAAAATCATCTCTAAAGTTTTTCAAAAAATCCTATACTTTTCAAGTTATTGGCAATTGAAAATTCGCAATTTTTTCACGTTTTTCATCGGTTTTTTGCAAATATCTCCAAAAATATACGTTTTATCGAAAATTTTATAAAAACAAAATTGTAGCAGGTAAAACAATGAACAATTTGGTTTTTTATAAAGTATTCTAAGTGCAATATTAAGCTAGATATTTAAGATCAAAGCCGTTTTTTATTATGTCTGAAATTTAATCGATGTGGTCAATGCCATCTAGCGGTATGTATTCATGCCTACGTTTTCAAAATATATGAGCCATATGTATATATATACACATTACAATAGTTGTGGGTCTCTATTATACTGCGTACTTTCACATTGCTCCAAATATTCACACTCCGAAATTTTCAGTTACTAAGTAGAAAAAAATATGATAAGTTTTTGGACCATAACTCCTTCAATTTTCATGCTATCACAATTTATAAAAAACCATTGTAAAGGTAATTAAGAGAGCTACAACATCCTTTATGGTTATTTTGAAAAAAAAAAACACCCCCGAGAAGGGGTGGCAACCACCCCCAGGGTAGTTGCGGAGTTCAAATCATTTTCACTTTTGAAGTTAAGGGTAAGATGAGCCTAATTCCAAAATTTCATGCAAATCGGTTCACAGTAAAAAAATTCGGAGGTAAGACCGTATTTTTCGCTTCAATGACTGCACTAAACGTGAGAAAACCCGTTGTGTATGTATTTTAATATTATCTAATTAATTTTTTTTTTTTTTTTAAATTAGTTTTAATATTAAGTAATGGACATCAAAAAGAAAGTAACATTTAATAATTAATTAATTATAAAATTTTGGCTTTGAGGCCCTTCTTAGTCATTAGTGTTTAACGGTCATGCAGTTACTGCTTAATAATTAACAAGTCGTTAACAATGAATGCAAAGAAAGGATACATAATGAATGCAATCAAAAAATAATGATGTCTAATTATTTTGCCTTTTTGTTTTAGTATTTTGCCGAGTGCCATGCAGTAATCTATATAGTAGATTCATCTGACAGGGAGAGGATATCGGAATCAAAGGAAACTTTTGGTGAGCATAGATGCTTACTTGACTCTAATCACAAAAACTTTAAAGATTTTTTGTGTATCATTAATACTCCAGATATGTCTATGCAGTTGTTGTACTTACTTTAAACAGTTTGTCATTACACATTAATTGCCATAGAATGTATTCTAATAACGAGGTTTCTGTTGTAATGTAACAGAAACCAACTTTGTACATATTAGCTTTTTCTACATTTGATTTGGCATTTTCAAATAAAATCACAATTGGCCTTAAACTTATTGAAAATTTTATTATATAATCAATTTTTTAATTATTTACTTTCCAGACCGAATGATAGCCTCAGAACAACTGTCAGGGGTTCCTCTTCTGGTTCTGGCAAACAAACAAGACATTCCGGACTGCATGGGAGTACATACAGTCAAACCAATATTCAATCAGAACGCCCACCTCATTGGCGCAAGAGACATCATGCTCATGGCTACATCTGCATTAACTGGGTATAACTTATTTATTATTGTTGCTTTGGACAATGAATGTGCCGCATCGACCAGCGTTGATCTATTGTGGCAGCCCTTTCTTAGAGTTCACTGCTGAGTCCCGTTGGGTCCAGGTATTCACAGACTCTACATGCAGTCAGTTGTTGTATGACTGGGTATAAGTTGTTTTAAGAATCATTTGTTTTTTTTAATCATTTTGGAGACTACAACCTTAAACCCGACCGACATTACCTGGCCTTACGACCTTAGACTCTTTTTGGATCATTAAGCCAACATAGTTGGTGTGTGTGTTCTGCTGAAAACAAAGAGACATATTTTAAATGTAAAATTACATTTAATTTAGTCTAAGAACTAGGAGCACTTCTAGCCCGCCCCACGATAACAGATGTGCAACGGCATTTAGGAATATTGGTCAGGAGGTAAATAAATAGGTAGACAAAAATAACTTATTCCAAAAAAAATAGATCAATAAAAAAAATTATTACCTAAATCACCAACCCGCAACAGACAGCTTTTTTTTTCAAGTTACAATCATAACAGATGCGTGATTTGTAAACAAAGGGGAGTGCGGGCGTTGACGAATAAATTACATTATGCCAATCGTCATCGTCACTTAAAATAAGTAGCTACCTACGCGGTACGTCACACGAATATCTTTTGGGCGACCGCGAACGCAATTGGATACGCGCATACGCGTATCAGTATGCTAAGAATTATATTGAAATACCAATGTCAAAAAATTATAAGGATTGTATTAAATTAAAAAAAAATACTAAGAGAGCTTTAGGGGGGTAGGAATAATCCCCCTCAAGCTCCTAGAAAAAAGTTAAATATTTTTCTACAGCTTAAAATAAATTAAAAAGATGATAATGTTTTTTTCCTGCCTTGTACGGGCATCGCAACGGCATCGGCGGAAACCTAACCCTAGGCGGGCCGAGGCGAAGTTGGCCGAAGTATGGGTTACCCACAGGGGTTACCGCAGCGAAGTTCCTCTCCACACTGACGTATTCGCCCCACTTCGGTCAACTTCGCGAGTAGTGTGGAGCCGCTATAAACCTTAATGATCACTTGGCGACTTGGCTTAGGTTAGGTTTCCGCGGATGCCGTTGCGATGCCCGCACAAGGCGGGAAAAATCATTCCTTTTTAGGGTTCCGTACCCAAAGGGTAAAAACGGGACCCTATTACTGAGACTTTGCTGTCCGTCCGTCCGTCCGTCCGTCCGTCTGTCACCAGGCTGTATCTCAACAACCGTGATAGCTAGACAGTTGAAATTTTCACAGATGATGTATTTCTATTGCCGCTATAACAACAAATACTAAAAATAAAATAAAATAAATATTTAAGGGGGGCTCCCATACAACAAACTTGTTATAGATTATATATATGTATAGGTACGGAACCCTACATGCGCGAGTCGGGCGCGCACTTGCCCAATTTTTTTATTTTCGAGAATAGAACAAGATGAGTAGTGAAGTCACAGCTAGTTGTCCCAATGCAATATACTTAATAAGATAAATTTAACCCTAACCCGCCATGTAAATTAAATGAAATCAGAGATGTAAGGAAACATTTTGATGAGTTCAGTTTAATTAAACATCAATGTTCCACAAGATGCGATCGGATGCCAGATAAATAACCCAGAAATTAGAAAATACCAACTCTGTCGTAAGGTAATCAAAATGTTAGACCACCCTAAAGGTGTTATTATTAATCATTGTGGAATTTTAAAGACATCTGTAGGTGATTGATTGACGTTGTCTCATAGAAACAGCGAGATTGACGCCTGAGCGTTTGCTCTGAAAAGAGCAGGTTGTATTGTCTCGGAAAAGACAGTTGTATAAATATATCTTCAGTCAGCATCATCTTCTCTCTTCGATCTTCAAGTTTCGAGTCTTCGAGCTGAAGTACAGGAGACACGCTGGGACGACTGAACACGACGAGCGCCGGCGACGAAAAGGTGGCGCGCTTTTGCTCGCATTAATTTATAGGCGCGCGATCGCGCGCACACAACCTCAGAGTGTTACGTAACCGCATCAGTTTACGACACATATACACTCTCTCCATCAAAGCGCCATTTTGTATCCCCACCAAGTAGCATCATGCTGGGTGCTACCTACTCTAATTCTATTGTAAATATTGTATATAAAATAAACCAAATTTTTGTAAATAAATTATCTCAAATCTGACATCACAACGGAGTTTTCTCTACTACCAACTCTCTTCCCTAAAGTGGTGACCCGCGACTCAAGAACTGCAAAATAAGAAGAAAACAAACATCATGAACAACGAAACTTCTGCACCTGCACCTCAAGCCGTCGCACAACAGCCTCAGACGCAGCCACCCGCGCCGTCTGAATTCCAAGCACCGTCGTCGCACGAAGTCTCCGGCATATCACTGTCGCTTCGCGTACCGCCGTTTTGGCGGGATCAACCGCGACTGTGGTTCTGCAGTTTTGAAGCCGCTACTGCCGAATTGAAACGAAGCCAGGCGCAACTCGCGCAGATGGTTATCGCCCAACTCGAGAAGCAAGACATACAGAATATCTCCGATCTCATTTACTCGCCGCCAGAAAAGGACTACTACAAGGCCGTCAAGGAGCGTCTGATATCTCTGTATGAAGAATCAAGCAGCACACAGACGAAGAAGTTGCTGTCGCAAGTCGAGTTAGGCGATCAAAAACCGAGCCAACTCCTACGGCGCATGCAGAATCTCAACCGAGAGAAGTTTCCTGAGAGCACAATACAGATGATGTGGCTGGACCATCTACCGCCCCACGTCCGCTCCGTGCTCACAGTCAGCGAGGCGTTCCAAATCAAGACCACGCTCGACGATCTGGCTCTCCTCGCCGACAGAATGATGGAGGTGTCGCACACGCCGTCAGCGCACATCGCCGCAATAGCGACGCCCGCGCCCACGACCGCGCCCGCCGTGCCCGCACCTCTACAACCGCCGCCGCCGCTCCCGCAACAACCAACATACCAACCGCATCCACCATTCGACCCGCAATATCTCATCACCGAAATAAGAAGATTATCATTGGAAATCGCCGAACTTCGATCGCGACCGCATGAAAATCCACGTCCATATGAAAATCAGCGAGATAGCCGATCACGCCGCCGTTTCCAATCACGCTCAAGAAACGCGTCGCAGAGCCGCAGCCGCAACAGTTCGCCCATGCCGTACTGTTACTACCACCACCGTTTCGGCATGGACGCAAAAAAATGCACGCCACCGTGCAGCTTCAAGCCCATCACCGCCCCGCAGCCGGAAAACTAAAATTAACGCTAGCTGCGGCGGACGCTGGCGTTTACGAAACCTCTCACCGCCTCTTCGTGACAGACAAGCAAACGAAGCTCACGTTCTTGGTAGACACGGGTGCAAATATCTCCGTACTACCGAGAACGAAAGGCACGCAAGAGCAACCACTACCGTTTCAACTGTACGCCGCAAACAACACCGTCATACCTACATACGGCGAGAAAACACTCGATCTCGATCTCAACCTCCGACGTTCATTCAAATGGAAATTCATCATCGCAGCCGTATCGAAACCTATCCTGGGAGCCGATTTTCTGAAGCACCACAACCTCATCGTGGACATCAAAAATCGCAGACTCATCGACGGCAAGACGCTACTCACAACAAACGCACAAATCTGTTCTGCGGACATACCTACCGTTCGTAGCATAGACGTGCAGCAATCATATCACAACATACTCGCCGATTTCCCCGGAATAACAAGAATAACATCCATGAAGCTTAGTCCAAAACACAACGTCGAACATTTCATCGAGACAACCGGTCCGCCCCTCCACTGCAGGCCACGCCCCATCGCTCCCCACCGCTACGAGCTTGTGAAGAAGGAGTTTTCGAACATGATGGCACAGGGCCTCTGCAGACCAAGTAAAAGTCCTTGGGCATCACCACTACACGTCGTACCTAAGAAAAATGGGGAAATACGCGTATGTGGAGATTACCGAAGGCTAAATGCAATCACCAAGCCCGACCGGTACCCTATACCGCGCATGCGCGACTTCACATACCAACTCGCCGGGAAGCAAATATTCTCAACTCTCGACCTAAACCGCGCATACCAACAGATACCTGTCAGCGAGCAAGATGTCGAGAAGACCGCCATCATCACGCCATTCGGTCTGTACGAGTTTCCTCGGATTTGCGCAGGACTCAAGAATGGAGGTCAAACGTTCCAGAGGTTCATCCACGAAGTTCTACGCGACCTCAACTACGTATTCCCATTCGTCGATGACATCCTCATAGCTTCGACCAACGAAGATGAGCACCAACTACACCTGCGAACCGTACTGCAACGACTTGAAGAATATGGCATCACCATCAACCCATCGAAATGCGTCTTCGGCCAGCCATCTGTCAAATTCCTCGGCTACCAAGTCTCACAACAAGGAATCCAACCACCCGAAGAAAAAGTCGAAGCAATTAACAACTTCCCGAAACCACAAACAGTCGAAGAGTTACGTCGTTTTCTCGGCATGCTAAATTTCTACCGAGAAAATATCAAGGACGCCGCAACAATTCAAGCACCACTACACGCATACCTACACAACGTCAAGAAGCGAGATAAAACAAAAATCGACTGGACCGCTGAAGCAAACCAAGCATTCGAGGCATGTAAAGTCAGCATCAAAAACGCAGCTTTACTCGCCCATCCTTCGCACCATGCGGCATTGGCGATCTTCAGCGATGCTAGCGACAAAACAGCAGGAGCCGCGCTTAATCAATTCGTCAACAACGCATGGCAACCACTCGGCTACTTCTCAAAGAAATTCACCGACGCACAGACACGCTACTCCACATTCGACCGCGAGTTGACAGCGATATACATGGCAACGAAGCATTTCCGCAAGATGTTCGAGGGAAGAGAAATTATTATCTACACCGATCATCGACCGCTCACGTTCGCATTCACCAAGACGAACACAAGCAACGAATTGCCACGTCGGACACGTCAACTGCTATACATATCCGAATTTACCACGGATATACGACACATCAGTGGATCGCTGAATGCAGCCGCCGACGCTCTATCACGCATAGAAACAATTTCCTGCCCATCACCAATCGACTATGAACAACTCGCCGAAGCACAAGAAAGAGACAGCAACATCATCGAAACACTCGCACAGCAAGACAATCTATCAATCAAAAAAATAACATTACCCGGATCAAACACAAAACTACACTGCGAAACATCAACAGATTGCCTACGTCCATACTTACCAGAAGAATATCGCCGTATCGCATTCAACTCCATTCACAACATAAGTCATCCTGGAGTCAAAACTACTCGCAAGCTAATCACGCAGCGATATTTTTGGCCAACGATGAACCGGCAAATCGCGGAGTGGGGGCGAGCGTGCTTACACTGCCAACGTGCGAAAATCGTTCGACACACATCGAGTCCGCTGTCCACTTTCCCGCCAACCGAACGCTTTCAGAACGTTCATTGTGACATCGTCGGACCACTAAGTACAGCAGCAAGTGGACACAAATACCTACTGACGATGATAGACAGAGCAACCCGATGGCCCGAAGCATTCCCGTTATGCGAAATAACAGCAGAAGACGTCGCCAAGACAGTATACGACGGATGGATTTCGCGTTTCGGATGTCCCGCTACAATCACTACGGATCAAGGAAGGCAATTCGAAAGTCGAGTATTTGCGTCCCTTTCACGCTTACTCGGCATCGAAAGAACCCGGACAACACCGTACCATCCGCAATCTAACGGTATCGTCGAACGCTGGCACAGAACACTCAAGGCCGCACTAAAAGCAAGACTACAAACAACAAGAAGTTGGATCGACGAAATACCTACAGTCTTACTGGGAGTTCGCACCGCGATGAGAAGCGACACAAACGTCAGCGCTGCCCAACTAACTTACGGCTGCAGTGTACGACTACCGGGCGAATTCCTAGAATCGACGCCGCGCGGCGACTCCGCCGCCGATTCCAACATGGACGCCGAATTCGTGGAACGATTGCGCGAAGTTATAAACAAATTGAGACCTATGCCGAACCAATCACATAGCAATACAAGACCTATCTTCGTACACCGTGACCTTCAAACATGCGACAACGTTTTTGTACGAGTCGACGCCGTAAAGAAGCCGCTACAAGCACCTTACGACGGACCGTATCGCGTGCTAAAACGAAATGAAAAGGTTTTCACGCTGCAACTACCTAACCGACAAGCCAACATATCAATAGACCGTCTAAAACCCGCCTACACTATCGTCGAGCAAGAGTTACAAGAACCTACATCAACGCAGACTACGCAGAGTTCCTGTAACAACGCTACCGCCAAACAGAATACATCTACATCAACGCAGTTTACACCGAGTTCCTGTAACAACACTACGACCGAGAAAAATACACCGACGCAGAATAATAACACCGTACAAGATACAACGACGCCGAGTGCCTGCAACAAACAGAAGAGCAAGAACGACAAAAGCAACCAATACTCAGACAAAAACAACCTGAAACAAAAAACAGAAAAGAACCTGAAACAACAAACAGAAACCAACTCAACACCTACCAACGAAAACCAAACAACCCGCCGTGGACGTACTATCCGCCTGCCGGTACGTTTTCACTAGGAGGGGAAGCATGTAGGTGATTGATTGACGTTGTCTCATAGAAACAGCGAGATTGACGCCTGAGCGTTTGCTCTGAAAAGAGCAGGTTGTATTGTCTCGGAAAAGACAGTTGTATAAATATATCTTCAGTCAGCATCATCTTCTCTCTTCGATCTTCAAGTTTCGAGTCTTCGAGCTGAAGTACAGGAGACACGCTGGGACGACTGAACACGACGAGCGCCGGCGACGAAAAGGTGGCGCGCTTTTGCTCGCATTAATTTATAGGCGCGCGATCGCGCGCACACAACCTCAGAGTGTTACGTAACCGCATCAGTTTACGACACATATACACTCTCTCCATCAAAGCGCCATTTTGTATCCCCACCAAGTAGCATCATGCTGGGTGCTACCTACTCTAATTCTATTGTAAATATTGTATATAAAATAAACCAAATTTTTGTAAATAAATTATCTCAAATCTGACATCACAACGGAGTTTTCTCTACTACCAACTCTCTTCCCTAAACATCCACTTAGCTTTAGTAATTTTACTTCATTTAATGGATATGAATCAACATAATCCATGGAATGCAAATTATTGTCCTATGACGCGGATGTTATACCTACTACAGTACAATCAGCAGCAAAGATAGCTAATGCGGCTATTACACTGTCCTAAATAAAACACTGACGAGAGGGATGCAGCAATACGAAGAAATGAGACAGAGTTATCTCTTTACATGTCACATATTGCTGCATCCGTCTCGTCAGTGACAGATGCAGCAATATGCGAGACATTTATAGAGATAACTCCGTCTCACTCCTTCGTATTGCTGCATCCCTCTGACCTGTACAGTGTGTACATACAACCCTTATTCTATGGATAACAGAGCACCCGGCAAGCATAGCAACTTCTGCTGCTGACTGTATGTCAAAGCCGCAAGAACTAATTTTCTATAGTTAATTTGTTAACAGGATAATAAATTGAGTAGGTAGTAATAATTTCAAGAACATGGAGTAACGAATTGAAAAATAAATATGGCAATATTCGCAATCCATTAGTTAAATTATGGAAAATTATTATTTTGACAATGACACTTTTTCGGTGTAGGTACTTTCACTCTCTCTTCCTAGTAGGTACAAAAGTGAGGTACTTTACTTTTACTCTTCGGTTGATCCAATAATTCTAAACTTACATAGGTATTTATAGATTAAGTTGAATTAAAACACCTAATACCATGTTTATTCGCTCAAAAACTTCTGAGTAAATACATATCGATACCTCAGTTCACAGTCACACTCATATTAATTAAAATTATTTTGCCAATGAAATTTAACCACATAGAACACTAACGTCCCAATTGCAACTTTTTCCGAAAACTTAGTACGATTGTGCTCTATAAGGTATCGATATTTACACTGCACTACACTTGAAAGTGGAGCATAGATTAAAATGCAAATTTTTGCCATAGCGACGGAGTCGACGAGGGCATCCGGTGGCTCGTGGACTGCATCAAGCGGAACAGCGACCAGCGCCCGGCGCGGAACCACGACGAGAACTTATGAAATCATTACGACACCTTATCCATAATAAATAATATATCACCGTTCGCCAGCAGTGAATAATAACGAGTTTTCCTATTAAGATAATGATGCGAAGCGAACCATTGTTTTGTACATACATATTGACATTGTAAGAATAAAAGTTAAACTGTACGGTGTCTGTATTGCTGTCCTCTTTTAGTGATAAGTGTACCTTTGATAAGAGATAGTGTAATTACTAGATATTTGTGGGGTATCTACTACTTGCACCTGATAAAACACTGTGATAACAGTACAGTTTGCACTGTTGTGAGATTGTGTAGTGTTTGTGAAATGTTGATATTTTAGTGATTTGTCCAATTTGTGCCCAACAAATTTAAATAAACATGGCCTATCCGATGTATGAAGTCGACTGGAGTGTGCTGCCGCCCGAACAAAACAGAAGGTGCGTTCTTATTTATATTAGCGGCTAATAAATATAAGTAAATAAAAAATGAATTTTTTTGAAAGAAAGGCAGACTATACAAAAATATTTCAGTACGGATGAAAAAGAGACGGAAAAAGGTTTCTGATTTCTGAAAAGTTTTCCTTTTCCACGTTGCGATTACTTTTCCTTTATCCAATCAAATCAAAAACAAAATATCTCTTAATAATCCCAAGCGATGTAAGATTGAGTTTTAAGCCATTGTAAAATTTAATATAATTATTTGAAAATGTTAGAACACCGAATTTGTATTTGCTAATTATACAAAGAAACTAATTTGATTATCAAATCGAGGAACGTCATGCGACGAGTCACGGCGGCCATGTTGAATTTTGTACAACGCATAGGGAAATGTCAGCTGGCGATTGCCGTATTAATTTCTGACTTATTTGTGAAACTGTGATAAACAATTTGGCGGAAAATATACGATAAATATAACATTGTTTACGCCAAAAATATAACCCATGTAGTCACTATGGGATCGGTTTAAAGAAAAGTGAAATTATGACAGAAGTGTATCGAAGGTGGCATGCGATTTCTCTCTTAAATTTATATAGTTTGTGACGGATAAAATGCATTTATGCTTGACTTTTTACTCGTAAATTACTTCTTAGTTTCCTTTGTTTTGATATAAGAGTGCTCAAGTGATAATTCCGCAGTTAAGTGTTTATAGTCTAAATCCTAAACAAGTTGCAGTCATCAAGAATAAGTTTCCCATATTTTGTGATCCCTGAAGAAAATCTGAGTGATACGGATAACTTTTACAAGTGTACACGATGAACGGCTCCGAATCCGGGTAATTTTTATTTTATGGTTAAATTATTGTATTGTACTACTAATATATAATATATATAATGGATTGACCATTTAAATTAATGAAACTAGATTGACTATTTTAACTTTAGTCCTTTTCGTCCAAACACAATCAATTATTAGTAATGAATGCCTACTGTTCTAAACAATACAATCAACAACATTACATTCCTATGCCTAACTTTAAGTAACAAACTACTGCCTAACTTTATTAAATTAACTACTTTTATTTACTTTGTCAACAGTCTGTCTATTAATAATGGATTATACAACAAATTTCCCACTTTCATGCATAATGGGGAATAAATACATAAAAAGTTGACCATAACAAAAACTGGGCAATAAGTGGAAAATAAACTAATATGCGTAGAATCAGTGCTGAATTATATGTGGATCTACCTTTGCCATATGCCTATATCCAAGTAATCACCCATGATTGTAGTTAATAGCATGAAATGGGAGAACTACTGTTCAACGAAATCTAATAACATACAGGTTTTAGGCTTTCCATATGAAATATCTGATTCCCAGCAATATCTGAAAAATTTGTTGGTTATAGAACAAAAAAACTATTAGAGTGCTGGGTTCCTTTCCTAGTTTACTACTACCCTATAATTGCATAGATAGCTCGGACAGAAACATTTCTTCTACTTCTGACTTTTATAACTGCCCAACCTGGGTTGGAACGAAATAGATTTGTTCCTCAGTACCAATTGCACATCAGACTAAAATTGATCATTGCCAGCTTCAATGTTATTAAAACTTCCATGAGACGTTTCTAATAATATAAAAACCTAATGTAAATTTTTACAGAAACAGCCCCACATGTTTCGAACTTGTATAGAGCTTTCAAATCATGAGGGACAGCTAAGCATGAAACCTAAACCTCCAATCAGAGCCATGCGTTGTTCTAGACCAGTAATTTGCTAACTCTAAGCTGCGTGTTGATGCGATACTGTGTTATGGGGCTGTACAGTTAGCTGTATCTGATGAAGAGCTGCATCATCATCATTCCGTTGCCCTTATCCCATTTATTTGGGGTCAGCACAGCATGATTTCTTTCTCCATACTTTCCTATCATCTTGTCAAACAAATAGAGAGCTCCATAGAAGTTCCAAACATGTCGGATCATGAAAGAATATTTTTACCAGTTTTAAATCATTTATAATAATTCCACAGCATTGGTAGGTGCCTGATGTAAGAATAGTATCTCATAATCTCTAATAAAGGCAGTAGGTCATTGATCCTAATTGACTGCAATGCCTTTTGTCAGCTATCAATAAGAGCAATTTAATTGGTAAGGTCAATATATTGCAATTTTCTCAGTCATCCAAGTCAGAGATGTTTTGGTATCTGATTCGTTGAATATAACAAACAGAGAAGACAGAATGTAAGATCTTTTTGCATTATAGAATTCAATTGAAGTAACAAATAAAGTTACATGGTATACCAAGCTGAGTAGTTTTTCATTCATAAAAACTTATTTCTAATAAAAAATAATTAATCTTGTTTCAACATTTGGTCACAAGCCTCTGAAAGGCTAATCACAAACTGCTTCTCTATAGGAAAGAACCTATGATAGAGGTTTCATCCATTGAATTCATAAATAAAAATACTATAGCAATAAAAGTATATCAAAGCAGTGAAGTAATCAAGCATAGCTATCTAAGGTTGTGTTAATTACACCATTTATAAATTAAGAATGGCTGCAGAGATTTTTATGAACATTCAGTTGTTGGATTTGTCATTGCCCCAATATCACAATAACAAATTCAAAATATAATAGGAAATATGTAGTATATGTAGTAAGAAAATTTGTTTTATCATTTATTTTTTGTGCTATTCTCATGAAATAACTGACGAGACAGATTAGATTTTTGTTGATGCTAAGGCAGAAGAGTTATCACAGTGAAGGGGTTTATTGGTTGTTTGTAAAATTAACTTCAATATTAATCACCATTTTTTTTCTTTACCAGGTTTAACCCGGCTTTCAATATAGCAACCATAAAACAAGTGGTAAATGAGGCCATTGAAAGAGGTGAGTAGTTTTTGTTGTTTACATAATTGATTAATAAACAAATTCATTTAAAGCAAAAAAAGCACAGAGATTCATGACGTTAGTTCATAACCTAGCTCTGCTGAATCTGACAATTCTTTAAACTTTTTTTCTTAATATTTGTATGAATCTTTTTTATCGATTCATATTTTTTATGTGGTAATACCACATTTTTATTTTTATAAATAAAAATGTGGCATTCAATTTTTCTTTCTTAATTTAACTTTGTGTCATTATTTCTAAAAAAAATTTTTCTTAAGTATAGCCTGACAAGATGCGGTTTAACCCTTGAATAGTGGCACTACAAACAGCTTTCATATGGCAATAATGTGGTATTATCATGTATATATGCATTTTAAAATGTCAGTATGTTAACAACCAATTTAAAATCTTTTTTTTTTAATGCAGTTTGATAATCGTTGTTCTCTGAAATGGATCGTATTGAAAATAACTTTTTTTGCATCACTGTGAAAGTGGCTTTATTATGCGATAGTTATTTCAATTTTGTGGAATATTTAGCCTCATTTCCTCTTTTACATCAGTGACATTCAATGATTTTCAACGTCAGTTACCAAAAAACACTTCTTGCCAGTAAAATAATTCAATAACACTAAAAATCCGCAATTTGTCGTGGGCCGTAAAGCAACTTGTCGGGCTTTAATAAGTAACAAAACAAATAACGGAGACTAGACAAAATTGGTTACTAAAGGTTGAACACGCCAAAACTTGGGCACACTAAAATTAATATCACAGAAAAGATTTAATAAATAATCATGAGACGTTTACTTTAAATATAAGTAAATTTAATGTATTTTAAATGACAATAACGTTTAGTCAAGATTTCTTGACGAGTAAGCCATCGATCGTACTTTTCCTCGAACACGCCTCATAAGAGACTGCACCTTCACGTCGGGATACCTCTTGGTAGCCCAAGTCCACATTTTTTTCAGCTCAGCCACGGATTTCACCTCTCCGCCTCTCTTTTTAAGAATTCCTTTCATTATGCTCCAATACTCCTCGATGGGCCGGAGTTCTGGACAGTTTGGCGGATTGCTGACTTTCGGTACCACTGCCACCCGTTTGCTTTGTACCACTCCTTCACGGGTCCAGCGTAATGGCAACTGGCCAGATCTGGCCAAAACAACGGTTGAGAGTCGTGCTTCTTTATAAATGGCAGTAGCCGCTTTTGTAAGCACTCTTTTTGATAGATAGTGCCATTTATTGTTCCGGTAGTTATAAACGAACTGCTTCTTTTCCCGCAACTACAAATTGCCTGCCATAGAAGGTATTTTTTTGGAAACTTTGATCGTTTTTTTGTTTTACAATCCTCAGGAGCGTCTGTGCGGTTTTTGCTGGTGTAAAACTCTTGTCCAGGAATTTGTTTAAAATCCGCTTTAATGTAAGTTTCGTCGTCCATCACAACGCAGTCAAAGGGTCTGGCCGGAATGCTATAGTAAAATCGCCCCTGGCTGATTATGGAATATTGTTATGCACGATTATTCGTTTTATTATAAGATATATTTTTGCTGAATATTATCCCTTAAATACTAACGGTTAGTGAAAAATTAAAAAAAAATTAAAATCTTTTTTAATTTTTTTTTAGCCATACTACTTTACCAATTTATTTGGTTTTTGGTTATTTTATACATATATTTAAGATACATCTACACAAAATAAATAAATGCCCTAGGTGGTTTTGAAGCACATAATTTTGACTGTGTAAGTTTTTATATATTTTTTTTTTATTTTTGGAAGTTAGCGACACCTACCATATTTTGATATAAAATACGCAATTTTATGTTCTATTACATATATTTTTTTGAAGAAAATTGGTTTGGATCTACATAGTGGAAATAAGTTTTTTTTTGTATCAAAGGGTGAAAATAAAGAAGAACACCCTGAACTGCAACCACCGTAAATAATGAAAATTGTCAATGCTACGCAAAATAGACACTTTTATTTTTGAAAACAACCAATACTACAGCCGTATTTTTTTTTATTCATTTCCATTGGTTGGGAATCGAACCAGTCAAATATGATGAGAAAATCATGAAGTAATGTATGGTACATCATATGCCTTGGCTGTTGATAGGTACCTACACTGGCATTTTTTTAATATTATACTAGGTGTCCGCTTAAACTGATCGTAAACAAAGAAGAAATAAAATAATCGTTCTTGCAGTTGTGACAACTGACTTTTCTTACGATTATAAATCTAAACCTGCGTCACATAATTCTCTTTGAAACTCTGTGAAAACTGAAAACTACTTTCAGTAGTTCTTGCTAGCTTATAGAGGGCTCATACACCATACCTACATGAATAATAAACATGTTCTTGGAGTTTTAAGCTGTACTACCGTGTAAACAAATAAAAGTTAACAACGAAAAAATGTAAACATGACTTTATTTATTCATTAACAAATACTTAGAATGCTTTTATTACCAAACACAACCTAATCGTTATCGCTGTCACTTTCGATGGCAATATTGAAACCTTCGTTTTTTAGGGTTCCGTACCCAAAGGGTAAAAACGGGACCCTATTACTGAGACTTCGCTGTCCGTCCGTCCGTCCGTCCGTCCGTCCGTCCGTCCGTCCGTCCGTCTGTCACCAGGCTATATCTCAACAATGGTGATAGCTAGACAGTTGAAATTTTCACAGGATGATGTATTTCTATTGCCGCTATAACAACAAATACTAAAAATAAAATAAAATAAATATTTAAGGGGGGCTCCCATACAACAAACTTGTTATAGATTATATATATATGTATAGGTACGGAACCCTTCATGCGCGAGTCGGGCTCGCACTTGCCCAATTTTTAAATAAAGAGCTCAGTTTGAGATTAGGACGCGGGATTTTTGATAAATATCGGTCATATGGCAAAAATTATACATAGCTGCGATGTGACAAGCAACAGCCTACCGTCCTTAATCCATTAGCACATTCACAGCAATAGTTTTCAATTGCATCTTTTGTCGGGATTATACATTACAAAACATTTGTATTACTTTTTTATATGACGCGATTGTATACATATTTGTTTGGTCTTTTACATATGACATATTTATGTTACCTGTTTCATCCAAAATCTCAGCTAAATATGAAATGGCTTAGCCGTACTGATAAGTGCATGAGCCCTCTATAAGCTAGCTGTTCGCCTAAAATGAAAGAACTACTAAAAGTAGTTTTCAGATTTCACAGAGTTTCAAAGAGAATTTGAACTTGATTAGAATTAGATTTTTTGACGACGCGGTTGGCTCAGTTTGTAAGCACTTGCCTACTGAGCCCGCGGTCCTGGGTTCGAATCCCGGCCAAATCAAATATTTGTGTGATGAACTATTTGTGCCTGGGTCATGGATGTTATCTATACAGCGTGTATATTTGATATAGCCGCAAATTGAAGCCAGACGGAGATTTTAGTGCTATAATCTGATATTTATAACAATTATTAATTTAGCGTTAACTGCTATAGCGTAGCTACTAGGGAAGCAATATTGGCCCTTAGATTAATAGCAGATCGAAGATTAGAACTAAACCTAGACACACACATTACATTTATTGATTTGGAAAAGGCTTTTGATAGAGTGGACTGGAAGATGATAATGGAAATCCTGAGTGCAGCTGGAGTAGATTATAGGGATAGGAAGATCATATACGAACTTTATAGAAACCAGGAGACTGTCATTGAAGTAGGAGATGAAAAAGGAAAAGCCAAGATTAGACGAGGAGTAAGACAGGGGTGTCCACTCTCACCACTTATTTTTAATTTGTTTATAGAGCAAGCCATTAGAAAAGTAGATTCCGATTTAGGGGGAGTTAAAATTAACGGGTGTAATATACAATTCATTAGATTTGCAGACGACATAGCAGCGTTAGCTGAAAACAGTAACCAGTTACAGGAATTAGTTAGTCAAATGGATATCATCTTCAATGAATTTGGACTTAAAATAAATAGTAGTAAAACCAAAACCATGACTATATCGAAACACACGCCAGCACAATTATCAATTAAACTTCAAGGTAATACAATAGAACAGGTCACTAGATTTAAATATTTGGGTAGTTTGATAACAAGTGACTCCAGATGCACCGACGATATTATACAGAGGATTGCAATGGCCAAAAAAGCCTTTAACAGCAAGAAACATCTGCTTAAAGGAAAGATTTGGGTGAATTTCAACAAGCTCGAAATTTACCTAATTTTGGTGGTTTTTTTTATTTTTGATGTTAGAGTCAAAATTATATATCAATAATACGAATAAAGTCATAACCAATATTGTGTAGTAATGGCCCTTTGTTATACATAATAGTTTTAAAGATATTATGATTTTAGTAATTTGACTGCCACCAAAATTGCTTGTGTCCACAAAAATTAGATATTTTGGCCACCAAAATTGTACATCTACACCAAAATTAGTTACTTGTGCTAAAAATTAATATTTGTCAATGGAATTGCCTGCTGGAAATGAAAAGAAAGTAAATGTTTCATTAATAATTTTAATTATACCAAAATATCTATGAAAATACAATCACTAACTCGTTTGTAACAACAATATATTTTTTTCTTTTCGAGGACTTTTTCTACAAAACAGTCAATGTAATAAATATTACGTAATATCTATATAAATACATATAAAATAAATATAATATTATTATAACAAAAACAGCAACCTAATAAAATAATCATACGTTCGACAGCCACAATTTCTTTAACTTCCCCTTGAGCGATGCTACGGACTGCGTCTGCCTAAGGGCAGGAGACAATTTATTCCATAATTTCACGGCGCGCACAGCAAAAGACACATCGTAAACATGAGATCTATGCAGTGGGATAGATAGAGCCAGATTCGCACTTGACCGCAGGCGATCGCCACTACCATCCGCCATGTAAAAGAACTTCTCTACAAGGTAAGGAGGAGAAGAAGGAATGAAAAGGACATTATACAAAATACAAAGAACATGTAAGTCTCTGCGCTGACGGATCGGAAGCCATTTAACTTGAGCGCAGTATTGAGACACATGATTAAACTTGCGGAGACCAAAGCGAAAGAGAGAGGGTAAGCATGATCTTCGTATGAAGAGGAAGGAAATTCTGCAGACACCTCAATGAATGAAGGGACGCGAAAAGTTTCCTACTGATCTCAGAAATATGAGGTGCCCATGACAAAGATTGATCCATGGTAATGCCAAATTTTTTTACAGTAGAAGAGAAAGGTACAGGCATACTATCAAAGAAAATAACTGGCTTATCTTTCCTTCTTTCTTTATCTGAAAGCTTGGTCCTTATCCATCTTGATCTGAAAGCTTGGAAATAAAATATTGGCTTCCAACAACAATAGCCTGCGACTTCTTGGCATTCTTCATCAAACCAAAGAATCAAGCCCAAGCACTGATTGATTCCAGGTCTGAATTGATTTGCGAAACCAAGGAGCCAAACTCATCAATGCTGGCCGCCGCATAAAGCTGCAAATCGTCTGCATAGAGATGGAACGAGGAGGAGAGTGACTTGGTGATTCCGTTAATGAAGACAGAAAAGAGTAATGGAGAGAGTATGCCCCCTTGACGGACACCAGCAGACAGTTCACACCAGCTAGAAAATCGGTCATTAACTCGAACCCGCTGTTGCCCCCCAAAGAGGTAATCATAAGACGAATGTCGTCGGTGATCTTAAGATCACCGAAGCGGTGGTTGTGCTAAAGAATTGAACAAATCTATTTAGATGTGATGAGAGACGTGGATTTACAAAGAATCCAATGATTTTGGGTAAGACAAGAAGAATGGACATAGGACAATACTGCGACAAGTACGACGGATTAGGGGTTTTAGGGAGAGGAATCACAAATGGGCGCATTTCCAAATTGTAGGAAACGTGCCAGAGGAGAAAGTAAATATAGTAATATAGGAAAGGATAGGAGCTATAGAATCCGCCACCAGCATAAGCATATCTAATCTAAGATTACCCTCACCGACAGCTTGTAATATTAGATGTATTGTGTTTATACTTGACTTCAAATAACTACACCGAGTCAAAAGTGTTGGAAATGCGATTACAAATGTGTAATTATATACAGAATTCAATTATATACAATTCTGGTGGCATCAAGCAATTTTGGTGACTTTCAAATTGCCACCAAAACCACCAAAATTGATCCACCAAAATAAGAAACAGTGATTAAAAAAATATTTAAAAAATATCCGTATTATTTACTTCCAATTTAACTTTATATTAAAAAAAGGAAACCTTTAACACGTCTTACACACAATTCACACACAGTCAGTTATTGCTAAGTCACTAGAAACATATACCACAAAAATTGTGTCAAAAAGTATTTTGAACACACCAAAATTAGATACTTACGTGCTGAGTGGACAGATCCAGCAAGGTACGACATGTGTGTCATCGCTCAATGCCGGAGCGGAACTAAACGAACAGGTTAACACACGGATGTTGGTCTTGTTGCGTTTCGTTATACCATAAACACATTTTCAATATTTACCACCAAAATTATCAATTTCACCCGGACAACTATTAGTGCTCAATTTTGAGTATCTATTTATGTATTAATCTTTATTTATATATCCTTATAAGATACTTAAACTAATAAAGATTATAAATAAATGCCATTTTCGTTTAAAACATTGATGTTATGGGTCTATCAGAGACATTTATGAGGAACAACGAATACTGGACGCCGCACCAAAATTATCATTTTACCGCAAAAAAAATAATTATTAATCATAAATGACTTTTACAATACTTTGCGATTTGGCTTAAGATAATAATTAGTGTCTTCTTTTCAGAAAAAAATTTAAAATTTGAAAACATTTGTTTCACACTATAATTATCAATTCCGCCGCAATTTTTTTTCGCTGAGATAATCACCCATTTCTAAAAAAGCTAAAAAACAGTTAATTAAGGTGTACATTTGGAGTATAGCTTTATATGGTGGTGAGACATGGACACTGACACAAAGGGATAGAGAAAAGCTGGAAGCGTTTGAGATGTGGTGTTGGAGGCGAATGGAAAGTATTAGCTGGACGGAAAAGAAAACCAATGAAGAGGTTTTGAGTATGGTAAAGGAAGGCCGTTGCTTACTGAAAACCATCCAAAATAGAAGAGGACGGATGATTGGACACCTGATGCGACATGATGCTTTCTTTGTGAACATACTGGAAGGCAAAGTGGACGGGAAAAGAGGCAGAGGAAGACCAAGAATTACGTTTTTTAGTCAAGTGAAAGAGAAAGTGGGCACTATGTCGTATCAGGAGACCAAAACACTATCAAGAGATAGGGAAGAGTGGCGATTACTCCACCGACAAGAGCGAAGCTCTTAAATTATGAATGAATGATGAATGCTATAGCGTAATTAATTTTTGAAAATTTTCTGAGCAGCAATGTATGGCGTAGTTATTACTAGTGACAGTTGTCATATCACGATGTTAAGTGTCAACAAACAACAACAAACAAATACATTGCGTGCTGAATTATTTTATATGGAAAAAAAAAGTTAGATTTTTTTAAATAATTTACGGTGCAATATATTAATAAATGCCTATACTAACACCCCGTAAAGTTTGCGGTAATATCAAATATACACGCTGTATATGTATGTATTTATATATTATGTATATCGTCGTCTAGTACCCATAGTACAAGCTTTGCTTAGTTTGAGACTAGGTCGATATGTGTAAGATTGTCCCTTAATATTTATTTAATTATGTGATGCAGGTTTAGTTTATAATCGTAAGAAAAGTCTGTTGTCACAACTTTGCAAGAACGATTATTTTATTTCTACTTTGTTTACGATCAGTTCAAGCAGACACCTAGTATAATATTAAAAAAATGGCAGTGTAGGTACCTATCAACAGCCAAGGCATATGATGTATCATACATTACTTCATGATTAATTTTCTCATCATATTTGACTGGTTCGATTCCCAACCAATGGAAATGAATAAAAAAAATACGGCTGTAGTATTGGTTGTTTTCAAAAATAAAAGTGTCTATTTTGCGTAGCATTGACAATTTTCATTATTTACGGTGGTTGCAGTTCAGGGGTGTTCTTCTTTATTTTCACCCTTTGATACAAAAAAAACTTATTTCCACTATGTAGATCCAAACAAATTTTTTTCATAAAAATATATGTAATAGAACATAAAATTGCGTATTTTATATCAAAATATGGTAGGTGTCGCTAACTTCCAAATATAAAAAAAGAATATATATAAAAACTTACACAGTCAAAATTATGTGCTTCAAAACCACCTAGGGCATTTATTTTTTTTGTGTAGATGTATCTTAAATATATGCGTAAAATATCCAAAAACCAAATGAATTGGTAAAGTAGTATGGCTAAAAAAAATTAAAAAAGATTTTTAATTTTTTTTTAATTTTTCACTAACCGTAAGTTTTTAAGGGATAATATTCAGCAAAAATATATCTTATAATAAAACGAATAATCGTGCATAACAATATTCCATAATCAGCCAGGGGCGATTTTACTATAGCATTCCGGCCAGACCCTTTCGTTAAATATTTTTCATAGAGTGTTCTTGATCGTGTTTTTGCAGATAAATTCTGTCTCGCAATCCGATCTGGTGCCGCCTGTGCTTTAAAATTTCTTAAACCTGCTCTACGTTTCACTTTTTGTACATATGATTGGGACATGTTCACTTTTTTTGCCACATCGCGAGATGATAACTTACAATTTGATAACTTACAACTTAAATCTTTAAGATGCGTTCCTCCTTTTTTTTATACTTTACGCCCTGCAGCCCACCACTTCCTGGCTTTCTTTCTATAGTTAAGCGTTCCCGGAACCTCTTCAATACGGAACAAACAGTGGATTGTGGTCATTTTAACCTTTTTGCCACATTCCTGTAATAGCTGAGCGTTGGATTTTGTGTGTGTTCGAGCAAAATTTGTTCGCGTAGTTGGAGTTGCCGGTTCGACATCTTGATAAATATACACTTTTCATAAAAACAACTGTCATTGTTATATAGTTTACTTTTTTACGATTAAAATGGCATCAAAAAAGTATACATATCTTTAATTTTAACGTAGCAGTAAATACTTTTACATGCCCAAGTTTTGGCGTGTTCAACCATTTGCACATACAAGTTTGGTAGTGTTTAGTAAGTTTACAAATGACACCCTTGTCTTGTTGTAGTTAACTAAAGCACGTCATACACGAAACTGTAATATATGTTTGTTAATATACCATAGTAAGCTATCTTACGATATATATTTTGCGGCATATGACGTCGTCGTGCCTGGGGGACAGCTTTCCGTCGACGTGGTTTGCCGTCTTTGGCAGTTAAAAGTTCAATATATATTATAGCTCCGTGTGTGACAGACTTAAGAATGACCCATAAGCATAAGTATTAAATCATTTTGTTGCGTTAAGATTGAATTTTTCCTTTATTGACTTCTTCCATTTCCTGTTCACATGCTTGTTGCTACTTAGTTTATACAGCTTGGGTCGGTTAACTTAACCCCCATAGTATCTGAGGACAAAGTGCTCAAAAATATCTTATATATTTTCCACTGTTTGGAACTATGTTCTACGTAACCTTAAAATTGACCTATTTTATACATAAGTACCATTTCAAGTGAGTCTGATAATATAAAAAAGAAAACAAAAACTATTTTAGAGCATTTTATCCGTAGCCTATTAGGTACCCATAATCATATAACTAAATCTAAGCAAATTGGAAAAAATCTAATACCCAAGTAACTGCTTACTTTTTTACAACCCTTCTTCGAAACTTACAATTCCTGCAACAACTTCTCATTGATTGAGATGGGTTTTAACTTGAACGAAGTGTACTTACTTCATTTATAACTAACAACAATACAAAGGCGTTGGTTGAGATACTCGAAACTCCGGTCGTTACGAGACCGCAACCGTAGAAAATGTAATAAGAAAATTACACTAAGTTAAATTTTTGTTTTGATTGTAAGTAATATCCGGTCTAGCGTCCCTATAATTAAATACGACATGAAACCTTAATAAAGGACCTCGACCATGGCCTATAAATCAACTAGGGCATGTAAAACAATAGCCCAGTGACGTCATCACTCTGAAACAACTTTGAATGTCGTTATCAAAGGCTGGATCACTGTATACTTAACCAACTTAGCCTTACCGTTGTCCAAATTTGGAAGTACCACAACCGCCTACAAATTTAGTGATAGTGAGATGCCGTGGTTGCAGCAATTAAGTTTGTAGCCGTGTGTAGGTACTCAGGGTAGTCGATCCGCATTCGCCCACGCTTGCCCTTTTTGTGAGGGCCTCTAGGGAATAACGTTAGTCTAGTGCCTGCGACCGAAATGATGTCGTTCTAGATAAGCGGACGATACCGTATAGTTTACGGAATTGGTTGAAATTTTATGAAATAAACAGCTTTTCCATTATTTTAAGGTACCGTACCTCAAAAGGAAAACACGGAACCCTTATAAGATCACTTTGTTGTCCGTCTGTTCGTCCTTCTGTCAAGACCCTTAATCTCTTAACACGCGAACGCGAGGTATCGAGTTGAAATTAAAGCCATATATTCTAGTCTGTAATATCTAGAAGCTGTGAAAAAATCAAACTTCTAAGTTAACGCATAAAAAAAGATACGGCCGTTTATGTGGCAAAAAGGTATATGTCGACAATCTCAAGGGGAAACAAAATTTATAGGGTATTTTCTGTTGACCTAGAACTATGAAACTGGGCAAGTAATACCGTGTTATACTGCAAAAATAGGGATAAATCTGAAAACTATACATTTCTAATGGAATAATCTTTATTCCAATTCCGGTTTCCAACACCAGTTCTCGATGCTCTTAATAAACTAAAACTCAGCACTGTAATAGGTTCAAATCATACTCTGATGCGATTTGTCCATACCATACCGTATCGTATCGAAATTCGCCATGGTTCCTTTAGCTATTCTTGAGTGATTTCAGTTAACAGTCACTGTTATTTGCTATCGATGAATCCCAACAAGTACCTAAACAATTCATTCTCTGTTGTTTCTTAGACATAATTACAATCGTAGAGTGTAAAATCACTTGCCGGTAAGTACTAGACGATATACTACGAATCCTCTTTGTTGCACATCTCAAATATCCAGGGATACAAAACATGAGAATATACAGTTAAATAATAAACAGTGGTAAACAGCAGGCAGCCTTATCGCTAAATAACTGGAAGACCGGGCAATTTTAGGCAGGGAAGTAGATCAGCAAGTTTGAATTGACGAAAACCCATACTGCTAATTTCGCCTCCAATTTCATTAATAGTGAATTTCAAGTAAGTCTACTGTGTTCTATAATTAATTACATGTGTGTATCGTTATCTTGTATCCTACAATATTTTCTTTTATGAAAGGGACCTTTCATACCTAACCGATAACGATTTGGCGCTATTGTCGTCATAATATTGAATGTTATAAGAAAATATATCGCACCATATTATAGTTTTATTATAACAACGACCTATTGTGTTCGTTTCTGACTAACTCGCGTACCTAGTGGCCGTCAGCTAGAATGATTAACAGGGCCACTGAGGAATCTTGTCACAACAGGAGCTTGGAATTTGCATAACTATTTTGTCATTTTTCGTGGTCTCTTGTTATTGGGGCTTCACACTATGCGCGAAGTTGACCAAAGTTGGGCGAATATGATAGTACGAAGTGGCAGCTCGCAGCAGAAATCCATACTTCGGCCAACTTCGCCTCGGCCAACTTCGGTAAACTTAGCGAGTTGTGTGGAACGGCTATTATGAGTAGGTACCTACATGATAAGGTTCTATGGGGGCTTGCCTCTATAATTTTGTTTATTATTAAGAAGCTTATCTATAGTAGAAACGTATAAAATGTATCAAAATGTAAGTGCGCTATAATGTAGTATCACGGAAGCAGGAAAACTATAACTTTGTTCGAACCATGTTAAAGTGTCTATTATATTTCTTGTAATTAACGATTTATGTATACATATTATTACGACGAAAGGAAACTGAATCGTGTTCAAAAACTGCTTATTTAATTACCTCGACGTTTCAGTCCCTTCCAGACCATTATTATATAATTATTATTTATTTACTATAGTCAAGCACGACGAAGAGATAATTAAATAATAGGTATCATATTTCCTTGGATGCCCTTTCTTCCCTTAATTTCGTCTGTTAGTTTGCCTTTTGAACGCATAACAGCTAATCGTTTTCCGTAAAGTAGCTCTATTAATTTGTCAGATGACTAGCAAAATAGGTGTGAGTGTCAAAATACTGTTTGAATTCTAGCCTTCTAGGTAACATGCTTATGTAAATAATATATAATGGAATCGTATGTTTCGACGTTAGGCCCTCCCTCAGCATACTGCAAATTTATACTTCTTTCGACAAAGTAAAAATATGTTTTGAGATGCAAAATATATTTTTGCTTAAGGTGGTTGCAGAGGAAACAAAACTAGACATTCCACGCTAGATGGCGCTGGGAAGCAAGATTTGTAGTTTTTGTGTATTATTTCGTATGTTACTTTAGTTTGAAGTAAAATTTGTATAGTGGCGAGTCCGCGTATTAGTCTTTTATTCATGTAGTATTAGTAGCACGTCATAAATTGTTTTATTCTCCCATGTGTTGGCAATTTGTGAAAAATCAGCAAGTACTCACACTAATAGACACTAATTGTGAGTGTGTGCGGGTGATTCATTCATTAAAGGGTCGCGTATCATCTGTCAGTTTGATAGTAAGCGCTGAATAAATAAGCAGGCATGATATTTGATTTTGATGATGAAGTAAAGATGCACCTCTAGCACAACTGTGACACGCAACTCTTTCTCGCGCGAAAAATATTTCCTATCTCTTTCTTTGCGGTACTGTAGGAGACTGACGGGCGATGCTATGTCGCGTGACAAGAATCGTGAAGCCTAGTTGTATTAGACGGGCTGGACTGTCAAAATAAATAATACGAAGAAATTACAAATCTTTGGCAGTTCTACATTTTTTAAGTATGTGGTGAAATTAAATGAGTATTTTTGTTGGGTTTCTGTTCTGATATATTGTGATTCTGATTTGTGATGTTATTGAGTTTGTCCTAAGTTTTTCTGGATGATAGATTGGGTTACAGCAAAAAGGCCCCAATTTTAAGACACATATTTTGTTGAAAAATATTTTTCTCATGTTTGTTACTTTTTGATTAGAACTAAAGAATACATTAAAATAAGTATCTTTTATAAATTACAATTGTTTGATTAACTTGCCCGTTTAAGAACTAGAGTGGTCCTAAGTTGCCATAGAATTACTACGTAGCCTGGGACTACTTGTACTATCATCCATTCTGTGCTGGGACTTAGAAATTTACGATGAAAAAAAAACACAAGTATACCTCTGTTTTTTATTACTTAATGACAAGATCGGGCCCTTTTTCTATACTCTGACCTGATATACAAAAACCCGACATCAAGTATAGTAGGTACTGATTAGAGTTGGGATTTTCGTGATTCTAAATCGTGGTTCCACGGAGTCTCTAATTGTAAAAATGTTCAGTCTAAAAATATATAACTACTAGAACTACTACTAACTGAGCGCAGCACCAGTTGTTTGCGCCACGCTTCACGACCCCGAGCTAGCTCGCGCCATATAAAAATATATGACAATATATTGTTATTATGTACATATATGGATCTTAGAACCACCAACCACTAAATAAAATAAAACAATTTTTGTTACGTGTAGGTTTTATTATAATACTAGTGTTTGCGTGAGTTGTAGACGTCGCTTTAATTCGAAATGGACGTTGTAATATTATTTTAGGCAACACGAATGTTTTGTAGAAAATTATAAGTTTCTGCAGCTTTTCTTGGATGAAGCCTTCATCTGTTTGAACTTTAACCTTTGACTGACGACCTGGTTTTTACGTAGCACTTACACCGATGTGCTGTCTGAGAGACGTAAATTTTAAACTTCATTATTAATAATACAATTAACATGCTAGTTTTTTTTTAGTTTGCTTATTGCATAAACACTTGTTAAGGGTAATTATTTAAATGATAATAAAAATAATACCAGCTTTATTATGAAAATTAACAGCATTTATTAAAGAGATCACAAAATCTTAGTACTACATTTTAGGAACATTAATCGATCTCCATATTTTTTATAATTAGCGAAAATATAACAATTAAACATAAAATGTTCATACTTCTGGAACTAATTAACAAATTGAAAAAATAAAATCACTTCTAAATTGAAACATAAAAAAAATGACACTAGTCAGACATGGCACATTTAATGGCCCAATTTGCAGTCAATGCATATCTGAAGGCAGCACGTAAGGCACATAGGTTTGTTGCATTTGCAACAAGAGTACTGCGTAACGTCTTTTTAGGCGGCTCGGACTGATAGCACAGGTATTGCGACCCCTGATTCCGTATTTATGGCGATTGCGGTTGGATTTCGGGCATATCGGCGGAACCAATGACTCGCTCCATAGTTAGTCGTAACTCGAGGGGCAGTCTGTCATTATAAACCCGTAATTTCATTACGGGTAGGACCAATACTCGTGCAAGTGCGAGAAGGAACTGACCGCGGGTTCTATCCTACTTATTTTGATCGGAGAATTTATTATACAAAATTTAAACAATAACGAGGCTCACATCTAGCAATTTATAAAATAATACCAAAGGACTACGTCGTGTCCTTCGAGAGCATGAATAGATACACGTAGAGCATTTCTTGTCCACTTCATCAACACCTCCTTTGGTATTATTGTAGTCAATAATCATGACTGATTTGCCGGTTTCGACATCAATATATCTCTTGATCTATTAAAGGCCTTACTCGGTTTGGATACCTGGGAGGTACTGGAGCTACTTTTAATTTCCTAGAAATGCTTTGCTTTCTTCTAGGCATTCTGCAAAGAAAAATATACCTTTAAAACCGACGTCACGTCTATAGGACAGTATGAGTTTGAACACTAAAACACCGAGGTGACGATTAACAGACGTGCATATTTTTTGTACATTAACGCCGTACTTACGTCTCTCAGTCGCCGATTGCTCCGCTACGGTCACATACGCACTGGCCGGGCTCGCGGCGTTGCCTGTGGCGAGCAGACGCGGAACGGGGAAGGTAGCGGGAGGAGCAGCACCGCGAGTGGCGTAGTTAAAATAATAACTTCAAAATAAAAGTAATGACGTCTGTGAGACGTATAGGTCGTCAGTTAAAGGTTAATTGACATTATTTTTGTTGATAATTCAATGAAGGAAATCATCTTGCAGTAATCCCTTTTGATGAAGCTCTAAGCTGGCCTTGAATCTGTAATGAAATTATTTATTACGTCACAAAAATGCCGGCAATGGAAACGGCTGTATGCATGTCCTATCTTGCAGGGTGTTAGGGTAATTAGTGTAATTACAGGAGGTATCCTTCAAGGAGGAAACTTAGTCACTGAATCGATAATTCCCAAAAGGATTTGGTTTCCCACACCTATTGAAAAACATGGGTAGGTCTTGGTATCAAT
Source organism: Apotomis betuletana (assembly GCA_932273695.1). Taxonomy (NCBI): domain Eukaryota; kingdom Metazoa; phylum Arthropoda; class Insecta; order Lepidoptera; family Tortricidae; genus Apotomis; species Apotomis betuletana. The sequence goes on from OW026305.1 coordinate 4,532,528, forward strand.
TCAGTCAGAGAGAAGAAACTACCTATATGAACCCACTATGAACAGCTTTGTTTTTTTTTCATCACCCAAAGCGAGCGATTGCGTTCAGTTTTTGTGGTTTGTTACGGTTGTCATCACGCCATGCTTGTCTTCGCCTAAAACGAAAATAGCGCGAGACACCTCTTTCACGGCAGGACGCTTCGATTTGTAATGTTTTCAAACAGAATACTTTCCCCGCAATTTCTGACCCATGATATCGCAATATCGTTTAGGGATCACTATGTCCTGAGTTCACATGTTTATTATTATTATATGCACGTTTCATTATTCACACTTTGCATAAAGTAAAAACTCACGAAACGAAAAAAATTTAAACCAAACATGATTCATTTTATACGAATTTCCACAATTGACATGACAGTATTGACACAATTCGTTATTTCATTCACAAGATTTAGTGCGTTCGAAATCTGTTCCACTTTATTTTTATGAGCAAATAAACACAATAGGTATCTTTAAAATCCAAATGTTTCCAATTATTTGTAACATGTTTAATGAAAGCTGTAATCATTTAAAAATAAACTGTTATGCATTCATATCGAAACATCAATTTAAATTTATTATCCCAAATCATAAGTTAAGTAGTATTATATTTCAGAACGCACTGTTCATGAATAGCTTTACGTGCGCTTACGTTTGTATATGTGTAAAAGCAACGCACACATACATATATGGACAATATTTCAACGGGTTTTAAAGCTTTTATAACTTTATAATTGTATGATTTATAGCAAAACTGATTTCCTTGGCGAGTATAAGATCGCTTAAAGATTTTTTTAAGAATGTTTAATAACCTAAAGCCATAACCGCCTAAGTGTGTATTGATCAAACGATTTGTATGAAAGTGACACCTCTGCAACCACCTTAATATAATTGCGAGTGCGAACCACATAGAACCTATATGCACGCTTAAAACACTTTTTTATTTCCTATGACGTGTCTTATACGTGGTTTGTTGGTGTTTGGGATAATAACTACTCTATAAAAAGGTCGTTCATGAACTTAACCTACTAATAAGTACTATATTGCACGATAAGAGTAATTAAATCTGTATAGACACGTCTCTGACCCGAATTACAAACGGTGGACTGCCATGAATAACAATTAATCTGCGGCTCATTGTCATCATCAACTTGCCTTAAACGTAGCAAGCTAAGTTACTAAAGTATTACGAGGATATACGCCGAAATGTCAACACTTAAGCGCGTCTAGAAACATTGGTATTAGCGGATTAATATAACGTAGCCCCACATTTTGACGCCAATTTTAAGAGCTTAGTGACATATCTTGTTTTCATCTAAGATTTACTCCTTTCGAAATTTTCACGATGTGCACGAACTACATGAGATAGACAAGTAATGATAAGGCTGGGATTCGACGACGGTGCTGCCCTCCCACATATCGACTGAATTTTATTTTTTTATGACAATTTATTGTACTTATTTGTATTGTATCCACTTTATTGAATAAAAAATATTTTTAGTAAAGTAATGATAAGGTAAAAGACTCGGACTGGCGACACCAGTTGGCAGCACCATCGTTGTGCCCGTCCCCGTGCCTACCGGAAACTTGTCTTTACCATTGTCAAAATTTGACGTATTTATACATATTTCTTACTCTAATCCCAACTCATGAACGACCCTAACCCTATCCGCCTAGCTTGTAAGAAAGCACAGCAAATGCACTGATCAACGCTTCTTTATGTGTGTGCCGTCCGTAACAGTCGCGCCGGTTTCAGTGCGTATGCCCACGCCGACCCGTCTCCGGGATCTCATCAGACAGATCAGGGCGGCGCGGACAGCGGCGGAGGAGAGGAGCGTCGTCAACAAGGAGTGTGCCTATATTAGGTCTACCTTCAGAGAAGAGGATAGCGTTTGGAGGTGAGTCCTTAAGAAACTACCTGACCTGAGTTTTCCCTTTGGGATCTGACAACCTACAGACAGTCTGCGATTTCGGTGCGTGTTCTCACGCTGACATGAACCCGGGATTTTATTAGTCTGATCATTGTGCGCATTGTGAACAAGAAATGCGCCTATATTAGGTCTAACTTCAGAGAAAGGAACGGTGTTTAGAAGTGAGACGGTGTGTCATATGTTTTTAGGGTCTTTCTGTTTGTTCTTAGTGGAGTCTGACAAACTACATGGTGTTAGTATTATGCTGATGGTGAGACTATGCGGTCACATCCTGCAGATCAGACATCGACGTTACGCGCCTTTGCTTCATCGTTGTTTCTTGTAGTCAGATAAGAAAAGGAATTAACGATAGTTGTTGCACAAATAATTCGTATTGGGAAGTCAAACATATGGGTCTGGATAGAGTTGAACGGAGACCTCATCATCTACTCCGACAAACAGTCTGTTTCTCTAATTTATTTATTAATGAGAGAGCATTTTCATTTTGTCTTCCCACTTGCGCTTCCAATATTAAAACATATCAATGCTGATGAAAGTAATACTTTGTACGCTTAACAAGTTCATTACTGCTAAGACTAAAGTCAATATACTTAGCGAAGTCCGCGAGTATATTTTTCAAATGCCGTCATGGTCTCAACTTACCGCATAAAATCCTTGAGCGTCCTGGCGTCCTTTATTGTCGCGCGGTGGAATGAAACCGCAACGTTGACTTAACAAGCTGAACCATCTTCGTTGACGGAGAATTTTAAAGCCTTTCATAACTTTGGACGAACTCTTACTACATGAGAACGTCTGCTGGTTACGATATGGTACTTTGTAACAGAACAGTAAGTCGTGTCAAAATAAAACTATTCTTGCATACATCATCTTCATAGATGTCACTTAGCCCGCTAAATAAAGCAGATGCGTAATTGTTAATAGTACATTACTGCCGAGGCCGGGAAAAGTCAGTTCGTGGATGAGTATGATTTTGAAGGACGAGGCGTAGCCGAGTCCTTCAATAATACGAATCTGCGAACTGACATTCCCGCCGAGGCTTGTATAGTGCTTTTCTCCAAATATGCTTGGAAATAATCACCAATCTACATTTTAATTTAATATATCAGTACCATGAAGTTCATTTGGTACTTATTTTTTTTAGGAATAGGAATAAAAATTCGGGTCCGAATCGTATGTTTGATTTAAAACAAAATATGTTAATAAGAAATAAATATATATGAAAACACAATAACAAAAAATATGCACATAGGTAATTATTAATTTAAGTTAAATTAACAACTTCTAAACACTGTTTTTTTTTTAGAAACCATACCATATTTATCATTCGTAGAAGATCATAAGTTCAAAATAACTTTTATATTGATTTGGACACAATCATTTCTGTTTTATTTTTTATTTGTTTACGTTTGGTACACTTATTAATTTTCAACTCACTCATTAAATACCATCATATTATTAAAATTAAAACTTTCGTGCGAAATCTCTAATAAATAACTAAGACTCGTGAAAATAAATTAACGGCATATAAGATTATTATTTAAATTGTTTGTCCGTTATTCGAAATTTCTCGACATTTAAAATACATTGACAGTAGCAGAGCAGAAAAATGTTCAGTGCAAGAACTAAACGCAGTGAACAATTAAAAAGTTTATGATAGTTTTTATTTTTTAAATTTAGTGGACAATTGGCTGTATGGTGAATTATCAAAGTCTTTGAAAAAATTAAAAGTAAAAATGCAGTAACCGGCCAAATTAAGAGTACCCTCATTTGTATGAGACGTCATAAACGGAAGGTGTGTTTTTTACTTAATCGTCTTATTTAAATAATATTGATTTCCCGGCTAAGGCCAATAATATATATATTTTTTAATTTGTATTAACGCCTTCTTAAAATAACGAACGATTTCGCGGTCCAGTTTTACTACATTAATGGGAACATTTCCAAGCAAGTTGGAGAAAAATAACATTAATTTCTAAGATGGCTTCCTCTCAAACTAGCGTGAAAGTGATCAATTTCTCTCGAATACTCACACCTGCACGCCTAGCATAACTGTGACGCGCGACAAACACTACCTGACTCTTTTCTTTCAATACCGTGCGAGCAACCCAGGTGATGTTGAGTCGCGCGACAAGCGAAGTCGCGGCAAGATATGCTGACCCTGCTGAATTTCAATACATTTCAACGGGACATCAAGTCAACCGAGACAATCGAGTTCATCCAACTATAAAGGAGTAGATAGATAATATAAATTGGAGCCAACTCAACCTAGTTCCTACTTCAATTTAAGTTGCTCAAGAGTTTTGAAACTGATCCCATCAGAGTGAAGCGAAAAGTTAATATTTTCTATGCATCTCGAAAATGTAACATAAATTGTCAGTTTCTTATCCTTCCCTTCCTGTACAGATGTCGAAACATCGCGAAGCTCCTCTACATCCACATGCTGGGCTACCCAGCGCACTTCGGGCAGCTGGAGTGCCTGAAGCTCATCGCCAGCACGCGGTTCACGGACAAGCGGGTCGGCTACCTCGGCGCCATGCTGTTGCTGGACGAACGGCAAGACGTGCATCTGCTCATCACCAACTGTTTGAAGAAGTAAGTTTTTCAGATCATTTCATTAGCGGCTTCCATCGGATTACGAGATGGCTGTGTGTTACGAATGCTCGAAGTTGTGAGATGATGGATAAGGGCAGCTGGAGTGCCTGAAGCTCATCGCCAGCACGCGGTTCACGGACAAGCGGGTCGGCTACCTCGGCGCCATGCTGTTGCTCGACGAACGGCAAGACGTGCATCTGCTCATCACCAACTGTCTGAAGAAGTAAGTTTTATGATTATTTCATTAGCGGCTGCTTCTTTAGGATTACGCGTGGAGATGGCTGTGTGTTACGAATGCTTGAAGTTGTGAGATGATGGACAAGGGCAGCTGGAGTGCCTGAAGCTCATCGCCAGCACGCGGTTCACGGACAAGCGGGTCGGTTACCTCGGCGCCATGCTGTTCCTGGACGAACGACAAGACGTTCATCAGCTCATCACCAACTGTTTGAAGAAGTAAGTTTTTGTGATCATTTCATTAGCGGCTTCCATCGGATTACGCGTGGCGTTGGGCGGCTGTGTGTTACGAATGCTTGAAGTTTAGTGAGATGATGGATAAAAGACGATCCAGTGTTGTAACATGATGTTTTAATGTTACCTTATGTTACGTTGTTAGTGTTGTATATTGTATTTTAGTTAGTTACATTTTATGTTATTTTCTTTTTTCACGGTGAATTAGTTTAAAGACTGTAATGCTGTGAAACCTAATAAACAAATTATGTGAAGTGAGCAAGAGCGTTAACCCTGTGATTTGATGTGGGTGGCAAATATAATAAAAAGAATCCGATGAAAGTACGTATTGTTGCCGTGGACCGCGCCGAGAGTAGGCTAGCAACATTAGACTCTGTTATAGAGGCAGTGATATATATGTTTACGACTGAAAGACACTGATTTCATGGTCATGAAATTAATAAAAAAAAAAAATATATATATATATAGGTGCAGTTTTCCTTCCCGCCAAGATGGCGTAGCGATAGCGTCGTTAGATCGATATCCAATCGATTCGAGTATTTTGTGCCTTTATTATTTAATAGCAAGGTTGTTTAAACTAAAGTGCCTTAATGTTATTATCATCACCAAGCTCTGTAGACAACCAAACCTACTAATACCCTAATACTAAAGTGGTCGTCAGTTAAATTATTTTTTTATGTCAATCTGGTTCGCAAAACTTCACATCACGGCCAATGGATGCGTAAACGTACATAACGCGGACTGAATAAACAAAACCACAGATCGCGTGTTTATCGACAAATCTCGTAGGAGATACTTATTTTACCGTCGTGTACTGTAAACAATATCATTCTGTAAGTAATACTAAATAAATACCTTGATTTTCTTTACCACACATTTCGTTTTACACGTTTCGCTGGCTCTGTGTAGATAAGAAATGTTCTCCTTTATTCGGTCCGATCTCCCTTTTAAGTCGCCCGCCCTGACCTGCAAATAAACCATTTGTAATTTCCTCCCTTCATTCCATCCCGCTGAATTCGTCTCCTTGTTGGAAATTTTGTGGGATATACCTAAAACTAAAGGCCCCATTTATTTTATTAAAATAGTAAAATATAGGCCAATTTAAGATACTAATTTCATCCATTTGGCAATTAGATACGTTTAATTGTTTTTCTCGATAGTATTTCGTGAGGACGTCACTATTGACTTGCACTGCAAAACGCCAAAGACAAGTGAAAGTTGAAATTTAAACCTGAACAAATTTTCGCATGTGTCATATTGACACAATGTAATTGTATATTGCGATTTAAGAGTGTGACAATGTATGCTGGAAGTAGGTAAGCGCTAGGATGTAGGGTTGATACACACGTTTGACTGAGGTTCAGCCATGAACCCTATTCTCAGAAAGGTTTCTGAATTAACATAGGTTTAAAAATTTATATATCCCAATTCTGTATGCTCTCCAGGTAACGCAATTTAGACATTACGGTCTCGCAATTCCAACGATCTTTAATAAAAAGGTGCCGTATAGTGAGAGTGCTTATAAGAGTGGATATGGCTCTAGCGCGAAGGAAACAATTAAAATTCTACGTGACTCGAGTGACGCCTTTACGTTGTGGTGTAATTACTTTACCTCTTCATATTTTAATGCACGTATGTGGCTGACTATAAAACATTCTAGATTTGTATTGAAAATCAGTTTTCTATGGAAAGGGGGTTATGATTTCAGGAAAAATCTTAATAGCGCGATGCAAACTCGTTTTTTGTTTTGTATGAGCGCGCGGCATCTGTTGGTCGTAATTTCTTTGTTCTCTCATCACGCCGGAACGGCTGGAGTTGGACAAATTTTAATCAATTTTGGTACGGAGATAGTTGTACGTTCAAAGAGGGCTATTATGGGATACTTATTACCCGTCTATGGTAAAAAGAAATACACGGACCAAGTCGCGGGCGCCTCCTAATATATCGTTGGATTTTATTGTTTTTCTGCCTTTAAACAGCGATGTATAGAAGAATATCGAGTTTTTTAATGATTAATAATAACATACACGTAACATAGACTTAGACGCCAATAATGATTATTTAAACCGATAGTCATATTTATTATTTAAACTGTATTGCACATAAACTAATTACAAATTGTGGTCTTATAAATATCTCAAATTATTATTTAGGTACCAGAATTTACATATCTCCCTAAAATGCACGGCGCTCGAGAAATGCGCAAATTATGCTTGCGAAATCGCGGGCAAATGCAAAAGTATAATTCTATTTATCACTGTGTCCAACCTGTCCGTTATAACATTTATAATTTATTTGCATGTAAATTTTTATTACAAACGTGTCGGTAAAAATAAGGTAATTTTTTTATAATCTAATGAAAATCTAGTCATATACCCACTGGTGTAAAAGACACTGCCGAAGCCGTACAAGAGCTGTAATCTATACCACTATATCACTTCATACCTATCACGAAAGTATCAATGAGTTAAAGCGTGGCATTATTTATTATGTTTTGCGCGTAGGTTGCTTGTATTGGAGCGTGGTGTTATTTGAGAGTTATAACCAATTCGTTAAAAGCCGCGACTTCTACAAGACAACCGAAAATGGCTCCAGGATTCATACGGAGTTCGTCAATATTGGACAGACTAAGACCGTTAAAATGCTCTTATAAGCATGTACCTAATCCAGCGGTGACTAACGAAATTGTCCAATTAGATAAAACCTGATTTACTATCGTGTACGTGGCTGACGTATGATTAGTTTATCTTGAGACTACGTAGAGGTATAATCTCGAGCAACACTACTGCATGGGTACACTCTGGTTTCTCGTTATAAATTCAAACTCCGGACGTTCTGCACAATAGGAAGTTCATTTGATAGTTACGTATTTGCACGCACATTTAAACGTTTTATGAATATTTATACAGAGACGATACAAAATTTTATGCGATCCATTGCGGGTGGGGTTCGAACCCACGACCTCTGTTTACCCGAAGCAGTGCTCAGCCTCTGAGCTACCGCGGCGTTACGCACATCGCTTGAGATTAAGCATTATATTCCGCCAAACCGCCCTTTGTACTACTATTTTTTTTTAAATGCTAATCGCATGTATCACATATGAACATGTTTACATTCTCGATCCGCTTGTGTATTTTTTTGTGCCTTTGTACTCGATCTTTTTTGTACATTATGTCGTCATCTCCATGATTTTGATCAATTGATCCCTAGTTGCAGAGACGTCAACATGAAACATTAGTACCTACCTACGAATTCATACAATACAGTAGTCTAAAATGCAATCAGATCGCTTCATATCGGTAGTGAATACGTATCACCCTTTTCTGCGCCAAGGGTTTAAAATACATTGAAATTACTTGAAAAATAATTCAATTGTTCCTTATCGCCCTGGGACCCGCAGACGTTAGTTAAGCCGCATTTACATAAGTCGATAACTTGCTCGAGTTGCTCGACAGCGGGCACAGATAAAACAATACAAAACTGGGACACGATGACTCCCACATGAGGGTTAGGAATCGATACAATCACTACAATGCATCCTTTGGCATATATAAATGACTCTTAGGTGTCGTGTTCGTTGACAAGAAACTGTATGCCAGAAAAATAATAAGTCTAAACGATTTTAGAGGTCAAACACTTTTTTTTTTATTGTCTTTATTTAAGTTTATTAAGCATCGCGATCTCTACACATTATGAACAACTTATTCTTTCATTATTAACCTCATAAATCGTAAAAGAAATGTCACAAAAACTTATCGGAGCATCGAGTGATATCAGAGCGGGCTCCGTTCGCAATAAGTTTAAGCCTCGCGATGTGTGGAAATGTTTTCGAGAACATTCTTTTCCCATACAAATCTGGAAACAGTCTCTAGAGTCGTACATCTCTAGCTGGGGACGATGCCTCAGACGGCCTCATTACTGGGACCGGGGGACTCCTTTTAGTTAAGTTATATATGTATGTAGTTTTTAATCTTTTGCACTGTATTAATCTTTGTGTCAATATTTAAAATAGTAAAAAAGTGATATTTCACAAAAAAAGATAACTTTTTACCCTCAAAAGCTTAATTATGGTATTTTCATAAGCACGCTTTATGTAAAATTTCACCGCCTTTAACATCGGGTGAGATCTAATACTAATAGTGTCATATGTATCGCTAACATGCGTCGCTAAGTAAACATAAAATCATGGACTTAACAACCAATTCCATGATAATCGATATTGCACCACGTTTTAAAACAAACATTTACGCTTTAATATCACATCACGTCGTTCAACGTTTTGCATCCCATTCAATTCGATCATCGTCCAGTTATTGCGCACTATTTGTGCAGAGCAAACGCAATAATCATTCACATTGATATAAACATACATGTATATGTATGTACATTCAAAACATGCATACAATACTCCTGTAGCGATAAACAAAGCGAGTGTACATACAACAAAAAGCGCAGTGTAACAAAAACACTGAATAGACTGGCCGGCTAGAGGTGAATGGGCTACTTTGCTGTACAAGTCGGAAAAGTCCCATTTTCATTCGCGTTTAGTGGACATAAGCTGTTTTTGAGCTACTGTATTTAACTGTATGCGGCAGTTTCGTGTACCGCAGTGTGAATCATCAGACTTTCCAATTATACTGAGTGAATTTAAAATTTGAGCTTGTTGATGTTCATAGTTGCTAAAAATATATAAATTTTCATAATAACAAAGTTCTTTCGGCAAATGTTTTGCAGCTCTAACAAGGTCTAAGATGAAAACCGCGTAATTTCAAATTTCCGTGTAAAATATTTGTTACTATTACATTAGTTAACAATCTATTCGTGATTGTAATTTAAAGGATATAGACACGCTGAAATCCAATGGCATCCAGAGAAAGGGCAGGATGGCTCAACTATAACCATACAATAGATCTGTTTTTTTCGTTTCTGATCTATACAACAAACTTAAATGAAAAAATATAATTGAACATTTAATGTTCCATTACCAAGAATAGTCATGTTCATCATGAAATCATCTAATACAATGATTGCATGATGAACATGACTATTCTACACAAATCAGCAGATAACAAGAAATGGGAGTACGGAAAGCATGCGACTTGCAATGTTTATTATTCATAACATAATCATATACCGCACTTGACATTTTTTCACAAAGACACAATTTGTTTCAAAACAAAACAAGATATTTAAAGATTCACCACTGAACTACGACCAATTTAGTGAGTTGAGCTGCCGAGATTGACTTGCCGGCTCACTGATTCCAATATAGGCGTCGTTTTAATAACTTTTCACTATATTTTCTTTGTATAAATAAAGTCACAATTAAATGTTGTGATTATTGAAGAGTATTGTACAATTTCTCAAATTATTTTTTTGTTAAAAGCAGCCATATCAGAATGTTACTTCTTAGATTTACCTACAAATCTTTAACTATGAAATCTTGAAGCTTGGTCAAAAATAAACAGATAAGTAATTTATTTCACGCCTAGGTAACATCTCCTTTTGTGTGAAGTTATTATTATGTAATATTTCAAATTTAGGCTGTCGGTTCCTAGTTATTATTATAATTTTATATAGTACTTAAAATTATACTCTACTTCTCCAAACGAAAGTTTTAATTTAAACCACAAGTAAAATAATCTCTTTTCATCACATTCGCCTGTGCCGTTATTAAAAAATTGTATTTGTTTTGTACACTTATTGGTGTGCAATAAAGTATTATTGTATTGTATTCGAAAATCCACATCACACTTCTGGAACCCCCAGACAAGCAACAACACCTCTGAAAGGTAACCCAATCCCAAGTATTTAATTAAACTCCTCCAAGACAACCGGGGGATTACGCACGGCGGCTGATATAACATTTTCAATTATACCGCAGGGACTTCCTTCCTATGTTAAATCACTTTTCTTTTAGCAAGCTTTCTCGGTATGTTTTGGTTTTCCCTGTTTCATTTATGAGCCGATTTTCACATTTCTGGCTTTCGCAGTTGAACATTAAGGCTGCCTGTCTAAAGAAGCGGAGCGGAGCTGGACCAATCGCATTCCTCAGACTTAAATGCACTTCTTTTGGATGTCATAAATACACAGCCTCATTGATTCTGTCTCTGGTCCTCTTCTGTGGACAAATACGTGCAATAACTACGTAACAATACAGCCTTGTCAACATAAAGTTGTGAGTGGACTTTGCTATTTACGAGTTCACATGACGTATTTTTAATCCATACTAATATTATAAATGCGAAAGTGTGTCTGTCTGTCTGTTACCTCTTCACGCTTAAACCGCTGAACCGACTTAGATGAAATTTGGTATGGAGATAGTTTGAGACCCGGGAAAGGACATAGGATACTTTTCATTCCGAATAAATGGAGTGTTCCCGTGGGATGAGCGGGTGACACCGCGGGGCACAGCTAGTAAATAATAATTGTAAGTATGTACAGTTCAAGTCAGGTACTTCATTTAACGTCGAAAACGGTTCTTATTTAGTATAAAGTTTCTATGAAGATACTATCTAACCGTCCTACCCGTCCTCTTTTTAGTTTTTTTTATTATTAAAAATAGTATAGTTTCCAAAATTGTGTAGTAGATTATTTTATTCCCTGTATTTTTGAATGTGTGGGATGCGCTTCAACTCAGTGCCAAAAGTAAACAATGATGCTTTGGCGATTCAGAAGTATTCCAGCGAACCAACAGTCATTTGCTTCATATAAGGCACAGAGTAGGTTAAAGCGCAGTCCATTGTTCAGCCCTTCCTGTCCACACCCTTCTGTTCTTCACAGCACGGTAATCATGATATACCTAGGTACACATAAAGTATACGCATAACCCGATATTTTGCCTTTCGGCTCTCGCCATATTGCAGATTTTTGGTGGTACTCATTTATTTAGCTGGCTTTTGGGTGACTGACGTTGTATATCATCGAATGTTACTGATTTAAACAGAGGAAAAGAGCTAAATATTCTAATTTTAAATCATTTTCACATAATCATAAGCCAAAATTATTAACAGTGTTGCAAGAAATGTTTTTTTTTTATATATAAGAAGAACGAGGTATTGAGCTGTATTCGGATAAGCAATGTTTTGAAATTGGTTTTAAACTTAAATTAAATTTAACAACGTTGCGAATCCCGAGATTCGTATAGCCCTAAATGTGACCATAATGCTAATGTACTATAATGCCTCAAACAGTCTAATTGCAATAAATCTGCGCACGCAGTGGCCCGTGAGCGATCGTGGCTTCGCACGCGATCATACCAATTGAGTCTGTGATGGTCAGTTTTATCGGATTTTATCACGATCGTGCGACAAGTGACCACAGTAGATGAGCTTTATCACGTTTTTGTGGTCTATATTTAGATGTATTCTTCGGTTGCTCTTGTTGCGAGGGTATTCGACTAAAATTGCGGCAGGAGTGGGAGAAAAAGTAGAATTTGAAAAATAGTCATGATAATTTTATACTGTGTTTTTAATATAAAATTATATATTTTAGTCAATTAAACCACTTAGCACACAGTTATACATTTTTCAATTTGGCAAATCCGTTACGAATCAGGCCTTATGCGACAAATTGTGACAAACGACTCAGCCAAATGATGATTCGGCAGAATCATTTATATGAAACGTGATCGGGGAAATAAGTTTCGGACATAAATATGCATAGTAGATGGCACCCGTCTTCTTCATCATTAACGAACTTATTTAAATTCCATGCACTAATTAGTATAAGCCTGGCCTACCCATTTAGTAACAAGTCGTTCGCTATCTTGATCTCCATTCTCAGTCGTTTACCCGAACGATTATCTATTCTTCTATGTTAAACCCGCAGCTGTTTGTAGCCTGATAAGGGTGCGGAGACGTGCGGAATTGACCAATCGCCTGAGTAGAAATCTGTATCTTAGCTTTTCAGTAGACAGACAACCTAACGCATGGCACGTCTGTATTTTTGTTTTATTAAGACGGAGGTCAAGATTTAAATTTGGTGGCAACGATGAGTCATTAACGATGTGTTGATGAAACATTCTGTGAGCCGTAATAGGCATGATTATCATTCCTTAACGTCTTGTATCATGCAGTATAATGTAAACATTTGCAAGTCGGAAACTGATAGTTTTGGTTACATAGGGTTCGTACGTATACACTTAATAAGTATCTTGTATGCTGGATTTCAACGCTGTCATTTTTATACTTAACTTGGTAATGTAGACTTAGAAATGTAAAAAAATCCTAGTTGAGACCTCCACAAAAAAAACAAGTCTTGGTTCGCAAATACATGTAAAAAGAAGAAGAAATTGTACATTGGGCGTAGGCCTTATGGTTTTACTAGCTTTTGCCCGCGACTACGTCCGCGTGGAACTTGGAAGTATGGAAGCAAACACGTACAACACGATAGATATGCACTAATTAATAAAAGGGATTATTAAAAGCGCCTAAGCAAATGTAATAGCAATTGTGCTTTTGGTCTAATCATTACATTTTCTACAGGGTCATCAATGTCATCATGAATTACTTACTCACTTTTCAATCTCTTTAGGGATAATTTCCAGGATGAAAACTATCCTATGTCCTTCCTCGGATCTTAAACTATCTCCATGCCAAATTTCATCAAAATCGATTCAGCGGTTTAAGCGTGAAGAGGTAACAGACAGACAGACAGACAGACAGACACACTTTCGCATTTATAATATTAGTATGGATTTGGGTTTGGGCCTCACGAGGATAAGGGTACTACTGGTCGTGACTTCGTATATCGCAGAATATGTCATCTCCCGCTTCTCTTATACTGTATTAAATCGAAAGAGATGGATAACATTTGCCGCTTGACAAGATGGCCCACATATAGTTGTCAGTAGCCTTACAATACCAATTTCGACTAGCTATTGATAAAAAGCAAACCCTTAGCCTAATATGGGATCGGCTGGGTAAAGTGTTAGCATATCGTGTTATCGTGGTTGTTTACCTAATACTTTACGCAAATGTTTCGGCCTCAAATAATTACTGAGGGAATCGCCGGCTTATAAAAAATTAATCCAAAGATATCTAAAATAAATCATCAGCTTATTTTCAGAAGCCTACTACGGAACATAAGTTTCTCTTATAATTCGCCTTTGTACACAATACAACTGAAATACTCTTGCACATCTCGCAAAAAACATTAAATATTTAGAAAAATAGGCATATCTTCAATAGTATTGAAAAACCCCGCGGAACGTCGTCCCATCTACCAACGGTATTTATATAACCTGATCCCAACCAGTGAGCGATTAAGAATTCGAATTTATAATGTGAGTTGTTTTCAAAAAACATGCACTTAGTTAAGGGCTATAATTAAAACAAAATAATTGATTGCTTTGCGAATCGAAAATTACCCATATCTTTTGTATGACTAACTTACTTGTATCTTCTTTTTAACCTAAATAGTTTCCAAGCATTATGTATGTTACTAAGAAGATATAGACATAGTCTGAAATGAAATATTTGTGTGTTTACCACACAAAGGATGCGATCGTAGTTTTGTTTTATTAAGCATTTTATTTAAAACAACTCATGTCGTAAGATATATCGGAACTGATCCTCCTTACAAAATGAACCCGCATTGAAAACCCTTACCAGTTAATTTTTACCTACTAAGTTTTTGGAATCTAAACATCTTTTTGTTCCTGCTATTGAAGAAAAAGGCCAATTTACTATATTTTATTCTGATATCATTGATGCTATATAAATTACTAGTTACATAGTTATTAGGTAAAGTTTAGGTTAGGCGAAGTTACCTACCCATTAGGTACTGGGGTATCGCTATACTTTTTTATATATACATACCTATATTTTTTAATTTCATTGTAAACATTTCGCACACTTCCAATGCCACAAAAATACCTGTTTTCGAAGGCACATAAATTGAAAACCTCGTACGGAGCGCCTTGCTTACATAAATTAACTGATAAAACCTAGCGAATACCTGGCTTGTGTCGTACGCAAGCTAATTATCTTCGTGTTACGGCGAAGAAATTTGTACGTAAATGTTACCTTATTAAAGCAAGACAAGATGGCTGAAGGGGAGATAGAAGTCGATCCGCTTATTCCTGCTTCTTTCACCCTGATAGATTGATAATAAAATATGTAATGTCTAAAAAAATTATTCAGTTTTTATTTACTTACCTACCCGTTTACAAAGAGTTTACGTTTGACAAAATGCTTCCAAATCGCTTAAATGTAGGAGGAACAAGTTTTAGTTAAAAACTTGACGAAATTTTATTATTGTATCGCCAAAAAAAGATGGAGAAAGTTGCAACCGCTTCGCGATACTTGTACCACAGTAGATAAACTGAAAATATGTAAAAAGTATCTTATATACGATATACATATAATATTTCGTTATTCTTATACTCCGATCTTGTACCCCGCACAATTAAACATAAAAAGCCCAAGTATGAGATCGTCTTTGAAGTTGATACCATATCTACTTATCATTAACTTATAATACAGTCTCGTTTCTGTTTATCTGTTTGATTGTTTGGAGTGAGTGAGATTGAGTCTTTATAGAAAAATTATATACCAAAACTATTTTCATTTATTAACCTCAACCGTACTTTCATTAACAGCGCATCAAAATCCTTATTCGAATCTATCGCGAACAGACTGGTAGACCGACAGACGCCGCTCGGAACTCCGTTTATTCTAAATATTGTATGCGTATACATTATGTGCTAAGGATAGATTCACTAACAAGATATATATTATACCCGCATAATATATGAATATTAAACACCTTGTCAGTATGACCAGCAGGCAGGTCGACGCCCGCTTTTGGATCAATATTTTTCGCCTCGCCGGAACGAAACCGGTTGTTCTTTTTGATTTAGTGCCCCAATTCTTAAGAGGCCTTATTCCTTTTAAAAATATTTTTTTTTTTCATATTATGACAAATATCTTGATAATTTCAACCAACTTTTTACTACCAAGTCAATAATACTTTTCCCCGAGTTCTAGGTAGCTATGTTACTACCTAGAACATTAATTGCGTGCAGTCGAAAATAAGTTGAAAAAACAAATTTTCCGCGTGAGCTTTGTCCATTTCGAGTAGTATTTGAAACAAAAATTATCAATGAAAAATTCAGGCTGTAGGTTTCAAATACGAGTAGGTATATACCAATAAATCCCAATAGCCCTGTTCTAGTTAGTAACATCAATAACATGTCTGATCATAGAGAAAAAATCTAAAACAATCAGCATTTCAGAAGGAATAAGGCCTCTTAAAGATGGTGTTTCGTGTATTCAGTGAGGGGCTCTAGGGAAAAGTAATACGGTTACTTCCGAATACGATGTGAATATGAATACACGTGATACGCTTAGAAAGGGGTAGGTAATGGAAGGAAGTGGAATATATACTATATATAGAGACTGTTGATTATGGCTGTTACGTAAAACCTTTGCTCATTTTGTATTAAAAGGTATATTTTCAAGTTCTTGACATACAGAACTTATTACAGTCAACTTCATTACATAGTATAAAAGAAAGTCACTTCCTGCTGTCTGTCGGTCCCTATGTATGCTTTAATCTTTAATGCGATTTTGATGCGGTTTTTTTAAATAGATAGTGTGATTTAAGAGGAAGGTTTATATGTATAATACATGCATAATTTATCAGCATTGCACCCGTGCGAAGCCGGGGCGGGTCGCTAGTTTATAATATAAAGAAGATTATTCACTGAAGGTTTTTTTATTAGAAAACTTGTCGACAAAATTAAATATTCATACGATATACGATTAATGTAAGGGACACCTGGAAAATAAATAAATTACAGTTCAATAAGTCTCCGGATAGAAACTAACTTAAAATAAATTATGGTTAAATCGTTAAATTGCCGTTACCATGTACTGAGCTGTAATTAAGTAGGTACTGACGCGACGCTAAGCACTCTGATAGCCGTGCGTCGCAAATGAGGTACTAACTTCGCGCAAACATCCCAGTTTATGGCCACCGTAATAATTCCAGGGAAAACTAACACTACTAACCTGCTACAAGCACTGCCAACGAAAAAGGTATTAAGTTGCCATGCCTTCTTATATGTTACTGCGTTTTTCCTTTGGTCGGTAGAGTGGGCACGGTAGGGTAGGAGTTTTAGGAATCGTTAAGGCACTGATTTATGTCTAGACGTTTGACTGTGAACGGACTAGTGCTTTGGTATCTCTAACTAGGATTCCTTTGCACAGCATACGTCTGCTGGTGGGTATTTGACATTAAAGATATCCTTTCTTGTCGCTAAGTTCATTAAGGAAGAGTGAGTTTGGCCGAACTTTAGCAAGATTATTTTTGGTCATCTCCTTCCCCATTAAAAGGGACAGCTCTCTTTGCCGACACGTCCAACAATTTGAGTACCTACTCAATAATACGTTTTTAGGGTTCCGTACGCTATAACGACAAATACTAAAAAAAAAACCGGCCAAGAGCATGTCGGGCCACGCTCAGTGTAGGGTTCCGTAGTTGCCCATCCTTCACAATAGATGGGATTAAATTAGGTACGAGAAAGATTTCAAGCTCTATAAAAAGGTCGTAAACGCCAAAGTAACTCTAATTACTTATTACCTTCTGGAAGTCATCGATTATACGCGCCAGATTGAGCGGAATCTTTTAATGCAATATGGCAGTTAACTAATATGTGTAACGTTTGAAGTATAAGTTTTTTTTTTTTTATAAGGACACCGCGCGGCACTTACGTCATTTTAAAGGAAAATTTGAAATTTTGCGATTACTCAGAAACGGCTCGACCGATTTTATTCAATATAGTTTTCATTGAAAGTACTTATAAAGCCTCATTTTCATGAATTTTTCCATAATTTTTTGAGTCGTGGTTTAAAAGTTAGAGGGGGGGGGACACTATTTTTTTTATTTTCAGAGCGAATATTTACAAAACTGCTGACTTTATCTAAAAGTTATGTTAGAAGACCCCTATTATTTTTAAATACCTATGCAACGACACCCCACACACTAGTGTTGAAACGAAAAAAAAATTTCACCCCCACTTTAGGTGTTCGAGAGGTACCCGAAAAAAAGATTTTTTTTTAGTTTTTATTTTACCGTTTTGTCGGCGTCATACATACACATACTCATACCAAATTTCAGCTTTCTAGTACTAATGATCACGGAGCTAAGCCGCGGACGGACGGACAGACGGACATGGCGAAACTATAAGGGTTCCTAGTTGACTACGGAACCCTAAAAAGAATTATAAAATATTTAAGTGGGGCTTCCAT
This sequence comes from Apotomis betuletana, assembly GCA_932273695.1. NCBI lineage: Eukaryota > Metazoa > Arthropoda > Insecta > Lepidoptera > Tortricidae > Apotomis > Apotomis betuletana. The sequence continues at coordinate 4,550,796 of OW026305.1, forward strand.
ACAACAAACGTAATCTGTTGCGTTAACTTTGCACCTCATTTGTATTCAGCGCCATACATACATACCAGGTGCAAACTTAACCCGGCCAATTAAGATGGGAAGTGTCCGACTCGCACTTGGCCAGTTTTTTTTTATACTTAACTAACCTAATTCTTTATTCCACAGCGATCTCAACAGCAACACACAGTTCGTGGTCGGGCTGGCGCTATGCACGCTCGGCGCCATCGCCTCGCCAGAAATGGCCAGAGACCTGGCGTCGGAGGTCGAGAGGCTCATCAAGAGTCCGAACGCGTACATCAAGAAGAAGGCGGCGTTGTGCGCCTTCCGCATCATCAGGAGGGTGCCTGACCTGATGGAGATGTTCCTACCGGCCACCAGGAGTTTGCTCACGGAGAAGAATCATGGTGAGTGTTATTAATTGTTGATGGTCAGAGTTTTGAAAGGATGTCAGCACCTGAAGTGGCCCCTTACAAGACGACAATGTTTTTTAATTTATTTTCGGTGTATGAAAACCTCTACGTAGACATAGACACGTTTTTCGATCCATACAGTACTTATCAATTCCTACCGCTGAACTAACGCAACTGACTTTATTACGAAACTGCGTTAATGATGAATTGATGAAACACTTAGTAATGTCTAGTAATATATAATATATTTGTATGCTCGGAGTTTCCTTGCGGGATCGAATCCGAAATGATGAGATACGCAAGATAACCAAGGTTGTAGATATAGATCAGACAGTCGCCAAACTTAAGTGGTAGTGGGCGGGGCACATCGATCGTAGAACCGATGGCCGCTGGGGCAGAAAGGTTCTTGAGTGGCGACCGCGGACCGGAAGACGCAACGTGTGAAAGCCCCCATCAAGGTGGACCGACGACCTGACTAGGATCGCGGGCAGAAATTGGATGAGGGCGGCGCAAGACCGATCGTTGTGGAGAACTTTGAGGGAGGCCTTTGTCCAGCAGTAGACGTCTATCGGCTGATATGATGATGATATCTGAATGCGTCTATGACCCGCCGAAAATGGCATTCGTTGTAGTGTAGATCAACATCTAGCCATTTTCGTATTAAGGATTGGAGTACTAATATTGGAGGAAGATGTCTAATATCGTATAAAAAAGATTAAAATACCTACGTCATAAAGTTAAACCACGACCCCGAAGCATATTGCTTCATAGTCTGCAGTCTAGACTGCCTGAATTTATATGTATAGGAGTCGCGTTCGTCCTGCCATCGCCATATGGTTGGCTGGGATGATTATACTTCTTGTTTGTTTCACAACCTTTACTTGCCTGAAATTCATTCAACCGTGGCATTTGAAACGAAAATATAGTTCTCAGTCTCGGGGAGTTTGAGGCGTGACCTTGTCCGATAAGCCAGTAAAATACATGGACGGTAAAAAGTGGAAACGCTTTAACCGCCAAATGAATCCATTGGCGGTTACGGCGTTTTTGATTTTTACCATTACATGAAACATGACTAATACTTTATCGTTTCATACGGTTAATTTAGTACTCAAAACGTCGTATAATTGGTTATAATTGCTGTAATTTATATCAATAAAATTGCCACTATGAAAATATATGATGTCAGGCATTTTATATGGAATGAATAAAAACGTATTTTCACGACCGTACTACGGTAAGTACTTTACAAGTAAATATATATTAATTTAGGAAGTCTTTCAGGCTCGGTCTCGTGCAAAAAACTTCAAATTGGGACTTAGTCAAACTTTGATATCAAAGGGTTTCGAAGTTAAATTTAGTAATTCACTTTGTCTGGGTACTTAAAGTTGGTAATACCGGGGGAAAATGCTCAGATGCTCGGCCGTTTCGGTAGAATGTTGGCAAATAATGCTGATTAAATTCTTGAAGCATTCAAGAAATAATAATGCTCTCTCTAGTTCGGAAATGACCTTTTTAATATCGTCGAAGCTCGTTATTTATTCAATTGATACTAGACATTTTCCGAAACTACGTCCGCGGGATCAATTTTTTTTTATTTCACCGTAGTCGGGTAAAAAGTATTTATAATCCTTGAATGTTGATGGATCAAAATTACAGAGGTCAGTCAGGATAAGCGCACCACATTAGACTTAACTAACGCTGCTTACCGTACCTATACTACCATAAAAATATCGAAAAGTACAAATGTTAAACTATTCACTACTACTACGTTATTCAAGTCAAGTAACTTAGTTGCGTGGTAGTAAGATGGTGTTAGTAGTAATAACGTCTGTGCTTTTCGTAATTTTAATGGTAGGTGCGCTTATCCTGTGTGCCCCGAGTTCTTATATTTCAAAAAAAAGTATTTGTTGGTTCAATAACCTTTAAATTGTTACAAGTTAGAAGACAGAAGAAATGCTTTTCGATTCAGTCTTTTTCCTTCCTTCCTTTCTCGGTTCCCCCGTTCCATATTCCAAAAATAAAAAGAAGCAGTTTCAATTCCTCATCTATGCCTGATAACGGTAACAGTGAACCAGAATACCATAGTCTGTCATTTATTAAATAACCCATATAAACGATAGTCCATGTTACCCTGGTTCAATTTCTTATCAATGTGTCAACAGGTGTCCTTATCACGGGCGTGACGCTCATCACAGAGATGTGCGAAAACAGTCCTGACACACTCAACCATTTCAAAAAGGTAAGAAAACTCGATATTTTGCTACAGTTTTTATGCTTATTCGGTTAAAAGATAGAGCCCAATTTAGATTAACACTTCTGGATGTGAGTTTAGCTAAGTAGAACACCTAACTAGATAGCTAGATTTCGATACGGACATTCAATGATTTATTTATTTATTTATTGTGCTTATTATTTTAACAACTCTGAACGTAATCGTATTTGTTTTATTTGTATACACTCCCTCAGCTTTTGGACTTGGCCGGACAGTCTGGTCCGGACACACTATATACCGTGTGTCATTATTTTACTTCGATGTTTTCCATATTCGACTCCATGATCTTGAAGGAACTAAATTATAACATATACACAATTAGGTCCTGTTTTGTTAAAATAATGTATGGAAATCTTGAAAGTTTACCCCTATGTTTAGGGCGTCGATACATCTTTAAGGGCACGAAGCAAATGTACATTAGACACAAACGAAATCCACGCTCAACGAATTCACGTATGAATGGAAAATCTTTTTTGCATAAAAAATCATGTGCGTGCCGGTAGTAAGGTACCTATCTGTACTATGTATTACAGTGTTAAAAAAATGTAATAACCAACGCCTCCAGTCATATGTCGGTTACATAAGGCAATTTCAAACTCGGATACAGGCGCTGAAAAAAACGAAAGTCACTGCCGACTTTCGTTATACACTTACAAATTATCATCATTTTTCCTTGTAGCCTCATCCTTTGATGACGTAATATTATTTACGGTCGACCTACGACGTTATGTATGTGGACTTTGTCACAATAGTTATTTTATTACCTTCGGACCAACTAAGCAACTTGCTGCGGTAATTCAATTCAAATCATTTATTATCAGACAACTATGTATGGCCCATAGATAACATACATCTTACCTTAAAACTAACATACATATCAAATGGCAAAATAATAAAAGTAACTAAATAGTTAAATCTCATTTTTTTCTGCGATCTGCGTTACGTAGACCTAAGAGTTGGGTAGACCACGGAAACATCTTTCGCCCGAAATTCTTCCTTTATGAAGGTCGCTTATCAGTCAGAATCGGAACCCCCGACATATAAGAAATGATTATGCCATAAAGGTTTTACATTTTATTGAATGTTACCTAAAGCATACCACTGGAGAATAGGTTTCGTTACAGTATGCTGGTTTTTGTCATATTTATTCCAACCACATAAGTTCTATTATGCCGTGATGGTCCAATATCTACATTAGGGGGAGTAGATGCGAAGCATTCTCTGAATGATCCGCCATAACGGGAAATAGATACTTGAAGAAATTTAGTTACACTCAAGCATTTTATTTGAGACACTATCTAAAAGTACCTGAGCAAATCAATTTTTTGACCGAAACTTTTGACTGTCTCCGATTACTCAAAATATCTCTGGAGAGAGAAAGTTTATTAGGTTTAACAATTGGGAAATTGAACTTTTTAACGTAAACCATACATTTAAACATCTTCGTCAAGCAATCTGCGCCATCACTACATCTCGAAAGCATCGATCTTTCTGCTGAATTTAAGCAAAGAGAACCATTATTTAAAGGTGAAATTTTCAACGACGATAAAAAATTGTGTCGATCAAAAAGTTGATTCGCCCACCTGCTTTTTCTAAAAACTTGCCATTTATTATAAGACTCAGGGGATAAAGCAGACGTGTGGTAGACGGGAGCATTTAGTTATGCAGTTTTTTTGTGACTGTAGTCTCGAGTCCGGTTGGAAGTACCTACGGTCGATAAACTGATCGACGCGGCCCGACGGGTTTCGCGTGTTGTTACTCAACAGCCGCCTAACTGTATCTGATCAATGGCTTATTTAATATTAAATTACCTTATATGAAAAACAAGTATTGAATTAATAGTTGTGGTTGACTACTTCGAAATGTATGTATATGTCACTATAAGATTGGTAAAGCCGTTAGTTTATAAGTTGTGAACCGCACCATACTTCTTACAATATAACGTATAACTTACCCCTGTTTTAGATAGTCTGAGTGATATACATGATGAAGTGGGAAATTTTGTGATCATAGACTAAAAACATCTGATAAAAATAAAGTCAGTTTTTCCGCTTACTTACCCCTTAAATTGTTATTAGTATAATAATAGATCTGCGCTGGACAAAAAATAAAATATATTGACGTTCAAGTGATTTGATAGTTTTGCTTTATCGATTGTTTCATAAAAAGAAATTCCAAGAGAATAAGTCAGGAATGCGATATGCTGAATAAATATTAAATTAATTTATTTTATTAAATGTACCGAGATGGCAGGCAAATGTACCGAGACTGTAATGCAATGCATTTATTTTTAAAACTAGTGCATTATCAGATTCCTTTCTTGTACAAAATAACGGGTACACTTGTAGGTTGAGATATAATCCTGTTATCTGTGAAAGTAAACAACTGTGCGTCCCACGTCCTTATCATAAAATAGATTTGATTCGCGCCATTTGCTGGTAACAACTATGTTGTTTTATACTATTCTGGTCCTTGTATCCAGTGTTGGCATCAATCTGAACTAAATCAATCCGGATTGATCAATTCGAATTGATTCAATTCTGAATATTCTGATTGACGCGTCAATCCGATTGAATCAATTGGAATTAACGCATCAATCCTCAATTCGGATTAAATCAATTCTCAATTTAGATTAACCATAGACCTAAGATTACTTTTCAAAGGTGTCCTTTTTTGGGACTTACTTTTTTTATTTATTTTTTATTAGCCTATTTGTGGGCAAAGGCCTCTCCTCTTGATTTCCACGACTCCCGATCAGAAGCCTCCTCCGGACTTACTTACTGGACTTAAATTCGATATCTGAGGTTCTCAGAGGTTCGAAAACATGTTCCTGATGTCAGTATTGACTGATGTCCCTTTTTGGGACATTTTTCGAAATTGGCCGATTACGTTCATATTCGTAATAATCGATGTCGACATTGTCGACCATAGGTCCCGAAAACTGTTTCTGAAATGGAAGGGACATCTTTCAATACTGACGAGTATTAAAAGATGTCCCTTCCATTTCGGGACATTTTTTTAAAATTGATCGTTGAAACTTCTTAAAATTAACCGATTGCGTTCAAGATCGATAGGTATCTGAGGTGCCCAAAGGTTCCGAAAAATGTTTCACACATTTGACGTATTTTTACGACGTAAAAAGGCCCTTTTGGAAGTGTTTTGTGTAGGCTTTAATGAAACAAAGTTTAAATAGACTTTAATTTTTATTTTTCACAACAAGTATACAATTAAGGGCCGATTGTTCAATCACCAGATAATTTTATCTGCCAGTTAAAATTATTGCTATCCTTTTCTCCCGTCATATAAAAGACAAGTGACAGCCAACATTTATCTGACAGATATGTTTTATCTGGTGATTGAACAATCGGCCCTAAATCATCTTAAATTATTAATCATGCATTAAAAAAGTATACTTTCTACATTCTCTACGTTGTTACCATCTGGGGGCACGGTAGTGCCCCCGCCAAGACGAAAAAAAAGAGGCGGGGCACTACCTACCTTTTCTCGAACCGTTTCGTCTCATTTTCAAACCCTCATAGTTTCGTCCCAGTTAACACCAGAGCGCCCAAATTCACAGGTTAAGATGCAGTTAGGGAACATATGAAATGTACTAAATTTCATTGATCTAGCTTTTATACTTTAGGTTTTATTGGTACCTAAAATACGCCGATTTTGCCACTCACTCACTTATGTATCAAAACCTCTGGGGTACTTCCCGATGACCTAGAAAGCTGAAATTTGGTATGTAAGCTAGGTTTAGTTTACAAACAATAGAATAATTCTGAAACTTGGAACTTTTACCCCCCAACCCCTTAAACTAGGGGACGAAAGTTTGTATGAGACTTTCGCAAATTTTCATACTAGAGGTCTGAAAATTTATACCTATTGGGCTCATTGTTATAAATAAAATACACATTCTAGGATTTTTAGAAAATCACCCCCCACCCTTAAAATAAGGGGATGAAAGTTTGTATGGGCTTTCCATAGGTAATGGGGGATAAAAGTGTATATATATATATGGGGCTAAACGTAAGTATTTCTTAAATACACAATTATTATTACTACTTACTTAGAAACACTTCAGCACAAAAAAAAACATATAAATTAAAAATTACCTTACAAAAAGAAATGAGATCCCACCAAAAACATTTCATGTAAAATTGGCGGCCAAGACTCACATGCTCATAACGCTTTCGCTGTAAAAAAAGTGGTCAGATCCCTCGAAAAGCCAAGCCCCTAAGCCCTGAGTTTACTGATCCTACACCTTGGCTTCAAAAGTATGGCTTGGCCGTTTCATAAAGTACCGTAAATAAGTTTAACGGACTGTCCGGCCTATATGGTAAGGAATTAAGTTTAATATATTTTATCATGAAGACATAAACTTAATTTCTTGATACCGTATGGGCCAGACGGTTCGTTGGACTTATTTATGTTACTCTATGAAACGGCCAAGCCATACTTTTGAAGCCAAGGTGTAGGATCAGTAAACTCAGGGCTTAGGGGCTTGGCTTTTCGAGGGATCTGACCACTTTTTTTACAGCGAAAGCGTTATGAGCATGTGAGTCTTGGCCGCCAATTTTACATGAAATGTTTTTGGTGGGATTTCTTCTGGTGATTCATGTTGCTCTTCATAACAACTCTTTTTTCAAATAGGTCATCCGACATCCGATGAGATTTAGGTAAATTCACCATTGTAGCAAAGGAAAACATCCTTTCTACTGACCCTGAAGAAGGCATCGATGTGTTATATTTAAAGAAGACCCTTTTAATCAGAGGGTAGCGATTTAAAATAGTTAGGTCACGGCTCAATTCGGTGATATAGTTAGACACAATTAATTGAGCTCTTTTCTGTGAGGAAATAGAATCGGTTTCACTACCTGAATCAGAGAGGAAATCAAAAAACTCGTCATCGTTCTGTTTATTTCTTTTTGATAAATCTTCTGCCTCTTGATCTTGTTGTTCGCCAATCGTTGTAATAACGGCCGATTTCAAAAGTTTCATGCAAATTTTTTCGTCCGCCGATCTAATACACGAAAACAGAACTGCAAGTGTTGTTTTTCAAGCTTCTGTAGTTTTTTCCTCAAGGACATAAGACATGGCGTGACGATACCATAAAATGCGTCATCGCCCTGCAGTATATCAAGAGCTAGTGCAACAGGTGCTGCACACTGCAGATACTCGTCAATATATTCAAACGTGTATATTCCTGTAATCTGACTATTTAAAGGTGACGTAAAGAAGGCGGAGGGCTACAAAGTTGTAAGAAAAAAACGTCATCTCGACATTCTCGAGCGTGGCTAATTTTTTTTTATTTAAAAGGGAATGAATCAATGATAAGGAAAAATATATAATCTGACGATTTCCACAAGCTGAAGAAACCAAAAATATTTCACCGATAAAGTTTAATGCGTGCAGTTACCTGATGCCTGTATTCCACTCTGGCTTCTGTTGCCATGATGCTATGACAGCTGATCATGTTGTTTACAACACTAAAGTTATTAAATATTTACTACTAGCTACCCCGCGTTGTTACCCGCTATCCCACGGGAACACACAATATCTTTATAAATTGTAGCCTATGTGTTATTCTGATGTATAAGCTATATTATTGTAAAGTTTCATTAAAATCCATTCCGTAGTTTTTACGTGAAAGAGTAACAAACATCCATCCATACTTACAAACTTTCGCGTTTATAATATTAGTAGGGATGAGTGATATTAATATAAAGTGTGTATTTTTTGGTGAAACTACTTTGCAAAAAATAATTAAATTTATATTAGAAACATTACAAAAATATGTAAATATTTTAGAATATCGTCGGAGCAAACCGGTTCTCCGAAAATCCCGAAAAACATACGATAATCTTGAACTTTCGAGAGAATCTTCATTAAATTAAGTATATCACGCACAATGCTATAAATTATTTACAGCAATAAAAATACCGCGAGAAGAAGTATAGTGGAATATGACAATGCATCGGAAGTTTCTGGGAATAGCTCCGAATCACATGCCCCTGCTTCTGGAGAGTGCTCCGAGTCACATTTTTCTGTTTCTCGAGAGCGCTCTGAGTCACAATTTCCTATTTTTTTTTATTGTCAGATTAGGATGCGATATATTATGACTGCGAGTTTGCGTCACATCCAAATCGTCAGATTATTATAAAAGAGCTTTTTTTTAGGTTCACTTAACATCCCCTTAGAAAATCTGACGCAATCATCATCTAAGCTTCGCAACCCAATAGGTCTCTATGACGCTCGAGTAAATCCCGATTTAGCATCGTGGGCTACCTTACTATAAATTATATAAGAGGTTACCGGTTGTCTGTCATGCATAGGTATTTATAAGGCCAATTTATCACATTCACATTAGTTGAACAAATAAAGGAGGTGCAGGTGCTTGTTGAATAGTAAGTTAATAATTTAGTTTAATTTAAATTTGGTAAGGATAGTTTAATAATAAAGGACACGGGATATGATGTGATAAAAGAACTTTCAAAAGTTAAATACATTACGACTTGAAAGTATTCCAGAGTAAATGATTTTACATTTAGGTACCTTAAAAAATTCAACACTTATCAGCCCGATATCGTTGCCCAAAAAATATATCGCATTAAAATGAGACTAATAATGGGTATTGTATTCTAATTGAAATCGAGTTATATAAGAATAAAATGATGGTATGAAAATCGATAAGAAAAGATCATTATTTAAAGAAAGAATTCTATCAAGGACTGACTACGACTTTTTTATACAAAAAAATATTTTTTTTATGATACGTTGCGTTGCGCGAATCTGATGGTATCAGTTCAGTACAAGTATTTTTATCGTATAACTGGATTATTTAAAATTATTTAGCATATTTGGGTATAGCCCTTTTGAATATAAATTTCATTCGTAAATTGGTAAGACGGAGGAAAAAACAAAACATGCAATCGTCTAGTTTAATCAATTCCAAATTAATTTAATTTATTTACTTGTTGATGACATGCGGTTAACTTGTTTGTAACTGAGTATAAAATAATACTTATTTTAGAAGCAAGTAGTTTACCTCAAGAGTTTGGACGTCAACACAACAGGTACGTAGCTTAGAGTGGTTATCATCACCAAAAAGAATGATTTATTTTTATTGAATGCCTTGCGAGTATTACAGTAAGTATCGGGATATCCCCCGGTATTCACTGTAATACTAGCAAGGCTTGGCCTTTTATATTGAACTTTACTTGTTATTTTGGATATTATTTATTAGGGTAGGGCTCGGGTTGCATACAATCTAAAGGCATAAGTTAAAGTTTAAGTTTAGAAACCTTTGGGTACCTCAGATATCGATTTTGATTTTGAACGCTATCGGTTAATTTCAAGGAAAGTCCCGAAAATGTTCCAAAAAGGACATCGTTCATATTGCCGTCGGAAACATGTTTCGGAACCTTTAGTAAACTCAGACACCGCTTTTGAGCGCATTTGGTCAGTTTCGAAAAATGGCCTAAATAAAAAGGACATTCATTAGGTAGATACATACAAAGTAATCGTCAATTCAAATTGACGATTGAGGATTGAGGATTGACCGATCAATTCGAATTAACGATTAGTAATTGTCAATCTTCAATCCGTAGATTTAGAATTAGTTTCGTCAATCGTCAATCGTCAATTCGAATTGATCGGTCAATCCTCAATCGTCAATCGTCAATTCGAATTGATTTTTTGCCAACACTGCTTGTATCCTAGAAATACTAAACTCGACATTTATATAACGTTCGGTTCACGCTCGCGAAAGGTCAAAGCAATTTTATCTAGTTGGACCCAATTAGTGTAGCTTAAAATCTGTCAATCGTACATAATATGGAATATCACTGGATCTGTTAACTCACTCAAAACATGGCCTATGTGCCCTTGTTTTTGTTTAATTTAAATCAAGCAAGTAAGTAAATTTCGTACGGCGCGTCATGCGAGCGCGATATTTAACACGTATTTTGTCACCACATATTTCAGAAAGTATAGGGCGTGTGCAAATATGTTATGTGCGTATTTATTTAGTTATGAATGCAGCATAATGTAAAATTGTTACCAAATATTCGTCATTGTGGAATTACGATAATATTACCTACATTCCTTAATAATAACGAATGATATTAAATAATGGCCTTTGTTATTTTGATACCGACTACGAAATCCAAACAAGACGGTCAAAACTTGTGACACCAAAACATCAACAGGTAAGTTCTAAAAAAATTAAGACAAATTCTAAATGAAATGTCGGGGAAACCTTAGGTAATATTACTTAGGTAATGTTCCCGAGGTAATATTATCATTACTTTGTCCTTAAAAGCTTACGTAAGATCTCACTATTTTCTTTGATACCTTTTGATGTCTGGAGGTCGTCATGTAAGAATCTCTTTGTAAAATAATCTTCATAAAACATTTAACCACAATACATATACATTATGATTACAAGTCGTCTTTCAGGATTTATAAAATATCTTTATATTTTGCCGGGCCTAATTCGTATCGTAAGTAACGTTTACTAGAATAGACAACACATTTGACGACGCGTTTGGCTCGGTTTGTAGACACCTGCCTACTGAGTCGGCGGTCCCGGGTTCGAATCCCGGCTGGGGCAAATATTTGTGCAAAATATTTGTTCTTGGGTCATGGATGTAATCTATATATTATGTATATCGTCGTCTAGTACCCATAGTACAAGCTTTGCTTAGTTTGGGACTAGGTCGATTTGTGTATGATTGTCCCTTAATATTTATTTATTTATTTATCTTGGAGAATTTAAGACTGTACATGGTTAAATATTGCCATGCCATGACTTGTGAACTAGTATAATTTTTCTATAAATTGTAGCATGCAAATGAAAATTACCCAAACAGTGGGATTTTATAATGTATCTTTACTTTTCCGAATTTCATTTTTCATAAATGAAACACTTACTTATTTTTTATTCATGAACAGTAAACTTCTCGGCATTTTATTAATATCATAAATGTAGAAATAGGTAGGTTAGGTTAGGTTTGTTTTATAACAAAACCGAAAAGTTCCAGCTTATAATTTTTTTTTTATGGCAAGTGAATACATTATGGCATATGAAAATGTCCCCAGATCGCGTTCAAAAGATCTCCGTATGCTAGCACTGTACGAGCAACATTACAAAAATACTTTCACAAGAATTCACTGAAAATATGAGTGTTTTTTATATACAAAGTACCCTTTGTATATAAAAAACAAGGTGCTCAACTATCCCCTATGGTCAACTTTTCCGCTTAAGGAATCCGTACGCGAAATACTTGAAGAACTGTTTATTGTGCTCGTACTTTTGAAGGGAAGCACAGTTTAATAAAACTCGTATAAGTTGTTTACCAAACTTGTTTGTGAAGTTCACGAGTCTAAGGTTTCGGAAGTAACGTTTGAGCTGAGATCTTTCAGTTCATACAGTTTCTAGCGTATTTAATAAAAGGCTGTGATTGTGATTAAGTTCGTTTTTTCCAATAAGTTTCTAGATACTGTTTTCGGAAATGCTGTTTAACTCTCACTGCCAGCAACTCATATATGCGTTCATTGTCATACAAGTGTTCCTAGGCGACGCGCCCTGGCAGTGAATGTTTTTATTGTGACTTTAACGCTATGTAGTGTAAAAAAGATCATAATACGTTATTTAAAAAAAATAGCAATTCAATAATACATCTTACAAAAGTATAAACCAAACTGGATATTGTATTTTGAGTAATGTTCAAACAAATCTAAATTAACAAATCTAATTCTCATTTCGGCGACCCATGCACTTGCAGCCGCAACTCTTAAGACGGACTTCAGAATATACGACCTTTCATTTCCTCTTTTGCCCCGAATCCTACCGTAAACTGGCAAACTAAAACTACAAAGCGATTGCTAAAATCACTAGTTAAATTGTCCGTAAAAAGGACGCCAGCATATTTACATTTTTACCTCCTCTTACAGACATTAGAATAACTATGGTCAATTTTAGGGTGCGTTTTCACTGGCATATAGTTGTGCAATCAGTGTCCCAATGGCGCCGAGTGGAAATTTCACACATTGGTCATACACGGTCCGCTCACACAACTCCGCCAGTGAAAACGCAGCTATAGTGTTAAGTGACCGAATACCCGTACATACATGCACACTTTAGACAGGCGCCGATGGATCACACTAATGTTCTGTTTGTGTTGTCCCGTAGGAGAGCGGACAGCGCGAGGTAATCACACGATGATCCTTGCACTACAACGTATCGTAGCCTGATGACGATTCTACACCCTAGATTACCTATTAATTCATATGAACAGACACTCAAATGCTCGTAATGCAAACAAATATTTACAGGTCATAAAATGGATGTCATGATCAGTCTCTCCCGTTTATTTATGGTCGCCGTAGCATATTTTATTCTTCCATCCTTTCCTTTTAATTTCCATGCTCAACTTGAAATCCTTAAAAGAACAGCAATCACTCTAATAGAAAGGAAAAAACATCATAACCCACTCAATCAAAGAGCTATTTACGAATTCATTACATAAATTTACTTCCAGTTGAGAAAGCTTTTCAGAATTGTATTTTTTCTGGTATGGCTCAGAGATAATCACATTTACAAGTAACCTTTTGGATAATATAAGCCATTAGAAACTCCTCGTTTTATTATTGAAATGGCAATCGGAATGTCAACAGGCTACGGTACAGGCATCAGCATGAATGTCTTGTGTTGGGCATATATTTATATCAATATACGAACCCATATTATATGTATTGTATTACATGATAACCGAAAGTCTTACAGATTCCTTTTAGTATATATTATCCTGAGTAAGGTGGAGCGTAGACGTTGTCGTTACTAAGGAAAAGATGTGTGGGTGTATCAAACAGCCTACGTCCACGACGCTATTTCTATTTATTTGGAAATGCCGATAACGAAAGAGCCTTACTTAACCTTACTTAATATGTCAATATTACCCAAATTGGCCTTTCCCCAATTTTACTTGAAAATGAATCTGTCAGGCTTTCTAGATTTGTGGGACGTTTGGGACATAAACTGTCGTACATTTGTGTAGCAATAGTGTTGGAAGTACACAAAGCACTCTGTGTGCATTTCGAATTTTCTTAATTAAGCCTTCTGGATAAACTTTCGACTTCTATCATATATTTCATTTCATTTGTACTAATTATCATTTTACTATCGTTTGGATCGTGACACGAATTTGTCACGTAGAATAGAATTAGCACCAATGTGACTAATTTATCAGGGATATGGAACTTTTTTTTTTTATGCTCAGTTGAGTAAGCCCCGTATATTTGGCTGTTGTAAAACTTGTAAGATGTTACATGTAATTTGCCCTGTATTGTAAAATTGTTGTTGAAGTATTTAAATTTTATTTTCATTCAGTATTTATAGCTGTAAGCATACAAAATTGGCTGAATTTGTTTTCTTTTCGCTTCGTATAATCTTTCTGTGTGCATTGGCCAACGTTAGGCTTTCACCACACTGCGCCGTAAACGCCAAATATTCTCTTCGCATTCCTTTCGTTTGACGTAGAAAACAAAAGAGATGCAACTCGAATATTTGACAAATATGGCGCTGTGTGGCGCCGCCATTATAATACTTGTGTTTATTTGTTGTTAATGTGTGGTTTTGCTTGTAGATCGTTCCGAACTTGGTGCGGATACTGAAGAACCTCATACTGGCGGGATATTCGCCCGAGCATGACGTCAGCGGCGTGTCGGATCCCTTCCTTCAGGTAATGAAGCTACGACCTAATTAAGCTGAAACTGGGCTAGCTACACGGCCGGTAACTTTAATGAGATCCAGTTTATAGATTGATTAATGTAAAACATTGGAATAGATCTCGAGGAATTCGAGACCACAGTTTATTATTAGAATAGAATATGATTATTTGCAAGAATACTTATGTTTAGTTACAGGATGTTATTGTTTTTAGGGTTCCGTACCCAAAGGGTAAAAACGGGACCCTATTACTGAGACTTCGCTGTCCGTCCGTCCGTCCGTCCGTCCGTCTGTCACCAGGCTGTATCTCAAGAACGGTGATAGCTAGACACTTGAAATTTTCACAGATGATGTATTTCTATTGCCGCTATAACAACAAATACTAAAAATGAAATAAAATAAATATTTAAGGGGGGCTCCCATACAACAAACTTGTTATACCTATATACATATATATAGGTACGGAACCCTTCATGCGCGAGTCGGACTCGCACTTGCCCAATTTTTTATAGTAGGTACAGTATTCAATCGTAATTAAACTATATGCAAATATTATGCTACTTCAGAACAAGTACATGCATGCATGTATTGAGAAATATAACATCAAATCATATTATAAAATTTAAAAATTGTATCGAAATTCTGGTTTCCATGGATGTCATGATTTCAGGAAAATATTGCGATCTATTTTGTATAGGCGCGCTAGTTATACAGCTACATCTGTTGGCAGAAATTTGTTTGTGCGCTTATCACGTCAAAATGGCTTGGCGGATTTTAACCAATCTTGGTACAGTCGCCATCAGATATATCGCAGCATATAAGGCGTTCACAAATATCGGAACATGTACTGTAACGCCCAGTCAATAAGAGTCGTGTTCAGATATTTATGAACGGCTTAGATGATGCGATATATCTGATGGCGACTGTACAGCGGTTGCATCTACCTACCCATGATATTACCATCCTAACTACTCTAAAGAAGCAAGGAAGATTAAATACGCGGACGAAGTTGCGTGCAACTTTTAGTTTATGAAATAATCCGTATCCTAATACCTACTTCGAGAAATATCTTGTAATTTCACTAATTTGATTCCATCTTAGTAATTAAGTCGACTTTATGACTGACGAATTAGTTACGGAATCTAATTATCCCGTGGTACGATTTTGGGGTCCGCCGTTGCCACATTGAATATGTTTATTAAGCAAAAACGAATTAAGTTCACCAAAGTTATCACCAAAGGGAAATAGCTCCCACGCAACGTTAAAACTCTGTATATAATACCCATTTTGAATAGATATACACCGCAAAACTGCCGTATTTAGGGAATGCAATCGGTCATTTCTTGTATGGAAAAACTCGTTTTTTAACAGAAACCACGTTTTTTTTTTTTCATATAAATGGGTTAACCGATTGAATTTCCTAGTCGTACGACCCAATTACTTAATTTAGTAAGGAAAGCAACCTTGATCTTGAGATATTATTATTTTTACCGAACGAAAGACGTGGAGATTACAGACCAAGCAAAGGTCTAATTTATTGATGAAAATTCATTATCATATTTCCTTATTCGTTCAAATTTTAATTTTTTCATATGATGAAAAATATATTGATTAACTTTAACCAACTTTTTAAAGTGAATAATATTTTTCCCTGAGTTTTAGAAAGTAACATAGCTATTTCATGCTTTCATTGCGTGCAGTCGAAAATAAGTTGAAACAAATCAGTTTTGTGCGTGAATTCTGTCAATTTCTAGCAGTTTTTGAAACAAAAATTGATACTGAAAAATTCAAACTGTGGGTTTCATATATATACCAATAAATCTTAAATCTCAATAGCCCTCTTCTAAGTAGTAACATTGATAATATGATAAGAAACATGTTTGATCATAGAAAAAAATGTCTCAAACAATCAGCATTTTTGAACGGATAACTAGCCTAACTATAAAATCACCTTCCAGGTCAAAATCCTCCGCCTGCTGCGGATACTAGGGAAGAATGACGCGGAGGCGTCAGAGGCGATGAACGACATACTGGCGCAGGTGGCCACCAACACGGAGACCAGCAAGAACGTCGGGAATACAATTCTCTACGAGACCGTGTTGTCCATCATGGATATCAAGTCTGAAAGCAGCCTCAGGGTCAGTATCTATACACGATGATTTTTAATCGATGATCAGGTACCAACTTTTCTAACTCAGTGATTGATGGCGGTCACGTTGAAGTCGTAATTAGATGAAAACAAACTTTTATTTTTCTATGATAATTTTTATTTGCAAACCAATGTTGTCTTAAATTCCTTGTCACCGAACTAATCTGTATCGGTGTGCTTACAACCTCTTTCATAATTTAATGGGAATGACAATTTATGAGTAATAACTTGTCATTGTCATTGTCATTACATAAACAAAGTCGTAGAAAATTTCGTAAAATTTCCCGCCAAAGCGATGACACTTGACGTAGCTGTATCGTACTTCAATAATTTATGTAGGATGACCATGTATCTAGTGGTTATTACTTTTAATTATGTTTTAACTTTTAATTAATTTAACAGTGAGGTAATTGCGCGGGACCTCGCGCATAAAGTTTAATTTTAGCTAAAGATTAATATTTTTCTACTCCCGATCACCGATTAAAAATCATCGTGTATATCACTACATAGTATAAAACAAAGTCGCTTCCTTCTATCTGTCCCTATGTATGCTTAGATCTTTAAAACTACGCAACGGATTTTGATGCGGTTTTTTTAATAGATAGAGTAATTCAAGAGGAAGGTCTATATGTATAATACATGCATAATATAGCATTGCACCCGTGCGAAGGGTCCTGAGCGGGTCGCTAGTACTATTATAAATTCTAAAATTGTATTATAAATTATATGGAGAGGGGTTATTATTTCAATAAAAATCTTAACGCTGCACCTGTCGTACGGATACGGGTCATTTGTTAGAAAAAATCTGTGTCCGCGCATCACATCGAAACGGCTAGTCGGATTTTAACTAATTTTGGCAAAGATCTGGACAACATCACTAATAATCAGTATCGTCTTAAAACACTCCCGTGACTTATTTTTGTGCATATTCTTTAACGCATTCACTGCCAGGGGGCGTGGCCTTGGAACAAACTTGTATGAAGGCGAACGCATATATGTTTTGCTGGCATTGAATGTGTTAACTATTAAACAATACACAACGTGAAATCTATTTGAAGCAACGTCCAGAGCATAACTTTCTTGCGTCTTTGACTGTCTCTCCATTAACCAGCAATTATAACCAACTTAACTATCGATATCAGCTTACGAGTATGTTCAAATATCTCTACAGGTCCTAGCAGTGAACATTCTGGGAAGATTCCTCCTGAACAACGACAAGAACATCCGATACGTGGCGCTGAACACACTACTGCGGACTGTGCACGTGGACACGTCGGCCGTGCAGAGGCATCGGACCACCATCCTCGAGTGTCTGAAGGTGAGATACTGAATCCTCCACAGGTCCTAGCAGTGAGCATACTAAGAAGGTTCCTCCTAAACAACGACAAGAACATCAGATACGTGGCGCTAAACACGATGCTGCGGACCGTGCACGTGGACACGTCGGCTATGTAGAGGCATCGGACCACCATCCTCGAGTGTCTGAAGGTGAGATACTGAATCCTCCACAGGTCCTAGCAGTGAACATTCTGGGAAGGTTCCTCCTGAACAACGACAAGAACATCCGATACGTGGCGCTGAACACGCTGCTGCGGACCGTGCACGTGGACACGTCGGCCGTGCAGAGGCATCGGACCACCATCCTCGAGTGTCTGAAGGTGGGATACTGAATCCTCCACAGGTCCTAGCAGTGAACATACTAAGAAGGTTCCTCCTAAACAACGACAAGAACATCCGATACGTGGCGCTGAACACGCTTCTACGGACCGTGCGCGTGGACAAGTCGGCTATGTAGAGGCATCGGACCACCATCCTCGAGTGTCTGAAGGTGAGATATTGAATCCTCCACAGGTCCTAGCAGTGAGCATTCTGGGAAGGTTCCTGCTCAACAACGACAAGAACATCAGATAAATGGCGCTGAACACGATGCTGCGGACCGTGCACGTGGACACGTCGGCCGTGCAGAGGCATCGGACCACCATCCTCGAGTGTCTGAAGGTGAGATACTGAATCCTCCACAGGTCCTAGCAGTGAGCATTCTGGGAAGGTTCCTGCTCAACAACGACAAGAACATCAGATAAATGGCGCTGAACACGATGCTGCGGACCGTGCACGTGGACACGTCGGCCGTGCAGAGGCATCGGACCACCATCCTAGAGTGTCTGAAGGTGAGATATTGAATCTTCCACAGCACCTACCACTTTCCTTTCAATACCGTGCGAGCAAGACGGGTGATGTTGAGTCAGGCAAAAGATGCTAGCCCTGTAGGTTTATAAGAGACCACACAAGCGACTTTCTCAACAGATTTCAAAAAGGAGGAGGTTTGCAATTCGACTGGGTTTTTTTTTGTATTCACAATTTATATGGGACCCCCTCTAAAGTATGATCTACCAAATAAATAAAAAAAACAGTCGTCATCGTACATACATGTATGTTACGCGATTATTCCGCCAATTATGAATCGGGAAAGCCGACTATTCGGAATAATTTCTAGTCGGCCGATTAGTCGGCAATTTTTGTACCGATTAATCGGCTAGCCTGCAAAATCCCTAGTCAGCCCGTCTCTAGTTCCCATATTTTATAGTTAAATTGTATCTAAATAAATGGGTATAATTCTCTTTGAGAGAATCACCAAAAAACAAAAAGTGATTATGAGCGTTTTGTCAGCGGCCTGCACAGCGTCGCTGCGGCAGATAGTGCACAACCCAGATCACAGTACCGATATTCTCATTAACATGTCAGTAATGTATAATTTCTCTACTTTCCAGGACCCAGACATCTCGATCCGACGGCGAGCCATGGAGCTCTCCTTCGCGCTAGTGAACCAGCAGAACATCCGCAGTATGATGAAGGAACTCCTCGTCTTCCTCGAGCGCTCGGAGCCGGAGTTCAAGGCCCACTGCTCTAGCGCGATGCTGTTGGCTGCGGAGAGATACGCGCCCACCAACAAGTGGCATCTGGACACACTCTTCAAGGTGTTCCTCAAGGTAAAAACTAAGAACCAATCGTGGGTCACAAAGTTTGAACATTCTAGTTTGATGAAGGAACTCGAGCGATCGATGCCGGATTTTAAGGCTCACTGGAAAGATACGATACGCGCCTACTAACAAGTGGCACACTCTTCAAGGTATTCCTCAAGGTAAGACCAGGTCATATGCTACACAACTCGAAATGAAAGTACTCATCTTTCTCGAGCGTTCAGAGCCGGAATTCAAAGGCCAATACTCCAGTGTAATGCTTTTGGCTGCGGAGCGATACGCGCCCATCAATACTTAAGTGGCAATTAGACACGCCCTTCAAGATGTTCCTCGAGTTAAGAACTAACAACCAAACGTGTGTCGCAAAGGTTCAACATTTTATTTCGATGAACTCGAATATCCGCATTTAGTATGATGAAGGAACTCATCTTCCTCGAGCGTTCAGAGCTGGAATTCAAAGCCCAATACTCCGGTCCAATGCTTCTGGCTGCGGAGCGATATGCGCTCACTAATAAGTGGCATCTGGACAAACTCTTCAAGGTGTTCCTCAAGGTAAGACCAGGCCATGTGCCACACAACTCAAACATCCGCAGTCAGTACGATGAAAGAACAGCTCATCTGCCTCGAGCGTTCAGAGCCGGATTTTAAAGCTGAACCCTCCAGTGCAATGCTTCTGGCTGCGGAGGAAAGTGCACTCTTTTGTAGGAAATACTATTCTTCCTAAAGAGTATCAAACTGAAGTTTCAAGTTTACTGATCGACGCGATATCGTACTGGTTCCACATAAATACGCGCCCATCATCTAGTGACACCTGGACACGCTCTCTAAACTTTTTTAAACGAGCCCTTGTCAAGGGGAAGAGAGCCGGGGTAAGCCAACTTAGAGGTTCGAAGGGGTGTTTCTACAGCTCACAAACATACTCCTTTACTATCTTGCCCCTGCGCTTCCTACAGCAGGCAGGGTTTGGCCCGGTTTCAAATTTGTATGACGAATAACGATTATAATTTTATGAAACATGTAATGTCTCATTTTTTTAATGTGGGTACACCACAATTTTTATTTAAACCATGAATAGTAAGATCAAAGCTTAAAGAAAAATTTAAAAAGGAGGTACCCGGTACTCGAGCGAGCGAGGGTAGCGAAGTGGCTAGCGCGCTGGACCGGTAATCCAGAGGTACCGGGTACCTCCTTTCTCAATTTTTCTTTAAGCTTTGATCTTTATATTCATGGTTTGAATAACGATTAGTTTTGTGTATATCCAGGCGGGCAACTACCTCCGCGACGACACCGTGTCCAGCACCATCCAGATCATCTCGTCGTCGCCGACGGAGCGGCAGGCCTACGCCGCCATGCGGCTGTGGAGCTCGCTCGAGCTCTCCGCACTCAACGGGGACGCCTCCGAGAAGCAACCACTCATTCAGGTGCTGTCTACTGCCTCCTCTACGTCTAGCATCTCTTTGTCGCGCGACAAACATACCTCCGCGACGACACCGTGTCCAGCACCATCCAGATCATCTCGTCGTCGCCGCCGGAGCGGCAGGCCTACGCCGCCATGCGGCTGTGGAGCTCGCTCGAGCTCTCCGCACTCAACGGGGACGCCTCCGAGAAGCAACCACTCATTCAGGTGCTGTCTACTGCCTCCTCTACGTCTAGCATCTCTTTGTCGCGCGACAAACATACCTCCGCGACGACACCGTGTCCAGCACCATCCAGATCATCTCGTCGTCGCCGCCGGAGCGGCAGGCCTACGCCGCCATGCGGCTGTGGAGCTCGCTCGAGCTCTCCGCACTCAACGGGGACGCCTCCGAGAAGCAACCACTCATTCAGGTGCTGTCTACTGCCTCCTCTACGTCTAGCATCTCTTTGTCGCGCGACAAACATACCTCCGCGACGACACCGTGTCCAGCACCATCCAGATCATCTCGTCGTCGCCGCCGGAGCGGCAGGCCTACGCCGCCATGCGGCTGTGGAGCTCGCTCGAGCTCTCCGCACTCAACGGGGACGCCTCCGAGAAGCAACCACTCATTCAGGTGCTGTCTACTGCCTCCTCTACGTCTAGCATCTCTTTGTCGCGCGACAAACATACCTCCGCGACGACACCGTGTCCAGCACCATCCAGATCATCTCGTCGTCGCCGCCGGAGCGGCAGGCCTACGCCGCCATGCGGCTGTGGAGCTCGCTCGAGCTCTCCGCACTCAACGGGGACGCCTCCGAGAAGCAACCACTCATTCAGGTGCTGTCTACTGCCTCCTCTACGTCTAGCATCTCTTTGTCGCGCGACAAACATACCTCCGCGACGACACCGTGTCCAGCACCATCCAGATCATCTCGTCGTCGCCGCCGGAGCGGCAGGCCTACGCCGCCATGCGGCTGTGGAGCTCGCTCGAGCTCTCCGCACTCAACGGGGACGCCTCCGAGAAGCAACCACTCATTCAGGTGCTGTCTACTGCCTCCTCTACGTCTAGCATCTCTTTGTCGCGCGACAAACATACCTCCGCGACGACACCGTGTCCAGCACCATCCAGATCATCTCGTCGTCGCCGCCGGAGCGGCAGGCCTACGCCGCCATGCGGCTGTGGAGCTCGCTCGAGCTCTCCGCACTCAACGGGGACGCCTCCGAGAAACAACCACTCATTCAGGTGCTGTCACAGACAACCCCCACTAGACGGAGCATGTAAGGCGACCCGCGCGCACCAACCATATGGTACGGCAGAACATTAAAGTATCAACACGGCGGCCACCGTTTAGTTGCGTCCATGTTTATGATCCATGCGTACGTCAACGAAAAAAGAAATTAAATAAATAACATGGTAAATTGTAGTGTTAAGTGGTGTAGAGAGACCTCATAAACAAGGACGCAACTAAACGGTGGCCGCCGTGTTGATACTTTAATGTTCTGCCGTACCATATCGTTGGTGCGCGCGGGTCGCCTACGGGTCGCCTTACATGCTCCGTCTAGTGGGGGTGGTCTGTGGGTGCTGTCTACTGCCTCCTCTACGTCTAGCATCTCTTTGTCGCGCGACAAACACTACCTGTCACCTTCCTATCAATACCGTGCGAGCGCGACAGGTGATGCTGAGTCGCGCGACAAGCGGAGTCGCGGCAAGATATGCTAGCGCTACTGGTCAGCATCGCGGGTGAGCATGGCAGTGCCAACAAGGCACCATTTGGTTCTTGTTTGTTGCCATTGCGATTTTGGCTCCCCTTTTATGCCATCAGGCGAAGTGAAGCCACTATGTTGTGCTGATACAAAAAATCAAATTCTTCCTCCTCACAGCATACAGACCGACTGTTGGGATCAGTTACGTGCGTTGTTTTCTTGACTCCCAACGCATTCATACTTCCATCCTAACTACTAACCTTAGTAGGCTTCACTACACACTGTAATATACTGCTAAAGTCAAAGGCACCATAAGCGTACTTACTTTAGGAAAATTTCGATCTGATTGGGAAATTTGCACCATATTTGTTTGATCAATTTAAAAATGGTTTATACTTTATGTACATCAATAAATAATACACGAATAGACAGTAACCACCCACCAGTCAGCCTTGCACGAAAAATACTATCCATAATTGAATTGAAACATTGAAACTTAACGTAGCATTTTCAATTTCAGGTCGCAACGTGGACAATCGGCGAATACGGCGATCTTTTAGTGTCTGAAGCCAGCAATGCTATTTCTATGGTCGATGACGACGGCGTAGGTAAGCCAAAGTCATCTATAGTTTTCTCAAATCTTATAGTAGAGTTGCTAAGCCGCGAAATTGTGCAATCTCAAAGTTGCTAAAACAGCATTTGCACCAAACCTGTAGTGGCTAAACAAATTTAATATAATCAATTAATCATGCAGGGAGCGCGATCTTAAGTTAATTTTAGGGTTCCGTACCCAAAGGGTAAAAACGGGACCCTATTACTGAGACTTCGCTGTCCGTCCGTACGTCCGTCCTTCCGTCCGTCTGTCATCAGGCTGTATCTCAAGAACGGTGATAGCTAGGCAGTTGAAGTTTTCACAGATGATGTATTTCTATTGCCGCTATAACAACAAATACTAAAAATAAAATAAAATAAATATTTAAGGGGGGCTCCCATACAACAAACGGGATTGGTTGCGTTTACTTTGCACCTCATTTGTATGGAGCGCTATACATTATTAACTTAACCACTTAAGGATGGAAAGTGTTTGTACGGAACCCTCGGTGCGCGAGTCCGACTCGCACTTGACCGGTTTTTAAATTTCCTTTATTAGTTGAACTAACCATGGTTTAATTACAGATGATTTCATCCGGCCGCGCGAAGAGTACGTGATAGACATCTACCAGAAGCTGCTGTGGTCGACGCAGCTGTCCATCACCACCAAGGAGTTCCTGCTGCTGTCGCTCGCCAAGCTGTCCACGAGGTTCAGCACGCAGCCCAGCCAGGAGTGAGTATGAGGACACCAGTACTAACCAACAGTCAATGCCAATAAACAAAGTAGATAGGTATATCTCACGTGAAAGGAGGGGTGTCCAACAAAACATGACTACTGCGCAATCAGTTTGACTCCGCAATGCATTTCCCCCTTCACTAAACATAGTATAAAACAAATCGCTTCCTGTCTGTCTGTCCCTACGTATGCTTAGAACTTTTAAACTACGTAACGGATTTTGATACGTTTCTTTAATAGGTAGAGTGATTTATGAGGAAGGTTTATATGTATAATACAACAGAATTCACAAAGCAGATAAGCCGCGCATCGCCTCGCCTGCTGCTGTGAGTCATCGCCGCGCGCTGCCCGCGTCGCGCTAGCTGCCCGGTACCACGATACGTGACCGCACGAGCGATATTATCGTTTACGTATCGTTTTCTGCATTAGTACCGGGATTGAACATCATGCCGCCTACTGAGACCATGACTTGCGAGGGTTGTGCGAAACAAATTACGGGCAAGAATTGCATCCGCTGTTGTGACAGTAAGTGTGGAAAAGTGTATCATCTCCCTTGCGTCAACCTTAAAAATCCAAATTCCGACGCAATTAAGTCTTGGCTGTGTCCAGTCTGTAGCTGCTCTATGAAAAAGGGCGGAGATAATTCGTCGACTCCCGCACGTGCCGCGCAAAACGTCACATTAAGGAAACCGAGAGCTTCTAGCCCTGAACCAGAGCCCCTGTCAAACAATACTTCAGCCCTGGACAATTTGGCCGAGCAGATCAAGCTCCTTAGACAAGAGATTAAAACCATGAAGCTGGACTTCGCAGCAGCCATCTCGGCAGTGAGCCGTTGTGAAACCAGGATTAACGACATGAGCGCTACAATGACTTCCTACGACGTCCGACTGAAATTAGCTGAGGAGTCAATTCTACAAGTTGCTGAATTAAAAAAGATAAATGACGACCTACAAAAGCAGATTGTTACACAATCCCAGGAACTCTCTGCTTATAAATCAAGGTTGCAGGAAATAGCGGGATCCATCCCTGATGCGACGGAACTTAAACCAGCCTATGAGTCACTACAGGAACAGCTGAACTTCCAGGCTCAAGCGCGACTGAGAAACGATATCGAGATTTCTGGAGTTACTGAAAAACCGGCAGAAAATCCGCTGCATTTATTTCTTACTCTGGCAGTTCTGGCAGGTAGGAAAGTATCGGAGTCCGATATCGACTACGTAACCCGCGTTGGCCCCAAACGGGATAACCCCAATGATCCCCCGCGACCTCTTGTGGTAAGATTCTGTCAACGCAACACACGGGATAGTTTTTATAACTCTGCAAAACCGAGACGCCTCACAACTAAAGACCTGGAGCTCGAAGGTCCTGTCCTGAAGATCTATTTCAATGATCGGCTCACCCGCGAAAACAGACAGTTATTTCGCGTTTGCAGAGCCGAATTTAAGGAGGCTGGATACAAGTTCTGTTGGACGAAATGGGGCCAAATATTTGTCAAAAAACATGAGGGCAGAGGCGAAGGATCAGAAGCTATTATTATCAAATCTCACCGTGATATCGCAATCATTCTTAAGGACAAGCCGGCCCCAATACCTGATGATATCTCACCCTCTGTTGAATTTTAAAAAGAATACTCGTAGGATTTTATTTTGTATTTTTTCGCTGTTATCTCTCTTAATAGTCCTCATGTCGCTTTTTACACACGCTAACACTACACACAACAAACACTCACTGCATCCACACATTATTCTCCTCTCAGTTTTTCTCTCTGAATCCTCGCCGTCCCTTAGGCAGTTTCTCTTAAATAGTAATTATCTTCTGCAAAACCAACTATTTGATAATGGTTAATCCCAATATTTTACTTGATCTTGATGCGGATGATTCACCCTGCCTTTTTGTTGAACGGCCTGAGTCATGTAACCTAATTATAAATAACAATTTTAATGTCAAAGTTCTCACCTTCAATGTAAGAAGCTTACAAAAGAATTTCGACCAATTTCTCCTAACGCTGTCAAGGGTGAATATGACCCTTGATGTGATTGTCTTGACGGAATGCTGGCTCCAGGAGGGCTCGGTTATACCTCAAATAGATGGCTATGAGTCACATCGAACACTGAAATGCGCTAACAAAGCTGGTGGTGTAGTTATTTATGTACACAATTCATGGTCCCCGGAAGTGACGGAGCCACCTTTTGAAGGTGCAGATTGTTTACAGGTGAAAATTAAGAACCATTTTAGTATTTTAGGAGTATATCGCTCTCCTTCTTTCATTGACACCTCAGTTTTTATGAACTCGCTTATGAAGGCAACTATGTCGATCCAGAACTCGCCATGTGTGATTATTGCGGGAGACATAAACATAAATACTTGCTCAGAAAATGGATCAGATATAGCAATATCTACTAAGTATTTGTGTTTACTGGCGGAACTTGGTCTTAAACCTACCGTCAACAAACCTACTCGCGGTGACTCCTGCTTAGACCACGTCCATGTTTCATCAAGACTCGATGCTATTTCGGCTATCTACAAGACTGATGTTACAGATCATGATATGATTATTACAGGCATTTCAACAACCCAAATTAAGCCAAGACAAATAAAGAGATACGTTAATAAAATTAATTATAAATCTTTAGCGGATGAACTATACACGATAAATTGGGACAGTGTCACATCTACAGGCTCAGTAAATGATGCTGTTCATATTTTTAATAAACTTTTTATGGATAGTTTGAGCAGGCACACTACTCAGTCGCCAGTCAGTCGATCTAAATATACAATAAAACCCTGGATGACACCCGGGCTGATTCGGTGTTCAAAACATAGAGACCACTTACATGCAAAATGTCGAAGTAACCCCAACGATGAAACCTTAAAACTTATCTACATTCGGTATAAAAACTTTCACAATAATCTATTAAAGAAATTAAAGTACAATTATGAATCGATGGAACTACAAGAAAATAAAAGCGACCCGAATAAGCTTTGGAAGACTATAAAAGATATAGCATACGCTAAGAAAAAAACACAAAAGTCACTAGAACTCACCAAAATCAAGGATTCCGCCATTGAGTCACTGGACTATTGCAACGAGTACTTTTCGAGTGTCGGTACAACCCTAGCACACAATATTCTTACTACTGTAAACCAAACACAAGAAGAACTTGTACAAGGTATTACAGCAAAAACAACACCATTGCAATCCATGTTTCTAGAGCCTACCGACGAAGCCGAAGTGGAATCGTTGATTAATATTTTAAAACCGGATAGTGCCCCTGGTCTTGATGGAATAACAAATCGCCTCCTTAAAACAGTTAAAAACTCAATTATAGCGCCTCTCACCTACATATATAATTTAAGTTTGGCCAAAGGGATTTTCCCGAATGAATGGAAGGTAGCAGCAGTCACTCCTATACACAAGGCGGGAGACAAATCTAGTCCAAGCAATTATAGACCGATATCTTTGCTTGGGGCCTTCTCGAAAATTCTAGAAAGACTAGTAAATAAACGGTTGGTCCGCTTTTTAGAAAAAAATAAGATCCTTGCAGAGAGTCAGTATGGTTTCCGGGCAAATAGATCGACTGGGGATGCTGCCGAGTTAATGACTAAATTGATTTCCAACAACTTAGATCAAAATAAGGCCTGCCTGGGTGTGTTTCTTGACTTAGCCAAAGCTTTCGACACAGTATCAATTCCCATTCTCTTAAAGAAGTTGGAACTAGTCGGAATTAGAGGCAACGCTTTGGAGTGGTTTGAAAGTTACCTAACAAATCGATCACAATGTGTAAAAATTGACCACGATGTTAGCAACCGTAGACCAATGAATTTCGGAGTCCCCCAGGGAAGTATATTGGGCCCTACCTTATTTGTTATTTACATAAATGAGATTGCAAACATGAATATCCCCAATGCCCACATTATATGTTATGCTGATGATACCGCCTTAATTTTTCATGAAGACTCGTGGGAAAAAGCGGTCATAATAGCAGAAAAAGGTCTAGGTGTAGTTTCAGAATGGCTTCAGCTTAACTTGCTAACCCTGAACGTCTCAAAGACTAACTTTGTTTGTTTTCACAAAACAAAAGCCTCAGAACCAACCAATCTCAATAGAATTACTCTGCACATCTGTAGTCAGGAACAATCATCCGCTCCGTGCACGTGTGCTCACATTGAGAGGGCTATTGCTGTGAAATATCTGGGTGTAATTTTTGACGAAAACCTAAATTTTAGGCAGCATATACTAGCTACAGCAAATCGTGTTCGAAAATTAATATATGTTTTCAAAAATCTACGAAATTCGGCCGACAAACATCTGTTAAAAATAATATACACTTCGATCTGCGAATCTGTTTTATCTTACTGTATAACCGCCTGGGGTGGGGCTTCAAAAACATATATGCTTCCTTTGGAAAGAGCTCAGCGTGCCGTTCTGAAGGTCATTCTCAAGGAACGCATCAGGTACCCAACAGCTCTTGTGTACGAAAATATGGATGTGCTCAGTGTTCGTGGGATTTATTTTCTACGACTCATATTAAAATTGCACCCTGAGGTAATAAAGTCACCATTTTATGAGTCACAGTTGCGGAAACGCAATTTTAAAATACCGGTGCCTCCCTCGAAGTCCGCCTTCGCAAAGAGGTTCAGCTCCTTTCTTTCTCCTTTCATATATAACAAAATTTGTGCTAAAATACCTTTACAGAAATACTCAATCAGAGAACTTAAACTCAAACTACAATCATGGCTTAAATCGCTTTGTTATGAGGATTTGGAAGAAATTTTGAGAGTAGATAAATAGTCACGCACGCACTCACACGTCTCACACACACCCACACACACACACACACACACACACACACACACACACACACACACACACACACACACACACACACACACACACACACACATACACCTTCAAATAATTAGGCTAGTTAATCTACGAAAACCTTTTCCACACGCGTTTGCGTATGCCGAACTATACCAACAGTCTGTATTTGTTTGTATTTTTAGATTAAATGTCACTTGGTTTAAATTAGATTGTATAAACTTTGTAAGTTGTATTTGCTTTTCGCGTCTATTTTTTGGTCAAATTCACTTATGTCTTGGTTACCTACGGGACAGGCTGTGCCTAGTGTAGGAGCCAGTGTAACAGCTAAGATAAGCGATTTCAGTGCATGAAATTAAGTTTATATAAGCCATATTTGTGTACACAACAGTGGACCTTTAATTATTGTATGTGTATATTATATAGGTTAGTATAGAGATGTGACTGTATAAATTTGTTTAAATGCAATAAACTTACTTACTTACTTACTTACATAGATAAGTTATTATCATTGCACCCGTGCGAAGTCAGGGCGGGTCGCTAGTATAGGGATAAGTTAGCCTTTGTACTGTCAACCAATTTGCTTTCTAGGCCACTATAGAACCTTATCACAATAACAATGATATGAGATTTCAAGCGGCTTTCATATTGACGTTCACTGTGACAAGGTACGAAATGGCTTGGGAATCAAATTGGTTGACTGTACATGTCTATAGTTTTGAAGTTTTGTGAATCGGTACTTAGTGTTGTGTTTACGTACATACATTTCATTAAGATTTTGTCTACCTTCAAAAATCTTATTGAATAAAATACCTACATTGAAACGAATGTCTTACAGATCGAAAAACGCTGTTTTTCAATTGATTTATTGTATATCATTTTCGTTCCAGTAAAATTCGAGTAATCATCGACACGTTCGGGTCTCATATTCACATCGAGCTGCAGCAGAGAGGAGTGGAACTATCTCAATTATATAGGTATGGTCTTATTGTAAACCAATATATTAAGTTTTATATTAAATTTACACTGATGATGTTTAAGTTGGGTTACAAATTATAAGGTGGAAAGGTGGACACAGATGACACCACTTTCGACAGTTTAAAGAATTCTTAAAAGTGGCGATGTCCGTAAGTTTCTACGTATTCATTTATTTTTATCGTCGTCTAGTATTCGCAATAAATAGTTTAAACTTTACGATAGTCTCACTCGATATTTTGTAATTATCCCATGGCCATATGCCTCTCTTTAAGAGGCCTTATTCCTTTTAACCCGTCAAGTGTCAGACCTTCCTAGAACAAAACACCGCGAAATGTCCCATACAGCGGACAAGAAACGGCTGAATTTCCGCTAAAGATGGGAATTTTACCTACCCCGAGAATAATTATATGAGATGTGTTATATATCGTTAGAGAGCTAGATAAATTTGGAATTCGGCACAATATGTTATAATAGCCGCACTTACTTGTAGTGAGATGTAGATTTATTTATATTCCAAGATGTTCGCTTTCCGTCACATCCGTCACTAATCATTCACAATTTACACTCAATTTAAAACCACATATCACATTTTACATACACTAAAATGATACTGGCTAGTTTATGCGTCAATTTTACGTAAATTCACTACTAAACACCAAATAATTACTTCACAACAAATATTTATTTACGAGAACGTGCGCGCACGCTACAAACTTACGCCGCCCAAATCGCAACTGTCATGGCGGATTTGCCGCGAAATTGAGCACTGTTTGAACAAAATCATAAATCTATCAAAATTCCCAAGACCTTACACCAATCTAATATATGAAATGAAATCCTGAGAAAGTGTATTATAAAACTATTATTTGTTCATAAGGTTTTGAACAATTGAAAATTAGGAAACAAATGAATTAACGACGGCCGTCATTGCAAAATTATTGCGTCATTCAAACTTGAGGACTTTTTTCACTAGGAAACAATGTCGTGCGGCTAAATTTAACATTAAAAACGAAAACCTTATTTAATTGCCAGTAATTTGATATATAATACATAATATAAACACTTTCCGTTTAAAAGATTTGGACATATTTATTACACGACACGACACCTCAAATGCAAGTGGTTTTCGAAATGGCGGACGAATTCCGCCAATGTAGAGAAAAAAAAATATTTACACGTCACTATTGAGGATTCTGTTTGGTTAAAAATCAAATTTGTGTGCTCTGATAGCTGTTGTTGGATAGTAAAATATCTATCAAGCTGCCACCATAACGAATCGATGCAGAGAAATTGATCCAATGAGCGGTTTGGGCTGTAGACTAGCGTGTGTCTACTGGACGCTACCGGCACAAAATTGCTGTAGACTAACGTTAGTCTACTGGACGCTTGACGGGTTAAAAAATATTTTTTTCATATTGTGACAAATATATGTACTTATTGATAATTTCAACCAACTTTTTGAGGTGAGTAATACTTTTCTCCGAGTTCTAGGTATTTCCTGCTTTCATTGCGTGCAGTCGAAAATTACTTGAAAAACTAATTTTCCGCGTGAATTTAGTCAATTTCGAGTACTTTTTGAAACAAAAATTATCAATGAAAAATTCAAACTGTAGGTTTCAAATATATATTAATAAACCCCAATAGCCCTGTTCTAGGTAGTAACATCAATAATATATTAGGAAACATGTTTGATCATAGAGAAAATTGTCTAAAACAATCACCATTTTAAAAGGAATAAGGCCTCTTAAGGCAAGCCTCAGAATGTTTCCATTGATTACTCGCTATATTTCGTATATCATCCCTTCATCTAATAACAGGGTGTATGTTTATTCGTATGGTATTGTTTGCGCAGACAGTACGCTCACCTGCGACCTGCGCTACTGGAGCGCATGCCGCCCATGGAGGCGCCGGCGGGGCGCGCGCGCGACGACGCCGAGCCCGAGCCCGAGCCGCAGCCCGACGCCGCGCCGCACCACGACCACCAGGTACCGTCACACCCAGCGTCATACATACTGTACAGTACGCTCACCTGCGACCTGCGCTACTGGAGCGCATGCCGCCCATGGAGGCGCCGGCGGGGCGCGCGCGCGACGACGCCGAGCCCGAGCCCGAGCCGCAGCCCGACGCCGCGCCGCACCACGACCACCAGGTACCGTCACACCCAGCGTCATACATACTGTACAGTACGCTCACCTGCGACCTGCGCTACTGGAGCGCATGCCGCCCATGGAGGCGCCGGCGGGGCGCGCGCGCGACGACGCCGAGCCCGAGCCCGAGCCGCAGCCCGACGCCGCGCCGCACCACGACCACCAGGTACCGTCACACCCGGCGTCATACATACTGTACAGTACGCTCACCTGCGACCTGCGCTACTGGAGCGCATGCCGCCCATGGAGGCGCCGGCGGGGCGCGCGCGCGACGACGCCGAGCCCGAGCCCGAGCCGCAGCCCGACGCCGCGCCGCACCACGACCACCAGGTACCGACACACCCAGCGTCATACATACTGTACAGTACGCTCACCTGCGACCTGCGCTACTGGAGCGCATGCCGCCCATGGAGGCGCCGGCGGGGCGCGCGCGCGACGACGCCGAGCCCGAGCCCGAGCCGCAGCCCGACGCCGCGCCGCACCACGACCACCAGGTACCGTCACACCCAGCGTCATACATACTGTACAGTACGCTCACCTGCGATCTGCGCTACTGGAGCGCATGCCGCCCATGGAGGCGCCGGCGGGGCGCGCGCGCGACGACGCCGAGCCCGAGCCCGAGCCGCAGCCCGACGCCGCGCCGCACCACGACCACCAGGTACCGTCACACCCAGCGTCATACATACTGTACAGTACGCTCACCTGCGATCTGCGCTACTAGAGCGCACGACGACCACCAGGTACCGTCACACCCAACGTCATACATACTGTACAGTACGCTCACCTGCGATCTGCGCTACTAGAGCGCACGACGACCACCAGGTACCGTCACACCCGGCGTCATACATACTGTACAGTACGCTCACCTGCGATCTGCGCTACTAGAGCGCACGACGACCACCAGGTACCGTCACACCCGGCGTCATACATACTGTACAGCACGCTCACCTGCGATCTGCGCTACTAGAGCGCACGACGACCACCAGGTACCGTCACACCCAACGTCATACATACTGTACAGTACGCTCACCTGCGATCTGCGCTACTAGAGCGCACGACGACCACCAGGTACCGTCACACCCGGCGTCATACATACTGTACAGTACGCTCACCTGCGATCTGCGCTACTAGAGCGCACGACGACCACCAGGTACCGTCACACCCGGCGTCATACATACTGTACAGCACGCTCACCTGCGATCTGCGCTACTAGAGCGCACGACGACCACCAGGTACCGTCACACCCGGCGTCATACATACTGTACAGTACGCTCACCTGCGACCTGCGCTACTAGAGCGCACGACGACCACCAGGTACCGTCACACCCAGCGTCATACATACTGTACAGTACGCTCACCTGCGACCTGCGCTACTGGAGCGCATGCCGCCCATGGAGGCGCCGGCGGGGCGCGCGCGCGACGACGCCGAGCCCGAGCCCGAGCCGCAGCCCGACGCCGCGCCGCACCACGACCACCAGGTACCGTCACACCCAGCGTCATACATACTGTACAGTACGCTCACCTGCGATCTGCGCTACTAGAGCGCATGCCGCCCATGGAGGCGCCGGCGGGGCGCGCGCGCGACGACGCCGAGCCCGAGCCCGAGCCGCAGCCCGACGCCGCGCCGCACCACGACCACCAGGTACCGTCACACCCAGCGTCATACATACTGTACAGTACGCTCACCTGCGACCTGCGCTACTGGAGCGCATGCCGCCCATGGAGGCGCCGGCGGGGCGCGCGCGCGACGACGCCGAGCCCGAGCCCGAGCCGCAGCCCGACGCCGCGCCGCACCACGACCACCAGGTACCGTCACACCCAGCGTCATACATACTGTACAGTACGCTCACCTGCGACCTGCGCTACTGGAGCGCATGCCGCCCATGGAGGCGCCGGCGGGGCGCGCGCGCGACGACGCCGAGCCCGAGCCCGAGCCGCAGCCCGACGCCGCGCCGCACCACGACCACCAGGTACCGTCACACCCAGCGTCATACATACTGTACAGTACGCTCACCTGCGACCTGCGCTACTGGAGCGCATGCCGCCCATGGAGGCGCCGGCGGGGCGCGCGCGCGACGACGCCGAGCCCGAGCCCGAGCCGCAGCCCGACGCCGCGCCGCACCACGACCACCAGGTACCGACACACCCAGCGTCATACATACTGTACAGTACGCTCACCTGCGACCTGCGCTACTGGAGCGCATGCCGCCCATGGAGGCGCCGGCGGGGCGCGCGCGCGACGACGCCGAGCCCGAGCCCGAGCCGCAGCCCGACGCCGCGCCGCACCACGACCACCAGGTACCGTCACACCCAGCGTCATACATACTGTACAGTACGCTCACCTGCGATCTGCGCTACTAGAGCGCACGACGACCACCAGGTACCGTCACACCCAACGTCATACATACTGTACAGTACGCTCACCTGCGATCTGCGCTACTAGAGCGCACGACGACCACCAGGTACCGTCACACCCGGCGTCATACATACTGTACAGTACGCTCACCTGCGATCTGCGCTACTAGAGCGCACGACGACCACCAGGTACCGTCACACCCGGCGTCATACATACTGTACAGCACGCTCACCTGCGATCTGCGCTACTAGAGCGCACGACGACCACCAGGTACCGTCACACCCAACGTCATACATACTGTACAGTACGCTCACCTGCGATCTGCGCTACTAGAGCGCACGACGACCACCAGGTACCGTCACACCCGGCGTCATACATACTGTACAGTACGCTCACCTGCGATCTGCGCTACTAGAGCGCACGACGACCACCAGGTACCGTCACACCCGGCGTCATACATA
The DNA here is from genome assembly GCA_932273695.1 of Apotomis betuletana. Classification (NCBI taxonomy): domain Eukaryota; kingdom Metazoa; phylum Arthropoda; class Insecta; order Lepidoptera; family Tortricidae; genus Apotomis; species Apotomis betuletana. Next base: position 4,585,527 of record OW026305.1, read on the forward strand.
CTGTACAGCACGCTCACCTGCGATCTGCGCTACTAGAGCGCACGACGACCACCAGGTACCGTCACACCCGGCGTCATACATACTGTACAGTACGCTCACCTGCGATCTGCGCTACTAGAGCGCACGACGACCACCAGGTACCGTCACACCCAACGTCATACATACTGTACAGTACGCTCACCTGCGATCTGCGCTACTAGAGCGCACGACGACCACCAGGTACCGTCACACCCGGCGTCATACATACTGTACAGTACGCTCACCTGCGATCTGCGCTACTAGAGCGCACGACGACCACCAGGTACCGTCACACCCAACGTCATACATACTGTACAGTACGCTCACCTGCGATCTGCGCTACTAGAGCGCACGACGACCACCAGGTACCGTCACACCCGGCGTCATACATACTGTACAGTACGCTCACCTGCGACCTGCGCTACTAGAGCGCACGACGACCACCAGGTACCGTCACACCCGGCGTCATACATACTGTACAGTACGCTCACCTGCGACCTGCGCTACTAGAGCGCACGACGACCACCAGGTACCGTCACACCCGGCGTCATACATACTGTACAGTACGCTCACCTGCGACCTGCGCTACTAGAGCGCACGACGACCACCAGGTACCGTCACACCCGGCGTCATACATACTGTACAGTACGCTCACCTGCGACCTGCGCTACTAGAGCGCACGACGACCACCAGGTACCGTCACACCCGGCGTCATACATACTGTACAGTACGCTCACCTGCGACCTGCGCTACTAGAGCGCACGACGACCACCAGGTACCGTCACACCCAGCGTCATACATACTGTACAGTACGCTCACCTGCGACCTGCGCTACTAGAGCACACGACGACCATCAGGCACTATACTAAAATATTTTTATATTAGGTCTTAAAATCGCGTACCTTATGCAACGATAGCCTAAAATACTATGATGTTTCCAGGACGCCCTATTGGACCTGATCATCGGCTCGGAGCCGCTCACCAACGGCGACGCCGACCACCGCGCCGAGTCCGCGCCCAACAACAACAACAACACCAACACTAACGTGAGTTGTTTGTGGAGCTCTCTTAATAATTCATTGTCTGAATGCGGGGCAAAAGCAAGCCACTTTGTATGTATGAGCAAGAATAGGCTAGTGGAAGGCCTTTTACTCCTAGAACCTTATTTCGTCGAATGTTATAGAACTCAGGCTAGTAGCACAAAACAATCTGAGTGTTGAAATTTAAAATAGAATCACGTAGAATAGAATAGAATAGAAACTTTTATTTCAGGTCATAGACCCATAAAAACATATCACTCAAGTTTTTGTTTCGTTCAAAGTTGTCATTTTTCATATTGGCAAATTAAAACACTCATTTCCGAGTTTAGAGTCGGTCGCACCAATAGAATTGGATTCGGTTTCGTGATACGAGAGAAAGCGTTTTAATTTAGCTGTAGAGCTTTATTAAAAACTTAGAAAGTTTGTACTCCTCGTATTATATTCAGTAACAGCGAGTTACGCACCCAAGCGTGTAACTGAAAGGGCCAAATAGTCTCCATAGCTGAGTTATCGTTTGTGTTATGCAGGATATCCTGGACCTGTTGAGCGGGCTGGAGCTGAGCTCTGCGCCCGCGGCGGCCGCGCCGGCGCTCAACAACAACGCGCCGCCCAACACCGCCAGCCTGCTGCTCGACGGACTGTTCGCGTCCGCGCCCTCCCTCACGCGTATGTACTGTAACCTGTCGTGTACTGTCGGCGCTCAACAACAACAACAGACTCATTAAGATTATGATATATGCATTGACAATTAAAAATCTAATTTTAGAAAAAATATCCAAGTCATAATATGAGATAAGATAAGATAAAGATAAAGAATCATTTATTGCACAATTAACAACAAACATTACATTTATAAGGCAACAATTGAAATACGGAACTGTGTTTACATAATACATAAATTGACAGTGGACTCCGCACTAGGCCATGCCTGTATCGCGGGGAACCAGAATTACAATTTAATGTCATGTAACAAGTTAATTATTTTACAATATGAGATCAACCAATACCATATATGTATTTCCAGAGCCGACGCTGACGGTGCCGGCGCTGGACAAGGACGGGCTGGTCGTGGTGCTGGAGGTGCAGCGCGGCGCGGCGCAGGCCGTCACGCTCACCATGCGCGCGCGCAGCCAGCAGCCCGAGCCGCTCGCCGACTTCCTGTTCCAGGCCGCCGTGCCCAGGGTAACTACCTGACTATAAGGACGGGCTGGTCGTGGTGCTGGAGGTGCAGCGCGGCGCGGCGCAGGCCGTCACGCTCACCATGCGCGCGCGCAGCCAGCAGCCCGAGCCGCTCGCCGACTTCCTGTTCCAGGCCGCCGTGCCCAGGGTAACTACCTGACTATAAGGACGGGCTGGTCGTGGTGCTGGAGGTGCAGCGCGGCGCGGCGCAGGCCGTCACGCTCACCATGCGCGCGCGCAGCCAGCAGCCCGAGCCGCTCGCCGACTTCCTGTTCCAGGCCGCCGTGCCCAGGGTAACTACCTGACTATAAGGACGGGCTGGTCGTGGTGCTGGAGGTGCAGCGCGGCGCGGCGCAGGCCGTCACGCTCACCATGCGCGCGCGCAGCCAGCAGCCCGAGCCGCTCGCCGACTTCCTGTTCCAGGCCGCCGTGCCCAGGGTAACTACCTGACTATAAGGACGGGCTGGTCGTGGTGCTGGAGGTGCAGCGCGGCGCGGCGCAGGCCGTCACGCTCACCATGCGCGCGCGCAGCCAGCAGCCCGAGCCGCTCGCCGACTTCCTGTTCCAGGCCGCCGTGCCCAGGGTAACTACCTGACTATAAGGACGGGCTGGTCGTGGTGCTGGAGGTGCAGCGCGGCGCGGCGCAGGCCGTCACGCTCACCATGCGCGCGCGCAGCCAGCAGCCCGAGCCGCTCGCCGACTTCCTGTTCCAGGCCGCCGTGCCCAGGGTAACTACCTGACTATAAGGACGGGCTGGTCGTGGTGCTGGAGGTGCAGCGCGGCGCGGCGCAGGCCGTCACGCTCACCATGCGCGCGCGCAGCCAGCAGCCCGAGCCGCTCGCCGACTTCCTGTTCCAGGCCGCCGTGCCCAGGGTAACTACCTGACTATAAGGACGGGCTGGTCGTGGTGCTGGAGGTGCAGCGCGGCGCGGCGCAGGCCGTCACGCTCACCATGCGCGCGCGCAGCCAGCAGCCCGAGCCGCTCGCCGACTTCCTGTTCCAGGCCGCCGTGCCCAGGGTAACTACCTGACTATAAGGACGGGCTGGTCGTGGTGCTGGAGGTGCAGCGCGGCGCGGCGCAGGCCGTCACGCTCACCATGCGCGCGCGCAGCCAGCAGCCCGAGCCGCTCGCCGACTTCCTGTTCCAGGCCGCCGTGCCCAGGGTAACTACCTGACTATAAGGACGGGCTGGTCGTGGTGCTGGAGGTGCAGCGCGGCGCGGCGCAGGCCGTCACGCTCACCATGCGCGCGCGCAGCCAGCAGCCCGAGCCGCTCGCCGACTTCCTGTTCCAGGCCGCCGTGCCCAGGGTAACTACCTGACTATAAGGACGGGCTGGTCGTGGTGCTGGAGGTGCAGCGCGGCGCGGCGCAGGCCGTCACGCTCACCATGCGCGCGCGCAGCCAGCAGCCCGAGCCGCTCGCCGACTTCCTGTTCCAGGCCGCCGTGCCCAGGGTAACTACCTGACTATAACGGGACTTACTACTCATATATAATTACTTATTTTCTAGATTCTTTAGCCCAGAATCAAAGTTTTTGACCGCTTCGTATCGATACGTGGAAAATATTGTTACGACTAGCTCCATAACAGTCTAAGTTTAGTGTTAGCTCCATAAGCATCTAAGTGTTCTGTGATTGTTATTTTCTTTTTGTGCCGACATCTCTGTTACAATTATTGATGTTATTAAATTTTGACTAAGTTCTATGTTACCTGCAATAATTTTGTAATAGTTTGACATTCCAATAATAATTATTAGGTATTAATATTATCCAATGTATACATTCATTCATCGCACGTTAAGATTAATTTGCCAGTTAGCATGTAAGGTATAGCTGTTAGTGCTAACATTAATGGTATTAAATAAATAAATAATAAAATAATAACTTGCTAAACTCATATCGTATTTACAATGAAGCGAAAAGTTTAAATCTTTACGGTGGATCGCGCTACGGCCACCCTAAGGCATGCAAGAAGCCACTGGTTGAAAAAATCAATGGCTCCCGCATCAGGTTCAGTGGTCTAATAGGTAAAACGCCCGTGTTGGCCCGGAAAGCCGTTGGAGAGGCAGGTTTGGACCCTGCCTGAACCATTTTTTTTTCGCTTCATTGTAAACATTCGGTTTACGCTAACAGACGTTACTGCTATAATAAAAAAAACAATCATATCGTATTGATTGGCATACAATCACTTTTTAACAAAAAATACCCCATGTCACCGAAACGAAATTATGCTGCAATGGGATCAAAAGTATGCTTGTTGAAACAAAAAACAAACATTTCCAAATCGGTTCAGCTGTTTTCGAGTAATCGCAGAACATATTGACGTCGATCGAAAATGGTTAGTCATTATTCTGAAATTCGAAACTAAAACCCAAAGTTAGGTTATATGTTAGGCTTGTTAAATAACCCTCTTTTTGCCTATTGCTAATATCTAATATGTTTTGTCATTTAGTAAAATATCATGTTGTTCTTTGCAGACATTGCAGTTGGACATGATGTCGCCGTCGGGCACCGTGCTGGCTCCGCAGGGAGAAATTACCCAAGTTCTCAAAATTACCAATCCGTCCCGGGTAAGTTATCTATAAAATTGTTGACGACGCGTTTGGCTCGGTTTGTAGACACCTGCCTACTGAGCCGGCGGTCCCGGGTTCGAATCCCGGCCAGGGCAAATATTTGTGTGATGAACTCGAATATTTGTGCTTGGGTCATGGTTGTTCTATGTATTTAAGTATATATTTATCTATATAAGTATGTATATCGTCGTCTAGTACCCATAACACAAGCCTTCTTGAGCTTAATTTGGGACTAGATCGATTTGTGTGCGGTTATCCGACATTTATTTATATTTATTTATTATTTATTAATTGTAAAAACGATTATGTTTGTACATTGAAGTAATTTTACTAATAAGTGAAATAATGTAATGTTTTTATAAGTATGTATGCCCGCAAAGATCCAATGGCTGAACAATTTTTCAACTGTCGATATACCTGCTGGAAATGCATCACCCAAGATTGGTTAAAGGGTATTTTAAACCTGGATTAAGCATCACTTTTTCCTGCGTGGACGCAGAATGTTGCGCTACATTTGCCATCGACCTAACTTATACGTCTTTATTTATCACTACCTGCGCCTTGCGGTGTTACCCGCTTATCCTTCGGGAACACTTTTTTTTTTTCAGTATAAAAAGCTTGTGTTAATCCAGTGTCAGCTACCTCCATATAAAATTTTACCAAATATGGTCGAGTCGTTTAAGCGTATAGAACTAGTAAACGCCCTCACAAGCTTTCTCCTTTACAATATTGGTGTTATTAGTGTATAGCCTAACAAGTTTCGGTCCGACCCAGGGATAGTGGCGCTTCAAACAGCTTTCAAATGGCAATAATGTGCATACGTCATATATTTGCATTATTAAACGTCAATACGCTTCTATTTGTCAAGGATTTGTCATAAACCAAATTCAAATTGTTTACCGGAATGCTGTGCAATCCTTCTTTCTTCTTGCGAAATAAATACTGAGCCCTATTGAAAAATACTTGACTTGCATCACTGTGGATAGTTTTGCCTTTATTATGCAAAAAATACTTAAAATTTGCGGAATATTCAATTTAGTCCTGTTTCCTCTTTGTTTACATAAGTGACATTCACCTACTTTCAACGTCATTTACCAAAATTTTTACTAGCCAGTAAAGTAAATCAGTATCACTAAAAATCCGCAATATGGCGTGGGTTGTAAAACCCCGTTTGGCTATAAAATTGACAACATTTCATATTTATAACAGGTGGAAATTAATATAGAGATCGACAGGACTTTATGTCGTGTACCTTAAAAAAAAAAATCTTTGAATTTATTCTTCTGTATTTAAAGAAATATAAGAAAATACATCAAATAAGTGCAATCTATGACAATACGGGCTGAATAGGGTTGTTGTCTAAACCAAAGAGCGGAAAAATTTTTTTTGTTTTTATTTGACGTTGACAGATGACAGATGCACACCGAGTTTATTAAGTTTTTTTTTTAATAAGAAAACCGACTAAAGTAACCGTTCCATTAAGTTCTGGTTTTGGTGTTGCCACATTTATAATGAGTATGTTTTTATAAATTAATAATAAAATAAATAATCATCTCAGAAAATAAATAAAAACAGAGATTACTTCATCTTTTTAAGCATAATTCAGAAAAGTAATAAAATGATGGTCTTAAAAATATGAAATGTTGTCAATTAATGATTATAAAAGTGACTCTTGGTCGGTTCCAGACGCCGCTGCGGCTCAGGATACGCGTGTCGTACGTGTCCGCGGGCGCGCCCGTGTTAGAGCAGGCCGAGGTCAACGCCTTCCCCGCAGACCTGTTCAACTGACGCCGACGCGCGCGCCGCCTCCCACCCGGCCTCTAGCCCGCACTACCACACTACCGCACTACCACACTACCGGGACAACCACACACGACCATTCACTGTCAAACACTACTCAACTTACGCTCTAGAACCTATTTCGTCAAACAAAAGACATCCAGCGGACGCTCAGGCTATACTTATGTAGGGTAAATCGCCAATAATTGGCCACCGTTCAATAACTGGCCACCTCAAACTAAAAATGAACTCTGTTCACCTATAAATATAATTCATTTTAGTATAAGCTGTTAGTTACTGGCCGCCCTTCAATGGCCACGATTCCACGAGTTCATTTTTAGTTTGAAGTGGCCACTTATTGAATGGTGGCCAATTATTAGCGATTTACCCTATTAACCTTTCGAGCGCCAAGCGGCAAAGCAATTCACCGTGCCACTGACGCCAAACCAAAAAAAAAAAGTGCTCCAAAATCAACAGAGATTGAAAAACACAGATAGTGGTTTGAATTAGCATGTTTTTCACCATTGTAATTTTTGACGTCAATAGGCGTCGTTGGCGTCAGTGGCACGAATTCCCGATGACGTGATTTGCCGTCTTTGGCGGTCAAAGGGTTAAGCGGTTTACACTCACGTGAAATTGTCAACGGCCCGACATGTTTCGAACTCGTATGGAGCTCTTCATCAGGTACTGCTACCTGTAGTGGCGCGGAAACTTTGTGACAAAGCTTAATACAATAATTAAATGTCTCAGACTATACTGTATGGAGCTGGTTTTAATGCACGGCGACCGGGGCCAGACATTGCGTAAGATGTTTGATTTTTAACTCTGAAAGATCTGTTGAACGGAATTTTGACTAGACCCTCGAAGGATAATTCAATATGGAACGCGACACCCCACAAATCTTCGATGTACAGGCTGGGAATACAAAAGTGGACATCAAAAATACCAACTAAATACAAAAGTCTCGTTTATTTAGAACTCGGACGCTCGGTCCACAACTGTATGTCGCCTGGTGACGACCAAAACTCACTAAAATTTCTGTTCCTGCTCTTAAAAACCTCGTATCTACTAAGTAGATTGACAATGAGATACGAGCTTTGCTTAAAGTAGGTATTTGTTTTTGTTACTTAGTGAGTTGTGGTTGTCAACAGACGATGTAATAACAGCAGCCTTCGCGCAAACTTAATTTATTTATTTAATCCAGATTTCATCAAAGAATATCGGGCAAGCATTTAATATTAGTATAACTGCGAGGATAGTATCACCATTCTAAAACCCATCTTCATTCAATGATTACATTGACACATTACAGTAAAAAATAAATTCAATTAAGTCCGAGTACATCCAACATTTTTAAAACTTTATTGTCAAAAAAACTTGTACATAAAGTGATGGTATTCCATTTGGAATCTAATACGAAAAAAAGACCTCAATAACAAAGTTTCAGATGGCTCCCGCATGCTTGCTGTGAACAGGTTATCCAGCCCCAGTACAACTGTCACAAGCGACTACTTCTCGCGCGGGATAATTACCTGTTTCTTTCTGTGCAGTAACGTCAAAGGGTGATGGGAAGCGCTATGTCGCGCGACTAGTCGTGCTAGACGGGCAGCACGGCTAGCATAACTTTGACACGCGACTCTTTCTCGCGCGAGATATACTACCTGTCTCTATCTATACAGTACTGTGAGATAGTGACGGATGATGCTATCTCGCGCGACATGAGTCGCGTGTCAAAGTTATGCTAGACGTGCATCAATAGATAGGAACTGAAAGTAATTTCGACTGAACTAGAGGTTGTTGATTGATGTTAAAACTTAATACTTAATATCCTCGTAACGCCCAAGGCTCTGTAGAAGGCCTTTCTCTCCCAAAGTATTTGAATCCTTTACTTCAAGACTTATTGGCAAAATTATAAAAAGTGTTAAAATACATTTGAATGGCACTATTTTGCGCATAATTAACGACACCGAAGCGTTAAAATAAATCTGTTAATGTAGGATTTGTTTTGTATCGTTCGAAAATTCAACCTTTACGTATAGATTAAAACATCAATTTAGTTTGTGTGGTGGGCGTTACGATGCTAATCAAAACTCATTGTCGTAACACGCTATTCATATGATTTTTGTCTCCCAATGCAGCTTGTAGTATTTCTTTAGCTTTAATTTATCGCTAAAGACTGACTTCGCTAGCCTGCATGTGTAGTTCTGTAAATGCTTTGGTATATAACCGTATTGCCTTGACGTAAAGACATGTACATAACCGAATGATTGTGTAGAGGTATCTAGGATCTATCACCAGGATCACGTGAACCGCCTTTAAAGTCGTGAAAAGATAATAAGGGCGATACGCGATACATTTAATAAAAATTGTTAATTATTAAATGCGGCGATGCGATTTCGGCAGACTCGAGATTTTAAACATTCCAATTTTTAGATAAAATAAGACTAGCCGTTAGTCTAAAAATGAGGGCCGTACGGAATCTACTCTATTAATTCGTTAAGAGACTTTGTCATTTCCAATTAAAGAATTTCGACTTGATGATTTAGGAAGGCAGTATTTAGCAAAAACTGCACATCGCTCGATGTAACGAGAACAATATTCTATATATATATTTTTTTATGTAATCGTTTATTTAATAACACATTTTATTTATAGTCAGACTTTCAGTATTAGTACAATCTCAAACTGATCGATCCCAGTCTGAACTACTTACAAGTGAATGCTTTTATGTCTTTACCTAGTGCACAAACGTTCGTTAGCACTAATGGCTTAATACGGCGCATGTTGCCTGATGATATGTAACTCGGAATTAGAATTAATGCATCTTTGTGCAACTGGGATAACTGGAGTTAATTAAATGGAATTCGTAATCACTTTCACGACCTGGTTAAAAAAAAACTAAAACTAGACCAGAAATCGGCAGCACCCGCTAGGTGGGCGCAAGCCGAACCCATGCGCCGACAGAGCCCGCCAGGCGGGCGCTTTTATAATACAATCCGCCGGCGGCTGAGTAAGTTACAAGCGCCCACCAGGCGGGTTGTTGGTCGTGAAAGTGATAACACTTCTTCACTTCACAAATAAATGGGTATCGGTTGCGATGTACAGTCAGTGTGATACGGGGACAACGTGGAATGTACTTAAAATTCAACTACTACGATAATTTACGCGTGATAATGCACTTAGGATACGAGTTAAAATATCCCTCGGTAAAGAGTAGTCATTGGTTTAAATTTGGCACGCCTGTTTATTTATTAAACTTCTAGAATACGTTGTGTAATGACTAGTTTAGTACCCCATGTGCTCGATGCATTTCGTTGTTTAAGAGTAGGTCGTGTATGAGATTCGTTGGTCGCTTGACGCTAGCGGTTTAGACTAGGACTTGTTTTGAGTCACGCAGATTTTATATTCGGGAACTTGTAAATAAGATGCGGCTTTTAATCGAAAATATACATTGATAATATCCACTTTTTTAATTCCCGTTTCGTTTCTTTTGGGATATTTTAACGTTAAGTAAGCACTAGTGTTAATTTTATTTTGTCCTATTTATGTTTACGATTAACTAACCTAACCAGCACATTATAAATGGAATATTTAGCTAAGATAACATTATGAGAAATTGTAACTGATGGCTTCGGTCCGCGGTTGATTTTATTGTAATCATGGAGTATAATTATACATATAGATGTATTATTTCCCCAATACATAAACAGAGCTTGGCAAAAGTTTATAAAATGTAATTTGGTGCTTATTTTATTATACCAGATTAAATAGAAAGCCCTCCACGACGAGACGTTATGATTTTGTGTATAACTAAAGCTATGTGAAAGATGTACATATATGATTATAATGATTTTATGTAAATTGGTTAATAAATATTTGAAAATGTTTATATAATCAAATGTCTTGTTTTATTTAAACACCATCTTGTATTTTTTAATTATATTTATTTAGCGTTATAAAAATCACAATAATATTACAGAAATGGTTTAGCTTTGGAGCCGTTCCTGTAAACTGGAGATAAAGGAGTCAAAACCTTCTTTTCTATACTTATTATTGATTATGTATCAGTAAGAAAAAAGTAAATGTTGTGTTTGATTCCATATACAAACCACACCAAACTGCGTTTTATGCATTTACTAACAGTTATTCTGTACAAATAGGATAGATGTTAACATTGGCACTGTCTGCTGATTCAGAACAATAAACTCCAAAGCCAGTATTTTCTAAACAATTAATTAGATAAAATTAAACTAAAGTTCAATTCAACCAACATGGAACAAGGTTAGAATCAGAGATCGTTACCGGTATTCGTTAATATTTAAATATCTTTCTAGTTTCGCGTTTTTATTCAAATGACATTAAATACAATACAGAACTTTGAAATACCGGTATTCTGTATGGAACCGGATACCGGTATATGATTGCTGATGGTTATTTAGAATCAATGCCAGATGTATGTCATTTGGTCACTTAATCGCCCTTAACCTCATCCCAGCGGGCCCGTGATGATCAAGTTTATCGTGCGATTAATAAACGATAAAGCATCTGTCACTTTCGATCATAGCGCACAGGATTGCACAGTTTAAGTGGCAATGAACCATGTAGCCAGGATGGCTGTGTTGTGTCGACCATGTATAGGAAAGCTCAGCGTGGGACGGCCCCCCACTAGGTGGATTGATGACCTTGTGAGGGTAGCGCGGAGTCGATGGAAGCGGTCTGCTCAGGATCGCACTTAGGTAGGCATATGTGCTCAGCATTGGGCATCTGTAGCTGATAGATAACACTAAGACTACAATGTGAAAAGCAATAATGTTGTAACTGTGTATGAGTTCGGTAGTGGGTTATAGCATTATTCCTTACGAACAACGACTTGTAAAAAAGTGGTGTAGATTTTTGGCGAGTTTACATTTCGACGATTTCACCTTTCGATTGTGGACATTTTTCCACCTCGACATTTTGACTTATAGTCCTCCCTAAGTGACCTAACTCACTCGCACGGTATAAACGAAGACCCAGTAAATTATACACCCAAAGATTTAATCCACGTTGTAATAAGGTTTAGATTTGTTGGACAGTGAACAATGTCTCCGATGGTACGTGACGGATGCTTTATCATTTATCACGTGATAACCACGAACGTCGTAGGCCCGTCGTTTGGGCTTGTGCACAAATCACGTGAGGTTCAATAGGGGGGAGGGGGGGGGTCACGAAAAAATCACGATATATCACGTTGGGGGAGGGAGGAGTATAAGGAGACCTCACGTGTATTTTTCTACAGTGAACGAACTAAGAAAAAAATATCGTTTTTTTTTCTTGACGGGGTCATCCATAAATTACGTCACACGTTAAGGGGGGGTCATACCAAACGTGACAGTACATGTTAAAGGTATAGCAAAAAAGCGTGACATGGGGGGGGTTCAAAAAATCGACATTTTGTGTGACGTAATATGTGGACGACCCCTTCGTTTCGTTAAAAATAAATCATCACTTGTTAAAAACTTCAAAATAGCGACCCAATTTTACGAAATTTTGGCGGAAAAAAAATACACGTGAGGTAGCGAGGGGGAGGGGGTGTTAGCAAAGAACCTCACCAAATATCACCAGGGGGGGGGGGGGGGGGTGATTTGTGCACAAGCCCTTTGGTTGAATCCCTAAATTACATTTAGGAGTCTTCAATCATCGGCGTGGCGGCGCCCTGCCGGCCGCCGACGCCATTGAACAGGCGGTCCTTGATCATCTGCGCCATGAGCCCGTGGATCACCTCGATGGTGGTCTTGCAGGCGTCCTTCGTGGCCTTGCCCAGCTTGTCCTCCGTGCGCTTCTCGTGCGGGTCCGCGCCCGGCACTATGAACCCGCCGCGACCTACAGTTTGCATTTTATAAGAATAGTATTTTATGCAACAGTTGTATAAGAGGGGGCAAAAAACGAGAGTGGCCTTTAGAGTGCCACGAGCGTTTTTGGACCTACTTATACAACGTTGCATACAATACTATTTCTACGACTCGATATTAAAAAATAAAATGCAAATAAACAACAAAGAAAATAATTACATGTTTCGCAACAAAATTAAAAAAAAATAGTCTGATAAACTTTTTTTTTATTGACGTCCGGCTGTCAAAAAAATATGAACTTATACCTAAAGGTATACGTTCACTATACTATACATGCACAGAGGATACATTTTTTTTTAAGTTTGCAGCAATGCATTTAGTACAATTTTTTTTTTTTTTATTGTATGTTGTGTGAATGCAGCTGTTTATTTTGTAATCTGTGGTACTAAGTAATGCTTTTTTGGCGACATTATAACATCGTTTAGCAGTGTTTTTTTGGCAGTAGAGTATATAGACTTTTACAGACTTTCATAATTTATGTCTTTATATTAGATTTACTAACCATATAAATCACAGAAAAAAGTACTAGAGTAGAGAAAGTAATTTTTATGACAAATGGAACAAGAGCTGGATAGCCCTCTATCAAAAAGTTGCATATTGCGTGGTAGCACAGACCCGCAAAAGGGAACGTCTCTGCACCACAGGAGTACAAGAAAGTTGCTTCTCATATATGTATAGTAAAGTAGCAAACTTTCCAGTTTTACAAGATGGTTGGCATTCAGCTTTACAAGATAAGAATAGATTTCTATAGGTAAGTACGTAAGTCTACTGTAACATTATAAAGATTCAAGGTGAATCTGGTGAGGATTGACAATGTTGATATTGTATTTTATTTTATTATTCGCTCCTGACAGGTACTTAAATAACCAGGGAGTACTTGCTATACAGATACAAAGATCAATATGAAAAGAAAAACTAAATTGCGTCAAGACGTTAGACCAGTAATCATAAGATACGATGTGGAAGACGTATGAGCGAAAATCATAATTGTGTATCGAAATATAATAATTAACAGGGAGTAGCATAGTATATTGATGAATGCATAATAAATATATTTATGTAACGTAAATGTAAAACCTTACTTACCCAAGCACACTTCACTCTGTTCCAACTTGTCCGACAGATCAAATATCTGTCCAGTAGTATAATCAGCATTGGTGATGAGACTAGAGCTGCTGAGCGTGTTGACCCAGTACTTGTTCCACAGCGAGTCCAACAGCCGTCGGTCCAGGGAGGACTTGAAGTAGGACACCTCCAGGGAGTAGTACTGCTTGCAGTGTACACCAAAGTCTTCAATCTTGTTGAGGGGAATGGTTTGGTATTCTGACGGCTCCTCATTGGCTGGTTTGTAGCCCTAATAACAAAGAAGTAAAGGTATAAAAAACATGCAGGAATGGAAGGAGAATAAAAAGCGAAAATTAAAAATCTTGGACCTGGCAACAATTATAAAGCATACCTACTCAGGAATATGTATGTAGAAAATTATTCAATAGTATTTTACCTCAATACCTCAAGAAGTTAATTTCATTGCATAACCAATCAATTGCTTTTGGTAACTGATAGATTTCAACTTGAAATTCGAAGCAAGTAAGTAGTTAACCTTTTGAGCGCCAAAGACTATGATGCCCTGTCCTGTGTCAAATGACGTCCAAATTTCAATGTTTAAAAACTTCGTAATTCAAACTGCTATAAGTATTTTTCAATCCCTGTTGAATTTGGAGCACTTTTTTATTATTTCGCTGTGGCGTGAGGGGCACGGTGAATTGCTTTACCGCTTGGCGTTCAATAGGTTAACATACCTTACAGTTTGGAATAGCAATGTATGTCTTTTTAGAATGCTGTCTGCACGTTTCCTCAAAATATGCTTCCCTAAGCTATACTCTATACTTAAAACCTCACCTTTGGATATGTCCTAAAAGCACCAAGGCAAACTTTGCCGGCTGAGATTGTTCTAACGGGATCAATGACAATGGCCACAAAAGGCTCCTGGAAGTTCTGGTTGAGCATCTGTGTGGAGACGTCAATGCCAGACAGCCAGCAGCCATAGCCAGGGTGGCTGTGGTACCAACCAATGGCATTTTCATGACGGCCCACCTGAAATTGTGCAGAGAAATAAATAAAAAAAAGAAATGCCGTGTCACTGAGACCAGGTTAGTGATACGACAACAATAAAAATACTAATCATACCAATGGTATGTGACACTGAATAGGAAAAGGTCCCATTCTGCGGCTCACCATAAGGATGCATAAACTGACACTTGTTATAAAGATGCAAAAAAAATGCTGTCCTTATGGTAAGCCACACATTAGGACCTTTAACTTAACACTGTCATATACATAAATTTAAGACACATGTAATGTCTTATTATTTTTAATGTGGGTAAACCACAATTTTTATATTGTACTATTGAAACAATACAAAGATCGACACACAAAGCATAAGGAAAAATTCGAAAGGTTATTTGGCATTAGGGTGGTGCAATGGTTAACACATTGGACCAGTAATCCAGAGGTACCGACTTCGATTCCAGGTCTCTTCTGCCAGGTTACACATTTCAGTTTTTTTTTGTGCTTTGATCTTTATATCAATGGGACTGTCATATATGTATAGCTGTTATCATTTGACCAGGGCCGTATTTACCTCTAGGCCCACAAGGCCAGTCTAGGGGGCCACTCGCAGACACAGGACTTGCACCATAATAATATTCCCCTTATAGGGAGGGGGCTCGAAATGCCAAGTGCCTAGGGGCCCTGGCCTTTTAAGGCCTGCATTTGACTGTGACAATAATACAACAGCTGTGTTATTTACCTGTTTGGCTGCCTCAATGTAAGCTGTCATGTATTCATAGGCCTGTGCCTGAGCATTGACACGGGTCTCCGTCCCCTCAACGGGCAGCGCAAACGAGTCCATCACTAACATGGTATTTGCATCCACCTTACCTGGAAACAAAAAAAAATTAACCTATCTCAAAACCATGTTTATCAAAAAATTACATATTGGTGAGTATGTCTGTGCTTTCTTACCTAATAGAAGTCCCATTACTTCTAATGTGCCTCCAGAACGAGCGTGCATTACCATTTTTAAAAGAGCTAACGCAGAGATCTTGATATCTTTGAAGAAATGAGGGCTGAAAATAAAACCACATTTTTAAGTACCTGCCTATCATTTATTAAATTGAATTCGATATTTTAGGAACTAAAACTTACTCTTTTTCCCATGGTTTAGCGGCGAGGATGTCCTGCTGTTGTTTCTTATCGTAGCGGTATATTTCGTCAACACTGGAGACGGCTTCGATGCTGTTGGCCATTACCCATGTCTTTTGTGCTATGGTCGATTGAGAATCAGAACTCGTTGAAGCCATTTTGGATGACTTCAAATTATTAAGCTTTGCGTATTACTTTAACTGATATCCCTGCTTATTTTCAGTAAAATATATTTTTAGTTTTTACTACAAAGCAAAGCAGTAGATTGGTTAATAATGACACTAATGACGGATAGATTTTCTCAAATTGACAGTTTGTTTGAGCTGTTTTAGATTCTAGTTTTAACGCTTAAAATCAAAGGTAGTGATGTCTCAATTGGGAATATTCCCAGGGCGGGATTAAGCATGTCGGGGCCCTACCCAAGTAAGCACATGGGCTACAGAAGTGCTGATACAGCCTTTATTCAGCTTAAATTAGCGGTATAAGGGCTTATGCAGCTTGTGTGCTACTTGGGTAGGCATGTGATTCTCGGGGCACCCTTACCTTCAGAGTTTGCCTTCAAAGATTTTAGATTTTTTTTCAACGTGCGTGGGGCCTCTAGTTTATGCGCGGGGCCAAGGCTGCCTAATAATGGATAATCAGACATTGAATATTCTCGGAAACTTTCAAAGAGACAAATGTGTAATTATAATAATATATGTATAAATAATATAAAATCCATTTCATTGGTGCTAAAATGAACATAGGTATCTTCTTTAGGTGCTCACCACAGTGACCGCCATAGCGTTTATTCTGCTGCAAAATTGACTGGAGTTTCTGGCAGAAACAAACCAAAACTCCACTATGTATTTCCGCTAGAATTATGACCACAAATAAATGATTTACCTGGAAGATGCCCTTTCTGTTAATGTGTGTAGGTTTTAAAAACCATTTTTCCTATAGCTACTAGTTTTATTACATCTTGTCCGGGTTTATATTTTCCATTTAATTAGATATTATTTGCAGTAGGTACGTCCAGTTAGTATTCGTGCCGACCCAATTAGGAAGCAGTCTGAGGTTATCTTTCTTCGACAACGTCTAACAACAACGATAATGACGGCCTTGAGCGGAATTTACGAAATGTCGTTCCCGGGTTTTTCCAGCTGGAGAACATTTCCTATGTTGCGGATAATTATTCCCGGGAACCAGGGCCATCTAAGCATGCCGGGGCCCTGAGCACTCCATAATTGAGAGGTCCTATTGGTCAATAAAAAACCTCATCAATGTATTTTTGAGTTGTCGGTTGTCGGGGATCCCACGTGACGTGAAATTGGGGGGAACTAAGTAGCACTCACAAATGAGCGTAGAGTAGGTAAGGAAAAAAACCGGCCAAGTGCGAGTGAGTCGGACTCGCGCAACGAGGGTTCCGTACAAACACTTATTCCATCTTAACTGGCCGGTTAAGTTTAGTTTGCACCCGCATGACACCGCATACAAATGAGGTGCTAAGTTAACGCAACCAATCACGTCTGTTGTTTGGGAGCTCAGACCATAGAAATAAGAAATAATAATTATTATTTCTATGGTCTGAGTATGGGAGCCTCATCTTGTTTCTTTTTTATTCTACCTACTTAGTGTTATGTATGGCACAGTAATGCGACATCTGGAAAATGTCATCTGTCTAGTTTTCACAGTGCATGAGATACCTACAGCCTGATGATAGTATCGAACAACCGACAGACAGACGGACGGACGGACAGCGGAGTCTTAATAGGGTCCCATTTTTACCCTTTGGGTACAGAACCCTAAAAAGTGGCACAGACATGGTTGAATTTTCAAAATAGTTCATAACTAGTACTTAACTTACTAGTAATACATATAAAAAAAAATATTTGATCTTGGTTTATGGATATTTTTGTCGTAATTAAATAGAAACAGGAGGCTTAGGCATCTAGGCGTAAAACTGGTTGGGATTTTTTTGTGTTGAGCATTACCATAGTAATTATGGGATACGTTGTAAGGTGCTTAACCTTTTCAGCGCCATTGACTTGATACGTAGTCCGCACATTTCGGGCCTCACACGCCAACTACTTCATATCAAGTCAGTTTCTTCAGTCAAATAGCTACTGCGTTGGCATGACATATGAGCACATGAGGTTCAATTTCGCATTTGACGACTGTGACAGTTGACGTGTGCGGCAAAACTTTTTCTTGCATCGTGGCGGGGAAAAGGTTAATTCGTATCCAAATCAGAGAATTTAACTGAGTACTGCGATAATAATTAATAAATTAGTGAGGTTCAAAACTTCATCTAATCAAGTCAAAATTCCAACAGTACCTGTAGGTACAGTCGCCATCAGACATATCGTAGCATGTAAGGTATTCATAAATATCTGAACACGACTCTTATTGACTGGGCGTTACAGTACATGTTCACATATTTATGAACGCCTTATATGCTGCGATATATCTGATGGCGACTGTACCTATTTTTGAAAAAATATCATTAAATGAAATAATTACGATAACTGTTGTCATATCATTAAAGATAGGTAAGTCGATTCTAGAATCTAGATGAATTTTCTGTGCCAGAATAGAAACTTCATGATATCAATTTGCCATTACATTTTTTAAATTAATTAAAGTTTAAAAAATGTTTTGATAAAGTAAATTAAAGTTCTTAATTGTAAATATATCTTGATTGTAAAATAATGCGTTTTATGCTTTATTTGCTCAATGCTTTTGTGTTTATTACTTTTATTTGGCTTATTATTTTCGCGGCGACAGAAAAATTAAAGAGCAGCAAACTATTTGCAACTAAAATAATAACTTGTCAGCGATTAAATATTTTGGCAATCATTTATATTAAATGAGCTTTAAACTAAGGATATTTTAAAATTCAAATAATGGCAGCTACTTTAAGGTAGCAGAAATAATAAACAAGATTACTGAAATCATAGGCGAGGTACTATAAATAATGACTTGGCGACTAATATTAGCAGAAGGATAACAAACTTTATATTAGTGGCAACTACAGGTCTCCATCTAAAAAAGCATTTTGGGCTTTGATTTGCTGGCAGCTTAAATATTAAAATGGGTACTATATAAAAGTAATGGGGAGTAATTTTTTTAGTTTTAGAAACCATAATTTAATGAAAACGGCGATAAGCGCGTTCGTGCGTTTTAGGTAAAAATGTTTTGCCCATACAAAACACGCTTATTTTAGTCCGAATCTAGCTAAAACACGCTACGCTAAAATAAGCATTGCATTATCATAAGACTTGCCTCAGAACCGAAGCTGTCAACCCCGATTCCACGTGGTCTTGTCTGCCCTACCCCTAGAGTGTATATAAAAAGCCGGAGGCGCGGAGGGAGAGTAGCCCTCGCCCGCCGTGACAAAGCTCGGGAGCCGTGCGGAGCGGTGCGGCTGAGGCTGGTCGCCGAAGGCGACCAACAAGCTGAAGCTGCGGAGCGGAGTACGGGCGACCGTGCTTTGCCACGCAAGGGCGGAAGGGCTGCACTTCCCGCAGCGCCGGAGCTAAGGCAGAGTCTGACACAATATCCAAAAAATATTGTCGGTTTAGGAGTCCATATCTCGGTAATTATTAAGTTTAGAAAAAAGTTGTCCATACAAAACACGTTTATTTTAACGTATTCTATACGATAGAATCATAAAAAATAGGTGTCAAGTGTCAAGTGTTTTTTGACGAAAAGTCCAAAAAAAATTACACTTTTTTCATCCCCCCCCCCTCCACTCCACCCGTAAACCCCCCTCCACTCCACCCGTAAACCCCCCCAACCAAAATTACATTGGGTCCCCTTTCGTACACATTGACCAAAATCAGAGCCACTAAATAAAACTATAGACCAAAATTATTATTTATACATGCAATTTTCAACTTTGATTAAAGCTCTTAAAGTGTCGCACAAAGTATTTTTTTTATGACCTTGATTTATTTTATATGCAATCTCCATTGAACAATTAGAGTAGGCCATTTTCAACTTTTTATCCGCTGTCATGTTTCCGCTTAATTAGTTAATTCAGTCGCCAAAACAATAACTCGATGCTAGTTTATATTGAAACAAAGCCGAAAATTGATTACTTAGCTGCTACTTTTTACTTTATACTAGTCTCCGCAATTAGTCGCCAACTTATTATTTTTGCTACCCCCTTTAATTTTTTATAAATCCCTAAATCAGATTAATTTGTCGCCGCGTTAAATACATGCCCTTTTATTTACCGGCATGTTCGTGCCAACTGCCAATACAGTGTCAGTGTTATCACTATCAGTGCCGCCGGTAATATTGCCGGTACCACTACACACTAATTCTACGCATTTTATAAAAGCGAGTGTCGTAGTAGGGAGGAATGTTAAACGTCACTTAACTATCCCTTTCGTGTACGTATAGACCATATCTCGCTGTCCTTATCGTTAACAAACGTCGACGCGTCGAATCCGCCCCCAGATAACGCTCCGCCAATCACGTAAATCCACGACGCAGTTTCTCGAAGCTACAGTACAAATCGAGCTCCTAAACATGAAAGACGCACATTCCGGCCATTCCGCTCGTTACTCAACTTCTAACAAAGTGAGGTGATTCTAATGCTTTTCAAGCGAGCAGGCAATAGCATGCGACCATCAATATTTTAGTCAACATCGAGTGGAATCAGAGTGTTTTGTTTTGAAGAAAGTTGCGTCAGCTTCAATATGAGTGCTCCGATAATCATCACGGTTCCGAACAACTATCTGGCGGTGGACGATGTGGATTCCAAGGTGGTCCTGGAGGCGGCGTCGCCCGCCCCGTCGCGGAAGCGGCGCCTGGACCACCTCTCCTGGGAGGAGAAGATGCAAAGAAAGTAAGTCATTGACTCTGCCTATTATAAAAAAAATAGTAAAATTTGCTTGCGTGGTTAGCGTTACTTAGCGGGCGTTGATGTCAAATTACCACCGGGGACATTGCCCTGTTGGGGAAACCGTTACGAGTAATGACATACAGACGCCGTGCTTTACACATAATATGAGATAAGAAGTGCTGATAATAATTGTAACTAGGACAGAGTGCATTCATGGTGTTGTGTTAAGGTTTATGCTCATTAAAATTCAACGTCCTTTACATTTTGTCCAATGACAGTATTGATCTTACTTCATTATTGATCACATGTCACCTTGATCTGACTTCTATATTGTGATATTAACAAAGTAATGAATTGTAGGAAACTGAAGAATCGTGTGGCGGCGCAGACCTCCCGCGATCGCAAGAAGGCCAAGATGGACGAGATGGAGGGCAGGATCCAGGAGTTCATGGATAGGAATGAGCGTCTCATGAAAGAGGTGAGCTAACAATTGTGACTTACATTCAGATTTTGCCTTATTATCTAAATAAATCCAAATTCATATTTCAATCTGTAAATGATAAACACTATCTAATCCTGAGGTTTAATTGATAATAAAATACTATCAATATGTTAATTTTGTGCACAGAAGGGATCAGTTGCTAACTTAGATAAAAACTCGTAAACATTTTGGTTTACTAATTACAAAATGTTCAATTCAATTTCTCATAAATATCCCTGTCATGCACTGGAATAATCATTTGTGATGCTCTCTTACCTCACAGCTATGCCCAAATTAAACTAAGACCTTTCTTGCATGACTTTAGTAAACATTGTTAGTAAACAATCCATTATTCCATCTAGGTGGAAAGCCTAAAGGCTTTGAACGAGCGTCTGTTGAGCGAGAACGCTTCGCTACGCAGCGACGCGGCACGGAGTGTCGCGGGGGCCCGGGGACCGGCAGAGTCTACTCCTCGGCAGCAGGAGGGGCCCCCGCAGGCAGTCCGTGCAGCGCGGCTGTTGCTGGCGATGTGTCTCCTCTCGCAGACATCCTCGCACACCTCGAGTCTGACGAGTACCTCGACACCCTCCATCAGCTGGCAGACTCCCTCCTCCAAGAAATTGATGCAGGCTGTGCAGGAGCGGCTAAAGATGTAAGTTGCACCTTTTTGCCCTCTTTAGCTCCCTTCAGGGAATGATGATGGTTACGAAACTAGCAATGTTATTGATTTCTATAGTTTAACTATCAACTTAATTGATTTAATAGGTAGCAATGTGTAGTAAACAAAAACTTCTTGTGTGCTTTGTTTACATTTTAGATGTATAGTTTACTTACTGTACACAAACAAGAAAATAAACATCTACTAAGCTTAAGTATTAAAACAAAGGTTGAGTAAAAGCCTGAGATAATTAATCAACTTTCATTTAAAATAGTATACCTAGTGAGTCATACACATTACAACTTGTTGTTATGATATGAATCATCTACCTACTTTCAATAAGTGTGTCACAGTTCTCCCCAAAATCTCCTCTTTCACTTAAACTAACTTATTTCAATCATAATATTATGCCCCTTAAACAAAGCTTACCTAATTATAAAGAACATACAGGAAAGACACTATAGGAAAACCGCTGTAACTACGACGGAAAACGCGCAACACGTTTTGCCTGATGACTCACTGGCTCACTAACGATATCCCCAGTAAGTCCAGTCTAAAGATCAAATACATCCTTATCCTGATGATATAAGATGTAAATGTCTTGCTTTCTACTACATCGGCTGATGCAACAAGCACATATGTGTGACGTCATCACAGCCTCCCACCCACTCGCCTAGCGGCCTGTAGCCCATGGCTGACGCAATATTTTTGTTGTTTACAACTTTGTAATGAGTCATTGTGAAACAAAAGTATTGCTATACACGTATAACATATTTTTTTGAGACTTATTTAGTAGTCTCTCGCTTTCTATTAGTAGTGTTTATAATTTGTTTGTGTACCTACATAATTCGACCTTAAGCAACGGCTCGCCTATCAGGCGTACTTAATGAAATATTTATGGAAAGAATGGACTACAAAATGACATTAGGTACTAAATTTCTAATCGTTTTTAGGGTTCCGTACCCAAAGGGTAAAAACGGGACCCTATTACCGAGACTTCGCTGTCCGTCCGTCCGTCCATCCGTCTGGCACCAGGCTGTATCTCAAGAATGGTGATAGCTAGACAGTTGAAATTTTCACAGATGATGTATTTCTATTGCCGCTGTAACAACAAATACTAAAAATAAAAATTTAAGGGGGGCTCCCATACAACAAACTTGTTATAGATAATGGTACGGAACCCTTCATGCGCGAGTCGGACTCGCACTTGCCCAATTTTTTATTTGCTTTCTATAACTAACAAAAGGGAAAAAGAACTCTTTCTTGCCTGTGTCTGTATTGCTCCTTGCTAAATAAGTTAAATAACTTTATCGATATACAGCGTTGAGAGTGGGGTGACGCGCAGGCGGTAAAACAACTAGTGAAACTCACCGTACTCCCCATGCGGGCCCAATCTACCAATGAAAATGAGCATTTAAACTTTCGCCACATCCCAAACAATTTTAATATTTTTACAAACAAATGCTTTCATACAATAGGACAATTTCATACAATCAATAGGACTTTATTTAACCACGGTTTTTTTCTTTTGTTGCAGATCCCAGTGCGGGAGTCTGGAGAGCGCTCTGAAGCAACTAAAGTGGTGGGGACCGCAGCAGAGCACCTGGAACCCCGTGAAAATGGAGTCATAGACCTCAAACACGACGTGCACCGGATATTGACTCAGCACTCTTACGCACACCGCTACACTCCAGACATAATCGTCTCCGAGCCAGAGAAAGAGGAACAGAACGACAAGGGAGACATGTTCTATGCCAGCTTCGAGGAGAACTGTGTGACCATTGAAGTGCCATGTGAAGAACAGGTTGTCGAAGAGACAACCCTGACACAACCCGAGCCATCCCCGATACAAGTGGAAACAGACTTTACTTCTCTAACAGATGGCTCGGTCTCTCTAGATGACATGAAAATGCTCTCTCCTATGAGCTTGTCTCCCAGATCAGTTGACGAAAGCCTGTTATCTGTGTCTCCGAGTCACACAAGCTTCAGCGACTTGGGTTACGAGTCTCTGGCCTCTCCTCTCAGTGAACCGGAATCGATGGACCTGTCAGACTTCTGGTGCGATTCCTTATCAGAACTGTTCCCTGGCTTAGCATAGAGACCAGTTCTGATAGCATTTTTCTCACCAAAGACTGACTCGTTATAAGCTAATTTAAGTTATTAAATTAATAGTTAAGTTTAACATAACAAATTTATTATTTACGTAGTATGCGTATTTTTATTGTTAGCTAAGTCTATGTTTAAGTGTAGCGATGTGTTTTAAGAGCTGTGAAATAAGTCAAATATATCTGTTCTGTCGTATTATCTGGTTTAATTTCTTCTAGAACATTGTACCCAAGTTTCGGCGTAAACATCGCTATCGGCACTTGATCACGTAGGCGATTCGTGGGCACGCTCAGACGATACGATAACGCTGACTGGTTTCCCCGACGATAGCGTGCGATTTCTCGAAATAACTGATAAGTGTTACGTTTTTGTAAACATTAATGAGATTACTAATTAGTTATGAGTACAGTAGATGTCCTTACATGTTGATAAGCGAACAACAATTGCTAATTGGGGCGAAATTGATATTGATACCGCTTATCGTTCAGGTAGGCAGCACTTTTAATTTAGTTCCATTTGATTTTCACACGAACTCTTAATCACAAAGATATGTTTCCGATTTTATGTTTTATTATTCTCATTTAAAATAGCTTCTTTAATATTTAGTACAATCATGATACTACATATTAAGTACTTATAAAACAAAGTCGCTTCCTGCCGTCTGTCCCTATGTATGCTTAGATCTAAAACTACACAACGGATTTTGATGCGGTTTTTATAGATAGAGTGATTCAAGAGGAAGGTTTATACGTTACATGCATAATTTATCAGCATTGCACCCGTGCGAAGCCGGGGCGGGTCCCATATTTTAGAAAAATAACATATTGCAACTTACAATTTACCCTTTAAAACGCAAAGCGGTAAATTGACCATGTCCCAAAAATTTAAAAATATTTCTTGCGGTGTGTATTACAAAACTTTTGATCATTAAAATTTGGACGGCTGTGGCCGACATTGGCGTCAGTGGATTCAGTGGTGTGCGTGTGGATTGAGTGAGCACCCTTCAAAAATGAAAAAAAAATGTGCTGATCATTTAGTAAAAGTTCTAAAACAATTGTAAAACTAATTGATGAATTTGTAAAACGATAAATAAAAAGAATACATTCATTAACGTATGCTCACTCAGTTCTCACAAGCAACCAACGAAATCTGTGAATGTGTTTATTTAACATATAATATTTATATCCTAATTTTTAGTAAAAATTATGCTTAAGGTAGGTAATAATTTGTAGATCACCTGGTTACGTATTTAAAGTTTTACAAATTATTTCGTATGCTCACTCAATCCGCACACTTTTGAAAACCCAATTTCTGATAGAAAAACTGCAGATTGAAACTTCTATATATGTGTATAATTTAGTAAAACTCATAAGGGAATTTGTAAAATACAAAACAAACCGCTAACGTGACAGATTTTTGGATAATAAATGTTTGTAAGTGCTCACTCAGTCCACACATTATTCGTAAGTTAAAAACGTAAATATCTTAAGATTTTTAGTATCTAGGAAAGTACAAAGTAGTTCAACTTTTAGTAATTTTTTTTACTAAATATCCACCATCTAAAATGTCATATTCGTTGTCTGCTTTTAAAGATATTCAAATTTCATTTTAAAATACAATCTAAGATACAGTCCACATTTTAGATTGTATTTTAAGAAGTGGAGTGTGATCTCAAATGTGGACTGTATCTTAGATTGTATTTTAAAATGAAATTTGAATATCTTTAAAAGCAGACAACGAATATGACATTTTAGAAGTTATTACCTACCTTAAGCATAATTTTTACTAAAAATTAGGATATAAATATTATATGTTAAATAAACACATTCACAGATTTCGTTGGTTGTTTGTGAGAACTGAGTGAGCATACGTTAATGAATGTATTCTTTTTATTTATCGTTTTACAAATTCATCAATTAGTTTTACAATTGTTTTAGAACTTTTACTAAATGATCAGCACATTTTTTTTCATTTTTGAAGGGTGCTCACTCAATCCACACGCACACGATTCAGTGGAGCCATTTTCCGCTGTCGACCACAGACGTCTTTGGAGTCCAATACGTTAACAAAGGATAAGTTCGTCTTTGTGAAATAAAACTGCCGGATAAAAAAACATTAAATATATTTTGTTAAAATATTACAGATTCAATAAAATCGTTCCTTAATTCTACGTTTTACATCAATTAGGGTTCCTACGGTTACGCGGCCGTCCACCGCCAAGCGAAGCGATTAACATAACACAAGACCTCCACCCAGCTGTGTACATGTAATACTTGTTTACACTGAAATTACCTATCGCTTACCCGGTTACTGTTTGTTTTTCTGGTAATTACCAGAGCGCGAAGACCTTGAAACAAAACCATTATTTTGTGGTAATTACTAGAACAGAAAAAACACGCTATGTGAATGTGAAACATCGTTTGACACAATGGAAAAGGGAAAATCGTTCATACCGACATATCGGGTATAATTGCAGGGAAAGTTTCAACGCAATCATATACCTACAATAAAATATCATCGGTTATAAACGTAGGCTATTATTTAAATTGTCAACTATGGTTGTTCCATGTCGCTATGAACGGTTTCGAGTTACTTTTCGAATAACACTTTTCTCTCTTTAAGTTATCACCATTTGACTTCTATTTTCATTAAAGGACAAAGGACAGGATTTTCAAACAGTATCCGTATAAGATAAACCGAATGGCGATAGCTAGGTGACTCACAACACCGGGGGTTTATGGTGCACAAATGATTGAACGGACACCGAATTGCCTGGTGGCGGGGAGATAATTCCATTAGCGGGTTATACTACTCCCACACAAAGTCCGACTACTGGTAGTAAGGGCTAACCAGCCCTGATACAGTTCGGGTCATGTGTTAAAAAAATTAGGACACCGAATACCCCGGCGCTCATAAATGTCGCAACCGACTAAATAGTCTGTCTATAGTGACACTGTGACATGTCAGCTGGGTGAGCGGCGGCACCACTGCCCAGCACACTGCGTTTGGCACTTGCTAACTACTCTAGAGTGATAACTGGGAAAGTAAACATATTAAACAGGTATTAGAAGTAACTTGACACCGCGTTTATGGAAATATTAAATTACGGGACATAAACATCATATTCATCTCAAATGGTCTTATTTTCTACTAATAAAGCGAAAATTAAAAAAATAATAGCTTCGTGTAGGATTCGGGAAATTAAGAGCCTTATTCCTTTTAAAATGCTGATTGTTTTAGACATTTTTCTTTATGATCAAACATGTTTCTTAACATATTATTGATGTTACTACCTAGAACAGGGCTATTGGGATTTTTTGGTATATATTGGAAGCCTACAGTTTGAATTTTTCATTGATAAATTATTGTTTCAAAAACTACTCGAAATTGACAAAATTCACGCGGAAAATTAGTTTTTTCAACTTATTTTCGACTGCACGCAATAAAAGCATGAAATAGCTACGTTACTACCTAGAACTCGGGAAAAAGTAGGTATTATTCACTTCAAAAAGTTGGTTGAAATTGTCAATATATTTGTCATAATATGGAAAAAAATAATTTTAAAAGGAATAAGGCCTCTTAAGACAAATGCAAAAAAACCGATGGTTCTAGCATAGCTTCGGTAGTCTAGTGGTTAAAGGCGTTAACGCGTCCATGTTGGCCCAAACACCTTTTGGAGACGTGGTTTAAATCTTGCTGCAACATATAATTAATTTTCGCTTCAGTAAAATCTTTTACTCCGCGGTAGGCCGAAAGTGAGATTTTCTACCCGCTACCCGAGAACAAAATCTCACTCTCTCGCCAAGGCGAGACGTAAAACTTTTGTCAAACCACGCGTGGTAATTCGTAAAGCCCCAGATCGCATGTTTATAGCCCTCACCTTCGGTTCGAGCCACAAACACCTGCCATCTGGAGCATTCACGAATTCACCTCCCTTGGTATGTAATGTACTATTACAGCAGGGATTTTGCTGTAATAGAAAAGGTAAGTACCTAATATATGCAAATACTACAAATTGTTGTACCTACATATCAGTAAAAAAATTCGCAGTTTATACCTAATAGCGAGTGTTGTTACTTCTATTACCAGCGCAGTTATTTCCCGGAGCGATAACGCACAGCGATAAAACATAACAACAGCGATAAATGTACAGCGTTTAACACTAATGGAAGATTAGAACTTAACGACGCGTTATCGATTATGAAAGCGTAACATAAAGTGCACATAACATACGCAACTTGCACCTATACGGCCTTATTTTGAAAAGAATAAGTCACATTTTGTAAACATTGATCGTGTAACCAAGGTTTCTATGGGTCGATATTTTACATATGCCTGAAATAAGTAATCTATTTTACATTGTATCGGCGTAGGTAAAGTAAACTATCAACTGTCGATATACATTATGTATTTATCTATTTTGAACAGCAATATCTGCAATCAATTTTGTTCTCGAATAATCCGATACATACAAAGTGCCAAATATATCGTCGTTAACAGAAACGAGATAGTTTATATACATACCTAGGGCGGTGAATGACCGCAGGAGTTTATGGCCTAAACCGAAGGTGAGGGCCATAAATATGCGACCTGGTGTATTACGAATTACCGCCCGTGGTGTTTAAAGATTTACCTACGTCTTGCCTTGGCCAGGAAGTGAGGTATTCTCCCCGCGTAGAGGGCAGAAAACAGCACTTACGGCCTTGAATGACGTAAAATACATACCCTTAGGCATACAGATACCTAAATACGTGGCGATATTTTGAGTTTTTAACTTCGATGTTATTGAATGCTGACTTTAGGTTACATAAACACACGACATAGTTGCACGCATGTCGAAATCTACTCCGTTATCATCCGTAATCAGAAATTGTGACTTTAATTGGAATTCGCCGCGGTGAATACCTAATTGAAACATTCATCGTTTAATATCGGTGCTACTGTGATCATATACTGGTTTTCTTACATGACTCGTTGGTAACGCACGTTCGATAAGAAACATGTTTTTAATAGAATTTCAGATCATTTCATCAGCAATTGCATCATTCATACCAATAAGGGTCATTGTCAGATTTAGGTACGCGTATTTTCGGTGGACACGTACAAAGTTAAGGACTTTTAGGCCTAATTTTCCGATCAAAATTATATTAGCATAGACGACGTTTCCCTTTCTATGGGCTTGCGTGTAAAAAACATAACTTCTATGCACATACGCTGTTAACTATTGGCCACCGAAGAGACAACTTTTGTTTCTTGAACTGACAATGACCCATAAGGTATTTTGATGACAGCTCAAATCAGCAACTTTTTATGAAATGTCTACAACGATCTGTTTGTATGAAGTTTCTTATGAAGGTATCTTCTTCTTAACGTCTGAAGTCAAAAAAATTAGTAGTCAAAACAAGTTTTCTTTTTAGTTTTTGTCCAATTAAAAATTGTATAATGAAATGTCTAAAAGTTACTAGTAGTTTATTTGGTTCCGTGTATTTTTGAATCTTTTTAGAGGTTTCAATGATACAATTTATTTTCAATATAGCCACATACCGCATTACCATGTTAAAGTAAAGGTCGTATATACATAACAGTTTCTACGGCATTTACGCTCTTATTTAAATCCGGACTTCGTAGGCCAAGTGAAGTAGGTCATAGTTCTGTCTCTCTGAATCAGTTATGAATCATAAGAATCAGAATCATTATGGACTGAGTCAGGGGACATTTTCTACGACATATCAACTTGTCAACATACTGGCAAATTTTTAGTAAAGACCGAATAATTTACACAATATTGCCTTTACAGTTATTTTGCAGCAAATGCACCAATGATTTCGTCGAAAGTGTTACATTATTAGGCCAAATAATCATAATAGGCCTTCTAAAGGAGCTATTAATAGAAATGTATTCTAGCACTTAAGAAGAAATTTCAGAGCTTCTTGGTTGCTTTAGGAAAATCATTTACCCACGTACAGTAACAAAGTAGCCCCTTATTTTTCAACTGCAAAACGCAGTCTGAAGGTACCTATACATAAAAGTGTTTATTTTGTGTTATGATTATGACACTCCCCAAACATATACAGGGTGGAACAGATCGAGGGACTTTTAAGCTAACAGGGAATTGTTCAGACTGAGTAATTCAGTTTTCATCAATGAACTATTTCTATCCATTTTTCAGATACAGTTTGTTAAACATTAGTGTAAAAATCAACCCTAGCATCTTTTGAACATCGCTTAAGTTAAAAACAGATGTCATTTAAAATGTAAACAAACCTTTGAATTAGTAGGGTTGTCACTGATATTAAAATATTTTATTTTGATGACTTTTTTTACTCTTAAATCCAGCTTTACAATTATAATAGGTCGATTGTAGATCACTCAGATGACACTATCCTGTCAGCACAGTCTTTAGAAATGTTCCACCCTGTATATTTTTTTGTATTTTTATTATCTTCAGATTTTTATGAATGAAAATAAAATAACCGTGACAATTAGAAGCTCCAAAAACTCTTCCTTTAAAGAGATTTACATTTCAAATTTAAATTGATAATTTCTTTACAACTTTTTAGGATAGCATAATTGCAAAAGTGTAAATACACAGTCCTATTACAAATTATGTAACATACATATTGTTACTTAAGTCATTGCTTTTAATGTATCACTTGCACAAATGACTTTTCAATACTTAATTCATTAATAAACAAAACAGCGCCAACATTTGTGCAAATGATAAAAAACTACTTATTAGATACTTTTTAAATGGTATTCATTATAACCAGGGGTCGGACTTTCGTTCGCACGGTAGGACTAATGGAGAGCTATGGAGCCGATATTCACATTAAAATGATTTTTATACTCATACTCATACTCATAAGTGTATTTCATTCGCAATTTTAATTTTATAGTAAGGACAAAGTCAGAAGAATATACAAAGACCTGATTTGTGTAGGCATTATTTTTTTCGTCACCATAAAATACGTAAATGTTTGCAACTTTATCCATGTTTTCTGGAGTAAATTGGGTTCTATATTGATCGAATATCCATTTATGACTAGAAAGTTCATGATATTGACAATAAATTGAGTTAAATTAGGAGTTTGAAATATTGTAAAAAATATATTTTATTCATAATTTTAGTCATTTAATGCTTGGGAATGTTAACAATAATAACCACAAAGGCAGTTTGGAATAAAATATATGAATGAGTATGAGTATGAATTGTAATTTAATGTTAATAACGACTCCTTAACTCTCCATTAGTCCTACCATGCGAAAGAAAGTCCGACCCCTGATTATAACATTTATCATTAATTAATTAAATATTGACATTAATTACATTAATTCAGATGCACCATATCTACTTGACTTCTACCATTTTTAACGTTTTCTCTACTCTTATAATACGAAATTTACACAATCACAAATTTGAATAAGAGAATCAGAAATCTACATTCGGTATAAAACCGACACTACCTTTTGTACTAGACATCGTATTATGGTTATATCGAAAAATCTTTAAGTATTATAAACTCAGTAATCACAGGATGACCTATTAATAATATTTAGATTAAATGTTATCGTTTATCTATAATCTGTTTGTATCAATAAAAAATCCTTCAAATTAATATAAATATGGCGTATTATGAATTGAACCTTGAAATCATTTTTATTGGCAACTTGATATATACTTGCAATGAAATAACTCATATTCTAATAATCATCCCTAAAAATGAAAATAATTAGTCTGTAAATACTACAAATTGGTCTCTTTACTTGACTTTAAACTTACCCATATTTTCAATATCTTTGTTTCTGAAAACTAATTGACAACTCAGTTTGCTTTGGGCTTGAGCACAAATCACGTAAGGTTTTTTCGGCTACTTTTCGACCCCTGCCTCCCCTCTTAATATTTGGTGAGGTTATTTGTTACCCCTTCACAACCTCACGTGTATTTTTTTCCGCCAGCATTTCGTAAAATACCTTTGCTATTTTGAAATATTTAACAAGTGAAGATTTCTTTTCAACGTAACCGAGAAAAGTGTCTACTCATGTGGTAAATTTTTTCTTAGTTTGTTCACTGTAGAAAAATACACGTGAGGTCTCCTTATACCCCTCCCTCCCTCAACGTGATGTGTTGTGATTTTATCTTGTCCCCCACTCCCGCTATCGAACCTCGCTTGATTTGTGCACAAGCACTTTACTAAAAAATAAAATGTTTTATAAAAAAAAAAAACGTCCTATTGACAACAGCGCCATCTGTTAGCGTCATGAGCCGGAGAGTTTGTCGAAGGTTTGCCCTTAAAACAAATCCTCAAGCTGAAGGGGCAGACGAAGTGTTCGAGATGGAATTTAAGGAACATGGCAGTGATCGATATACCTTTGAATATGACAATTTAAATTGACGATTGAATGAAAGAGTTTTGTCATACAATACACACGCTACAGTTGTAGTTTTCTGAACTATAAACTAGTGCTAGTAAGATTGTTACTTGATGTTATATTGATGTACGTATTTGTACGTTCCTTACAGAAATCGCAATCTAAGTTTCCATTGATAGCAGCGCCATCACGCGGCGTCACTAGCCAAATCGTTTGTCAAAGCATAACACGGCTTGTCATTTTGCTTCTTAAACAAACTAACATGGCCGTCATGCTCGCGATGGGATGGTTGCAGCCGGCGCATAGTGCAGCCAGCAGTACGTCCTATAACGTCACAATCCAACCTTTATGAATCTATTGCGACATAAGTAGTGCTAGTAGAACTGTTATTTGATGTAATATTTAGCTTCATTTTTTAAACCGCAACCGACGTTTCCATTGACATTAGCGCCATCTATCGGCGTCGCTAATCATTATTAATAATCGCGCCACAACCCAACCTTTATGAATCTATTGTGAATGTGATCTGGCAATGCTAGTTATTTGATGTAACATTAAGTTTATTTACTCGTTTCCCGGCATCACTAACCAAACAGTTTATCGAAGCACGTATGACAATAAGGCTTGTCGTTCTGCTCTTTAAACGTGCCCTTATTAAGCTGCCTGAGGCAGAAGGCGCAGACGAAGTGCTCAGGGTGGAACTTCCTGAACATGGCGGTGATGCAGCGGCCGGCGATGGGCTTGTGGCAGCCGGCGCAGAGCGAGCCGCGCTTGCCGTGGTAGTGGGTCTCGCAGTAGGGCTGGCCCTCGTGCTCGAAGAACGAGCCGCCGTGGAATGGCTCGCGGCATTCCTGGAAATGAGAACGGATGGAGTTTCATTGTTTGCATCATGTTTTTACTAGTCGTAGTTTAGACTCTGCGACTGTATAAAGTCTGAAAAAGTAGATGGGTATCGCTTCCCTTGTCAATGGGTATTTAAAGGGGCTTCTAAACGGGCCATATTTTACTGCAATGTGTGTCCGGCAACTATGGCCGTCCTTCTCTGACACTCTACGCTAGAGCAAGATGCAAACAATGGCCGGGCCACAAATTGCAGCAAAACATGGCTCGTTTAGAAGCCCCTTAAGACAAAGATGCTTCTGCCGCTGTCGCTGCTTTCTAAGTATACCGCCGTCCTACGTTAAAAGGTCGTACCTTTGTATGGATTTCATAGTAAGATACGGTTTTGTACCGTAGCACGGCAGTATAGTAGCTATGCTCTCAACTACGATACCAGTACGCCTAACATAACTTTGACACGCGACTCTTTGTCGCGCGAGAAATACTACCCGTCACTTTCCTTTCAATACCGTGCGAGCAAGACTGGAGATGCTGACTCGCGCGACAAGCGAAGTCGCGGCAAGATATACTAGCCCCGCAGAATAGTTCTAATTCTTTTTCTTAAGCGAATCCCATTAGCTTTGTACCCGATGAACAATACTCATTATCTGTATTGTTAACTGTGGCCACAACTGCCACTTCGAAATGTAAAGCGTTATAAGTACAAATTACTTTTACACTAAATTAGTCTTTAAGTCAAACTACATAAGGTTTACTCTTAATCAAAGAGAACACAGATGTTGGTCATTTCATCGTCATCCTAAGCATCGATACGAACTTCACTGCTCTTTCACTTACGAAGTTACTTATACTTAATGGCGTGAAGTCAGATACCGTTATATTAGTGGTATTTGGCAAATTGACAGCCAAGAATTAGACTTGATTTCAAACTATTCAGTAAGTTTTACTACGTAAGATAATCCTTAGCTTACTGAATAATTTCAGTGAAAGTGAAACTAAAGTTGGGATTTTACTAAGGGGATGTCCTCACAACGAGTATTCGTCTGTAAAGTCATGTAATTGTCATATTATTATCACAATGAGAATGCAGAAAATGCACGAACACACGAACTGGATATTTCTTGAAAATCTAAGGAAGCCGTGTAAAAATGGGTATATGGCGTTAGGAACACCTTCCTAATCTTATGTTCCTCGTTTATACTACACTTTTCTAAATTAGTCACTGACGAGAGGGATGCAGCAATATGTAAAACACGTATGGTGATAACTCCATTTCACTCTTTTGTATTGCTGCATCCCTCTCTTGAAAGACTAATTAAGGAAAGTGTAATAGGCGCATTTAAAATCCACGTGTTAACACCTTCACTACGGCATCGGGTCTTTAAGACCCGATACAAGTATGGCTAATTGAAAGTTAACTTAATTCCGTAGCGAACGTGTTAAAAAAGGAATTCCTCGAAGCAAACGGTTCACGTGGCAGCTGTTTTAAATCGATTCGACAATAATTCAGTATACCCGTTCAATGTTTTTAGAAACTCATAAATAATCTGCGCGTTTAATGTATTTTTAAGAGCCGTTTATAAATCGTTTCTATTACTTTTATTGTCGGCGGCCATTTGATGTTTTCACAGTACCTACTGTGGTTTTCAACTTGAACGAGTTTAGATTCTCGTTTATGCAAACACTAAATTATCCTACTTCTATTTAGTACTCTCATTCACAATAAAATATATTAGCAGTAAACGTTTACATTTTACTTTACACTAAAAATTAAACTGGAAAATTAATATTTGACGACGCGTTTGGCTCGGTTTGTAGACACCTGCCTACTGAGCCGGCGGTCCCGGGTTTGAATCTCGGCCAGGGCATATATTTGTGTGATGAACTCGAATATTTGTGCTTGAGTCATGGTTGTTCTATGTATTTAAGTATATATTTATCTATATAAGTAAGTAAAAAGACAAGCCTTCTTGAGCTTAATTTAGGACTAGATCGATTTGTGTGAGGTTGTCCGATATTTATTTATTTATTTTTATTTTTTATTTTTATTTTTAATGATGCTATTCGAGCTTGATCCTTGTTTCTAACAGGTTCCGGGCCTATACTAGCTTATCGACTACGATTGGAAAGTTAATAAGCATGATGTTTTTTTTTTTCAAGGATGCCAATCGATTAAATAGGGATCAAGTCCAATGTCTATAGGGTACAATTAAAAGTCAGAAATGACCTGATTCTTACGAAATGCTTTGCGTCTACTTTTCTTATCAGGACAGTAAAAGAGTAGAACTCTCTTTCTGCACACATTTTCCCTGAATAGGTATAAATTGAATCGTGAAAAATATAAAGTATCGAATTTCAATGAAGTGTTTATTTAACTTGAACGTTTTGTGACTTTTGGTTGCGTCGCTAACGGCTCAAGTTACTTCGAGAACGAATAACGATGTGTGGATTTTGTCTATCAGCATAATATTTCTCCAGGGCAGAAATTAGCTCGTATAGCAACAGTACTAGAGAGCACTCTAGCCCGCCCACAAAACTATCTCTATGAAACCCATACGTTACTCCCTTTCTGTGCAAGTAAAACAGGAGTAATATCGCATTTATAATGTAGATGTCTTACCTAATGGTATCCATTAATTAAGACAAACTTACGTGACATACTGAATCTAGTCAGTTTACAGACCACTGCGTCACTAGGTTTTCGTAATTGAAATGAATCACACTTTTATAAAGCTATGGATAATATACGTAAAACCGTGGCAACGTACGTAAATACGGTTTGTCAGAGAGTTTAATAGTGTCAAGTTACTGTAAATAAAAAAAATGCATAGATTAATTATTGTCTGCGTTAGTTGCCGGCATATATTTCATGCTGGTAACACAGTACAATACAATACAATACAATACAAAAATACTTTATTGCACACCAACAAGAAAAATATTACATGAGAAATAATAACAGTATCTAATTTAAATTTCCTACTCGTACATAACTCCCAATTTCTGCTGCGACCTTTCTTGACCTGAATGACATTTGTAACTGATGCTGATGCACAAACTCCCATCAATTCATCATATTTATATGGTATATACATGTTTTATTATTATCTATGGAGCCACCCAGGCATACAGATATGCTTGCTGTTAGGCGTTAAGCTATGCTTCTATAAGTACAACAATTGACGATATTCTATTATATTAAAAAAACAGTGGCTGTTTTTTTTTGAGACTCTTGGTTCGTCGGTTACTTCGAGAATCTATAATAACGATGTGTGGATTTTGTCTATCTATAAGGAACTATATCTTTTCCAGAGCAGACATTATAGCCCATGTTGCTTTCTATTGAATTGAATTATTTATTTGGCTGATTTTACATTTGACTTTCTACCTACATAACGTCCTGAGCTGATCAGTACAGGATGCCCCTTTCTAAATAAACTTTGGTGCCAAAGTTGGCGAGACGCATCACAGGTGTATCATGTACCTAATGCGTAGATACAGGCGCGGATCTACGCGATGCGTCAATACTATCATTAGCTGCCTACGTAAATCCATTTTCATAACGAAATCGCTCGCTCATCGTCGTAATAAAACCCTCGCATAATCGTAAACCGGCTGCACGGCTAGATTTTGCACTCAATACTATGTTTATTTACCGCTCGGCGACAACGAAAATAGCGCGCTCAGAAATAGTCTAATCCATTGGCCCATAAACAAAGCGGCTGATTTACAACAGCCGCGCAGACGCCGTGACGTCACCACTATTAATACGTGCACGTTTATAGGAAACCCTATACCAGCACTTGACCCCATTCACGAATTCGCTGCATTTTCGGCCTAGTGCGACAATGCATTGATAAAGGGTCATTGCCACGGCCTTGACTGACGGCGCGCCGTCAGTCAACGCGCAGACATTTAGTTTTCTAGTTTTATTTTTGTTTTTTGTTATTGTTTTTTTTTCTTTTTTTTTTAATTCTTGTTCTCTTTATTGTATAAATCTTATAATTACAATAATATTACAAAAATATATTACATTAATCCCTATTAAGTACTCTATTCATAGTTTCGTTTGTTTGGTTGATTGTTAGAGCAACATCTGTGTTTGTGTTTACGATCATTCCTTTGTCGCATGGAGCATAGCTGTGGAAGAAAATTGGGGGGAGGGCATTCATTGGGGGCAGTTGGTGGTGTCATCCTTTACTCGTCCTCATCCACGCCGACGCATTTGGGGCACACGGGCTTGCCTTCCATCGCATAGAAGGACTTGCCTTTGACGGCGACTTGGCATTCCTGTGTACCGAAACATCCAGTTAGCATTTTACTCATACTTAACCTGGCATATATGCGTGCTGGATTATACCAGCGGTTTATTCCACATTTTACACATTACCTTGATGTTAGAATGTCAATATACTGTTTGACATTTTATCCTCAGAGTAAGCGTTGAAAGTGAAATAAAGTGTTTGAAGATTCCAGTCTTATATGTCCCTACCAAACCTGATTTTCTTCCGCTTATTCCAAGGAGACCTATAGAGATTAAACAGCAGTATGATAAATACTGACCTTGCAGACGAAGCAGTCAGGATGCCACTGGGTGTTAAGTGCGGAAATGTAGTTTTCCATGATGGGCTTATTGCACCCGCCGCACTTGGGCGCGAACATGTCGAAATAGTCCGCGCGGCAGTAGGGTTTCCCGTCCCGTTCATGGAAGCCATCTTCTCCGAACTGCTGCCCGCACTGGGCGCAGAAGAAGTGCTCCGTGTGCCAGGTCTTTTCCAACGCCGTCACGCATTTCTGGAAAGCAAAAAAAAACCCTTAAAATCTGACGCGTGAATCCAAAATTAGAGAGACTTTTGAAGAGTACACTAACATCCAGAATGGGGCCGTTGCAGTAGGCGCATCGCGGCGAGAAGAGGTTGTGGTAGTCGGGCTCGCAGTAGGGCCTGCCGTCGCGCTCGAAGAAGTTCCTAGTGCCCAGTTCCTGGTTGCAGTGGGCGCACGTGAAGTGCTCGGGATGCCATGTGCGGCCCAGCGCCGTGATCACCTGCACCGAAACACTTGGATTAACTTAGACACTGAGAAAAAATCACAAGTCCACTTGTAAAGTTTATCCACCTGGCCGACGATGGGTTTCTCGCAGGCGTTGCAGCATCCCTTCTGGGGGGTTTGCACTCCTTGGCGGCTCATGTCTGCTCGGAGGGATCCGAGCATATGCTCGAGGGAGGCGGATTCGGGTTGCCGCGGGCTGCTGCGGTAGTGCTCCTGCCAGGCGCGTTTCTCCCGGTATACGTGTGTTCCGCCTTCGCCTCCTGAGCCGCTCACCTACAACAGAAGAGAACGATGAAGTCTCTGCGCTACCATACAAGTGTTTTGTTTTGATGGTATCGCAGAGACGCGGTGATCGAGGCGGGAGAGCGTACGTACAGAAGTAACCGGCCGGTCTCGGTGGCCTGGAGCGAATGCGGTCCGAGTGAAATGTTTGCCTATGTACTCTAATATTATAAGCCGCCGGCCCCACCACGCCTGTGATGTAACGCTGCGAACTATCTTTAGCTGCGAGCTTTCCCACGGGTGCGAAAAGGACAGCGCGCGCTGGAGTGGTGCCTGTTTACGCGGCTGGAAATAGCCGTGGACCAAGAAAGGAGAGTTGTAAATATTATAATAAACGGAAAAGCGTGGTTTACTGTAGTGCAGTGTGCCGAGGTGGCCGTGGGTACCGGCCCTAGGCCGATGAATCAGCAGCCGTATCTCCGCCGTCCAATCGTAAAATCACTTGAGCCGATACAGTGGGAATTATAAACACGTTAATTCGGAAGCTCATGAATGAATTTGCTGCAAATGGGTCAGAACGGATAAACAGGCAGCCAATTATGCCAGGGCGGTGCATTTGGCTTTGCTTTAGACCTTGGGACCAATTTTCTGTTGAAGCGTGTAATGTGTGTCGACTATTTACCGAATAAAATGAGTTTTGGCTCGGCATTTGATTGCTCATTTACAATTAAATTTCATTTGGACATTTATGTTATGATTTATGAATAGTGATGTACTTAAACATGTTTGTGTTGAGCTACAAAATTATCTTAATCATTATTATTTTCCCTATAGGTAAAATTTGCGACGATACTAAAACCTGACAAACTCTAAGGGGGTTGGATGAGCGGTTACAGCGATGTACAACATCATAATAAACGCTTAGTTTCACGGCCATTTACTGCAGTTGTGCTTGTTACAGTAAATGCTTCTACGTATGCTCAGGCGCTTGTTTGATGGGGCAATTATGTCTAAATATGATTTATACTTTAGATCCTAACTACTCGTATAGTGACATTCGACATGTTTGTTGTTAGCGGCACCGTGGCAATAATGTAATAATCATGTTTTCCTAGTGTCATATCATAATTAGCAGTATTATAAGCAATTAGCTTATCTAAATCTCTAAAAGAAAGCGTAGAAACAACAGATATTGAAGTCGGATTGAGATGCCATCGAGTCCTCTTTCTTTATTAAAGAACATAGAAAGTTACTGACTCCTCTACGACTCGATCCTAAGACCGTAGGTAAATAGAGTAACATTAAGTATGGGATAACGACGTAGTCGGATAGCGACGCCACCAAATCATCCAGCCCTCTGATGGCGCTGGAGGTCGGAAAGGGATACTCTCTAGAGGCGTGGAGCTTTGACAACGACGATGGCGCGGGCGACAGCGTCGCGGGCTCCACGGACCTTGAAGTCGGATAGCGACGCCATCAATTCGCCCAGTTCCCTGGTAGCACTGGAGGCATGGTGCCTCGTTACCTGTGACGGCCGCGCGGGTGCCGGCGCTGCGGGCCCCACGACTGTCTCCTGGACTGTGACAGTGACATGCTAACAGACGGACAACTGACCTTGAAGTCGGATAGCGACGCCATCAAGTCGTCTAGTTCCCTGGTAGCGCTGGAGGCATGTTGTCTCGTGACCTGTGGCGGCGGCGCGGGTGCCGGTGCTGCGGGCCCCACGACTGTGTCCTGGACTGTGACAGTGACATGCTAACAGACGGACAACTGACCTTGAAGTCGGATTGCGACGCCATCAAGTCGTCTAGTTCCCTAGTAGCACTGGAGGCATGGTGCCTCGTTACCTGTGACGGCCGCGCGGGTGCCGGCGCTGCGGGCCCCACGACCGTCTGGACTGTGACAGTGACTGCTAACAGACGGACAACTGACCTTGAAGTCGGATAGTGACGCCATCAATTCGCCCAGTTCCCTGGTAGCACTGGAGGCATGGTGCCTCGTTACCTGTGACGGCCGCGCGGGTGCCGGCGCTGCGGGCCCCACGACTGTCTCCTGGACTGTGACAGTGACATGCTAACAGACGGACAACTGACCTTGAAGTCGGATAGTGACGCCATCAAGTCGTCCAGTTCCCTGGTAGCGCTGGAGGCATGTTGTCTCGTGACCTGTGGCGGCGGCGCGGGTGCCGGCGCTGCGGGCTCCACGACTGTCTCCTGGACTGTGACGGTGACATGCTTGGTGCCCGGGCGCGGCAGCGAGCCCGCTGGCACTGGTGATGTTGATGACCGCCTGAGGACAATTAAGAAGATCTTAGTTTGGTCGTGAGTAGGTATACCTGAAAGATAGTAAATATATTTATATTGACTACAGTTTTTCTTGGGAAAAGGGTTGGTTTTTTCTGTCTCCATGCTAGTTTTTTGACATTCTAAGTGCTTTGTATGTAAACCATTGATACAAAGATCAAAGCTCAAAGAAGAATTCAAATGAGTTACCTAGTGGAAGAGACCGGGAATCGAACCCGGTACCTCAGGGTTGCCGGTCCAGCGCGTTAACCTTTCCGCCACCCTAACTCCCAGGCAACCTCTTAAATTTTTCTTTATGCTTTGTGTGTTGATCTTTGTACTGTTTATTTGAAAGGCTTATCGGATGTACCATGACGAATTTGTAAAACAACTATACCAAAACCGGCCAAGAGCATGTCGGGCCACGCTCAGTGTAGGGTTCCGTAGTTTCTCATCCTTCACAATAGACTTAAGTTATGAGAAAGATTTCAAGCTCTATAAAAAGGTCGTAATTGCCAAAGTAACTGTAGTTACTTATTACCTTCTGGAAGTCAACTTACGTCCTTTTAAGAAAATCATGAAATTTTGCGATAACTCAAAAACGGCTCAACCGATTTTGTTCAATATAGTTTTCATTGAAAGAACTTATAAGGCCTAAGATCACGGAGCTAAGCCGCGGACGGACAGACGGACATGGCGAAACTATAAGGGTTCCTAGTTGACTACGGAACCCTAAAAAAAGGTACCTACTTAAAATTCACTATGATCCAAAAAATTTATATCGAAGGGTGCAACACATCCTACATGATTGAGAGAGGATTACTCTAAAACTGGCAGATATATCTATATTTTTATATTTGCAATACAACAAGAGTGACTTCGGTGAATAAACAGAGAAAATGTACATTTATCAACTAGAAAAACAGCTGATTTGTCAAGTGTGTAGCCACTTTTAAACCAAGGGCATTCACTCAACAGTTGTATGTTTGTCTTTCTATTTATACTATGTTGTTAAAATTTCCACAACACGCTACATACCTACCTACTAGGTATATTTATAATATATCTCAAGTGAAAAGTTGAAACCCCTTTTAGCATAGCCCTCGAGAAGCATGTGTGTCTGGGATACTGGGAATCCTAGGGCCTTCGGAAACTGTCTCAACACAGTAATATTTTATTAAGATTAGTATTATTATTTATTATCTCCTTTATTCATTTTTATACTTAGGCTACGTTTTTTTACAATAGATTTATATAAAAAGTAAAATACAATAAAGTAATTACAATATATAAATACATTATAAAAAAACCTATCAGACAAGCCCCAAGCAAGATAGCTTTCAAGTGTATGCTGCGTAAGCATCTGCTGGAACAAGAGCTCGAATAGTTCATCCATCATCCCATGTTGTGGACTTTCGTATATATATATATATATATATATATATATATATATATATTTATCCCGCAAACAAACGGCCGTCCACTATGGGCGAAATTACATTTAAAGTGACGTCCACCGTCATAGGGAGTCCGCATACCGGACGCCACTTTTTTTACCGGTGGCACATGCGGCCTTTTGGTTATAGCTAACTGTACAGCAAAAATCGACGGAAGTCAAAAAATCCATCATTTAGCTGCATTTATATACTGAAAAGTTCTCGACAAAAACACCGCTCACGTGTGGCGCTACTGCCGCGCGTATATCTGCAGGCGTATACTTCGATTATCTTCTAACTACGGGTCCGCGTATTTGGCATCCGAGGCATCCCCGAATGCGACGTTGCCAGGTCGGCACGGCATTTCATCGGACGCATTCAGAATGAAATCAAAACATAAACAAGTTTCCTATCGTAGGGTTTGGATTGGACATGCTGCTGCGTATTTGGCGCTATAAAAAGTGAGTGATAGTGTGTGAAACAAAATTAGTGAAGTGCAGTAAACTACATATTGGATGATGTTCAAAGATGAATGAACGAAGACTTCGTAGTAGAAAGCTTGTAGATTTAGTTCCAAAAGAAAAACCTTACAGTACAAGGTCTAATTTTGATTACGTGTGTGTATGTGTACTCAAAATTTTCTTAGATGTCCGAACCTGCTCAAATAGCTACCGTCTGTTCTAAGCTATAATGTTCAAGTTGTGATGGCTTGACATTAAAACAGGAGCGATCTTTGCCACCTGCTTCGTCGCCCGTCTACCTGAGTGACCTCCGACCGCGACTTGTGCTTGTTATTGTAATTTCAACCTTGTAGCTATAAAAAAATGATATTAATTTGTTATTTGCTTAATTTTCTTCTAAAGTGAGCTCCTCTACACAAAGATACAGAAGACATGTTAACAAGATAAGCTATCCGGTGGAATTCG
The DNA here is from genome assembly GCA_932273695.1 of Apotomis betuletana. NCBI lineage: Eukaryota > Metazoa > Arthropoda > Insecta > Lepidoptera > Tortricidae > Apotomis > Apotomis betuletana. Next base: position 4,628,413 of record OW026305.1, read on the forward strand.
GACATCTAAGAAAAAAAAAACTATATCACATAAAGAAAATAAGTGGGAACATATTAGTTGTGCCAAGTAAAAAAACACAATTTAATACACGACTCTGTCTTTTTAAGTAGTTTTATTTACTTAGTAAATTTCTTTGGCTTTTTCTATTGTTACATAACGATAGGAAAAGCAAAATGTATTTATTGGTTTTAAATCAAGACCTCCGTAAATTGATATCAGTGGCCCATTTCACGAAGCTACAAGGTACATTTAACACGCAGGAGTTTCTTTATGACTATCTATGCGTTAGAAAGAGATTTCCGAGATTTATTTGGATGTCCGGATAAATTGTGCTGTCCGCAGGTCCGCACACCTAACTTTAATACACCTAGTTTAAGTTTTTTTTTACTGTTTATTTTTGTTTCTTGCTTATATCTGTATATGTATTTTTAACTTGATTAAATACTTGTCAGTGACATAGATTTTTTGTGATGTTGATTACTTAATATTTTATATAATTACTAACTACAGGCTGTATTATTATGTTTTATTTTTTAGTATGTTGCTAACAATTTGAGTAGCTTTTATTATTGGGGTGCGGCCTCTGAACGTTTTAACCGACGCATATTCGTGCAATGAGATGAATGATGTGTACAAGTAAAATATAATTTCTAAGAGTTTGAGAGTTAGTTTTATAATAAATATCACTTATTTTCATGTTATCGCTCAATTATTTATTGCATTAAAGCGCGGTGGTTGAAAACTTAGGGGTCTCCCACACGTAACGAGTACAGTGGTGGCGAGACAGCCCTCGGCCGAGTGATGTAATGTACCGAGCACTTGGCCGAGGGAACTGTCTCACCACCGTACTCGTTAAGTGTATGAGACCCAATTAGTGTCGGCACCTTAATAATAAACTACCGAAATTAATTTAGTGCCTTTAGTGAGAAAGGGCTAAACTCAAGTTTTCTCTTATTTTTTTTATAACCTTATCATTAGAATCATCGTGTCAGCCTAGTAGTCATTTTGAATTAGGTATGCCCTTTCTCACCAAGGAGGCACGGCATTTACCTTACCCATTAAAATTGTGATTAAAATTATTTTTCGTTAAATATTAAAAACAGTGACCAAGTCCGTCCGTCCCAAGGTTTCGTGTAACGAAGCTACTTTGTAAAATACGTGTTTTAAAAGTACCTTGTTTTTTAAGATGACATTACTCAGTATTTTAGGTAATATATATATATGTTACTTACATAATAAGTTTGTTTTTATGTAATAATGAAAGCTATATTAACGTGCTTAGTGTTTTGTTACCAAAGATTGATAATTTGTTTATTTTGAGTCACTTAAGTATCTTAGTAAACTTATTGCAAAACAACCCACATTAAAAGGACCAGAGAAAATCTTTCTACACGCATTCTAACAACCAGAGCCAGCGATTTCAGATTCCGATTGTAAATTGTATAGTTTGTCGTTTCATTTTGTGTCCATTCTATACTTAAGCAACAAACATAAGATTATTTTGTCTATTGTATTTGGTTTATAGCTCATTATCGTCAGAAACAACAAACTATATAACTTGTAGCTTCGTGAAATGGGCCATAGAAAGTAGCTGTTAAACTCAGAATCTTTTTAGGTGGCCGAGTATGCGTACAAAGCCAGCCTTTGTTCGCAGGTAATAAGATTCGGACACCAAAAACGATTCCGAGTATACGATTATATTGTGCTGTAAGTACCCCTAACTTTATTATCTAACTTAATAACCTTGGTTAAAAATGTGTAGCAGTGACGGATCTCTGTTTTGAACAAAATAGGTAATATTTTTTTTAATAAACGTCTTAAATGTATATGCTTTGTTTAAATTTACTTTATTTTGAATAAGGAAATCAAATCTAACCTTACCCGACGTCGAATATGAAGCGGCATGAATAGTAGTTATACAGCTAGCGGACGTCTGCATATAATTTACAAGCTTACTCAGCAGTTTGATTCTGGCGCTTAGTTCAATTTATGCAAAGAACCTGTCTTATTAACTTTACCGTATGTTTGGTCGTTAATCTGCAGATTAACGACCAAACATACGGTAAGTAATTCTTCAGATTATCTAGTTAATAGTATTAACCATCCCGAAGGACTTATTCTACGCAGACATACTAATAAACACTTGCTACCAAAATAACGGTCAAAACTCACTTCAAAAACTATAAGTTTTAGCCGTTTTTTCATTAACAAGTAAAACTTGACCGTTAGAATTCACGGACGTCGAATATGAAGCGGCATGAATAGTAGGTACCTACACAGCTACCAGACTGACGTCCGTATATAATTTAAAAACTGCGTGACACATACATACATATACGGACGTTAGTTTGAAGCATACTATTCATAGCGCACGATATTGGACCTCCGTATAGTTATGAATGCAGAGCATTACTTTAGAATTAACGGACGTCGAATATGAAGCGGCATGAATACTAGGTACCTACACAGCTACCAGACTGACGTCCGTATATAATTTAAAAACTGCGTGACACATACATACATATACGGACGTTAGTTTGAAGCATACTATTCATAGCGCACGATATTTTACGTCCGTCTATGAATCCAGAGCACTACTTTGGAATAATTACATGGACGTCGAATATGAAGCGGTATGAATAGTAGTTATACAGCTAGCGGACGTCTGCATATAATTTACAAGCTTACTGAGCAGTTTGATTCTGGCGCTTAGTTCAATTTATGCAAAGAACCTGTCTTATTAAGTAATTCTTAAGATTATCTAGTTAATAGTATTAACCATCCCGAAGGACTAATTCTACGCAGACATATTAATAAACCCTTGCTACCAAAATAACGGTCAAAACTCACTTCAAAAACTGATTTTTACCCGACTACGGCAAAGCCAAAAGGAAGGGTAATAAGTTTAGCAGTCTATGTATATTTATATGTAAGTGTGTTCCACCATAGCGCGAAAACTACTCAACCGATTTTAGTGATTGAGGTGTTTATCAATTCGTAATTAGAGTCCGGGTAACATAGGCTACATTTTTAACAGACTTCAAAAAATGAGGACGAGCGAGAGTAAAAATTCTACAGTAAAAAAATAAAAAATCAACAGTATCAAAAATTCTTTTTTTGTTGGAAAGTTAACACTTCAGTTACTATCTTTTAGAAATATGGTAAAGATCTGATGATGGAATCCATCAGAAATCGACGGAACTCTGCAAATATAATAGTTACAAGTACAATTTCTTAAACACACAACGTTATAAAAAAACACAACGTTCTGAAACGGCAACAAGAAAGCACATCTTATGAAATTTTAGAGTTAACGGAGGAGATAGTGACATAAAACATGGGAGGGGGGTTTGGGGGGCGCAGCCCCCCGCCATAAAAAAATACAACGTTCTAAAATGGCAACAAGGAAGCAGATCTTTGAAATTTTAGAGTTAACGGAGGAGATGGTGACACAAAACGTGGTAGGGGGAGTTTGGGGGGCCATAAAAAAATACAACATTTTAAAACGGCAACAAGAAAGCAGATCTTATAAAATTTTAGAGTTAACGGAGGAGATAGTGATATAAAACATGGGAGGGGGGTTTGGGGGGCGCAGCCCCCCGCTATAAAAAAATACAACGTACTAGAACGGCAACAAGAAAGCAGATGTTTTTAATTTTAGAGTTAACGGAGGAGATGGTGACATAAAACATGGTAGGGGGAGTTCGGGGGGCGCAGCCCCCCGCCATAAAAAAATACAACATTCTAAAACGGCAACAAGAAAGCCAATTTTATGAAACTTTTGAGTTTACGGAGAAGATGGTGACATAAAACACGGGGGTCGCTGGGGACGGAGCCCCCACGACAAAAAATACAACATTCAGAAGGAAGCTAATCTTATGAAACTCTTGAGTTTACGGAGGAGATGGTGACATGAAAACCGGGGACTCGGGGAAACTTTTGGGTTAAACTAGGAGATGGGGATAGGGGGGAGATGGGGGGCCGAGCCCCCCGCAATTAAAAAAATACGACATCCTTAAACGGATACTAAGGTAGCGGATCAGCGGTCGTATTTTTATTGTACAAAAACGTTGCATCAGAGCAATATTTGGCATTAAGAGGCGAGATTCCTGTCGTCCGCACTTTATAGACAACTCTATACTCACCGTGCCATGCTTGTATATTCTGGAGGTGTCTGTATTTGTACACAAATATAAAAATCAATTTATAGAATTGCAGCAGGTACGCACACGTAATGTTCGATCGCAATATAAGCATAAACTATATACGCCTGCTTCAAAATTAGCATTAACCTCCAGAAACGCATACAGCATGTGCATTATAATTTATAATAAATTGCCTGACAATTTAAATGTGAAAATATACATCTGTTCAAAAAAAATGTTAAGACATGGCTGGTACATAAATGTTACTATAGTGTTAATGATTATTTGGATGACGTTATTTGACCTATTATGTATTTAATTAAAATTATGATATTATTTTGCATTGCACATTCTTGTACTGACATTTAAATTAATTAATTTCGTTGTTTCTATATTATTATTCTAAAATGTATGTACGCCTGAAAAGGCAGGGTTTCGTGATACGATGTATTAAGCAACGATGACTGCAAATGTTACCCGATTTCCCACATGCATTAAATAAATCATTTCATTTCATTTCATTTCTTATGAAACTTTTGTGGTAACGGAGGAGATGATGACTTAAAAGACGGGGGAGCTCGGGGAAACTTGAGGTAACCTAGGAGATGGTGACATAAAAGACGGTAATATCACATTATATATGGATTCCCAAACATTTTTTTTCTGTTTTGCTTTTTAAGTTGCTGAAAATGTGTCGTCAAATGTAAATAATTGTCGTTAAGATGTAATTAGGTAGTTAGTATTTAGATATTGTTGCATTGAAAAAAAAAATACAAACGAATAATCTTTTTAGCGTAAATATATTAGAGGTGCATGAAATAGTTTTTTTTTTATCGTTTGTTTTCTATCATAAGGTTTCAGTCGTCTACTGGTCCACAATACGATAGTGGTACTGGTTGGTCTCGATAGCTGAAATTTGACGTTGGTATTCAACGATTGCGTATAAATTATTCTTAGTTTTGCCCGACTGTGGTACTCGTAAAGTCAAAGGAAAGAGTATTAAGTTATGTATTTAAGTATGTTCCACGATAGCGCTTAAACTACTCGACAGATTTTGATGACTGAGTATATTGTGTGACATAGGCTACATTTTTAACAGTCTTTAAAGGCTTTTTTTAAGCTTACATATGCATTTACATATTCTTTACTCCATCATACCTATGTAAAAACTGAAAATACTGAAATAAAATAAAAGGTTAAAAAACTTAAACCCGACTACGGAGAAACGAACTAAAAAGTTAAAAACAAGGTAGAAAAATCGGGTATCATCGCCTTATTCCACAAGACAAGTCATTTGACATGTTAAATGTTCTTGTATATTTTTTTCTACTGAAATCTTCTGTTAGTTAACAACAATAACATTATAATTTAATTCAAATGCCGTAGTCGTGCGTTGTCGACTATTTAAAAAAACTGCATCTGCATGCATGTTTGCTCTTTTACTGTTTGGAGATATGTAAAAGGAAGATTGTATCGTAGGTAGTTAATGCCACCAATGGTAGATTTTTCTACCTTGTTTTTAACTTTTTAGTTCGTTTCTCCGTAGTCGGGTTTAAGTTTTTTAACCTTTTATTTTATTCATGTGAGTTTTAACCGTTATTTCATTAATAAGTAAAACTTGACCGTTAGAATTCACGGACGTCGAATATGAAGCGGCATGAACAGTATACAGGCTAGCTGATGTCCGTATAAAATTTAAAAGCTGAGTGACACATACATATACGGACGTTCGTTTGACGCATACTGTTCATACCGCACGATATTTTACCTCCGTATAGTTATGAATGCAGAGCATTACTTTAGAATTAACGGACGTCGAATATGAAGCGGCATGAATAGTAGGTACCTACACAGCTACCAGACTGACGTCCGTATATAATTTAAAAACTGCGTGACACATACATACATATACGGACGTTAGTTTGACGCATACTATTCATACCGCACGATATTTGACCTCCGTATAGTTATGAATGCAGAGAATTACTTTAGAATTAACGGACGTCGAATATGAAGCGGCATGAATAGTAGGTACCTACACAGCTACCAGACTGACGTCCGTATACAGGGTGGGAAGGAGTATACCGACGGATTGTAACCGAAGATTCTAATGCCTATTTGGACAAAAAAAAGTAATATAAACATGGCTCGGTAAAGCCTAATTTTCGAGATAATATTTTTTTAAATAATTCACATGTTGAAAAATCTTAAGGGTAACACGCCCTAATAATATGACGTAATCACACACACCTTCACACAAGTACACCCGCTATCTGCCATAATTTTGGCTACGAATAAGTTCTTATTAAAATTTGAGTTTTAAGGGCAAAGAGTTTTTAGGTATTAGATATTGGAATAAATTAAAGTTATGTCTGATGTAATGTAGTTAGCAATCGCTGTGTATCAAACTTAGATACAACTAGACACTCATTTCTTTGCGTATGATATCTTTAAACAGAAACAGAGTACTCAAAAGGTATCAACTTATTATTATTAGCTTTGTCTTTAGTTTTACTTCCTGCTTTCTACCAGCGAGACGGCAAGTGTGCAAACTTTTTCTGTTGAAAAACGTACTGGTCGTAAATCAAATTCAAAACGTCAACGTCATTAGAATAATAACAAAATAATAACCAATTGTCACCTGAGTCAAGTTGATGTTGTTACTCGTGAAATAATTAAATTATCATGCCGCACCATTTTTCAATATTAGAATTAGCAGATATCCATTTTGTGTATGGATACTGTAATGGAAATGGACGCTAAGCAGCTATTGAGTATTGGAGACGATTTCCTCTTTGTCGCACTCCGCATCATACGACCTTTGCAGATGTTCATAGACAGTTCCGTGAAAAGGGCTTACGACCAAGGCGTGCAGAGAGAGTAGCAATTAATTTAGACTTGCGTACTGAAAACCGCATCATGAGTCTTATTAACGAAGATCCCACATTATCGTCAAGAGCTGTGGCAAGAATTGTGAATGTCAATTACAGAGTGGTGTTACTTGTTTTGAAAAGGTATGGCCTTCGTCCACAGGAAGAAAAAAGAAATAATAAAAAAGAATCCACATGCAAGGTGGGTACATTCCCACCAACACAAATTTTCGATTAATTTGTGGGCTGGGATCATTGGTGACGTTTTGATAGGCCCGATCGTGTTTCCACAGCGGTTGGATTCCGAAAGTTATTTAAATTTCTTGAGGAATGACTTGAACCTTTTACTCGAAGACATTGATTTGCATACCAGAACCACTATGTGGTTTCAGCATGACGGTGCCCCACCTCACTTTGGACGTGTGGTGCGTAACTGGTTGAACGGGGTATATCCAGGCCGCTGGATAGGACGTGGAAATGACGCAATAGCCTGGCCCGCCAGATCACCCAACCTAACACCTTTAGACTTCTTAGACCAGACCGATAAATTCGAGAGAAGAATTATTGGATCGGATCATGACAGCTTCAGATGAAATAGTAATTTCGCTTTACATCGTCATTACCGGACACGATTAACTCTTTGTATTGACAACAATGGTTCGCAATTTGAGAATTTGATGCAATAATTTAATAAAATACATTAATTATTATGCTGTTTTTTTTTCTTCCTAGTACTCAGGTTATTAACCTCTTCGCTGCCAATAGCTTAATACGAAGTCTGAGCGTGCTCCACAAGGTTAAGTACACGTAAATTGTTATCGTAAAATCGTATGACAAGATCGTCTTGTGACCATACGACTAACGCGATCAAATCACGATTCCCAACGTACTTTTGATAGTATTAGAAACATAACGTTGTAATTTTATAATTCAGATAGGTAACTTCTTAATCCAACCCATTTAGCTAACATAAAATCTGATGTTATCTGACGTTTGTTGTCTAGAGCTAGTAATAATCAAGTGTCATACTGACGTCGACTACACTCGTCGTTTAAAATCGTATTTTGTCGGAATCGTTCGTGAAGTGTGACGTTTTCTATTTCAGTCTTTGAACTAAGGCTTCGTTTACAAGGAAGTACTATCGATAATTATTTTTTTTGTTCTAAAAATAAAGTAAGTTAATTAGGCAGTTTTAGACCCACGTTGATATAACATAATTTACTCGTAATACCACCAGGAATCCTTGGTTACAGTTTGTCGGTATACTCCTTCCCACCCTGTATAATTTAAAAACTGCGTGACACATACATACATATACGGACGTTAGTTTGAAGCATACTATTCATAGCGCACGATATTTTACGTCCGTCTATGAATCCAGAGCACTACTTTGGAATAATTACATGGACGTCGAATATGAAGCGGCATGAATAGTAGTTATACAGCTAGCGGACGTCTGCATTTAATTTACAAGCTTACTCAGCAGTTTGATTCTGGCGCTTAGTTCAATTTATGCAAAGAACCTGTCTTATTAACTTTACCGTATGTTTGATCGTTAATCTGCAGATTAACGACCAAACATACGGTAGGTAATTCTTCAGATTATCTAGTTAATAGTATTAACCATCCCGAAGGACTTATTCTACGCAGACATACTAATAAACACTTGCTACCAAAATAACGGTCAAAACTCACTTCAAAAACTATGAGTTTTAGCCGTTTTTTCATTAATAAGTAAAACTTGACCCTTATAATTCACGGACGTCGAATAGGAAGCGGCATGAATAGTAGGTACCTACACAGCTACCAGACTGACGTCCGTATATAATTTAAAAACTGCGTGACACATACATACATATACGGACGTTAGTTTGAAGCATACTATTCATAGCGCACGATATTGGACCTCCGTATAGTTATGAATGCAGAGCATTACTTTAGAACTAACGGACGTCGAATATGAAGCGGCATGAATACTAGGTACCTACACAGCTACCAGACTGACGTCCGTATATAATTTAAAAACTGCGTGACACATACATACATATACGGACGTTAGTTTGAAGCATACTATTCATAGCGCACGATATTTTACGTCCGTCTATGAATCCAGATCACTGCTTTGGAATAATTACATGGACGTCGAATATGGAGCGGCATGAATAGTTTAAAGGTCTTCGCACATTATAACAACTCAACGGCGACTCGATTCTATGCCAAATATTGAAATTTAAGCCCTATGTCATATTTACTAGGTTTAATTTAAAAAAATGTACGACGCGTCGTCCACTCGTCGTCCACTACTAATATCATTTTTTGAAATTAAACCTAGTAAATATGACATAGGGCTTAAATTTCAATATTTGGCATATAATCGAGTCGCCGTTGAGTTGTTATAATGTGCGAAGACCTTTAAATACCCGCCAGCACTGAGCGGGAATTATTTTTCTTTACCGAATTCACTTCGCTTAGTGTCTAGTGAAATAGGGGGAAAAAAAAGGAAAGATCGAAATATAGGTAGGTACTAAGTCAGCCTGCACAATTTGTTGTCACATTGGACCAAGATAGTTTTCGCGGAATAGCAAAGAAACTATTATCCCGTTTGACTATATTAAGAGTAGGTACGTTTAATCAATAACAGTCAATATAATATATCAGCGATTACTTACCCATGTTCTCATTCATTGTCATAAGAAATAATTTCTGAGTAGGTAACAAAATATTTATTACGACTCTCAAATCACGTCAGATAATTAAAAATTCAACTGTACCTAGGTACCTAATGAGTTGAGGTTGCGCTGATCCAGAGGCGAGCACTTAGGTGCGCGATAACCTTTAGAGTTCCGGATAGACTGTCGGTATCAAATTGCTGACGCTACAGGTCCTTGAAGGAAGCCAATACCTGCATTTTCTATTCATAAATAGTAAAGTACATTATTGGTAGGTATATAAGTATTTGGCACCAACATTTAACAAAACCATCACACGCAGTTCATTATCACTTTCGTGTTGGTAAATAGGTATGGTACCTATTTTGTGTACGAGTCAAAGGGTCATTTCGTTCAAGGCGCCAGATTAATCCTATTAATTTTAACGAGCAATTCTTGTTTATTTCATATAATAAAGCTGAAGAGGGTCGAAAGTCTGTACATGAAAGATATTCGAAAAAAAGTTGGCTTGGGATACTAAGAATCGATAACAGAACACGTTCCAACAGTTTTTAGAATTTTTGTCTGGTTATCTGTTTGTCAGTTTATTTGACCGCGCATCACGTGAAAACGGCTGAACGGGGGAACGGGGAACTGCCGAGAAAATCCCCGGCCAGGTAGGCTATAAAAACTGGCCAAGTTCGAGTCGGACTCACGCACCGAGGGTTTCGCGCACGTTTTTTGTATGGGAGCCCCACGTTATTATTTATTTTATTGTGTTTTTAGTATTTGTTGTTATAGCGGCAACAGAAATACATCATCTGTGAAAATTTCAACTGTCTAGCGAGTATTTGAAAATAAATAATTTACTCCGTCATGAATTATACCTTATCGTAATTATATCGCATCCATATACAGCCGTCTCCTCTAAGCACTTAATAATGGCCACGAAGGTAGGTATAAATTTTGAAAACAAAAAAAAAAACATGTTTCCCGCAGAGATGGGCAAAAGTTAATCGATTAACGATTAAGATTAACTTTTTTAATCTCGATTAACGATTAAAATTGACGATTAGTTAATCTAATCGTACGAGTTCCGATTAATTTAATCACGATTAAATTTTTGCGATTAAATTTTTAATCGATTAGTTAATTCGATTAAATTTTTCTCGATTAGATTAACTTTACTAATATAATATAAAATACAATATTTTTTGTAAGTCTAAGTCCCTGCCTAGAACTTCTTAGAGTACTACACTATAAAAACCATCTTGTATTACTGTAACAAGAGGGAAGAGGGAAGAGGGAAGAGGGAAGAGGGAAGAGGGAAGAGGGAAGAGGGAAGAGGGAAGAGGGAAGAGGGAAGAGGGAAGAGGGAAGAGGGAAGAGGGAAGAGGGAAGAGGGAAGAGGGAAGAGGGAAGAGGGAAGAGGGAAGAGGGAAGAGGGAAGAGGGAAGAGGGAAGAGGGAAGAGGGAAGAGGGAAGAGGGAAGAGGGAAGAGGGAAGAGGGAAGAGGGAAGAGGGAAGAGGGAAGAGGGAAGAGGGAAGAGGGAAGAGGGAAGAGGGAAGAGGGAAGAGGGAAGAGGGAAGAGGGAAGAGGGAAGAGGGAAGAGGGAAGAGGGAAGAGGGAAGAGGGAAGAGGGAAGAGGGAAGAGGGAAGAGGGAAGAGGGAAGAGGGAAGAGGGAAGAGGGAAGAGGGAAGAGGGAACGGTCGGATACAAAGGTATCCGAACCAAAAAAGTTTCTAAAGGTACATTTTGTGTCCTTGGACAAGACATATTGTATTTTCGTAAAAAACACAAAATGCGCGTTTTCCAACTTTTAATCGAGAAATTAATCGTGAAATTTAATCGATTAAAATGACGATTAGTTAATCGTTAATCGAAGACTCTCTCGATTAAGTTAATCTAGATTAAATTAATCGCGATTAACTTTGACGATTATCTTTTTTATCATCACATTTGAATCACCTTTTGAAGTCGGTGCCAAACTATTCATTTAATACAATTAACACAAATGGCACGCAAAGAACCACGGCGGCGAGCCTTTTAGTTATTACATTATATTTGGTTTTAGATATTCGAATTTTTGTTGAATAAAGAACTTTACTCCAGGTTTGGCACCAACTTCAAAAGGTGATTCAAATTTGATCCGTACCGTACATAAAGGATTAGTTTTGGGTTTTTAGTTTATTTTGAAGTGGGTTATTTTTTTATATTTATTTTTTGCTTTTTAGTGATTGAAATAAAATACACTAGGTACTTACCTCAGGAGTACACTAAAAAGAATACGACCAACGGTCTTAACTTACATATAATATTTAAAGAATTAACCCCTAATTCCTAACCGTTAAGGAGTTGTACTTGTAATTATTAGCTCATCATCATGAGACGATGAGCTAATAATGATGATGGAACTTTAGAAACTACATGAAAAACATTGTTAGTGCCCGGAACGTTTGAGAGATGCCTTCGATTTCCCTGAGATCCCATCATCAGATCCTGACTAGGTGACAATGGTATCACCTCAGGAGTACCTACACTAAAAAGGATACGACTAACGGTCTTAACGTACCTATAATACTCGTATTAAAGGAATTATTCCCTAACTCCTAATCATTAAGGAGTTGTACCTTCCATCATCAGCTCAGCATTATGAGATGTTGACTTCCAGACGCAAATACTTGAATAGCTTTAGAAAATGTATGAAAAACATTATAAGTGCCTATACAATTTGAGAATTGCCCTAAATTTCTCCATGATCCCATCATCAGATCCCGACATGGTGACAATGGGACCACCTCAGGAGTATACACTTTAAAATAAAAAAGATTTTTTAAAATCGGTCCACAATTGACGGATTATTCGGTGGACATACAAAAAAAACCGGCCAAGTGCGTGTCGGACTCAGGCACAAAGGGTTCCGTACCATTGATTTATGAAATTAAAGGCCTTTTGTTTATTTTTATATTTGAGTTGATTTAATGAAACGGTTTACGATTTATATTATATAAAAAAAAACTACTTACTATCTCGTTCAAAACAATTTTCGTTGGTAGTTTTTATAGTAATGTACATCATGTTTTTTTTAGATTTTTCATTTTCTTATTTTAGAAGTTAGAGGGGGGGGACCAACTTTTTTCCACTTTGGAAGCGTCTGTCACGCAAACTATTCCGTTTAGAAAAAAAATATTTTAGAAACCTCGATACCATTTTTGAAGACCTATCCATAGATTAGATACCCCACACGTATGTGATTGATGAAAAAAAAAAATTTGAGTTTCAGTTCTAAGTATGGGGAGCCCCCAGATGTACGGGAGGTACCCAAAAAAAGGTTTTCTTTTTAGTTTTTATTTTACCGTTTTGTCGGCGTGAGACATAATAAAATAATGAACTTTATTCTGCAAGTAGGCCACAAGGGCACTTTTACATGTCTGAGTCTACCGGCATTTCACAAGAGGAGACCACTGTTGAGAAGAAACGCCGAAAGAATCTCAACAGTCAGTCATTTTTTCAGAAAGCATAAGTACTTAACTATTACAATGATATGAACAACTATACGTAGTACTACAAGAAAACATATTAAAAGTGTATTTTAAGACATAAGTGAGGAAAAGTGTAAGAATAAAATACATACACAACTCATACCAAATTTCAGCTTTCTAGTACTAATGATCACGGAACTAAGCCGCGGACGGACGGACAGACGGACATGGCGTAACTATAAGGGTTCCTCGTTGACTACGGAACCCTAAAAACAAACAATCTATAGCTAACACGCTAAAAAAGCGAAGTGAATTCGGTTAAGAAAAAGAATTCCAAGTATAAAAGAACCCGCGTCGTAATGAAGTAAATTATTTGAAATAACAATAATTTGGGAACATTTAATTTCTAAAAGTGAATTCATATTATTGACCGAGCGAACGAAGTGAGCGAAGCGTCTCTGCTTCAGCTTGGATGAAAAATCGTTGGTATGTTAGATGTTAGGATGTTTGGATTTCTGTTCTCGCCTAGAGCTCGCATTTCTCAACCGATTCTCATGAAATTTTGTGAGTAGGTTCGGTCAGTACATAGATTTTTTTTTGTCAAGCCAGTTTTTAGAAATAAAAAAAAATGGCGGAGCTACCATGGGAGTTCAAAACTTAAAAAATTACAAATAAGAGATCAGCGTTGACTGGGCGGTTGCGACGTTTTGGTACAAATTTGTTTTCCGTCCCACTGTATCTTGAACTTCTGCAAAATCAAATTGCCGCCATTTCGAAACAAAGCGAGGTATACAGCTCACAGAGCCACTAGTACCTATTTTTACAAGTACATGCGCACGCGACATACTTAACAATAATTTGCACCATCAGCATAAGCATTGTATAATATTTCGTTATTAGCAAATAAGTCAATTTACTTCGACTCACTTCACGTTCGCTATACATGTTAAATAAATCAAGTTATTTCAGAAACAGTTTATTTATAAATTAAAACTAGTGGCTCTGTGAGCTGTAGACCTCGCTTTGTTTCGAAATGGCGGCAATATGACTTTTCTCAAAAATTGCATGTAATGTTGCCTTACCATCGCTAGATAGACTACAGTAAGTGGAACATACCGAAGACTTTTTAGAAGTGTCCAGTAAACAGCGAGATTTTAAATTTGGAATCAATATTTGTCCAGTAAGTAAGTATGTAATTCCTATTACGTATCAAGATATTTGAATATCGAAACACGATTTACATCGTCACCGACCTATAAAAAAACTAAGGATGTGAAGGCGATGAGGTCGTATATAAATGTAAAAAGGATGCATTCCACAAATTGTTTTAATTATAAGTACAGTGCGAGAGCAAATTGTAGAAATTAAAAAGTGGCGTCCCTTTTTCATAGATTAAATAGAAAGAGACGACATTGCAGTATACATTTGCAATTTACACTAAGAGCAAATGTAAAATAAAAAGAGGTTAGTACTATTGGCAGTATAAACGTAACTCGAGATGCATTTAAAAAAAAAAAAAGTAGCGACAAGGTTTAGTGCGGAAGTTTGTATGCAGCGTTTAGTTCATAATTGTGCTGTGTAAAATATGACAATGATATTTCGGAATTCCTTCCTTTTTTGTGTCGTTTAGAAAAAACCTCGGAGTTAAAATTGAAGGTAAGCTTTATGATAATTATGAAAATTTGTTAGAAAATACAACAATGTATAACAATAATTAAATTTTATCTTTAAGACTTAGATTTGTAAGACAGTGCAAATAATTAAACGCAGTATTTATAAAAAAAGAAATTAAGGCGGGATTTAAATTAAAAGACAAATTTTCAAATTTGTTTGTGTGATCTATTAAAATAATTCAGCAAAAATGAGTTCAGACGAGTCTGATTCCGAATAGACGGCACTCCTCCATACTTAAAAGCGGAGGCAGAGTTAGCTAAAATAATTTACTTCCGACTAAATCCAAGGAGATATAAAAAATATAAGAGATTCATTAAATGGAAGGAAGAAAATCAAGTTAATAGTTGGTCAGATAATGTGTGATAAGGTCTGAATATTTCAACAATCTTTCTGAGACAATCGGATGGCTACAAAGGAAAGAAATCACAAATATTCAGCAGCAAAATATAGAAAAGTTCTTAAATCAAGTTCTAGATGATAAACAGTTTGGCGATGAAGGTAAATAAATGCTGCCACTATTTGATAACGATATAACTATATATTTTATCCAAGTATAAACTCATAATTATTTTTGTTAAAGGTTGTTATCATGGGAGTTAATGGTGCCTGCGACGACGAATATCACAATGTGTAATAATAAAAATGGGATATAACAAAAATATTCATAGGAAAATGGCCGAATATGAATGTCACCTATAAAATATAATTTTAATCTAATTTACTTGTTTAATTTTTGAGAAAAGCACTATACTTGCTTCGACCGTAAGAGCCATCCTGGCCTCGTATTATATCCGGACCTCGCCTACGGCTCGGTCCGTCTAATTCCTACTCGGCCAGTATGGCTTACTTACTGGTCTCTGCCGTAATGTACTATTACCGAAGTTCAAGATACCTACAGTGGACGGAAAGCAAATTTGTACTAAAACGTCACGACCGCCCAGTCAACGCTGACCTCTTACTTGCCGAAATATGTATTTTTTTAAGCTTTGAACTACCATATCTCCAACTTTTTTCAAAATTTCGAAAAACTGGCTCGACAAAAAAAATTATATACTGACCGAACCTACTCACAAAATTTCATGAGAATCGGTTGAGAAGTGCGAGCTCTAGGCGAGAACAGAAATCCAAACATCTAATACATATACTCAACGATTTTTCATCCAAGCTGAAGAAGACGCTTCGCTCACTTCGTTCGCTCGGTCAATAACCTACAGTTATTTCAAGAAAAGTGTTTCGTATTCCAAAATACTATCAAGATAATTATGAAGTTAATGTGCGAGCAGTCAAGTGCCCGTACACTATTATTTGTTATTTGGACTAAATATCTACCAACAGTTGATTGGTAAGGAAAATGAAAATAGTAATTAGTCGTGACATCGACAGTTCTTTTTTTTTTAACTCTCCTTATTCATTCCATATAAGCAATGTTGAAACGAAGAAGAAAAAGTCTACACATTTAAAAATGCATCTGTATGTAACAAACACACTAGTAAGAACGAATGAAAGAGATAGATACATCACTATGCTGGCAACGTCGCACTTACGAATCCCAACCGTTAGCGTGGACGTAAAAATGTCGGCGTGTTAGATGAAATATCATAAATATATCCAGGAAGTCAAGAGTTCTTCACCTTTGTATGGGGTTCAAAAATGTTTAGGCCCAACTGCAGAATGAATATTGCCGCGTATGCAATAAAAAGAAAATCATATATCCTATGGAGTAGGAAATCAACAAACTAAGCAATATTTGCAGAGAAATGTAAAAAAAAATAAGCAGAACTAGTGGACGCCATGATGATGCACTATGTGCATGACGCCAAATGTGTTGCTGGATGTATATATATATATATATATTATATTAGGTATATATCTGTATATATATATCATATTATAGTGTGTAAATGTAGGTATATGTATTTTTGTATAAACAGTGATATAATATTTTGTATTTACTTGTACTCTAGATCCTCTCTGTACCATCAGATTTCTGATTTGCACCCACTTCTAGTATCTCTGTTTGGCCCTATGGTTGACTGGTAGAGAATGCCATTTGGCATTAAGTCCGCCATTTGTACTGACTTTTGTTTTGTGCAATAAAGTTTAAATAAATAAAATAAAATAAACCTAACCTAGGGTGCCGCCGGCAGCGGATGACAACCCTAGCACGTAGGTATTTATCCTCAAAAAAGGCCTTAGTTTCCATACTGCTTTAGCCTATATATATACTGTGGCCCAGGCTACCGGTGGTTATGGCTGCAGAGAGAGGAATCTCCCGACGATGCGCGCCGTGTCCAGGAGTGCCGCCTTCTGTATCTGGCCCCTGATCCAGCCATCTAGCGAGAGTCTCTTAAGATGTTTGTCGAGACTCTTCGCTAAAAGACCGTTCGTCGAAACGACTATCGGGACAATGATCGTCCCGGATTATCATTATTTTTATTATAACCGCATATCCAGCAGACGATTCCGTCAAAATTCAAGACATTTTATTACATGCAGTACCAGCTTTCTATATTCATGCTACGTGACATATGATAGTACAGCGAAGGTGCGACTGGTTGTCATTTTAAAGAGACAAAATCACTCGTAAATGTAATATTATCGCCATGCTTACAAGTAAATTACGACTCCAAATGCAGTATTTCTTCCTATTTATTGAACGTTTGTCGTCGTAAGTCATCTAATACAATATATAACGTGTGAAATGCCTCTCATGCCCGTGTTTGGCACCTAGACCTATCGCTTCATTAGTGCTAGAGTATTTCCGTCAAGCGCATATTCGAGGGTCATAAATCTATACAATGAATTACTCAGTGCAGTGCAAGCGAGTAAATAATGCAAGATATATAGATTAACGATAGAAATGTAGCAACAGGTGCAGTACAACATTTAGCCAAAGCCGGTCATGGGAAGTTTAAAACCGACGAAATTAAATTTATTCATAACTTTAATTAATTAATATTATTGGGTCAGTTATAAGCTGTATTTTTTAAAGATATTAGATGTTCAAAAATATTCGATCATCGATCATCTAAATACGAGCATAATGGATAATCGTACAACGACCGAACTCAAAATTATCGATTAAAAAAAGAGCGAATAGTTGCGATTTTCGCGAGACAAATGCTATCTGTCACTTTTTATTCAATACGGTGCCAGCAAGACAGGTGATGGGGAGTCGCGCGACATGCAAAGTCGCAGCATGATATGCTAGCACTGGTGATATCGTTTCGTCGAACACTCGACGCACGAGGAAAATAAATCTCTTAAAAAAAGTTATTTAAAGCTTCAGCGTTCCCGATCATTCATTGTTAGACATGCGACTATTCAGGAAAAATGCATTCGCAAGACGAATATCAGTCTTTTCTTTCTCATCTATTCTGTTCTCAGCTAATAATTATCATCGCTTCCGACACCTAAGAAGATAAATCAGCGCAACAAATGACTCCGCGACGCGATGCGAGTAAATAATGCAAGTCTGCGAGAGACGCCGCGGCAGGTGCGCGCGCACTAATTGGACGCTTCTGCGCAGGAGACGGGGTGCATGCCAACTAATACAAGCGGATCTGGTTTACAAAAGCGCGTTATCACGCACTTAACCTAGTTATGTCATTCCGTAAGGACGTGAAGTAAAACAAGAAACAAATCAATTATAAAATTTTTGAGATCTCCCTCATGAATCTCGAAAATGACGGTTTTATTATAGTTGTATCAGGAACGGCCCGTCATGATCCGTTCCGAAACCGAAATATCGCACCTTTGGAATGATTCAATATTTTGAAGTTTTTTAATTAGATATCTTTCATTCTAAAATAAAATTTAAAATTGAAATGTCGGCGAATTTGACTGACTATCGTCCTAAAGGTGCGATATAACCGTAAGTACAACGATCAATTTCAATTTTATTGAAATTGTGTGGCGCAAATGGCAATTGGAAAAAAGAAGGAGTACGAAAAAAGCTTGATCGCTAAGGATGAAGGTGAACGCGAAAGTACAATATAGCCAACTGACGAGAACTAAGCCGATATTTATTGTACCAATACAAGCTGTGGACTTTTAATTAAAATGAAAGGAGACATTGTGTTCATTACGTGGAAACTCCCGTTCAATGGACTCGTGTACAGAAAAAGACAAACATCAAACAGGCGTCGAACCGAAGAAAATAAATGGAACGGATCCGTACGGGACGTACAGGAATGCTTTACTGCACAAAATCTCGAGTTCTCTCAAGAGCTACTCAGCTAACGTAATATTGTCGAACCGAATGAGGATACAAGGAATAAGAAGATGTATCCTGCACGATAAATTATGATATGAGAAAATAGCCTAAATCATGATGGTGCTGACGTGAAATGGATAGATTTGCGATCTCGAGCGACGCTGGATAATATAGCACGTAATATGAATCTATTTTAAGAGTTCCGGTTCGATTTTCACACGTTTTCAATGGAACATGATACGTTTTCTCATCTAGGAATAACCGTGGCTGCTCATGGTCAAAGGGACCCTGGCCGTTATGAGCGTCCGACAAGCTATATACTTATACTTAGGCTGGTCTTTGCCAAGCTAATCCAACTTTGCGGGGCCATCCGGCTTGCGGAACTTTCATTGCATGCTGATCCGGGCCCTCGCTTGTGTGTAACCATCGGGGTCCTTCCACCTCAGTCCGATTGTCCGTAATCGTGTGAAAAAGTTGGTCCTTCGAGCCGTACTTTTAAAAATATTATAATAGATGCCATTTTCATTATTCTGTCAACACGCCCTACGCTCAAAGCGTTATTTTTTACTATTTATCCGTCAGCTGAAAGGTTAAATAAAAATAAAAGCGACAGACATGATAAATGAACGGGAACCGACCGCGACGCCCTTTATGATATAATTTTATGAAAAAGAGTTTTATTACAGTACAAAAATACATAATGATATTTATATATTTTTACCTACGAATGTAAAACGAAATAGGGGTATATCAACCTTATTCTTGAGTTGTTAGAGATGCATCTCTATCGTGACGTGAGTGTGTGTGGATTAGCAAAGATACCTACTCTGGAATATCGAATGTATAAATACATGCTGGATATCTTGAATCGAGCATAATTGTGGATTTCAAGGTTAGATTAAGACGATGACGGAAAAAAAAGGATAAAGAAGTACATTTATTCATGAGCATAATACATTATAACATTAAGTTAGTGAAGGTGCCTCAGCATGATGCAAAGATTCAGAATAGAATTCGAATGAAGACTGCCACAAGGGAATGCTCACATTTGAAAACATACAACGAAATTAATCATGAATCAGAACAGAATCCAACTTCCTTTATAAAAACCTTAGTTTCGACGGCAAGGGTTTGAAAAATAACTATTTTCATTTACAACCGCCATCAATTTTCCTCCAACGTCCGTTACATTCAAAGCGTTGACAGATAAAATGATATAGGCGATCCAAAACGCCATTTGTCACGCTCATCAACGTGTTACGTGGACGGACAATACGAGCAAATCCGTCGGTGACGTACAGTCAGCAGCAAAAGTAACTAAGCACAATATGCTCACAGTGATTTGTACAAACCAAACCTTATTTTTAACCGAGTTAAAAAAAAGGAGGTTCTCAGTTTGACATGTTACTATGCATATATATATATATATATTTGTCCGCGATTATCTCGCGTTTGGCTGAACCAATTTTGATACGGTTTTCAGAAAAGTATTTGTTATACATAGGAGAAGGTTTTGGTATTATAACCGATAAAAAAAAAAGGTTCGCTGTTTGACCCGTATATAATTATGTACTATGTTTCTCCGCGCAACTTAATCCTGAACAACTTTTTAATTTGCGCCTGATAGTCGGTTCCCCCTGTTTTGGCATAATGTTTTTAGTCATAATTTTGCATGGCATAATCTATGTAGCCATAATTGACTTTCCGCATAAACTGTTTTGGCATAATCAAGGTTCGCATAGTTTGGTAACGCAGATATTAATTTGTCATAATTTATTTGCGCATATTTTTTTTTGCCCGAATTATGTCTACACATAAAATAAATAGGCATACTTATTATCCTTTGTCATAATTTATTTGCGCATATTTTTGTTTGTCCGAATCTTGTCTTCGCATAAAATAAATAGGTATATGTTTATCACTCCGACAATTTAATTTCCTAACGATCCGAGAACCAGTAGACGAAGCCTCGCTTCGCGGGGCTTCTATTTCCGCTCTAAGGAACAAAAGGTGACGAATGAACCACCCAAGTATTTGTAGGGATGAGTGTGGGTGTGCTAACATTTCGTTTTTGGGAGGGACGTAGTTCTAACCTAACCTAACCTACTTTTCTGCTAGAAGTTCGTTTTTTTGGGGGACGCAGTTCTAACCTAACCTACTTTTCTGCTAGCTTATCGTTTTTGCGAGGGACGCAGTTCTAACCTAACCTAACCTACTTTTCTGCTAGCTGATCGTTTTTGCGAGGGACGCAGTTCTAACCTAACCTAACCTAATTTTCTGCTAGCAGTTCCTCTTTGCGAGGGATGCAGTTCTAACCTAACCAGCTTTTCTTGTAGCAATTTAAGTATGCCAAGATTTCGGACAATAGATAATATGCCAAATACCATTATGCTGAACCAAATTATTCGTAAATATAATCGGCCTAAACAATAGTATGCGAATACAATTTCGGACAACACATTTTCGGTAAGTTGGAACTTATGCCAAATAAAGTTTCTGCCACATTACCATTCGTCGAAAACTAAATATGCCAAGTCTGTTATGCTAAAACAGTTTCGGACAAACAAAAGTATGCGACATAGAGGGAACCCCCTGCCCTGATAGTCGTCATCTTCCTATGCTGAGCTAATGTTGGAAGGTATAAATCCTTAACGGTTAAGAGTCAGGGGATATATCAAACGAGATGCATGCAAACAGACCAACCCGATCACCTCGCTAGATGTAGGTATTTTATTTGAATTAATAAAAAGCAAAAAAAAAAACAAAAAAAAAAACCGACTTCAAAAAAACTGAAAAGCCAAAGATAACCCGTTCATGTACAGATTACATTTGAATCACCTTTCTTTGGTTTCTAAATAATAGAATCCGCGTACGTATCATTACTACCTGGCATGCGTAACTACTCACACTCGCATCTTGTCAAAACGTGACAGATGCTCTGTCACTTATTTATCGCGTGATAAAAGTAACCGTCATAGGCCCGCTGCTGCTATGCTGACTGTACACTGATTATTATAAAACTTTCTATGTAGTGGTGTTGACGTAATAGCCAATACATAAGTGAATATTTGACAATAACGTCATTGTTTTCACACATTGATAGTTTTATATAAATCGGACGGCTATCATAACAATTCTAGGTTAAATTTAGACTTAGGTTTGCGCGGGAGCACTTTGATTTGGGTTTGCTTACGTTGGGCGCGTGTTGAATTGAGTACGAGGGGATAGCTAAATGAAGTAAGTCGGCATGTGTGGTAAATGGCATCTGCCAAATTACTCGTTAGCTAATTCGCGATGGAATATTTTTATTTGAAGAATTACACTCTCATATTTTCCATTATCTATTTCTTTTCATAATA
Source organism: Apotomis betuletana (assembly GCA_932273695.1). Taxonomy (NCBI): domain Eukaryota; kingdom Metazoa; phylum Arthropoda; class Insecta; order Lepidoptera; family Tortricidae; genus Apotomis; species Apotomis betuletana. The sequence continues at coordinate 4,650,809 of OW026305.1, forward strand.
AGTATGTATTTCCAGCTACGTCGGTGAATGAGACACAAGAATCATATATTTTGCATATAGACGTATGTCACACGTTGTAGTTGGAAAACCAACAAATTTCTTAGCTTTGCGAATTTTGCGATAAAATGGCGATCTTGATGACGTACATTTTCTCCGCATAATTTTTGCCGTTGGTATTGTTCTATAATCATTCATACAACATTTAAAGTTACGTAAAATCAGAAAGGAAGCAATAGATATTGGAAGACTAACAACTACGTACTTGCGTTTTTCTTTGTTGTGTGTTTGGTAGAGATTCAGGAACAACATTTTTGTTTTTCTTTAACTCTCTCTACGCACAAGCCGTGTGCGCAAAACGCGATGCGCGGGAGTACTATCAGATTATTTCTTGAGCGTTTCGTTCGTTACGGGAATATATAAACAATTGTTTTTACATAAATATGGTGAAAATTGTTAAACTTAAAGATGGCCTTTATTGTTTCGTTGATAGGATATCATCAAGATTACAGGAACGAAACCGATGGCTGTTGAACCATTCGCGAAATGGCCCACCTCTGTCGGGACTGCGTATGCTTATTTCAGTAAAACAATTCTCTCAATTATTGAAGTACCTACCTATAATTTATTGTTATATTAATAATGATAACGAAAGAAAATATTAACTTAACACCAGGCATTAAGTAATTCTGTAGTAAAGTATGAATAATGCTAAAATTAAAGGACACTACACTTTTGAAGTGTGTGTCATGTTTGCGCTGAACATTTGTATATTTATACAAGACGGGACGGGAGTATATTTATGCGATGGAAACGTTTCGCTACTGATTTTTTTATGCTTCTGTGTCTTACTAGAACTGATCCAGATTTTTGATAACTCCCTGAACTATAAGAAAATTTTAAAGGCTACGATTATTCGAAACATCAATAGTTCGGTGACTAGAGACTAAAGTACTGGGGGTGACTTTACAAACGGTCCGGTAGTTTTGAATTTTTGATAATATGTTGTCTAGGATGGGCGAGTGTTTAAAATGCAATATACACATAAAAAAAAATGAAAAAATTCGGAATTTCCAGTAATGTATCAAACTTCTGGCTTATATCTTCATTTAGGAGCATTTTAGCTAGAAAAGAGCGTTTAAATCTTTACAAGATCGTCTAAGCTTTTTTCTAGCTAAATGCTCCTACACGAAGATATAAGCAAGAATGTTGCATTTTGCATTTTAATAACTGACTAACCATCCTAAACAACATATCAAAAATTCAAAACTACCGGACTGTTTGTAAGGTAAAACGGTTACTAAAACCCCTTTATTCACTGGATTACTACGGAATTCGTGTTAAACAGTCCAGCTGTGGTTTGACGAAGTCTTCGGATTGACGTTAAAATGTGACAGGTACAATTGGAATATGATATTTAAACAAGCCGCATGGACTCCAAGCCCGTGTTTACACTGGCCGGACAACAAGTCGGCAGCGCTGGCGGCGTGGCCGCTCTATTTGCGGCGGGACAGAAATACGCGTTTCACACGGCCCTCGACGTCACTGGGTCGAGTGTGTGTCGCGCCCCACCCTGACGTAAGGGCAAGGTGGGACCGAGGCCTTGACTAGATCATCTCTTTTTAGGATTCCTTTGATAAAAACGGGACTTTTTACTAAGCCTCCGTTGTCCGTCCGTCTGTCACCAGGCTGTATCTCATGAACCCTGATAGTATAGTTGAAATTTTCACAGATGATGTAGCTCTATTGCCGCTATAGCAACAAATAAGTACTATTCATGATAAAATAAAAATAATTAAGGGTGGCTCCCATACAAAAAATAGGGGTTATTCCATGATATTTCGTTCGACGGGCATTATCTCATGAACCGTGATAGACACCTGTCTACGACATTTTCACAGCTATAACAACAAATAATAAAAATAAAATATAAGTAAAACTTAAAGGGGGCCCCATAAAAAGATCATGTTTTTTGCTCGATATTGGTACAGAACCCTTAATGTGCGAGTCCGACTCGCACTTGGCTGGTTTTTCATTTTATCATTAGAAGGCCCGCCCGCATCATTCATGTAAAACTTTGTTCTTTATCTAAATCGCGTAAAAACTGTAATCATCTTTGGATGCCCAGCTATCCCAGCACGTCTAGCACGACTACGCTACTCTTGTCGCGCGACATAGCATCGCCCGTCACTCTCTCACAGTACACCAAAGAAAGGGATAGGTAATATTTCTCGCGCGAGGAAGAGTCGCGTGTTACAGTTGTGCTAGAGGTGCTGTTCCTAAATTGATTACAATCCGTCCAGCCGGTCCGGCGTTATGAGAGGCCGAAGGAGATTTTACCAACAGATAGCGCAAATCCTGCATAAATAAATAATAAATAAATAAATATCAGACAACCTCACACAAATCAACCTAGTCCCAAATTAAGCTCAAGAAGGCTTGTGTTATGGGTACTAGGCGACGATATATATACTTATATAGATAAATAAATACTTAAATACATAGAACATCCATGACCCAGGCACAAATATTCGTGTTCTTCACACAAATATTTGCCCTTGCCGGGATTTGAACCCGGGACCGTCGGCTCAGTAGGCAGTTGCTTAACCACTGCGCCAACCGCGTCGTCACGCCATGCGTCGCGGTGCCATTAAGCTCCTGACATACCCTGCACTTATCGATGCAGCGGATGAAGTATGTAACTGTCTACTTCTAGCCATCATCGATAGCCAACTCCTTGAGAGGGGTTGAATTTTGTAGGTGCATCCCAATTGCGAAGTATGTTTGTCTTTCGCTAACTACGCAAGTAGATGTGATATTTTTACCGTTCTTTTATTTTGAACAAACTATTTTTATCGATTTATTTTAACATATACAAATATTTTATTTTAATTCAAGAAGTTTATATTTGACTTAACTTATACCCTTTGATATAAAATTATGTAAACATAAAGATATATTTATAGTAATTCATATAAAACCCGCTTCAAATATTTTACGAGCGTGGAGCGCCGCGTCGACACGACTTCAAAGAATTAACAATGTGTTCATTCATTACGCTGTTACGAGGTTCTAAAAGTGGGTATTGTGGCTAGGCAAAGTATATTTGAAGAGTTACTTTGCAAAAGGGCTTTTTTGTATGAGTTTCATAGAAAAATAAGCTCTTTTTAAAAGACACTCCTCGTTTAATGAGTAATTAAGTAATTATTGCAATTTTGTCCGCAGCATTGGTTAGTATTGTTTGTTTCGGCAGAGCGCCCTATAGGATTGTTTGAAGAAGGGAAGTGGACAACTTTGCAAAGTATGTTTACATATATTAAATCAAAAGTAAAACATATATGTATATACATATTGAGCGGGATTAAGCGGGGCCTAAATAATAAATATAATGTACGAGTTAGGTATATCATAAATGGAAATAAAAAGAGAGAAAGGGAAACTTCCTTATAATGTACACACACATGTTGTGATGGGACTATTACTGAACCAGCGAGCTACATCCTCGACCCCGTAGTCTCTTACCATCAGGTGATACAGAGGTCGATCGCCGGTCAGTTTATGAATAAAAAAACAATTTGGGACGACTGAACAACTTAATAGAATCGTTTAGTTGTCTAAATCTTTTGTTTCTTGTATCTTTTCGTTAGTTTTTTCATAGTATAATATTATTTTAAGAATCCGAAATAGCAGTCGCATATATCGTCACAGATAAAGATCTTTCTCGATGTGAAACAACCTATACCGCTCATTAAAGGCTCACCAGCCGCAAATAAATCAATATGACGACATCATACATAACACAGGCAACTACACGATTGGCGTAGGATCAATATAAATAGTTTGATAATTCAATAAAACGGCAGTGAAGTGAAGGGCAAACAATAAATGCTCGGCCTTAGGCCTATTAACATCTATTTACTGAAAATCAGTTTTCTACGGTGAGGGGCAATTATTTCATATAAATCTGGGGACACAGCAGTGCCCCCGCCAAGTCGAGCAAACGCGCGCGCCTTACTATCCTTTTCTCGAAGCCATTTAGAACATTTTCGAACCCCCTGTATTTCGTTGTTAACGTTTTACATAATAAATTTCGTGTCCCATTGTAAATTATTGATCGGTTGCAGGTGGCGGTGGGAAGTGTTATTAGTGGCATTATTTATTAAAGCGACAGTCGTTTCCAATCGATACGCCGCGTGTCTTTCTTGCATTGGACTATTGTGTGGTTCTTTATTGGCTAATTTTAGTTCGCTGATGCTTCAGTACTGCATTATGTATAGGCTAAGTATAATAGCAGCTTTGGCATGGGTGTTTTGATGTCAGTTCTACGCCAGATCCTAAAGAATTAAGTCGGAATAAAGTCAGGTTAGCCTTTAAAATACTTAGGTTTTAGAAGATAAACGCAATGGACGTGATATTCTTTGCTAATGTGGTGTTGGTAAGTTGATTTAGTAAATATTTATGTATAGTGAAAATGAAATATTATAGTAGGTATATTACATACCTAGGGCGGTGAATTCATGAAAGTAACAGATCGCAGGTGTTTTTAATAAATATGCGATCTGGGGCTTTACTCATTACCGCCCGTGGTTTGTCTAAAGTTCTAAAGCGGGTAGAAAATCCCACTTACGGCCAGGGGTGACGTAAAAATTATAAAGATCGATACCGAAATCGAATCAATATTAAGTTGTTCAACGTCGAACGGGACTTGCAAGCTTTAATAAAATATGTATCTACTCTGTTGCAGTGATACGGGCCGTCCAGAAAAAATACCCTCAGGTCAGGCTATAAGTATCTGCCATGGAACTCAAAACTCAACTGTGGGATTACAATTCCATAGGTTTGCATGGAGTCTCTGAATGATACATGAAACTAGATCATGTCTCTGTAACAGCTCAGCTACGACTCCAACGGCAAGCGGCGCCAATACTCGAGTTACTCGCTAACTCGTATGGCCTTGCTCGCACCTTTCGCTTCCACCTATGGTCGCCGCTGCCTTTGCCACCGAAGTCGTGGCATGTCCGGCGGCCATACATTTCTCGCTCACTCGTATGCACGCACTTATCGCTTCCACCTACGACCGCCGCCGCTGCCGCTCGGCTACGAAATCGTGGCATGACTGTAATGTGTAGCTACTGGAATACTTAAGGGTTCTTATTCTTACCCATTGTGCAGGTCTGTGCTGAGCTGGTCGAGCAGCGAGTCGACGGTGGGCCGCGAGGACGCGGGGCTCGTCGCGCCGTTAGTGCGGGCGTAACCATCTGCAACAATTTGCATATTATTGATATGATGTTAAAAATGTAAGCATAAGCGTAAGCGTAACACCAGGAAAGGTCTCGTTTTGCTTTAATATTGTCTGAGATCCCGACACTTGTCCCAATCAAAGCTGAATATCTTGGAAACGGTTGCAGGTATTTTGACCAAACTTAGCTAAGAACCATCTCGGCAGAGAAGGCTTTCGGTTATAAAAACCGCTTTCGAATTAGTCCATCTGTTATTAGTGTTGTGTTCTGAGCTAAGATGCCACAGGCCGACACACAGATATACATGTTTAACTCATAACACCCCTCTTTTTCAGTCGGGGTTTTAAAAAGAGCGATGTCATACTCATTTGGCAGTAGTCGTTTATACATACCACGCATGTATACGTAACAAACAAATACAGTCAGAAAGTACATTAAAGCCGCGTTTTCACCAGAGATGGGCGAGGATGCGTAACCAATGCATGGAATCACTTCATTTACTTATAATCCCTCAGCGCAGCTGATTCTTTTGGTTAACAAAAACACATCCCTCGTTACGTTACGCATCCTCGCACATCTCTGGTGGAAACGCAGTCTCAGTATCCTTCCATCACCTGGTTCCCTTTGTGTTGTGTCTGTCATACTTATTTAAAACCATATATTCGACAACAAGTATCAGAATCTCCCTTATACAATAAACTCGCAGATTAATGCGATTATAACAACCGCAGATGTACACTTGCCAATCTGCTTGCAAAGACATCAACAATTCAACACCATAACTAAAAAGAAAATAAATCATAACAATTTTCGCGACCGCCAAAATTCGCTCGGAAATTGTTAATTACATACATGTCACCCGAACACAAGACACGAGGGTGGAACGAGCGTAACAGCGTTACGAGAGCGTCCGAAAATATTAAAAATTATGAACGCGACGGTCAATTAGAGCCGCAAACAGGTGGGCAGGCGCAGATCCGTGCCAAGTCATTGTGGGCTCCTGGACTGAACACGTGCTTTGTTGAACCTGGGGTGGATTAAGAAACTTGTACAAGGGAGACGGATGGGCGATTTGCGATTGAGGCTAAAGGATTAATACGATTGAAGGACAATTGGGAAAGACAGAAGTTCTGGCTGATTTCAGAATGACGAAAAACGTCTCTACGTATTGCGTGTGCGCAAAACAGATTATAAGTCGGGGTATAAGGAAAGTTATACGCTTCATGGACCAAAAAATGGCACATCGAGGAGTTTGGTGATGATAAGGCTTCTAGAACTTTCGGTAGCAAATATAGAAACAGCGATGCTAATAAATAATAATCGATAATTTAAGGTGATGACGACGATTGTAAGTACTCAAGGTACTCGTAGAAGTCGTAGTTCGAACATTTATGAATCCAGGGTTACACCAGTACTGTATAAGCAGTTATGTGTTTGTACTGCCTGGGTACCTAACCTTAAAGGATCGGTATATTAGCCGATCACACACTTTACACTGCACTAGAGGCGTAGCGTCCATACAACCTGATTCCCAACGGCTTACCCGCTTCAGGCCGATTAAGCTCTATAGTAGAGTTGCTAAGCCGCGAAATTGTGCGCATCGGGTTACAAGCATGAAATTTCTACCACACATAGAGCGTTCCACGGTGATTATTTTCAGATGTGGAGGGAAGTCAGATTCGTCCCCTATGTGGTGGGAGAGCGGGGTGAAGAGGACCAAGTACTGTTCTTTTTCTTTATTTTATTACAGATCAGTTAAGGCTATTAGGGCTTGCGCGACATCGTTTTCGTGTAAAATAGATATCAGCTATACATTTTTCATGTTATTTAAGAATAGTTTCATATAAAAATTTGTGTTTATTGCCGAAAAGGTAAAAATCACAACAAGTTTTTTTTATTCAGAACGATAAATTAGTTATCTATCCTGAATATTTACAATTTAAAAAAATATTACTAAACAGCAAATTTAATCTTGTTTTTAAAAATGTATACATATTGGGCACATCTGATACAAAAAGTATCTTGAAAAAAATGTTGTTGTTAAGCTTAGCCTGCGTGTTCTAGTACATTTTGCTAAGTCGCGAAATTGTGTACATCGGGATACAACCACGAAATTTCTACCACAGATAGAGTATTTTGCGGTGATTATTTTCAGATGTAGAGGGAAGTCAGATTCATCCCCTGTGCGGCGGGAAAGTGGGGTGAGGACAAAGGAGTCCTCTTTTTCTTTTTATATTACTGATCAGGTAACGCTAGTAGGACTTGTGTCGTGTCGTTTTCGTGTAAAACAGATATCAAAAATTCATTTTTCATCTTATTTATTTATAGTACCATATGAAAATATGGTTGTATTTTCGAAATTGTAAAAATCACAACAAGTTTTTTTTATTCAGGGAGATAAATTAGTTATATTTCCTGAATATTTACAACTAACAAAAATATTGTAAAATAGCAAATTTAATCTAGTTTCTAAAAATATATAAATATTGGGAACTCTTCATACAAACAGTAACTTAAATAAATTGTTGATGTTGAAATTAGCCCGTGTGCTCGTGATCCATTAGCAAAAAAATATTTTGTTTTAATTACATTAATTTGTTTTTTTAGGGCGTATATAGTAAATATTATATGTAAAAGCATGTTAAAAATCATTATTTAATGTATTTAATGAAGCGAAATAGGATGCGTTCGGAGATTTACGTTGGTTATGCCGACGTAAAGATATATTTTAAGCTACTGTTTGTATGAGAAGTGCCCAACATGCATATATTTTTAGATACCAGATTAAATGAACTTTTTGAAATAATAATAATAATTTGAAAATGTTCACGAAATTAAACTAATATACCTCATTGAATAAAAAAACTTGTTGTGATTTTTACCTTTTCGGCCATTACAACCATATTTTTATATAGAACTATACAAAAATAACATAAAAAATGAATTTCTGATATTTGTTTTACACGGAAACGATACCAAACACGTCCTGGTAGACTTAACTGACCAGCAATAAAGAAAGAAAAGAGGGATACTTGGCCGTATTCACTCCGCTCTCCCGCCTGACAGGGGACGAATCTGACTTCCCTCCACATCTGAAAATAATCACCGTGGAACACTCTATCTGTGGTAGAAATTTCATGCTTGTAACCCGATGCGCACAATTATGTTAGAAAACAGCGGACTAACAACTCTACTACTACTACTACTACTGAAGAAAACGTTAGCGAAATCTGTCGTAATCGCTCGACGCCACGCCACTGCACTGCACCCAATTCTATAATACTAAGTCATCGCATTTAGCAGACATCTAGATTATAAATCGTACCAACATTATCAGTCTATAAGACACGTTCTTTATGAACCGAGCGATCTTAATGCACGCTTTGGAAGCTCGGACTCATTTTCCATGAAATATATTCTTGATGAATGCGAGACAATCCAATGTCAAATGTCTACATTTTGCTGTCAGACCGGTGCCAGATGTCGCTAAGCTCTTCATATTGCGAGATTAGTGGGTAAAAGATATACCACACGCCTCATTTGAAGAGGTTTTTAAGTACTAGCCTCTAAAATCGACAGCAAAAGAAAACGTTTTTCTTGTTATTGTGATCGAAATCTTCAGCTGTTTACCATTCTGAATTATCGTGGAAACTTTAGCAGTGAAAAGAATGTTTCTTTTAATGCATACCGGTGTCATGTTTATTGTAGTTTGTGGAGATTTTATTGGATGTATTAGCGGAGTTAGGACTTAGATTCGATAATTAATTCTCCGAAAACAAACGCTTCTCGTGACGTTGAGATTAAAATGTCATTTGAGAACGTTATATTATTGTTTTGCGGTTTTCTTGTAGCCAAAACAAAGATGGCTACCGAATGTGCTCACCAGTTGGCGCCACCGTCTAGTGAGGTCAGTAAAACCTGTAAAACAGATCAAAACAACACAATGCAGACGAATTTATATTGGACGAATTATAAATAACACACTTCAAAATGAATTGACATCTAAATTAAATAATTTTCTAAAGTGAATATTATACTAAATTTTTCTTAACTTCTCTATATTTATAATTAAGAACAACACAATGTATACGATCATAAGTAGTAGTATTACATGCATGTAAAGCCTGACCAGAAATATATGAGGATGCGCCATATTGCGGAATTTCAGTGGAACTAATTTCTTACATTGGCAATGAATTTATGATGGTTTGTCAACAATGTCAATGTCATTCGTGGTGCTTTCTTTAAGCGACAAATATTTAAAACTAGCTGTGCCCCGCGGTGTTACCCGCTCATCCCACGGGAACACTAAATTTATTCGGGATGAAAAGTATCCTATGTATGTCCTTCCCCGGGACTGAAACTGTCTATATACCAAATTTCATCTAAATCGGTTCAGAGGTTTAAGCGTGAAGAGGTAACAGACAGACAGACAGACAGACAGACAGACACACTTTCGCATTTATATGTAATATTAGTATGGATTATTCAAAGAAAATGGCGAAAACCGGCCACACAGTCGTGAACGTAAGATTATAAATAAAGTGTACACGTGTTAAGTACACGAAAAACCGTCAGGAAAAGAGTGCATTCCATTAAAATATATTACGAGGTTAACATAGTGGAACTGACAGGTATTTAAACCTATGATTTAAACTAATGTCATTATAGTGGGTTGCGATTGGGTGCAAAATTGTTGCCATATAAATCTTATAAATAGCGCCCTCTTGACAATCCTCATATATTTCTAGTCAGGCTTTAAGGCCGTTCCCTGAGCCAGATTTGCAAAAATACCCCAAAAATTATCCTATTTTTCTACGAAACGTTGATATTAGTAAACGAGGGAAAAATATATATCATTCTTGATTATATTATCTTTAATAACACAGCATTCGATACACGATTCATAAGACTTCGCTCGATACAATTAATTCCCAAAGTAACCTCCAATTCGAATTTTTACTCCAACTTTACTTGTTTTTTTTCTACGTGACACTATGAAACAAAAAAAGGAGAAAAATCAATCATAACTAAAATAGTAATTTTACAGCTTCCGAATTTCAATAATTGAAGCCAATATTTTTAAAATAAATAATCATCGACAAATTCTTACGAAAAAAGATATCGCCTTACGACCCGCAAGCTCTGTCTCCGTCACTCTTTTGAAATGTGACTGTGATGTGACAGGGACGGGTGGCCTGAGGAGGGGCTCGGGGTTCTGGCTCAGGGAACGGCCTTAACAGTTCTGATTGCCTCACGCGACAGTAGCGCCTCTAGTGGCGAATTGAGGCGCCTAACTCATATATTCGACGAACAGTTATTGGTAAAATCGATTCGAAACTCCAACATAGATTATACTCCAACATGATTTATATCATTTATAAAACGTTTTCAAAATGAGTATACATATACAGATTATATATAAAACACACACAACATACACATATATACCTAGACACACAAATACATAACTATCCGTACCTACACACTTCACCTACACTGGACAATATTCAACACCACTAAAAAATTAATAATAAGAATACACGATGATTTTTATTCCGTGATCAGGTACCAACTTTTCTAACTCAGTAATTGATGGCGGTCACGTTGAAGTCGTAATTACATGAAAACAAACTTTTATTTTTTCCATGCTAATTTTTATTTTGAAACCAATTTTGTCTTAAATTCCTTGTCACCGAACTAATCTGTATCGGTGTGCTTACAACCTCTTTAATAATTTAATGGGAATGACAATTAATGAGTAATAACTTGTCATTGTCATTGTCATTACATAAACAAAGTCGTCGAAAATTTCGTAAAATTTCCCGCCAAAGCGATGACACTTGACGTAGGTATCGTACTTCAATAATTTATGTAGGATGACCATGTATTTAGAGGTTATTAGTTTTAACTTTTAATTAATTTAACAGTGAGGTAATTGCGCGGGACCTCGCGTATTAAGTTTAATTTTAGCTAAATATTAATATTTTTCTACTCCTGATCACCGATTAAAAATCATCGTGTATATATTTCAATATTTAATTTAATTTTCTTTTCGTGTTTGTAGCGTAGTGTTACGCCAATTCTGTCAAAGGGGCCAGTCTGAAAATCAACGCTGGGGTTCTAGCCTAGCACATGCTGAGACTGGTACCCATTACCAAAAATGTGCAATAACTATTAAAAATGTGTTAATTTTTTTTTTATGCAAATTGTACCTACATTTGTGTATTATTTACTGTACTGAAATACTTGTGTTCTTTTTGGCAATAAACAATTACGTTACGTTACGTTAGACGTAAAAGTTAGAACTCGTAGTGCTCTAGGTAATACGAATAGGTTTAGGAAATTGAACCTGACAACCGACCCATTATCGTTAACATAATCACATGCCGTCAAATTATGAAAGCGGGATTTCAGCACATGTAAATATGTAAAACCAATGTTAACATCCGACGGTTGGCAAGATCTATTCCTGCGCGGAAACGGCGGCCTTGTAGCTGCTTGACATCGCTGGTAAACACACAATTCATTTGTGGTATATAAAATTGACAAACTGAAGTCAATTTTACTCAGTGGGGCGCTTGTTTAAGAGGCTTCGAAAAGTATAAGGTCTAGAGCTGTGCATCGGAAAAAGTTGTTGCAATATGGACGTTAGTGATGAAGTGAATGAAGGCGAACGATTCATATCTCTATTAGCTCTCGCGATATATATCACTCATTACGTTCAGTGGATCTATAGACTCGAAACTGCTCCACTATATCATCATACTCATTTCGTTCATGTCTTTCATTTCATTCAGTGGCTCATTTGAAAGATGCGTCGTAAGAAGTATTAAGAAGGTATACAAAATTAATACTAATGTAATGACATAGCTGTTGGAAAAATGTGACTCATCTCAAAATAATCGACAAATTAAAATTATTTGACGTCATTAATTGCTTTAACAAATATAACTTCATAATGTCAAATAGTTATTTCATATTGAATCATTCAGTTAGTTCATATTGAGTCGTGACTGGTTCCGAACGAAAAATATACTGATTATAGTGAGTTGGTTTATCCTTCAGTTAGTGAGTGAGTTACTGACACGAATAAAAAGATATGCTTCATTTGAATCACTCGCGAACGACATACCTCTAGTAAGGTCAGTAGGGTCAAGTGCGCCACACGGGGTAATCGCACCTACCATAAAAATAACGACACTCAGAGTACACATGTTACACAGAAACTGGCGTTAGTGTAACATGTTACACATGTACCACGCACCTAAATTTGTTGTATAACAAAGCAGTAGTAATAGTAGCAGTAGTTTGTGCTTTTAGATACTTCTATGTTAGGTGCGCTTACCCCATTGGCGCGCTCTGCTTTGCCCGACTGACCTATGGATCCACAATCATAAGATTTACTGAATCCCGCCTTAAAATATAGTATAACGGTACGGTAAGTAGTAAAGTTTTATATTATATTACTGTAAACATTGATTTAGAGAATCTTGTACTCCTTTATGTGTATCAATTACCTAGTTATAAAAGACTTAGGTACTGTTGAGTATATTTCGGTTTTCTTCTCAATTCAGATTCAGACTTGTAAAAAGTGCCCTTATTGCCTACTTATGAATTAACTTTTTGACTTGGATTTAAAATGGAATGAAAAAACGCTTAAAATTCTCCAATATCGATATAAATATTAGTATTTACTGAATGCTGCGGTGGCGACGTAACGGTGAAACTTGGCAGAAAGATTACTTATTGCGATGTATGGTGAAGATATACGAGGGGCGTCTGAAAAGTTCTAAGCCTAAGGTATTTCGAGGTTATATATGCGTTTATGATACTGGCCACTAGAAAGGCCATTTAAAAACAAATTATAAAAAAATAACATGTCACGTTTTTATTATTCTGTTTCGAGATATTCAACGGAAAAGTACATCATGTGTGAATTACCAACGAATATTACGAAAATTGAGCACCGTGCTGTAATTAAATTCCTTACAAAAAGTGACAAATCACCGCAATGTATTTTTGAGGAAATGGCTATTGTTTACGGTGATTCTGGGCCTTCTTATGCCACAGTCAAAAAGTGGAGTCGCTTATTTAAACTCGGACGGGAATCGATCGAAGCGGCCAATAGGTATCGGTAGTGACCGAAGAAAACGTAGCAAAAGTCAAAAAGCTGGTATTAGAAGATAGAAGAATTAAGGTTTGGCAAATAGCTGAGGTCTTAGGTATTAGTAAAGAAAGAGTCGGAGAAATTTTACATGAACATTTGTACATGAGTAAAGTCAGTGCTCGTTGGGTACCGAAAATGCTAACGGCCTTCGATAAAGTACGTCGTGTGGAAACTTCTCGGGCGTTTTTAGAATTGTGCGAAGATGATTTAGATGAAGTTTGTTCCCGAATAGTAACTGTTGATAAAACATGGATCAGACAGTATGATCCGGAGTGTAAGTCTGAGTCGATGCAGTGGATTGAAAAGGGTGAAAGGCCGCCGAAGAAATTTAAAGTGCCAAAGGTGGCCTCTAAGTTAATGGCTACGGTATTTTGGGATTGTGATGGCATTCTTTTAATCGATTATTTAGAAAAAGGCTCTACGATAAACGGAACTTATTATGCAAATCTAATAAGACAGGTGCGACAAGCCATAGTTGAGAAAAGGCGGGGTAAACTAAGGAAAGGCATTTTGTTTTTGCAAGACAACGCACCCGTTCACACCGCTAATGTTGCGAGGCGTGCTCTGAAGGAAGTTGGTTTTGACGAAATTGACCACCCACCCTACAGCCCAGATCTAGCCCCAAGCGATTATTTTCTATCCAATAATTTGAAGAAAGAGTTGAGGGGAAAGCGATTTAGAAGTGACGAAGAGATGAAGGCGGCTGTACAGGAGCATTTTGAAGGGCAAAATGAAGATTATTTTTTTAATGGCCTAAAAGCACTGTATAAAAAATGCATTTATTTAGGAGGAGACTATATTGAAAAATAAACACGAGTTCATTTGTGTAAATTGTTTTTTTCTATCTTAGGCTTAGAACTTTTCAGACGCCCCTCGTAATGGGAGATGATCCCGTATACATTGGATAAATCACAAGCAGGCCATGCAGCTGACGTTTTCATTACAAACATTGCAATGTTGCAGTTGCGACATGTGATGTTCAATTCGTGTTGAAGATATTAACGTGTATAACATGATGTTTTCGTGTCTAATGCAAGATGCACACTACCCGCGAAGTTGACCGACGTTGGGTGAATGTGAGAGTGTAGTTAACGCTTTGGTTTTAACGGGACTCGGTCAACTTCGCAAGCCATTGTTAAACTTTCATAAATACACAGGTGTAACACAAACGAGTGTCTATCAATGTATCGAAATTCCTGTCATCGAATTTCATATCACCGAAAACTATTCCACGAATGTCATTTAATTTTTTTTTCTTTTATAGTTACTTGATTCTGCAATTTTTCGGGATATAATTATATTAATCTGAACGTAGGTACTAGTTTAGTTCATTTTTATGCAGTTCTGTTTCTTTTTTTGATAAATAGTATATTACTGCCGAGGCCGGGAAAAGTCAGTTCGTGGATGAGTATGATTTTGAATAATACGAATCTGCGAACTGACATTCCCGCCGAGGCTTGTATAGTGCTTTTCTCCAAATATGCTTGGAAATAATCACCAATCTACATTTTAATTTAATATATCAGTACCATGAAGTTCATTTGGTACTTATTTTTTTTAGGAATAGGAATAAAATTTCGGGTCCGAATCATATGTTTGATTTAAAACAAAATATATGAATAAGAATTAAATATATATGAAAACACAATAACAAAAAATATGCACATAGGTAATTATAAATTTTAGTTAAATTAACAACTTCTAAACACACTGTTTTTCTTTAGAAACCATACCATATTTATCATTCGGAGAAGATCATAAGTTCAAAAAACTTTTATATTGATTTGGACACAATCATTTCTGTTTTATTTTTTATTTGTTTACGTTTGGTACACTTATTAATTTTCAACTCACTCATTAAATATCATCATATTATTAAAATTAAAACTTTCGTGAGAAATCTATATATATAAAACTCAAAGGTGACTGACTGACTGACTGACTGACTGACATAGTGATCTATCAACGCACAGCCCAAACCACTGGACGGATCGGGCTGAAATTTGGCATGCAGGTAGATGTTATGACGTAGGCATCCGCTAAGAAAGGATTTTTCAAAATTCACCCCCTAAAGGGGTGAAATGGGGGTCCAAAGTTTGTATGGGGAAACAAGATTAGTTAGACTATTTTATTTGAAACTTCACAGGAGTATTCCTAACAATAAATGAGTAAGCACGTGTTTCAGGTTTTTTGAAAATTCAACCCCTAAAAGGGAGAAATGTGGTGACAAAGTCTGAAAATCAGCATGGGTATTGTTTTTATGGTTTATCGGGTCGCTGATTACAAAAACCGCAACGATTTTAAAATCCAACGTGGTGGACGTGAGTTACCATCTCCCCTGTTGGAGTGAAATGGGGTTGAAATGTCTAAATACTAAACCGCTGGTTCTAGAGAGTTCAAATTTGGCACGTAGGTTCCTTATAAGGTGTAGGGGTGCACTAAGAAAGGATTTTTCAAAATTTACCCCCTAAAGGGGTGAAATGGGGGTCCAAAGTTTGTATGGCGAAAGAAGATTAGTTAGACTATTTTATTCGAAACTTCACAGGAGTATTTCTAAAAATAAATGAGTTAGCACGTGTTTCAGGTTTTTTTTTAATTCAACCCCTAAAAGGGAGAAATGTGGTGACAAAGTCTGAAAATCCATTGGTAATGCTTTAATGGTTTATCGGGTCGGGTCGCCTTTTGGGGTGCGATGGGGTTGAAATGACTAAATATGAGTACGGGTGTAATTTTTATGGTTTGTTGGGACGTTAATTACGAAAATGCCACCGATTTTGAAATTTTATTTGTGGTCATGAAAATTCTTGAAAGCATTTGCGCCAAATTGCAATTTAATAGGTCCAGTAGTTTTGCAGCAAATCGATTGTAACAGACGGACTGAAAGACAGCCACACGTGATCCTATAAGGGGGTTCTTTTTTTGCTTTTGAGGTATGGATAGAGACCCGTGTTATCCTAATAGATTAAAAAAGTAGTATTTGGTGGCATCTCGATCGTCGTCAATCGGTACCTATAGGCGGGCGGCGCGTTGGGACGGGATGAGTAATGATCGGGAAACTTCCTGCATCCGTAATAAATACATTCAAGCTTTTCAATAATAAGTCATTTCAGAATTCTGAATTACGTTTATCTGGCTCAGAATAATACATTTTTTATTCATCAACGAAGAGAACCTCAATATCTTACAATAGAACATGACGTAACTTATAACATGGCTTAGAATCATTAAACCAATCTTGAATAACAAGTCTCAGGGGCAAACTCTCAAATTTGCGGGTATTGACTTGAGAGAACATTGCTTCTCTCATGGACAGTTTTATGTTGCTTGCTCTCGAGTAAGTTCACCCAGTAGCTTGATAGTTTTAGCGCCTAATGACAGATTAGTCAAGAATATTGTGTACAAAGAAGTTTTGTAGGCCCTATTTTTTTACACACGCTAAACAAAAGTAAAGCCGCAAAAACTATACATAATTAATAATAATACTTCTTAACGCGAGCGAAGCCGCGGGCACAAGCTAGTCTCTAATAAATAACTAAGAATCATGAAAATAAATTAACCGCATATAAGATTATTATTTAAATTGTTTGTCCGTTATTCGAAATTTGTCGACATTTCAAATACATTGACAGTAGCAGAGCAAAAAAATGTTCAGTGCACGAACTAAACGCAGAGAACAATTAAAAAGTTTATAATAGTTTTTATTTTTTAAATTTAGTGGACAATTGGCTGTATGGTGAATTATCAAAGTCTTTGAAAAAAATAAAAGTAAAAATGCAGTAACCGGCCAAATTAAGATTACCCTCATTTGTATGAGACGTTATAAACGGAAGGTGTGTTTTTTACTTAATCGTCTTATTTAAATAATATTGATTTCCCGGCTAAGGCCAATAATATATATTTTTTTTAATTTTCATTAACGCCTTCTAAATATAACGAACGATTTCGCGGTCCAGTTTTACTACATTAATGGGAACATTTCCAAGCAAGTTGGAGAAAAGAATGTTTCGTGTTTTCCTGTTTCCTGTAAAGTGTGCTAATTTAAGCTTTTAATGTAGTTTCCCTCCATATTTTTTCCACATACCTACGTATATTATCGGAAAAATATCCTCGCATCGTGATTGCAACTGAACATCTCGTAACCAGATTTAAATCATGAGTACACCTCGTAGGTGGTTATTTAACACCACAATAAAATCTACAGAATATCGTGCACTAAAATAATGTACGTTTTTAAAAACCCTCATAATCTCAGAGTGGGTGTAACGACAAGAAATGAATGACCGTCTAAAATATAATGAAGATGGATATCGGAGATCAAAAGAGCAAATAGTTGCTAGGCTATAGAGCCTATTTGCATACCTATCACTATATATTCGACGACGCGGTTGGCGCAGTGGTTAAGCCTACTGAGCCGACGGCCCCAGGTTCAAATCCCAGCAAGGGCCAAATATTTGTTTGAGTAACACGAATATTTGTGCCTGGGTCATGGATGTTATTTGTATTTAAGTAGGCATGTATTTATCTATATAAGTATGTTTATCGTCGTCTAGTGTCCATAACACAAGCCTATACTAAGTAGAGCTTACTGTGGGACTAGATTGATTTGTGTGAGGTTGTCCGATATTTATTTATTTATTTATATCAATGATTTACCTACCACACCTAGTATTCTCGCATCCTTAGGTGGATACGCAACATGTATTTTAATAGAAATTTTAGTGAGTTTCCCATGACATGTTTGTGCGAATACGAGTTTGCATAAATAATTTCTCCTTGCACTGACTCACGACATTGCCTGATATATTTCCAGCCGTTGAATCCAGACAGATAATTAATTTTGCTAAGATACCGAGCTACATTGGAAAGATACAGAATAAATAAACGGAAATATTGGCAGGAAAGATGTATTGATTTAGATCAGCGGTGTTGCTTCAGAGCTATTATGCCTGGCGGCTAGGTTATATGAGGATTTCAATACCTATTACAAGAAGATATTTTTAGCGTGTATCTGGTCGTAAATAAATAAAGGTTTTACCTTCCGCGTTTACATATGAATACGCTGATTTATAGTAACAATATAAATCGGTGTAGTCTTCATAGGTAAACGCTATTCCAGTTGTTTTTGCAGTTGTAATTCAGATAACTAAACTGAAAATTTGTTAAGGAATATTCAATATAGATGTTACAAAAGCATCAGTTAGTGAGAAGATGCTTCATGATCGTTAAGACAGAACTTTAATTAGAAGTGAAGGGGTCCTACCCGGACTGTCCCTAGCTAGGATGGTCGGTTTGAGGCCAGTTGGTCACCGTTGGTACAAGCATGACTAGTACTCGCCATGTCTATCAAGGGTAGGCGTTTTATCCCCATAGCTATAATACCGTGGCTATGCTAGCTCAGTCAATTCTGACAGGTTGCCGCGGCTGACGGTTCTGCCGTAGCCGGACTGTCCTGTCGTGTGTTCATCCTAACTACAAGCACTCACCATTTCTATCAAGGGTAGGTGTCTTGTCCCCGTAGCTGCCATACCGCGCGTTGCTTAGGTCATCAAGTAGGGTGTCCAGCTCGGACAGGTTCCCGCGGCCAGTAGTCCTGCCGTAGCCGGACTGTCCTGTCGAGTACGGCGAGTGGCCACCGTAGCCTGAGGTGCTGTTCGAATACTTCACTGGAATCACCTTCTCCAGTGAGCTCGTGTTCTGGTATGTGGGCTGTAGACAGAAAAAAAAGTAAATAATAGCATTTTTAAATATTTCGTTCTTAAAACACAAACTTTTACTGTAATGTACAACCACGTTATGTAATACAAATGCAAGCAACAAATAAGTCGATTAGATATATATATTTATATTTATGATATCACTTAACAACTTCTGGACATCTCTCTTTCTCATACGAAACTTCTACTCGGAGTTTTCTATTCTCCTTCACTTACTGTTGATTACTTCACTTCTTTCGAGAAAACTCTGGAGAATCTCATGCCATCATTTAACCATCACATTATAATGGGTGATTTCAATACATGCTTACTTAAAGATGACCACCGTTCTAAATCTTTATTATCCCTGGCAGAGGCTTGCAACCTAGGAATTCTCCCTTCTGGCGCAACGCATAATTTCCCCAATTGTACTTCATCTTTATTAGATCTTACCCTCACTTCATCTATTCCTCATGTTGCTAAGCACGGTCAGCACTCTGCAGATGCCTTTTCTTATCACGACCTGTTGTATTTGTCTTATAAAATTAGACCTCCTAAGCCCAACGTTAAAACTCTCCTTCAGCGCAATTTTGCTCGAATGGACGTTGATAAACTTCGTGAGGATGCTGCAGACATTGATTGGGGTGTCATCTGTAGAGCTGTTAGTGTGGACGAACAGGTGTCTCTTTTTAATTCCCTCCTCATGCAGCTCTACGATATTCACGCCCCAGTCCGTTCTGTACGGGTAAAACATCTTCCTGCTCCTTGGCTCACCCATGAAATTAAGGAGGTGATTGAAAAGAAGAATGCAGCCAAGTCAAAGTATAAAACTAATGGCACAGAAAGTAATAAAGCACGCTATCTAGCCTTGCGTAATCGATGCAACAGGATTTGTCGTGATGCTCAGAGACGTCATATCCATCAGTCTGTGGAGAATGGTGACCCTGCAAAAGTGTGGAAATTTCTTAAGTCACTTGGAGTTGGAAAGTCACAGCAGAACCCCTATACTAGTGACATAAATTTCGATCAGCTTAATCAGCATTTTTCCACTTCTGCCACTTTTAGTGGCTCAACTAAAGTTAGGACTCTTGATCATCTTTCGTCGCTT
Organism: Apotomis betuletana; assembly: GCA_932273695.1. Lineage (NCBI taxonomy): Eukaryota > Metazoa > Arthropoda > Insecta > Lepidoptera > Tortricidae > Apotomis > Apotomis betuletana. The sequence goes on from OW026305.1 coordinate 4,671,017, forward strand.
CCAACTCCTGACTTTTCTCCTTTTTCTCTTGCACAATTTACCGACAGTGATGTTAAGAAGAACATATTAGCGATTACCTCAAATGCCGTTGGCGTGGATTGCATTAGCCGTAATATGATCCTCCCTCTCCTTGATCTCCCTGTACCCATTATTACCTTTATCCTCAATAATTCTATTTCCACCAGTACTTTCCCTACGCTCTGGAAGGATGCCAATATTATCCCGATACCCAAGAAGCCCAACCCTTCTGTGTTTTCGGACTATCGACCTATCTCCATTCTCCCCTTCCTATCTAAAGTGCTTGAGCGTCTTGTACATATAGTGTAACCGTGTGCGCGTTGGCAGCTGTTGTTCTGATTTTAGTAATCATTTAGTTATAATAAACGAGCAATATACAACAATGGCATCGGGAACACAGTCTTGGGGGTGTTGTAATGAAAACGACGCAGATGAGCAGTATATTACTTGCACTGGCACCGGTTGCAACTTAGCATATCATTTGGCATGCTTAACAAGTTCTGGTTTGAATAAAAACTCAAAAATCCCGTCTAATTGGAAGTGTCCCGCTTGCACAAACAATGGTCCGAAATTATCAAAACAGGACTCCACCCCTGTGCCTGTGCGTAATATTTCTACTACAAGAGGGAATAAGCGGCCTGCCCTCAACTCGCCCGAGTCCGCGTCCGTGAGCTCGGCCGAGGTTCGAAACATTGTGCAAGACGTTATCAAAACGGAATTTAGCGCAATGATCAAAGAATTAAAGAATAACATGGTTAGTATTGTGAACAAAGAGATGGGGCCATTGAAACAGGCGATGCAAGATATACACGACTCGATGACCTTCACGAATTCAAGGTTTGAGGAAATTGAGGTCGAGCAAGCTGACGCTAAAACAAAAATGAGTGTCTTGCAGGCTGAAAATCTGAAAATGAAGGCTGAAATTGTGGAGCTAAACCAGCGTCTCAACAATCTTGAACAGCACGCGCGAGCAAATAACTTAGAGATACAGTGCGTGCCTGAAAATAAACAAGAAAACTTATACACTCTCTTAAATAATTTGGCTGCCGCCGTGGGATCTACGCTAAAAGACAGTGACATCATGAACTGCACTCGTATAGCCAAACTACGTAAGGAGAACACGCGTCCCAGGTCAATTGTAGTACAGCTGGCCTCGCCGAGAGTTCGAAACGAGCTTTTAGCAGCAGTTATATCCTTCAATAAAGCAAACCCGCAAAACAAATTAAACAGTGAGCATATCGGTCTGCAGGGCCCTAAGACCGCCGTGTATGTCATGGAGCACCTCACTCCCGCGAACAAGGCCCTGCACGCCGCCGCCAGGAAGAAGGCCAAGGAACGCGGATACGAACATGTGTGGGTGCGCGATGCCAGAATTTACGCTAGGAAAACCGACGACTCAGACGCTATATACATTAGAAACCCTGACAGTGTGAATAAAATAATATGAACTTGTTCTTTTAAATTATATTTATTGTGTGTTTGCTTGATACCGTATGACTAACTTAATTAATTAAAATTCCAGCTTAAAATATACTATCAAAACAGTCGTGGATTACGAACGAAAACTCATAGCTTCTATTGTAATACTATTAGCAACGATTATGATATTATTATTCTTACTGAGACCTGGCTTAATAGCTCTGTACTAAGCAGCTAGTTGTTTGACAAACGTTACGTTGTGTATAGAAGAGATAGAGAGCAGGCTAGTACGCAGAGTGGTAAGGAGGGAGGTGGAGCGCTTATTGCTGTGCATAAAGATATAAAATCGAAACGTTCTACTAACTGGGAAAGCAATTTTGAAGATCTCTGGGTTATAGTTGATATCCCCGCGGCCGAACCTTATCGTCAAATAGCTCTTTGCGCTGTATACCTCCCTCCGCCTGTCTTGCGCTCGAACCTTACGATCCTTCTAGATCATTATAGTTTAATTATGGAAAATATAAATTCACATGTATGTATTTTCGGTGACTTCAACCTGGGTAACATCAACTGGCAACTTATAAACGAATCAGACGTCGGTTATGTAGTACCTAATACTAGTGAGCTTCTTATAGATTTTATCAATGTCAATAAATTAAAACAATACAATAATGTAATCAATTGCTCTGACCGTATACTTGACCTTGTTATATCCACATTAGTTTCATGTAGTGTTGATAAAAGTACAAACTGTTTGAGTAACATTGACCAATTTCACCCCCCCCTTGATATAATCATAGAATTTGTTAAAGAATGTAGATTACCGTATAACAACGCATGTTATAGACCAAATTATTATAAAGCTAACTACGACTTGTTACGCAAAGATTTAATGACTTATGATTGGGAAAATCTTTTTGAGGGTGTTCATGTTGACGGAATGCTTGGGATTTTTTATGAGATTCTTGCAAAGGTGATTGAGCAACATGTGCCAATTACTAAACTTAAAAATAATAAATTCCCACCATGGTTTGATCATAAACTAATAAAAATTTCAAATGAAAAAAATAAAATCAGAACCCGTTACAATAAATATAAAAATCCCTTAGATGCACTAGAACTAAAGCTAATAACTAAACGTCTCAATAAATTAACAACTACCAGGTACAATGATTACATACGTAAAACAGAGGACAGGCTCAGCGAAAATCCCAAGCTATTTTGGTCACATGTCAAAGTAAAACGGGGTGGCTCAAGTGTATATCCGTCTGCAATGACAGATGGCAAAGTCACTACGTCAAAGAGTACCGAAATATGCGAGATGTTTGCTTCCATTTCTCCACAGTATATACTCAGGACAGCCATTCTGCAAATGAATTTGATAATAGGTCATTGAGAACTTTAGAAAATAATAGCTTGAGTCTGGCTGCTCCCAGCATCGATGATGAGGCTTTGCTAAGTAAACTAAAGGGCGTTGATCGTTCTAAAGGCGCAGGGCCTGATGAAATCCCCCCAATCTTTATACATTCATGCGCAATGGAGTTAGTACGGCCGCTTAGTATAATATATAACAAATCCTTAACAAGTGGAGTATTTCCAGCTCGATGGAAAACTGCAAAGGTTGTACCAGTATACAAGTCTGGCGACGAGGGCTCTGTTTCTAATTACAGGCCTATATCTATATTATGTTCGTTTGCGAAGATTTTTGAATCACTCATTTGCCCATATATTCAAAGCCATTTAAAATTGTATTTAAGTGACTTTCAACATGGATTTGTTAGTGCCAGATCCACAGCGACAAATTTGGTCACATTCACAGAGCTTCTTTCACATGCAGTAGATTCTGGTAAACAAATGGATGTAATTTACACAGACTTTAGCAAGGCTTTCGACAAAGTTAGTCATAAAATCTTATTAAATAAGTTATCAGCATACGGGTTTGGCGTAATAGTGGATTGGTTAGAGTCTTACTTAACGGATAGATTATTTTATATAGTTGTTAATGGCTTTCAGTCTCAATCACACATCATAACATCAGGGGTTCCACAAGGATCCCATCTGGGTCCAATTCTGTTTAATCTATTTATAAATGACATTCCAGATTGTTTTTTGTACTCAAAAATCTTTATGTATGCCGACGATTTGAAGTTTGCTCGTGTTGTGTATACTGCTAGTGATGTCGATTTGTTACAAGGTGATTTAAATAGGCTAGTTGACTGGTGTAATAATAACCAAATGATATTGAATGCCAAGAAATGTGTACATATAAAGATAACTAGAAAAAATAACTTAATTCAGTCTCAATATTATATTCATAACGATAAGCTTCAAGAGGTGTCCACAATACGTGATTTGGGTGTAATATTTGATCAAAAACTTACATTTGTTCCTCACGTTGAAAATATTATTAAAAGAGCATCAAGGATGTTGGGGTTCGTTATAAGAAATGCTAAAACATTTAATCGTAGTAGAACAAAAATATTATTATACAATAGCCTAGTAAGAAGTATCGTAGAATATTGTAGTATGGTGTGGCGTCCACACTATGCTACACACTCTTTACGCTTAGAGCGTGTACAGAAGCGATTTGTGCGACATCTGACATTTTCAGCTGGTAAAGCTAAAGAATTAACCTCATACACGGAAAGGCTGAAGCTTTTCAGGATGGAGTCCTTAGCATTGCGCAGAAATATCGCCGATGCATTGTTCCTGCGCAAGCTCATACGAAATGAAATTGACTGTCCACAACTATTAGCTTTATTGTCTTTCAGAGCCCCATCTCGATTGCCCCGCTATCCTATCACGCCCCTATGTCCACCTCTTAGACGAACTGTTCTCGGCAGCAACTCACCTGTACCAAGGCTTTGTAAAACCCTTAATAGCTGTCATGAGACGGATGTGCACTTTGACTCGACGCAGCAATTTAAAAAAACTATTCATAAATGTTTAGGAAAAACCTTTCATAAATAAAAAGCTTAGGCCAGTTGAGCATAACTTACATTTAAGTATAATTAGTGTTAAGTAGGTAATAATTTTAACTAGTTTTATAATAAAACGCATGCGGTGTTTACCTATAGGTAAGTGATTGTTACACTTAGATAATGGCAGAAATTGTGTTACATTGTAAGTATTTAGTGTAAACAATTGTTGGTGAACCAAATAAATAAATAAAAAAATAAAAAAAAATAAACAGCTGGCATCTTTTCTTAACCGCAATGATCTGCACAATGTATTCCAGTCTGGGTTTCGTCCTGGTCATAGTACGGCTACTGCTCTAATCAAAATTACTGATGATATTCGAGAAGGTATGGATAAGCGGAAATTAACGGTGTTAACGCTTCTTGATTTCAGCAATGCGTTCAATACTGTTGATTTTGATATTTTATTAGGTACTTTACGTTCTCTTAACATATCTCCTGCGGTTATTGATTGGTTTCGTAGTTATCTAGGTGGTCGTCGGCAGAGAATTAAGGTGGATAATTCCCGATCTTCATGGTGCAACACTTTGGCCGGTGTTCCGCAGGGTGGAGTGCTATCACCCTTGTTGTTTTCCATTTTCATTAATTCCATTACACGTAACCTTTCTTCGCGCTATCACCTTTATGCCGACGATCTTCAAATTTATTTGCAGGGTGAAGTTGGAGAACTTCCGTCTGTTATTAACTCTGTAAATGACGACTTGGTACACATTTTGAACTGGAGCTACAGCTTTGGTCTCAAAGTAAACCCAGTAAAGACCCAAGCTATTATAGTTGGTAGTGCTAAACTTATAGCTAGGGTTGATGTTGATAAGCTGCCATCAATTTATTTCGATGGTGTCTTAATTCCTTTTTCAAAACAAGTCAAAGACCTGGGTATTATTTTGGACCAGACCTTATCTTGGGTGCCTCAGGTGAATGAAGTCAGCAGGAAGATGTTTGCAGCGGTGAGCTCTCTTAGAAGACTCCGTAATTTTCTTCCAATCGCCACCAAAATTGCGCTTTGCCAAACCTTACTTCTTCCAATCTTAGATTATGCTGATATCTCCTACCCTGATCTCACAGAGGAACAGCTAAATAAACTTGAGCGTATTCAGAATATTTGCATCAGGTTCATATTTGGGTTACGTAAATATGACCATGTTTCCAGTTTCCGTTCGCAGCTCATGTGGCTTCCTATCCGCTTTCGTCGTAACTCTCACATTCTCTCTCTTCTTTACAATATTCTTTTTCACCCTGCAACTCCCTGCTACCTCAAGGAGCGTTTCAGTTACCTTCGTTCTATTAGGTCCTCTCAAAATTTGCTTCTGGCTGTCCCTTCTTCTTCTTCCAAATTCTATAACAGCTCATTTACCTTTCAGGCTACTCTATTGTGGAACTCTCTCCCTGTTGAATTGAAACGTAGTCAATCCGTTGCTACTTTTAAAACACACCTCAAAGAACATTACTTGTCTCTCCTTTAATACTCTGTCACTGTGACTGTCATAATCTGTGGTTCGTTACATAAAATATTATTTTAAATATAAGGTTTAAGTAAGTTTATATACGAGTATATATTTAGTCATATGTTCATTTATGTATATTTTTATGTATGTTTATGTATCAATAATATATATTATTATAGGTTTTATTTAGTAGATTTTAATAATTTTTCAGTAGTTTTCTTGATTACTTTTTGCATCGCCTACTCATCTCATTTCATTTATATTTATCCGCTACCCAAAGGTTGTCTGGAAGAGATCGCTTTTTAGCGATAAGATCGCCTATTGTTTGCCTCTATGTAATGTTAAGTGTCATCTGTATTTGTATTTCTTTCTTCTTGAGGTGTGCAATAAAGAGTATTCTATTCTATTCTATTCTAAGTCGATGAGTTTATATTTAGATAAGAGTTTCATAAAATGGTTTTATTACAAAACTTTCTCTAAAATTAATTAATTAATTAGTTAATTCTTTGGGATCGTCATTATCCTTTATTAAAACTTAATTTAATGGACGATAATTTTCTGGTGTGACGAAGGACCTCGAGAGTACCGTCAATTTTACTGTGACAATTACTTCATGATTAAAAAAATTTAAATAGAGTATCTCTTCCTATTGAAATTAACATCTGTATTTCTCCTAGATGACCTACAACTAATCCACTACAAATAGTTACCGTCCCGTACATAATTTAAAATAATTTATACTGTTTTTGTTTTTCTAGGAACTCTATAGTTGTCTCAGTGTGATGACGTAACACGTGCGAATTGGTTTTAAACACTCGTGCGCACAGCAGCAGTCGTAAATCATAGCCAAGCAGGCAAGCACTGAACAAGATATACGATGCAAGAAACAACGAGAGTTGTTCATAGCTGTTAATAGGTGAGATGTTCGGTAGAGGCGAGGAAAACGCATCTTAAATCTGGGAAAATAATATTAGAACATTTTCAAAACATATCATAAATACCTCTTTTTTATTTAAGCATGACTTGAACTGTATTAGGGCTGGTTTGTGTGGGAGTACAAAACCCATTCATGGAAATGTCCCCGCCCCCCAGGAGTGATAATAATAACTATCTCACATAAGTTTTCTATAAGGTTTTGCGTTAAGAGTTCAAGCATTTAATAAAATATACGTTTCACTGAGAAACGACAGTGTTTCGTAGCTGTTAATAGCTAAGGTGTTCGGTAGGGATGAGAAATAAACACTTCCGAAAGTGATATCACATCCCTGGGAAATAATATTACAACACAGGTACAAACTGGGTACAAACATATTACTCATGTGAATTGGTCTTACGAGTTAGTCTCGTCATATAGACAAGCCTGCAGCAGTCGTAAGTGATAGCCTAAACACTGAACAAGATATATATAAATTAACTGACAATAGTAACCTAACCTTTAAAAATGCTGCTCGGGCTGGTAACCCGAATTGCCCCAACCTCGCAAACAACAAAAATGTCATGTGGCTGCAAAAAGCTAGGCGCCTTAAGTGAATAATGGTTATTGTTTACATATATTATGTATAGTTGCCAAACGAACGTATACGAAAGGCAATATTAAACTAAATCATGCTTTATTTTCCTAAACCAATCAACCTACATCGATAATATTGGAAATTTCTAGAAACTGGGTTAGTATTTACGTAAGTATAATACATATATTATGCAGAAAGGCGCAGAACGACATGGTGAATCATAATCGATTCGGAAACGGATTCTAGATCGAGAACATTCGATTTCGTAGCGTTGAGTTCGGAAATACCGGGCACACTGACATTGGTCTGGCGTTGATAGCACCCGATTTCCACCGGCTAGGAGTAAGCCAATTCAGCCAGGTTAGCATATCTTGCCGCGACTTCACTTGTCGCGCGAGTCAGCTACTCCTGTCTTGCTCGCTTGGTATTTAATGGAAAGTGACAGGTAGTATTTCTCGCGCGACAAAGAGTCGCGTGTCAAAGTTATGCTAGACGTACAGCTCCGGCTTGCCCAGGTATATCTTTGTCGTCGCGCCACTGTTGCCTGGCTAAGGTCGCCTTAGGTACCGCAATCAGGTCTTAAATTGAGGTGGAGTCTTGAGTCTTGGTTCTTTGAACTTACAAATTCAGGCAATTTTCTCTTCAACTGAATTAGCAATTTCCGCGTACATTTTATTGTAAAATTCTACAAAAAATTTTCCAAGTAGGTCTGCTCTGCGCTCCCATCTCTACTAGCTTTAGAAAGTGAGAGATCAAGCGAACTCAACTACAGAAATTAGGAATAGCGCGATTAGTTCCGCTAACAATATTCAAATGGGGTTAACAATGCAGAAAATGTCACAATAAAAAGAGTTTTATGCAGTTGTTGATTCAGAATTTGTCTGGCCTGAAGGTCAGTGTCATTTATGCTATTGATACTGCATACCTACTGAATAATATTCAGTGAATATTTATGTTATGTACCTACACATTAATTAGTAGTTCCTGATGCCAATGCAGGTTAAGATGGTTTCACCATGTTAAATCTTATCGCAATGGAAACCGTACCGTGAAACCCCAAAACAACAAACACTCCTTATAAATACAGTGCTGACGCTTAACTTAACTTATTTATTTTTGTTTCATAGACATTTTTAAAATAGCCAATACGGCGCCATCTGCATCACAAGTGAAGCACTTCTTGGAATCGTTCCAAAGAAGATTGAATCAGCTCTAAAAATATGAAATTGTAATTTCTATAGCAGATAGTGTAGTCCAATACAACTAGATGGCGCCGTAACGGATCAAGTACTATAGATTACGTGAACATTTAAAAAGAAAATGACATCAAATTAAAATTGAAGCTCAAGTGACAGATCATGTCTTTTGTATTTGTCATGTAATGTATATTATGTCTCATTCAAAGGAGAATTTTGTTTTGAAAATTCCTCGCATACATAAGATGAAATCAGAACGTCAATATAAGTGGGTCAGGGCTAAGGCCAGAATAACAGTCATTAAGCCAGGGATTTCTTTGAAAATTACGCAAAATGGCGGGATACTTTATGTGACACACGATCTATGAGTATTCGCTTCCAAGGTCTGCAAACCACAATATTACAATACAAAAGATTATAGAATATATTACAAGACTAGTTCTGTATTCTACTTGTTATCTTATAAAGCGTTTTCAGAGAATAATGATAAGATGTCACGTGCACGTACAATCCTGTTGTTCACAAATAGAAATAGACGTAATCCTTTGTAGTCAAATACTGCCTAAGCTTGTATTACAAAGTATCACCAAGTAACTCAATTTACATATATGACTTTGTTCCATAAATCGATAACATTCATGAAAATGGCTGACATATATGTTTCACAATGACAAAGCAGTGTTCGAAGAAAAAATTCAAACTGTAGGTTTCAAATCTATACCAATAAATCACAATAGCCCTGTTCTAAACTAGTAACATTGATACTATGTTACAAAATATGTTTGATCGTAGACAAAAATGTCTAAAACAATTAGCATTTTTGAACAGATACGGAGCCTTAAGGTAATTCTTGTTTCTTTTATAAATTGAAGCTATTTATTTACATATGATTTAGTGACGAGGATAGAAACAGGAGCTTCCTTAATTACGATTCTCCTGATGTACACAATTCGTTGATGGCGTTTATTGAGGACAAAGTCGATGTCTTTGGCATTTAGCATCCCTAAGTGCGATGACTAACACGAGACAAACAAGTCGCTGCATGGGCAATGTTTACGATTGAAAAACGTGTCACGTATGCGTCTGCAATGAAATGTACTTAACAACCGATGGATTTGCAACTTTACCTACCAAAATGATGACCGCTACGTGTTTCTACAAAAATAATAAATTGTGTATTCGTCGTAATTTTTCTGTAAGACTTAATAGACCACGAAAAAATTTCATTGTATTTAGTGATGTGCTATTTCCGATATTTCTGGAAACTTTCCTCAATTCCCATACAAAATGAGGAATGTTTCTGGAATATTTCGGATATGGCACATCTCTAGTTGTATTATATTTGCTCTCTTACGCTTGAGTCTCTTTTTTACACGAGTTAGAAAAACTGTCGAATGGAGAAGCTGTTAGTAAGAATAGGACTTGATCACTTATGGCCAAGATCGAAGATTATATAGCTAATAACAGAAGATACTGAGAACGCATTTTTTTTTAAACATGACTTGAACTGTATCAAGGCTGTTTAGCCCTCACTACCAGTGAGTCGGACTTTGTGTGGGAGTATCCGCTAATGAGATTATCTCCGCTCCACACGAGTGATTGAGAACGCATAAGTTTCTATGTTTATTAGTAAAAGATGAGAGGTGGGCAGGGTAGTTGGGCCAGAGTAGGTATTCTAGAGGCTGAGTCGCCGCCAGCTACTAGAGGGATAACAATCAACTTACCGAACTAGGTTTATTGTGATAGTCCCCAGCATTCCTCGAGCCATTTATGGAGCCATAGCCAGTAGAAGTGGGCGAGCTGAGGCTGCCTCCCGGCGAGCTCAGGCGGCCAGGGGATCCCCGTCCACTGGGCGAGCTGGTGCGGCCGCCAGGGGAAGCTGTACGGCCACCAGGGGAGGCGGTGCGGCCGCCTGGGCTGCCCACGCGGGCGCCAGGGTTGATGGAGTTCTGTAGGTCTGCGAGCAGAGCATCTGTGAACAAGAAAGTAAGTAATTTAAGGGCGGGGTTTTATATAGGTAGTTTGAACTGTTTAATTGTTCACCTAATCTTAAGTAATAAAAGCTGAGTCAAAAATATAAAAGACTACTACAATGAGTTTGATACTGCTCTTTTTACGTGATACGATCTGTATCCAGCTCTGTTTATCGATAGTTCTGTGTTTAGAATGTAATTTTAGATGTACACTAAGTTACGTATGCAATCATATCTTGCTTGATAAAAATCTTGTTGTTTTTTGTTGTAATTAGTATATTTAGAATGTTGCAACAGGCTAACAAAAATCTTTTATGGAATTTGTAATTAGCTGACAAAAAAAACTTTTGCCACAGTAGCGCCAACTGCATAGACATTTCTATGTTTCCTCATTGGGGGATATCCTTGAGGATAAAAGCCCAAAGCATAGATGAAATCAAACGTAATAGGGTAAAACCAATAGCTATTTTATAAAAATATCGTCGTATAGGACAGTACGTCTGATCGGTCATCCAAATAGTACATGCTCATCACGGAATTACGAGTACTTATACTTTATAATATAATTAATTACATTTTCGTTGCCCTGCCAACAGGAATAATAGTATTAATCTAAGTACACTATTATAAAATTCTAGGTTTGTATTGTAAATAATTTTTCTATGGAAAGGGGTCATGATTTTAGGAAAAATCTTAATAGCGTGATGCAGGATCGTCATTTGTTGTTTATGGGCGCGCGGCGCCGTGCCAACCTGTTGCCATCTGTTTACATAATTTCCTTTGCCCTCGCATCACGCCGATACGGCTGGAAAAAATCTTAGCCAATTTTGATAAAGGCATAGCTGGACATCCAAAGATAGTTATAGGATAGTTTTTACACATGTACGGTAAAGAAAAAAATATACGCCGTCGAAGTTTCGGGCGCCTTCTAGTAGTAAATATAAACATCTAGTAAGTACATATTCGCCAGTTATCGTTGAGTCACGCGGTCAAAGGTACGGTCGGTTGTAATGTAAAGTCATCACTTATAATTATCTCATGGAGAAGCGTAACTCGCTAAGTAAGCGAACTCAATTGAAAATTAAATGCACTTTACGAGCGAACAAAATGTATACTTTTTATAGAATGTCGGTTCAAAAATCATGCTTCTATTAGTCAACAATAACCGGCCAAGTGCGAGTCGAACTCGCGCACGAAGGGTTCCGTACCATCAAATTAAAAAACAACATAAAAAACAATTTTTTATAGTATTTGTTGTTATAGCGGCAACAGAAATATGTGCATCGTCTGTGAAAATTTCAACTGTCTAGACACACTATCACGTTTCATGAGATACAGCCTGGTGACAGACGGACGGACGGAAAGTGGAGTTTTAGTTATAGGGCCCCGTTTTTAACCTTTGGGTACGGAACCTTAAAAACATAGGCTGCAATTGACTAGCAAAATATTATTTCCCTGCAAATTCCTTGATCAAAAACATGTTTTAGAAGAGTGGAGAAATACACGAAACTATTATTAGATTTGCAAGACGAGGTAGACTGTTGTTACCGTTTGCTATAATTACGGAGTGTTTATTTTATACTATTTCTGCAGCAGACTAAACTAACTTATAATGATGTGCTACTTGTTTACATAATGAGTTTTTAATCTTCAGCTGCCTAGAGGTTATTTTGCGTATAAAAAGTGTTGCATTGAATTATGAAGTTGGATTGGGATTTAATACAAGCCTCTAATTGTATGCATCATTACCCTCGTCCTCAGCTCGTGCAACAAATACATGCAGTGGTCTGGATTGTAGACTCTTATGAGATCACCAGAGTTCAATAATGTTTTCCAAGGCGTATGCAGTATGATTATTGGATATACATCTGTTCACTAAACTCTCCCTGGGATTGTCCTGGTCATAGCGTCCACCTACGGATCACCCGGTGATCTCACAACTCTCACAAGATATTTTCATCCAACATAATTACCTGGGTGATCCACTCAGATGGTTTTAGTGGATGTCGCGTGTCTAGGGGAGCCAAAATTGCCATCATTCTCTGCAGTTGGATTCGGGTGCAACAAGGCAAAAATTGAGGAAAGGAACAGAAACCTACTCTTATATACGTACATAGACTAATCTGTCATGCTATCACCTCAGTCAATAACAAACGTACCACGACCACATATCTTTTGAACCTTATTCACCACCAACTACGGATAAATTTTGATTAAACAAGTAATCACCAGGTTTCTATATAACATATATGCTTAAGTAATTGGAGTTATTTACACGCCAATATAAATAGTCTGGCGGGATGATGTCATGTAAGTAAACGAGGGGTTCATTGATAGCAATCAACTTTTTATGTCATTTCATTAGTCAGTCAGTAGTCACTTTAATGTCTGACTTTAGACTACTTTTACTGTATTTTGTCTTACATATGACCTACAGAATGGACCGTGCAGTGGCGTTTACTGCTTAGAGCTAAATCATTTTAGTCTGTGTGACTGCAACCATTGTTCCTTACTCTATCGTTATCGTTAATATAATTTTGTCCAAATAAGAAATCACCTGAAAAAGTCTCAATTTAACAACTGGCGAATCGTCTCATTAAAACTTTTGTGAGATTTCTCTAACAATTATTTTTTATAAACCGTTTGATGGTGTTTGTCTCCCGCGCGACAGCACACGGAGAGCTGTCCCTAATGAAAAGCTCCATACGCGGTCGAAACATGTCGGACCGTCGTAACAAATTTTTACGTGAGTTTAACAGTGTACTATGAATGGGCGAATAGTAACAAATGCGAAGAACTTGAGAAGTGTTGGGATAATTCGCATTTTTTTGCAGAGTCAGTATTCTATGTGTGTAAAATGTATGTGGATTGTGAAAAATGTTTTATTATTTTCCGTTTGATTCCAAAAGCAAGTGGTAAACATCATTAGGTCCAGAAATAATTTCATAACGCTACGGTAGTTAGTATTCACTCATAATCTCAATATGACATTTTGAGATCCACTTAAAATTGCCTGAACACTGTAATATCTAAATGATTATGTTTTAATGACAAGTGGTATGATATAAAAGTCATAAAATAACTTAGTTATAGTATAGGCATTGAGCAAAATTCAATGTCTATGTAAGTATTCAATGTCTCAACGGTAAGAGAACTTTATCAGAGACGTAGACATGTCTCTCGCCATTATGAATAAAGATCCTTATCCAAGTCAAGGAGGTTAGGTTATGTTTAGATACAGCTCAATAACATGTTAAGGTAAAATCTGTGTTATATTGCTACTTGCTACTATTGCTAGTTGTTTATACTTTCAGCCTAATATAACAAGCTTTGTCTAGTATCATACAACTAGCCTCTTTAAAGCTTTCAAATTGGTACGAGTAGTAAATCGCTTTCCATATCCACTTGAAGACCAAATTAACTACCTAGTCACTTTAATACTTTGACGAAGTTAAGTGACTTCACTTGGACAGTTTCAATGTGCCAGAATGTAACGGACTAGGTTAAAACCAGTGGTTTCCGTTGAACACGATTCTTTGAACATCTTATCCTACCGTCTACTTAAAAAGAGTAAGCCAAATATGTTCCTGCTTAATCAAGGATCATTCTAACCCTCCAATTGCACAGTTATCAGTAACTTTAGTGGTCAGCTATAAGCCAAATATCAAGCAAGAAAACTGGTATGAAATGTATAAACCAAAACGAGAAATTTCACTGAAGCATATCTGTAATATTGGTTCCAGTTTCGCATTCGTAATCATAATACATATTTAAATCCAAGCTTGTCCTTCGAAAACGAGTTCTTTTGGAGGGTTCAACGACTCTGGAATGGCTCCAAACCAGTAAGTTATCACTTATCAGCGCACTATTTAAATATCAAAAGAAGTGCTCACATTGTTCCTTATCGGGTAAAGGAATTAATAGTTGCTTTAAGAAGTTTAAGATAAGAGACCGCAAAGACGCCTTCTTAAAACTTAGGTAGTCAAACGCTATTTATTGGTCACATATGAACAAAATTGTTTTTCAACGAGCCATTCCAATTACACATCATCCACGCATTGTCACGTCTAGACAACCGTTTCCTTTAAATGAAACCTTGTCTCTAAATGGGTCACGCTTTTAGGAATAAAGAGGAACAAGGCACAACTATCAGATTTAGTACGACAAAAACCTCACCTAGTCCTTCGCAAGCCTCAAAAACCTCAGCATAATCCGATTGTGGCACTAAATTCTTATGCGTTTTCAAAATCTTCCCATAAAGATCGTCATTAACCGTATAATGTGCGTTAGACATCTTCCTACTTAGGTTCACAGTCACAGGACACTGGCTGAATTCGCTTTAAAAAAAACACAAGTTGCATCCCACGGGCGAAAAGGGATTCTAAATTTAAATATCTCCTTCGTGGAAGGAGTGCGCGGGCGACCGTGTTATGGACTAATGCAGTACTGATTCGCTGAGCGGACCGCAAAAATCGCTCGGGCTAACACATTGTACACATAAACATTTGTGCTCGATACCAACCGTGGAAGCGCTAAATGGTCACTGGCACTATTAATGGTGTTACGCGTTTACTAGTATTTGTGTTATTCATACAAATGTGGTATGTTTACGGGTGAGTGTTTAACGTCTAAGGTTTTAGAGGCGTTGTCGTATTATTGACGATATTCATTGATGTCAATGCCAAGTTAGAGGATATCTACGAGTTTAGGCATTTAGCTTTCCTCATAGAAAATTCCGATTTTAGTATAACACTTTCCTTTTGAAATATGTCACTGTCAACCTACCTCCTCCGAATCCTCCGATTACTAATAACTGTAAGTGAGTCAAGAAAATAAGGTTTTAATCCAGGCCCCGCGTTGAACGCATATAAGTAGACATTTTTTCACCTCCTCTATGTAGGTATATTATAGTTTTTTTATTCCGAATCTTGGAGCACTTAGGTGTAATATGTTTGAACTTTTGAAGTAGTAAAAAGCGAAAGTGTTGTCAACACTAAGAAAGCTGTCAAGCGTAGATTAAGATCTTGGCAACATGTCTACACTACACCTAGTAGTCAATAGTATATTCGATTATACGAGGGTAAATCAAAAAGTTCTTAGAATAAGGGTGAAAAACAAAAGAAAATTGTTTTTCTATCTTTTATTTTTCTACATTGTCTCCTTGTTATTCTATACACTATAAGTACTGTTTTAATTTTTTTTTTATTCCATCATAAAATAAGATTTTCCTTGGGACTCGAAAAACTCCTCTACAGCACCCACTATGGCATTATCATCTCGGAATTTTATTCCGCGGATGTGCTTTTAATTTCGGGAATATGTGAAAATGATTTCCTAGTCATAGTCCGGAGAATATGGCGGGTGGTCGAACAGCTTGAAGCCAGCTTGGCGGATCGCAGTGATTGCCAATTGTGAGCGATGAGCTGGGCCGTTGTCGTGGTGAAACAGTGCGCCTGTAGACCATTTTCCCCGGCGATTTTCTATGATCACTTGCCGCACTTTCGGGATTAATTCTTTATAATAGGGACCTGTAATAGTTTTTCCTTTCGGCAGGTAGTCAATAAACAGGATTCCTTCCGCATCCTAGAATATAGATTCCCTAATTTTGCCCGCCGTCGGAAAATCTCGAAATTTTTTATCAGCTGAAGAAGATGGTCGTTTCCAGGACATGCTTTGTTTTTTTGCTTCGGGATCAAAATGGTGGAGCCATGTTTCGTCCTGGGTTACAAATCGGCGATAAAACGCATCCGGGTCACGTTCGATGATTTCGAGATTCCGCTTCGAAACCTCCGCACGCTGTTCTTTGTTTACCTCAGTTAACATTCGCGGAACCCATCTTAGCGAAACTTTTTTAAACCCCAAAACGTCCGTCAATATTGATTGCACGCTGTCAAAAGAAATGTGTAGGATCTCTACTAACTGTTTGATGCTAATTCTTCTATCTTCTAATACCAATTTTTTGATTCTCGCCACGTTGTCATCAGTAACAGAGGTGGAAGGCCGGCCGGAGCGAAGGTCATCTTCACACTTGGGCCTACCTCTATTAAATTCGGCAACCCAGCAAGCAACCGTGGAATATGGTACAGCATTAGTACCTATAGTCTGCTGAATATCCAAATGAATTTCCTTAGTGGACATTTTTTTCAAACACAAATACTTAATCACGGCACGTAACTCATTTTTGTCCATTATGACAGATTTTGAGCGATTTGCTTCACAAAATAATTAATTATGTGTTATTGGTATACGTAATCAAAAAAAAATTGTCGTCATATTATGTCGTAAGGAAAGCTAAAATAAAATAAAAATAAACTACATTTAAAAAGGTTTTACCACCATGCTGTTCTAAGAACTTTTTGATTCGCCCTCGTAGTACTTTTCAATTGATGCATAACAGCAGCCACCATGATAAAACTAACCTTCACAATCACCTTTTACAAAAAAAGCCAAAGGAGAAATCCTATCGAACTGAGAATCTCCTCCTTTTTGAAGTTGAGTCAAATCATTAAAAAAAATCCCGAGAAGACATCAGTCACACGCGCCATGCCAAACGAAGCATACTATAGTAACGATGTCCTACACTACACACGCACTACAACCAGTAGTAAATCACACAGTTCTAATAAAAGTCAACAAAGAGTAATTCTATCGATATGAGAAACTCTCTTTTTCGAAGATGAGTAAACATAAAAAATGTACTGAGATGAAGCATACTAAAGAAATGTAAAGCGCTGTCCGCTTACCGGTTGCAGTGATCAATGAACGCTGACGCCGATAATGAAGACGTCATGCGGTGACGTGTGTCGCGAGGAATGTTCTATCCTGTCCGTGCCATTCAATAGGTAAGGAAAGAGATGGCCTAATGTAACCCTATTTTGCAGCATGTGCGTGTGACGTCATAGTTACTAGATTGGAATTGAATTGGGTGGGATAATGCATTCGATTAGCGTTTATAGACTAAATGTGTCACCTCTTACGCCTAAGTATATCGATATGCTAATATATAATGGGCAAATGAAACCCTATGAAGTTAAGTTAGCAGCATCTGTGTACGTGACGTCATAGACACTAGGTTGAATCGTAGCTGGGTAGAATAATAATTCTAACATGGGATCGGATTATTAGGTCTGTAGACACATTTACCTGTTTTACATGCATTTGAAAACAATCAATATTTTGCATCAATAGAATTGTATTATGGATCCATAATAACTTACCATAATGACGAATTTGTCTCGTTAGAGCATGACTATACTAAATTATAAGTAGTAAGTCGTTACTCTTTATTTTAGCCAAAGACAATACTAACTTTAATGTTCCATCCAATATAATGGAATATGATGATTGATCAGCAGAACATTACTAAAGTTAATAAAAGTTTTACAGTACAGCCACATAAATATTTAGAAGCAACATGAATTAATTTTTAATGCTGATGTAGATTGTAGATGATATATTTATATGGAAACCCAATTTAATTTACTCAATTATCACTATTGAAAATAATAAACTCGTTAAAGTTATACTACTAAACCAGAAAAAGCCTTTACTTACCAGATAAGTAAGTTTGGAGGCTAAAATATTTAATAATAAAGAAAATTATGAGCGTTTCTCAACCTCTTAAATATTAAGTTTTTTCAAGTGCCTGCACAAATATTCGAAGCAAAGTTATTTCGGAAAGCTTGCTCACAATGCGTAGTAGGCGTCATGCTAAGTATTTAGGATTATGAATGGCCAATCATGTGGTCTGTACGTCTAGGATAACTTTGACACGCGACTCTTTGTCGCGCGAGAAATACTACCTGTCACTTTCCATTGAATACCGTGCGAGCAAGACAGTCCACCTAGCACATATGCTGCATAAATGTTTATACAGCCCTTATACAGCTTATTTCAGTTATGTAAGGGTTGCATAAGCTCTTACACAGCATGTGTGCTACTAGGGAGGAAATGGTGACTCGCGCCACAAGCGAAAAAAATGTTCCACTTGATATAGAATGCGATTCGCGTTTTATTCCTGTCTCGCTCGCTCTTACGCGATTCAGATAAGAAGCTTCTCAGTTTTCATGGTAAGCATGCAAATGACGATAAAAACTTCATTTAAATAAAGCAATTTAAACGGATTATATCGCGTACATTAATTATTTGAACCTCCCTGACGTTTCGGCACCTTTACAGATACCGTTGTCAAAGGTTGACTGAGAAACCACAATGGAGTTTGAAAATGACACTTCACTAGCCTTCTTAGATGTCAGTGTATTGAGAAGGTCTGATAATACAATAGGTCATACTGTGTATAGGAAGCCTACTCACACTGATAGGTATTTAAATGGCAAATCACATCACCATCCTAGGCAACTTGCTACAGTGGGTAAATCTTTGTTTCAGATAGCCAAGGGAATCTGTGATGACCAACATTTGACTGATGAACTGCAGTATGTCAAGCGTGCACTTTGGGCCAATGGGCTCAGGATACCACGCCTCAACCAGAAACCCCGTGTGAAGACTCCTACAGTTGAGCGTAAACCCGCGGTCCTGCCATATGTGAAAGGGGTCATGGATAGGATTGGAAACATCTTGAGACGGGCTTCAATTAAAACATATTTCAAGCCGATGAAGAAGATGTCTCAACTCAATACCTGCAGCATCCCTTTGCAGAGTGGTGGTGTTTACAAGCTGGACTGCGAGTAGGGTCTGTCATACATTGGCCAAACGAAACGTAGTATAACTACACGGGTTAAGGAGCATGTAGCCGATGTCAAGCACCGTCGTTGCAACAGGTCTGCAGTCTGCGAGCATGTTTTGGACAAACCAAACCATTCAATTAAGTTTGATAACACTTCAATCCTTGCCAGAGAGAAACAATATTTTGCCAGGATGTTGCGCGAGGCTATTGAAATCAAAAAATATACCAATTTCAATAGAGATGGTTTGTCATTACCACTGGCTTGGGATCCTGTTCTACATCTTATCAAGGATCAAGCAAGACACAAGACTGGAAGCCTTGGGCACCGAACGGTGTAAAACAGATTAGTGTTAAAAGTTAGTATATGTACAGTTTTTGTTTAAAAGTATATCATAGTAATAAATAAGGCAATCTGGGAGTTTTCTTCCGGCGGTTCTTTCTCCTCAGTAAGCCTATAGTGAACCGCTAGTAGATATTTTAAATAAAAATAATAAATGCCCTTCTGGCACATGTGTAACTGTCTTTACACATTAGGGCCATCTGGCATCAACTTTATTTTAAATTAATATTTATAAAATGGGTAGTTTGAACAAATGTAACTTTGACAGAGAAAAATTTTGGTTTTCTCAGTCAACCTTTGACAACGGTATCTGTAAAGGTACCGAAACGTCAGGGAGGCTCAAATAATTAATATACGCGATATAATCCGTTTAAATTGTTTTATTTAAGTGTGTGACAGTCGCGGAAACCGAAGAGAATATTAAAAACTTCATTATTATACATTTGGAAAAAAATGTGCTCTGAATTGATTGTAACGTTCGTATTAGGTATTAGGTCATACTTCGGTATCCTCTTATAGAAAAACACTTCACCGAATGCCTCATGCCATAGAATTTTCATTTCATAGCATAGACAAATCTTTCCCGGGAAGTAATAAATCTTTCAGAAATCTTGAAAATTTATAACCTATAGATTATGTTAGGTTAGGTTTGGTTTGTGTTATAACATTGAAAAAGATTTCATGCTTAATAATGCTCATAAATGCTTTCGATGAAATGAAAATTCGATGAAATGTTTGTCTATAAAACAAGGGTAACCCCATAATTTCACATACTAATTGTAATTAGTGTCTATAATGAGTGTTGTGTTGTGGGTTCGAAACCGCAAGGTTATCTTCGAGGTGACACTATAGAAGCGCCTCGCAGAATGATATATGGTGCTATCTTATACTCCAGAGTTTATGTCTTTAAATAAATAAATATATAACAATATCAATCTCACACACTCGACCTGGGCCCAAGTTAAGCCCTAGTAGGCTTGTGTTATGTGTACTACGACTTACATAATGTTCGATATTATACGAGTATATATAGCTCTCGTCTTTCATGAACTTTGCGAAGGTAGCGCGAGTTAATTTGTATGCGGTCAATGGTCAGTAATATTGACTTTCTTTGGGAGAGGCCTGTATTCGATATATTATTACGTCGATGCTATCAGATCCAAACGGACAATATCTTTGTAATAATAAAAATGGCAAGTAGTAAAAATTTTGAAATGTAAGTTTATAAAACGTGGCAAATTGGCAAGAAATATCCAAAGAAACTGTAAGGGCCTCGCTGACAGACATGAATAATGTCTCAAGGAATACTAATTGGCAGCTCATGCCGCCTAAGAATAGCAGAAAACACCACAAATCTCTCGTCCGCCGGCGACTTGGACGCAATCGTCGGCAAAACAAACTTAAGCGGTAACAGTTATCAAGATGTACCGGCAAATATATAGAATCAAACAAAACGCCCCGCATTAGCAATTGCGCAAGGTTTGTTTATTGAGCCGGTGCCCGAACGGTCCACTAACACGCCACAGATATAGCACAAGGCCACACAATAAAAGCACCCTGACTCACTCCGACTCCTGAATGCACTCACCGAGGTATGCGCTGAAGTCGTTGAAGTACTTCCTCCAATCCTGACTCTTCAGTTCGGGCGGGTTCGACGGCGCTCGGTCGATGCTGTACTTGCGCTCGAGCACGGGGGAGAACGAGACGGACTTAGGGGATGCGGAACGCGTGCGCACGGACGCCATCCCTCTGTCGGGTATAAAAGGCGGAGCGGGGCGCTGGCGAGGGCAGTCGTGGCTGGACCACGGCTAGGAGAAGACTGGGTTATTTTCGCGCGTGATAGACGGGGTTATCGGCGCGCGCGACGCCGGGTGATAGCGCGGTCACACTGGGAGCTGGCGGCGTTACGAGACGCGCTATTCCCGTCAGGTGGTCACTTCCGTTTCTATTTCGCAATAGGTTTCGGACTAACTTCATTAACCTGTTGACTTACTTTGCGTCTTCGAAAACAGTTGAGAAAAACGTCTATTAATGTTGGCGCGCGAAGGGCCGGGTGTTACGTAAGCGACGAGTTTCCGCGCGTGGGCGGGCGCCGCCCTCCACTAGTTGACAAGGAAACATCTGTACCTGCCGTGCTAACTAATGAATTTAAACATGGGTTATATGTAGATCGTCGTTATCACAATTTTTACAAGCTATTAAACAAAATATACCTACGTAAACATGACGCGAAGCGGTAACCAAAATAAACGTGCTCGCATATCAACATTTGTATCGGTGATGTCAAACGTGTTAACAACGCTAATTACGTAATCAACACAGTTTAATTGAGGTTAGCAAAAACAACTAAAATAATCCAACACGAACCATTTATTTAATTAAAAAAATAAAAGTATGCAATACTTTTCAGAAAAACTAAGTCAAATCCTAAATATTGGCAATCTATATTTAGGTTTATCGCTTTAGTTGTGAGGTTTTTATGTATGACCATTGCCTGTTACTCCGGTAAAGTCAAAGTTTAAGTGACCACAGTTAAACCCTTATAAGTCAACCTATAGCCATTCGAAAGCAAAAAAGTACATTGCACAATGCAAATACAACATACTATACATACTGTACATAAGTATTGTATACGAAACGATCTAGCGTTTAATTACCATTTTAGGAAGCGATTCTTTAGAAGTTTAGCTTGTACATAAAGTCAATTACCCAGGTTTTCTTGAGACAATCGGTCAATTCCTCATTTATCGTCATTGTCAGTGTCCCGTGGGCGGGTGTGGGTGGAAATGGGTAGCCGAAGGTCTCGGCAACTACACGAATAGGCAAAAAACGAGCGTAAACAGAGACGTTATTTATGTGGAGCGCTGTAAATGGTCCATGAAAACGAGACGAGTTGCGTTAGGTGAGCCGAAATGGTGACCACAAGCTGGGTGTATTGTTACATTACACGGTAGGTTTAATTTTCTTACTTGCGGATAGCTAAGACAACACATAATAGGGAATAATAGGCAATCTCACTGGAGAGAAGTCCAAACTCGAAAAACGCATCTACAGTTAGTTTTCGTCCGACGCTGAGTTTATGTTTTAGACTAATTCAGGATTTGATTTGACATAAACTATATTCAAATTTTAATTTATGTCTATTGCCCGTTTCTTTGCTATAAAAATTATAAATCAAATGCTTGTTCAGGTATTGGTAAAATATAAATATTAGCATTTAGAAGCGCTCTCAAGACACGGTTTCTAAAATATTTCTAACAAGAGTTTGTATTTATTTCTATTACATTAGTGTAGCAGACGGCAAATACCATACCGTTGATAATCAATTTTAAGGCACACTTGAAGCCGAACTAGTCGAGTTCAAGGCTTGCCGCAGTCAAGGTTTTAGACTCATTAGATACAGTACTAATAGCAGAAAGGAAAACTACCGCAGTGTGTTTTCAAGAAAATTGTGGCACGTTGCACCATAAAATGTACAAGAAAGTTTACGCAGACCGACTCTACAAATCCTGTCATTCGATAGGGTCAATAAAAAAAAAATAAGTACTTCACGCTAACCATTAAATGTAATTTTCGAAAATAATATATATGGGGAAAATCTTACCCAAACCGAAAATAAGGGTAGTAGAGTTGCTAAGCCGCGAAATTGTGCGCATCGGGTTACAAGCATGAAATTTCTACCACACATAGAGCGTTCCGCGGTGATTATTTTCAGATGTGGAGGGAAGTCAGATTCGTCCCCTGCGTGGCGGGAGAGCGGGGTGAAGAGGACCAAGTACTGCTCCTTTTCTTTTTTTGATTACTGATCAGTTAAGGTCATTAGGGCTTGTGTGGCATCGTTTTCGTGTAAAACACATATCAGCAATTCATTTTTTATGTTATTTAAGAATAGTTTCATATAAAAATTTTGGTTTATTGCCGAAAGGGTAAAAATCACTACAAGTTTTTTTTATTCAGAACGAAAAATTCGTTATATGTCCTGAATATTTACAATTTAAAAAAATATCACTAACTTGAAAATTTAATCTTGTTAATATTGCAGAACAGCAAATTTAATCTAGTTTCTAAAACTATATACATGTTGGGCACTCTTCATACAAACAGTAACTTAAATAAATTGTTGATGTTGAGATTAGCCCGTGTGCTTGAGATACAATAGCAAAAAAATATTTTGTTTTAATTACATTAATTTGTTTTTCTAGGACGTATATAGTAAATATTATATGTAAAAGCATGTTAATAATCACTATTTAATGTATTTAATGAAGCGAAATGCGTTCGGAGATTTACGTTGGTTACGCCGACGTAAAGATATATTTTAAGTTACTGTTTGTATGAGAAGTGCCCAACATGCATATATTTTTAGAAACTAGATTAAATGAGCTTTTTGAAATAATAATAATAATTTCAAAATGTTAACGAAATTTAAATAATTTACCTCACTGAATAAAAAAAACTTGTTGTGATTTCCACCTTTTCGGCCATACACCCATATTTTTATATAGAACTATACAAAAATAACATAAAAAATGATTTTCTGATATCCGTTTTACATGGAAACGATTCACTCCGCTCTCCCGCCTCACAGGGGACGAATCTGACTTCCCTCCACATCTGAAAATAATGACCGTGAAACACTCTATCTGTGGTAGAAATTTCATGCTTGTAACCCGATGCGCACAATTATGTAAGAAAACAGCGGACTAACAACTCTACTAGGGGACAATTTTAGCATTTTAAATGCAGCACATTATTAACTTATCGGCATATGTTTTTTTTTTTTTTTTTTTTTAAATTACAACTACCTCAGGTTTTTGACAGTTCATAAATATGCTACCATACAGAGTCGAAGTAGAATGTGCCCGTCTATTTAGCACAACATGTCTTCGCGACTCTTGTCGTGCGACATATGTAGCATCGCCCGGTACTCTCGCAGTACTGCGAAAAAGAGTCGCGAGTCACAGTTTGTGCTAGAGGTGGTACGGGTAAGGAGGTCCTACCACCGTCACAGGTCAAGTGGTATTTTTACCTAAGACGAAACAAACCGATAACGGTACTAAAATAAAACATTCAACAATAGGGTGAGTCGATAGATCTACGACTGCACTTAATCTTCTCCGTTTTTCCTTCTAAGTTCCCTATAATCAATATATAATCAATATATAATATTTATACTCCTAATATGACACATACAAGATACGAGTTAGTTCAGAAGGGCGTGTAGAGACGTTCTACAAAGCAGCTCAAACATAAAACGCATTAAGTGATCACTAGAATCCAGCATCATTATAATCTTTTCGTTTTGTACAATGGTATAATTGTTTTATCTGATTCGATTAGTTTAATAGCCGGAACACGACGACAAGGCTGCACGTCGTGTCGGTTCACTGGGCCGCGAAAAATTGCAATGGGATTCTGGACTAGTCACAATGGTATCGAATAAAAATATATCTAGACCATCTCAGCTACGAGTATGATTCAAAGTAAGTTATAAACCCAACAAATAAATAATTCCTATTCAAAATGAGAAAACAACCAAATTGTCAAACAGTCGCCATTATTATTTTGATAAATATTTTTTTTTTAGCACCGTATCCAATTTTCTGAACAATGGCAAAACTTCAAAAATGTCAGCAAAAGCTTATCTCTCTCGTTTCGTATTAATTCGTTTTATACATAACATAGGTCTCCAATAGCTTCGTATTTTGAAAGTGGTTAAAGATATTGCAATTTCAATATACGCCGAAGTTACTAACCGTCGTTGACCTATTTAGTTTTTCATAAACCTATTTCTGCCTCAACAATAAACAGATGTTGCCTCAGATCACTCTGATTTATGACATAATAATCGTTTTAGAAGCATTTTTATGCGCGGTGTGGAGCCGAAATAAAAGTGTCGTGTATCTGCTAACACACGTATTTTCTAACAGTTCATATGAGACGGTTAGGACTGCATTAACCTGATATAGAAGTGAAAGACGCAGCACAAGGTATACACGAGTCACATAGTGATCCAAGTCTCCAAGTTCTGTTGTTTTTACAAGCTTTTATTTAACTTGTAAGTATGTCACTATGTTTGTTCGGGTGGAATCTTGTAACTCAATCCTACCGAGCTTGGGCTCTTTATAATCGTCTAAGTGAGCAATGGATGGATGTTCAAAGAAAAGTACAGTGGGCTATAAAAGCTAGTCACATTTTTTTTGACAGAAACTTATTTTATTATATTATCCGTCAGTGGTCAGACAGGAAATGGATCTATTTTCCACTTTCCGTCTAATACTCATTTATCTTAAACATTAATAAATACGTACAGAAAAAAAAAACAGAAAAAAAATTAACATCTTTGTTTCTGGACATTTGCTACGAGCCACGAGTATTTGAAAGAACGTGTGAGATTCTTTAGCACAAAGTAGAACATTTTCATTAACTTTAATAACAAAATAAGCTTTTAGTATTTCTTAGTAGTAAACGTTTAGTACAAGTAATAAATAGGTACGTTTAGTTTAGCATTTAAAATCGTTAAAACAAACAAGTTGCATTTGTAATACGTGTAGTTCCAACAGTTATATTTTATTGGTCGTTAACTTATGCAGTTGAAGCAAGCGCGAAACTCAGGCGACTACCTATAACACGAATATTCATAAAAAATAAGAATACATAAACGTAATTATTTTTAATGAAGCAGCAGTAACGTCTGGTAACGTAAACCAAATGTTTACAATGAAAAATTCAATGGCTCTGGCATCAGGTTCGGTGGTGCAGTTGGTAGGACGCCCGTGTTGGCCCGGAAAGCCGTTGGAGACGCAGGTTCGAATCCTGCCTGAACCGTTAAATTTTTAAATTTTTCGCTTCATTGTAAACATACTCTCATAAACGTATTCAGATTTAATACATTCCTTGATTATAGAGCTTACAGAGTGCTTTTAATGTTTTAATGTATTATATTAAAGCATCAGTCTATATACACACGTCTATGCCACCCTAAGGCATATAAGAAATGAAGCAACTGGTTAAAAATTAAATGATTCGTGCATCGGTTCGGTAGTCTAACAGGTAAGACGCCTGTGTGGGCTCGGAAACCCTTTGGAAAGGTGGGTTCAAACCCCGCTCGCACTACTATAAAAAAAAAAAACGCTTGTATGTAAACATTTAGTCTGTATAACATTCAAAGTATCAAATCTATCGAAGCAAATAGATAGATGAGATTGACATATTTGCTTATTTGATGCTGATTTTGCGTACTTTACAGCTTGTGGTCTTCAAAATTACAACTATATAAACTTTACCGTACCAACAGATAACTTATCTTACCACTCTTACCAAATTGGGTAGGTACGATTAGTGCACTATAATGTGTTTTTTATTTAACTTAAAGATACTTGGGTCCCATGTAAAACAATTATTTCCACCTAACTGAGGACAGTTTTGTTGGCGAATAAAGCGCTCACTAACATTTTCGTCTTCTACCATTTTTAATTTTCTTAACTAACTCGGGACATATAAGTCCAACATGTTCGAGAATATCTGCCAATCATCAGCTGACGTAGACATATAGTATTCACTCATCGACATGACATACGTCAGATAGATCAGAAGCTTTTAATAAACCAAGCACTTCAAGCAGCTATCTTTTGACACTCCATAATTAATTATAATTACAACAGTTATACTGCTATGTGTGGTGTCAATTGTGGGAGGGCAAATCTATTTAAACTTGACTATGTAAACATTCGTTTAGAGGGCGTACGAATCCTATCAGATGTGTTGAGACCAGGGATCGTCCGGTATTCAATAAAAGTTAAATGTCTTTCTAAATTCGCCTCTTTTTATTCATATGCTATTAAATAGAACTAAGGTATTTATAGTGGCCACTATGTCAGTCCGCGTCCAAAACCAAGACTCGAAACCTATCCAATTGCAGCGTGGTGTGAGGCAAGGAGATGTTATATCTCCTAAATTGTTCACAGCTGCATTGGAAGACGTATTCAAGCTTCTGGATTGGGACGGACTTGGCATCAACATAAACGGCGAATACATCACCAACCTCCGCTTTGCTGATGATATCGTGGTCATGGCTGAGACCCTGGAAGACCTCGGCAAAATGCTCAACGACCTCAGTAGGGTCTCTCAACAAGTGGGTCTTAAAATGAACATGGAGAAAACGAAAATTATGTTTAACTCCCATGTGGTACCCACTCCACTTAAAGTTGGAGACTCTGCGCTCGAAACTGTAGACGACTATATCTACCTTGGACAAACGATCCAGTTGGGTAGGTCGAATTTCGAAAAAGAGGTCACTCGTCGAATACAACTCGGATGGGCAGCGTTCGGGAAGCTGCGGAATGTCTTCTCGTCCCAAATACCGCAGTGTCTTAAGACGAAGGTTTTTAACCAATGTGTGTTGCCAGTGATGACATACGGCACTGAAACGTGGTCGCTTACAATGGGCCTCATAAGAAGGCTCACAGTTACTCAAAGGGCAATGGAGCGAGCTATGCTCGGAATTTCCTTGCGGGATCGAATTCGAAATGATGAGACGCAAGAGAACCAAGGTTGTAGATATAGCTCAGACAGTCGCCAAACTTAAGTGGCAGTGGGCGGGGCACATTGCTCGTAGAATCGATGGCCGTTGGGGCAGAAAGGTTCTTGAGTGGCGACCGCGGACCGGAAAACGCAGCGTTGGAAGGCCTCCAACAAGGTGAACCGACGACCTGGTTAAGATCGCGGGTAGAAATTGGATGAGGGCGGCGCAAGATCGATCGTTGTGGAGAACTTTGGGGGAGGCCTTTGTCCAGCAGTGGACGTCTATAGGCTGATATGATGAAGGTATTTATATAGAACTTGAAATAAGCCATCTAAAATATAAAGATATGTAATAACAAGCGAAAAAAACCGAAGCGGAAGAATTTGGCGGAGCCGAATTCCGGTATCTGATCCCTGGCTGAGACGATATCGAGATATTATTATTTATCGTTTCACAAATAGTAATACAGCATCCCCTGCATCCCATATTTTACAGATTTATTCAAGTCTTGGAGAGTAGATACAATCTATCAGTAGCCGATTTTAACCGGACGCTTATAAAAATGTTGCCTATTGGTTTTGGAAAAAATAAAGCTAAATTCGTCTCGGCTTGCCCAAGGAGTTTGTTTCATGCCACACCACTGCAATCTATGCACATGATACCCTATTAGCTCTGCACCACTCGCAAAGTTGATAGGCGAATGAAACTAAGTACAGAAACTCATACTTCGGCCAACGTCGCCTCGTTCACCTCCGAGCTAGTGTGGAGCCGCGGATAGATAGACATCAAGCTGTACAGCATGTAATGCTGCATCTGAAGCCTACTTTACTTTAGAGCTATCCTGAGTCACGGGACCACCTGTAATGTCTACAAAGACTAACTGCTAAATACATACATCCTGGGAACGAGCACCAACTTGTAATATATCAACGACGAGCTACCTATTAAATACTATGAAAATGCACCTACTGAAATGTACCTACGCCTAAACTAAAGATACAGGTTCTACACCTGCTTCACCCTCGCCACTAAACTCTACTCCTACAACGACTACCTAGCCTTCCAGAACCTACAACTAACCAAACCTAGATATGAAAAGATCTTCATAACAATTGAGCTTGAACATTTCTTATTAACTAATGGCCAAATGTGATCAGTAAAACCGTGTGAAAGTCTAGATGGTAGGAACCTACGTTGAAGTAGTAACTCAGTTTCTTTAAAGGGAAATTTAACCGTGATGTGTCGCTAAGTGCTTCCGTACCTATATACTGTGCTATGCTACTATGTATTTCCAAATAAATGTGTATTCTCTTAATTATTTAATGCAAGCTTCTCGTATCCTACTGCTACCTAGGTTCCTTATACTAATTAAATTTCTAACTTAATTTAATGTTATCTATCCTCATAATATAAACTTATTACTTCCCAAGAAGTCCAGCCAACAAGAATATCCATAGTTCCTATAGCAAGATTCAATATGAAATATTATAAATACTCTTATAAAAATATTATTAATTCTATAAAATTCATCCAATCCATAGTTAGGTATAGTTTTACTAGATTACTCTATGTAACAATAAAGATCAGTATGTGAATCAAATCAATTATTATTAGGATTCCGAAATGAGGGGTAACTTAGTTTTTAAGATTGCATGTTCTTACTCCAGGATGATTAGAAATCATTCGTCTATGTACAATATGAAACTACACTTCATCACCAATCTATAATTAGATGGAAGTTACAGGATCTTTGAAATTTCATTATGAATTTAATTAATCTTAAGTTTTCATATTTGACAAAAATTAGGTAATTTTGTTATTATAATCTAATCTGGGAAGATGGTATACATCCCTTAAATAAGTTATAGTAGGACAATCAGAGGTGGATTAGACCTATGCAATAAGTAGTAAGCTGCTATAATCACCACAACTAAAAAAAAAAAACTAGTAAGGACTAGATTATAGTATAATAGAGAAGGTATCTCTATTGTGTAGAAAAAAATAAATATAAATTTTTGTTAATGGTCCCCTACCACCCTGAGTGCGCGGAGAATGTCACTGAACGCTTTACCTATCTATTCCTGAGAAGCAAATCGAATTAAAGCGTTCAGCTAGAGGATGGGGAACTCCGCACCTATTCTAAACTGAACAAACCACTGTGGGATCTCATCACATCTATGCATGACGTCCTAGCCTACGGCATAGTGTCAAGGATCCATCTTTTTGGAGAAGCCTTTTGGCGCAGGCTTCTTTACGTTAACTACACAAGGCCTATTTTAAGGATTTTACCTACCTATTTAACTAGATAAATATATGTGATGGTTGTAAAACTATTATAATTCAGAAAAATAAAGTTATAATTGTATTTGTAAGAAGTCTAATACACTACTCCTTCCTAGTAGGTTTGAACCCTTCTAATGAGTTCTAGAACTGGGTTTTCGTTTGACCATATTCATAATTGTAGTATATCCTTGAAATCATGAAGACTATTGTACCTGTTCGAAGTATCTTTCAACTTTCGACTGACTTATTCTGATAAGGGAATTCTTTTACGCCCTGTGATATAAATTAATTCAATTCTGGGATCTGTGATGTAAATACGGGAACGAATAACTTTCATTATTGCTATCCATAAGTCCCCGGCTTTTCTTAGCAATTTACACTTCAGATTCTCCACATCCAGTCTTAGGAATGCTTTGTATTTCCACACTATACAACGATCCACAATTTCCTTATCAAAATTATAATAAAGTTTAAAATTACTTCTGTTCATTGAAAAAGCGATTATCTACTGCCAACTGACTCAACTTTACCTCAGTGATGCCATTCTATCGCTTAAGCTATACCAAAGGTTCATTACTTTAAATCATAATCGGTAAGTTCTAATTAATTATTCCTTTAATTTAGGTGTTAAATATCTGGTTGGCCTAAATAACTGATTCCCTATCCCCAATCTTTACAAACCGCCACTAGACTCTGTTCTTCCCCTACTAACTTCCCGGGTCATAACCACTTAAGAATTTAATAGTTCAACCTCTTAACCACTATACCTAACAAGGTTAAAATAATTTGAATAAATGTTATGCTAGTTAATGACGATTGACCGATTGCTCAGTAGGTAAAGATCCCCGTCCTAATGTTCCTATTAAGGTGTACCTATCGCTAAACCCTGTTCCCTAGCTAATACAAAGAACACTAGAGACCTAGGTCTCATATTTATATTTAAACGTGTATGGGGCCTAGCTAAGCTAAACTGTAAGTTCGGGAGATTAACCCGAGGATGTGACTATCATCAGTGTAATTAAGCCCCCCCCATGTGGCTAATGAGACGCCGGAAACATGGAGTAGCTTGCCCTAATATGTGTATATAAGCAGATATATAAATATATAGTTTATGAGACCGAGCCTGGAGGTCCGTTTGGCTTCAGCGAGCGCGGAAAGGCCCGCATGTCCATCACGTGTGGTCCTCGCTTTCACCAAACAAAACTATCCACACTCGTAGGCTATTCACTGCACTTATATATGGCTAGTGTCCGAATCGCCTAATTCGGATAAAACTAGAAGAGTCCGAAAGATATTCGTTTAACAGCCGCAAGGTTAAATATCTTTCACCTGGTAACCATGTACCAAAACACTATTTCTGGCATGTGACTAAGCTTAATATCCTTTAAAACAACAGAAACCCCACTAAATTTCAATAGGCAAATATAGTTTCAAAGACAATCAAAACCCCAATAGAAATTCCCCTTAGAATTAATTTTAATACCTTAACTGCCAGAAAACAATGTTACTCGGACGAAGTCCCAAACAAAAAGAATCCCTTCTACTAAGCCCTTGCCTATTTATAACCAATAGCTCGAGACATTCGACAGCTTTGACAGCTTCAACAGCTTCAACAGCTTCGACAGCTTCGACAGCTTCAACAGCTTCGACAGCTTCGACAGCTTCGGGACACTCGGGACACTCCCGACACGTCACGTGACCTAGCCCCCGCCCTCTAAGCGTTGTATATGGGATTTTGATTCTTATTTAGTCTAAATAAAGCTCAACTCCTCTGTTGTCAATTTGTGAATATCAACTTGCTATTTTTTAAATAGTGGTAATATGTTTAGTTATAAGAATGGTTTTACTTGCTTCCGCAAACATTCACACTGTTATTCTTATTTTGCATTTGTATTGCCTATATCTACTAAATGATAATTTTAGTATTAGCTTGATGACGTATGATGCTAATATGTCTTAAATTCGTTGATGATAATGATGATGTGAGTATCACGATGATGATATATGACTACATGAGGGCGGGCACATGACGAGATCATGTGAATCGCCACAATCGCCCCCCTGCGAAAGTTTGAAGTGGATTGACATCGTCAAATAACGTAGAACTTCGCATTCCCCTTAGAATTGTAAAAACAATTAAAAAAAAATAATATATATATATATATATAACAATTATTCTTAAAGCAAATAACATTTTGTGATAACCTTGGATATTCTAAATCCGTTAGTATTCGTACCCTTAACTGTGTGTGTGTTTAAACCAATACTTGGGAACTCACTTGTGTATTAAATCAGAATTCGAACCATAGAATAATATCATTGAATCGTGAATATATTTCTCCAAATCTTAACCACATCGTAAGAAGTGTTTGGTTGTGAGTCAAACAAGCCCTATTAGCTCGGTTTTGCCTAAACACCTCAAACTTGACCTGCCCATTGCTCAGCCTCATTTGCGAATTCACATTGTACGAATTCTTCGATGAATTGGCAAAACTCTCCTCAGACAACATAGCAAGACCTTTGGTATAGATACTGAATATTCATTCTCACTTCAATTCAATAACTGATTCCGATTTCAAATTCTTCTCCAAAATCACATGTGACTCCCCTTATTGGCGCGTGTATCACATCAAGAATAAACAAGCCAATTTCAGCTCTATAATCATACAATTGTGTTTGTTTTTTTTTTCTTGTAAGACTATAGACTTACTTGTCGAATTGTGACATTATGTTTGATTTCAAAATTATGCTAAATAATACTATTATACCAGAGGTTCCTACAAATATACCAATTTAGTTTTATCCTGCCTTTACGGACAAAACAATCCACAATTCCTTTTGTTTAAAAAAAAAAATATACAGTTGGCCAATCTAATCGTTGACATGGGTGTGTGTGAAACCTGCACGTTCCTGCCCGTGCTCGTAGAAGGTTAGCCCGTAGGCCATGTAAAGTATTGTTTCGCACAAACTACCGCACAATCGGTCTTAAATCGAAACTTCGATTTACTAAGCCTAACTTCTAAGTATGTGCAAACCAATTGATGTCTTTAGAAAATACTCCCGTTCGTACCTCTAAAGATAGTAGACCCCCCCGTTTCGGACCCGAATACTTTCGAACTTAGCTTGAATACATATAGACAACATCCAACTCAAAAGGTCCACTCACTCCTGTTCATTCTTATCATATCTTTCATCCATCACACAAGCATACATCGCGCACTAAAACATTTCCATACGTCACACTAACAGGCTCCTACATTCATTTTTTTCGCATTGACTTAGTCAGAAGAACATCACCCACTATGTATTCAAAATCCATACTACTTTACTTTCCTATAATATCCCAAATTCCCCTTTACTTCTTTCATCAAAATCAAAATAAAGATTTTCTCTAATATAAATAATAAAATTGACCATCCACTTCACACATTTCGTATTTTTGTTATACTCTAATAAAACTCGTAATTTTTCAATTCACCCCTAACTACCCTTTTGAACTTATCGAATATCAATTCATTAAAGAACCCCAAAATACGTATTAATGGAAACGATCCATCCCACAAAACATTCAATTAAATATACTACTAACGACCCCTAGTGGAATTTCCTACACTCATTCGTTACTTATACTGTTGCAATACTTTTACTGCGGTACAACGTATAATATGACATCACTATTGTCTTTAAGGAATTTCGTCTGTAATCGATTCCCTAATCGATCTTATCTTATTATCCCTATTGAATATTAGAATTTGATTGACAACTTACTGAAACACTAGTACTTAAATAATATTTAAATAAAATGCACATTAAACTATCTTCTACAAATGCTACGTAAATCTTACGAACTAGGTAAGTGAATCTATGCCTTAATAATAGTCTACTATTTATGTCATCTTATTCCTTTAACCATGATAACACTGTCGCCAAACATTATCATACTACCGCGCATTCCGTCCGTTCACTATGACCCCATTCGAAGAAATTTTATTAAAATTCCCCATACTTTGGGACAAAAAGTATTTGAACAATAAGGACAATAAGTTACGAAAGGTCGCGAAAGCCGAATTACTCAGGTTATGTAACTTGCAATCAGACATAGCCCTAACTTCAACCGACATCCAGCGCAAAATTAATAGCTTCCAAAGGAAGCAACTGCGCCATAGCAAGAAGGTAAATACAATTTCCTCTCCCGTTCTTAATGCTAACTTAAATTGTTGAAATATGTTTACATCATATAAAAAGGAAATGTACCCCGTTCCATCTACCCTCTTGCATTCTTAAAAGGTACAGTACTTGTAATTTGTTTCTTATCTCTCCTTTTGAAAAGAAAATACCTATAATTATTAATTTAATAATTTCCCCCTCTCTTTCAGCAATTAGTCAAACCATTAACGCCACGCCCTGAGCCGATGCCACTCCCACCTGATCTCAACAGCATCCCATCCCCCCTAATCATCCCAATGTCTCCTTTTTTTTTTTCTTTTTGTTATTATTTGTTTTTATTATTTATTATTGTATAAAACTGTACTATATTTTACTTCAATCAATAAACGCAAAGTAGATTCCCTACTTTTGTTTTGTAATTAGTAATCGTTAACCTAACTTGATTCAACAGATTTTTTATTTTATGTTCCAGATTTTTGACTATCAAGGCGAGCCTGGAACAATCCCTTAACCTGCTGATTCTGTGATTATATTGATAAATATACTTAAAAAAATTACTTTCATTTCATTTGTTACATTATGTGTAAAAAAAAACTCAAAAATGGATCGCCCCCCCCCCCCCCTTATGAAATCACTAACACTCCTACTTTCCTTTTAATTACCATATTTAATGATTCTAACAAGTCTTATATTAAGCTAAAAGATTAATAACTTAATATTGTAGCTAGGGTCATGTTTATCAGATCTCATTGTGAAACATTTCCTACACTAAACTAAAGCCTATAAATAAACCCGCGCCCCCCGAAATAATAAGTCCTTAGTATCCTCATAGTCTATCCTTAATTTCATAACAAATTTACAACACAGCTTGAACTAATAACTGATGTAAAAATAAGTCTTCACAAACTCATATTTCCTGTAGTCAAGAACAATGACATCTCTATTCTACCTCACTTAACTAATTTCCTACAAAATTCCAACTTTATATCTATATTAAAATTAAATTTATTTAAATAATCATTCCATCTCGATATCATAATCATTTACTGATAAGATAAGCGATGACACCTGTCACTTGTCAAATCAACCAACTCGAGGACGTTTCTTTTCACTCTGCCTTGCTTACGTATTTAATTTAAAAGTGAATTACCTTTTTTTTTTCAATTATGCTTAAATAATATTAAATATAATATCCCTAAATATCTGAATATTATGTTATATTAATAATACGAACATATTGAGTAAAATTGCCTACGTATCTGATTGAAACTAAAGTAAGTATATTATTACTTGATATTATTATTCTATGTAACGTAAATTATTATCTAAAACTTAAATAAACCACCTATTTAATTATTAATCAGTATTAAAAATAACTTTTTGAACCATAAAACCAATCGCAACGAATTTAATCATATCTCAAATAATCCAGTATAGATACAGATAAAATAATAAAATGACTCAATGAATGAACTGTCAATTGATTACTGTTTGCAAAATATTGATTGATAAAATAATCACGTTGTTCTAATAAAAGTCTTTTGTTTCAGGTACTATTACTATGTGAAATAAGAAAAATATCGTGTGTTATATCAAGAAGCTACTCTATTCACTATAGTTTGTGTATAAATATGCAACAAAATGTGTTTCTTGACGATGTGCACAACACAACCCATCACGGCTAAATTCTCCTTTCCATTCTCACGTCAACAATTGTACCCTTGAGGGTCTCATAGTTCAAAGCTCAAGTGTTCAAGATCCCTTCAATAAAACCGTCACTAACAACTCAACTAAAATTCCATGGCGAAATAACAAAATGAAAGACAATTGTTGAACTACAAAACGCAAGAAGACAGCAAGACATGAAACCTCACGACAAACTACATCGGCACGACCTCAACAGTCCCGGACTGATCCTATCCATGGTCACGGCGCAAATTGTAATGCTGCATCTGAAGCCTACTTTACTTTAGAGCTATCCTGAGTCACGGGACCACCTGTAATGTCTACAAAGACTAACTGCTAAATACATACATCCTGGGAACGAGCACCAACTTGTAATATATCAACGACGAGCTACCTATTAAATACTATGAAAATGCACCTACTGAAATGTACCTACGCCTAAACTAAAGATACAGGTTCTACACCTGCTTCACCCTCGCCACTAAACTCTACTCCTACAACGACTACCTAGCCTTCCAGAACCTACAACTAACCAAACCTAGATATGAAAAGATCTTCATAACAATTGAGCTTGAACATTTCTTATTAACTAATGGCCAAATGTGATCAGTAAAACCGTGTGAAAGTCTAGATGGTAGGAACCTACGTTGAAGTAGTAACTCAGTTTCTTTAAAGGGAAATTTAACCGTGATGTGTCGCTAAGTGCTTCCGTACCTATATACTGTGCTATGCTACTATGTATTTCCAAATAAATGTGTATTCTCTTAATTATTTAATGCAAGCTTCTCGTATCCTACTGCTACCTAGGTTCCTTATACTAATTAAATTTCTAACTTAATTTAATGTTATCTATCCTCATAATATAAACTTATTACTTCCCAAGAAGTCCAGCCAACAAGAATATCCATAGTTCCTATAGCAAGATTCAATATGAAATATTATAAATACTCTTATAAAAATATTATTAATTCTATAAAATTCATCCAATCCATAGTTAGGTATAGTTTTACTAGATTACTCTATGTAACAATAAAGATCAGTATGTGAATCAAATCAATTATTATTAGGATTCCGAAATGAGGGGTAACTTAGTTTTTAAGATTGCATGTTCTTACTCCAGGATGATTAGAAATCATTCGTCTATGTACAATATGAAACTACACTTCATCACCAATCTATAATTAGATGGAAGTTACAGGATCTTTGAAATTTCATTATGAATTTAATTAATCTTAAGTTTTCATATTTGACAAAAATTAGGTAATTTTGTTATTATAATCTAATCTGGGAAGATGGTATACATCCCTTAAATAAGTTATAGTAGGACAATCAGAGGTGGATTAGACCTATGCAATAAGTAGTAAGCTGCTATAATCACCACAACTAAAAAAAAAAAACTAGTAAGGACTAGATTATAGTATAATAGAGAAGGTATCTCTATTGTGTAGAAAAAAATAAATATAAATTTTTGTTAATGGTCCCCTACCACCCTGAGTGCGCGGAGAATGTCACTGAACGCTTTACCTATCTATTCCTGAGAAGCAAATCGAATTAAAGCGTTCAGCTAGAGGATGGGGAACTCCGCACCTATTCTAAACTGAACAAACCACTGTGGGATCTCATCACATCTATGCATGACGTCCTAGCCTACGGCATAGTGTCAAGGATCCATCTTTTTGGAGAAGCCTTTTGGCGCAGGCTTCTTTACGTTAACTACACAAGGCCTATTTTAAGGATTTTACCTACCTATTTAACTAGATAAATATATGTGATGGTTGTAAAACTATTATAATTCAGAAAAATAAAGTTATAATTGTATTTGTAAGAAGTCTAATACACTACTCCTTCCTAGTAGGTTTGAACCCTTCTAATGAGTTCTAGAACTGGGTTTTCGTTTGACCATATTCATAATTGTAGTATATCCTTGAAATCATGAAGACTATTGTACCTGTTCGAAGTATCTTTCAACTTTCGACTGACTTATTCTGATAAGGGAATTCTTTTACGCCCTGTGATATAAATTAATTCAATTCTGGGATCTGTGATGTAAATACGGGAACGAATAACTTTCATTATTGCTATCCATAAGTCCCCGGCTTTTCTTAGCAATTTACACTTCAGATTCTCCACATCCAGTCTTAGGAATGCTTTGTATTTCCACACTATACAACGATCCACAATTTCCTTATCAAAATTATAATAAAGTTTAAAATTACTTCTGTTCATTGAAAAAGCGATTATCTACTGCCAACTGACTCAACTTTACCTCAGTGATGCCATTCTATCGCTTAAGCTATACCAAAGGTTCATTACTTTAAATCATAATCGGTAAGTTCTAATTAATTATTCCTTTAATTTAGGTGTTAAATATCTGGTTGGCCTAAATAACTGATTCCCTATCCCCAATCTTTACAAACCGCCACTAGACTCTGTTCTTCCCCTACTAACTTCCCGGGTCATAACCACTTAAGAATTTAATAGTTCAACCTCTTAACCACTATACCTAACAAGGTTAAAATAATTTGAATAAATGTTATGCTAGTTAATGACGATTGACCGATTGCTCAGTAGGTAAAGATCCCCGTCCTAATGTTCCTATTAAGGTGTACCTATCGCTAAACCCTGTTCCCTAGCTAATACAAAGAACACTAGAGACCTAGGTCTCATATTTATATTTAAACGTGTATGGGGCCTAGCTAAGCTAAACTGTAAGTTCGGGAGATTAACCCGAGGATGTGACTATCATCAGTGTAATTAAGCCCCCCCCATGTGGCTAATGAGACGCCGGAAACATGGAGTAGCTTGCCCTAATATGTGTATATAAGCAGATATATAAATATATAGTTTATGAGACCGAGCCTGGAGGTCCGTTTGGCTTCAGCGAGCGCGGAAAGGCCCGCATGTCCATCACGTGTGGTCCTCGCTTTCACCAAACAAAACTATCCACACTCGTAGGCTATTCACTGCACTTATATATGGCTAGTGTCCGAATCGCCTAATTCGGATAAAACTAGAAGAGTCCGAAAGATATTCGTTTAACAGCCGCAAGGTTAAATATCTTTCACCTGGTAACCATGTACCAAAACACTATTTCTGGCATGTGACTAAGCTTAATATCCTTTAAAACAACAGAAACCCCACTAAATTTCAATAGGCAAATATAGTTTCAAAGACAATCAAAACCCCAATAGAAATTCCCCTTAGAATTAATTTTAATACCTTAACTGCCAGAAAACAATGTTACTCGGACGAAGTCCCAAACAAAAAGAATCCCTTCTACTAAGCCCTTGCCTATTTATAACCAATAGCTCGAGACATTCGACAGCTTTGACAGCTTCAACAGCTTCAACAGCTTCGACAGCTTCGACAGCTTCAACAGCTTCGACAGCTTCGACAGCTTCGGGACACTCGGGACACTCCCGACACGTCACGTGACCTAGCCCCCGCCCTCTAAGCGTTGTATATGGGATTTTGATTCTTATTTAGTCTAAATAAAGCTCAACTCCTCTGTTGTCAATTTGTGAATATCAACTTGCTATTTTTTAAATAGTGGTAATATGTTTAGTTATAAGAATGGTTTTACTTGCTTCCGCAAACATTCACACTGTTATTCTTATTTTGCATTTGTATTGCCTATATCTACTAAATGATAATTTTAGTATTAGCTTGATGACGTATGATGCTAATATGTCTTAAATTCGTTGATGATAATGATGATGTGAGTATCACGATGATGATATATGACTACATGAGGGCGGGCACATGACGAGATCATGTGAATCGCCACAAGCACTGTGTGCGGCTGTGAAGTGATGAGATGCCGTACTGTCGGAACTTCGGCATTGTTTATGTAATTATTGTGTAGGCTTAATCGGATTACCACCCACGTCTAAGCACAAGAAAATTGTATCACACGTAAAAGCTGCCTTTAGTCAGAACATTAGTATCTTTTTGATTCTAAACTGTATCTGATAAGGGACAAAATCGTTCTTTCCTTGCGCTTCTTCGACAGATTTAGATCTAAATTTGCGTATATACCGCGCTTAGAACAGTAAGTTACTTATTTTTTTTTTTTTTTTTTTATGTATATGTATTTATTCATTGCAATCTGTTCTTTATAACATTCAGCAAATTGTTAAGTGGGTATTTGAATTAGTCTTGAGAGGCTAGCAGTCCAGTGACAAGTGCCTCAATTTTCTTTATCCGTCTTGTAGGTCCATGGGAGTTTTTCTTTTCAGTCTGGTAAATTTAAAATTGTTCTTGATCAATTGGTTTGCAAGTGCATTTGGATGAACATCAAGTCGTCTTTTATAACTTTTCGTGGAGTGTTTTATTTCTTCTTTAACTGTTCTGATCTGGAGGTCGTGATGTAGTTGTTGATTTGTTACGAACCACGGTGCGTTAGTGATAATCCTGAGCATTTTTGACTGGAACCTCTGTAATATTTCAATATTTGAGTTTGAAGCCGTCCCCCAAAGCTGTATTCCACAGCTCCAGACTGGTTTAAGGATGCTTTTGTATAGAAGCAGTTTGTTCTCCAATGATAGTTGAGATTGTCTGTTGAAGAGCCAGTACATTTTCCTCAGTTGGATTCCTAGCGCTTTGCGCTTGGTGAATATATGTTTTTGCCAGGTCAAGCGTCTATCTAAGTAGACTCCCAGGTATTTAGCTTCTTTTGCTTGTGGGATCTCAATTTCGTTGAGCGTGACTGGAGGACAAGTGCTTTGTCTGGTGGTAAATGTTACTTGTACCGACTTTGTCTCGTTGGCTTTGATTCTCCAGGTAGATAACCAGTCCGTTCAAAGGCTCGGTGGATGTTTTCAACCAATCGGTGTACTTGTTCTATAGTCCCATGCTTCTCCCTGAATCCGAATTGATGGTTTGGAATGATATTAGCTTTAGCTATCACTGGATTCAGACGTTTTATAAACAGTATCTCCATTACTTTTGCTAGAATAGGTAGCAGACTAATTGGCCGGTAAGAGGAAACTTCTTCTGGTGGCTTACCAGGTTTATTTATCATTATGATCTCGGCTATCTTCCATTG
This sequence comes from Apotomis betuletana, assembly GCA_932273695.1. Lineage (NCBI taxonomy): Eukaryota > Metazoa > Arthropoda > Insecta > Lepidoptera > Tortricidae > Apotomis > Apotomis betuletana. The sequence continues at coordinate 4,712,290 of OW026305.1, forward strand.
TTGAGGAAAAATACATTTTCTTAATACGCAGTTGAAGAGGTGGGTCAAAAATAGGACTGCTTTTTCTGGTAGTTCGCAGAGTAATTTAGCGGTGATTAGGTCATATCCTGGAGCCTTCTTTTGGTTTAATTTCTTGATGACCGTTTTTATTTCTCCTTTAGTAACCTTTTTTAATGGAAGGTCTAGTTGGATTGGTTCATAAAGGCTCTCAAGGAGGTTTTTATTGCCAGTGTCATGTTGGTTTCGTGGAGGATTTGGTGTGAACACTTTATCGAGATGTAAGGCGAAGGCTTCTCCTTTTTCCTTATCACTTTTGGCCCAGGATCCATCGTAATTGCGTATCGGAGGTTTGGGAGCAGTGTTTTTTTTAAGTTTATTTGTTGTTTTCCATAGGGAATAGTCACTACTGGCTGTGGAATCGAGATTACGCAGGTGATTTTGAATATTTTCCTCCCTCTCAGTACGCAGGAGATGTTTTAATTTTTTAGTTAGGTAATTTAGGCGAGTTTTGTCTCCATGATATCTGGTGGTTTGCCATACTTTACGTGCCTGTCGTTTTTCGGCTACTAATTCACGAATAGGCTTGGAGCAGTTTTCTGTGTTTGGACTCTTGCTGACGGGAGTGCTGTTCCAAGCTGAATTTTGAACGCATTTGTTGAAGTGTTCAACTGCCAACGTAATTTGTTCTTCATTTTTAAGGGGTAAATTAGTTTCTATGTTCGAATCCACCAATATCCGAAACATGTCCCAGTTGGTTTTACGATTATGCAGCCGTGCTGGAGGTTCTATATATGTGAATTTCCGAGAAACTTCCAGCAGCACGACGCTATGGTCTGATGAGAGATCTTGATTGGATGTGCATCTGAAACATTCTCTTGGAATTCCCTTTACGATGCTAAAGTCTACAAGATCCGGTATTTTTCGTGGGTCTGTTGGCCAATAGGTTGGCTCTCCGCTTGAGACAGCATGGAGGTGTAGCTCAGTTAGGGCTGCTTGTAGTTGTCTTCCTTTTGGGGTTGTTAAACGGGAGCCCCATATTGTGTTTTTGGAATTATAGTCTCCACCAGCGATGAATCGTGGTCCCAGTGTTTTAAAAAAGCGGCAATAGTCATCTTTTTTAATCGCGTGTTTTGGAGGCGAATATAGAGCGGTGACGGTGAGGTGTCCTTGCCAGTCTTCAACAACTATGCTGGTAGCTTGTATCATTGGTGAGAAAAACGACTCTGTTACGTGGTGCCTGATGTTATTCTTTATAATAACTGCAGACCCTCCGTGTGCTGTTCCATCCGGGTGCATCGTTTGGTAAAAAGAGAAATTCTGTATTTTAAAATAATTTTTTTTGGTAAAGTGAGTTTCTGATACAAGAAGAATGTCTATTTTATTTAGTTTTAGAAAAGACTCAATTTCTAGAACATGGTGTGACAGCCCGTTAGCATTCCATATGGCTATTTTTAGTGAATCGAACTTGTAAGTTTAGTCATGATTTCCATAAGGAGGTTTGTCATTGTGGTTAATTGATGTAGTAGTTGTGTCATTGATGCCACCATTTCTTTCATGTCTTGCTTAATTGGTAGACTTTCGGAAGATGGTATTTCGGTCTGTTTCATGTTAGTCACTTGACTGTACAATAGTCCATTAGTTTGGCTGGGTAGGTTATTCGTTTCGTTTACTTGTACGCGGGCTTTAGTGTTTGACATTGAGGGGCG